>JARQOD010000010.1:8463437-8517608 GCA_033576555.1 Oophaga sylvatica
GGCTATTCGATTCATGCAAAAAAAATAAAACGAAATTTCCCCAAAAACTCAAAAGTTCAATGGTGCAAGAATTTGAAGGTGATTCAAAAAGGGTTCCTATGTTAAATGTAACTTGGTCTTTTGGTGTTTGGAGTTAAGTAGCTTTTTAGTTCAGTGAATGTGACTCTTATGCTGCAAACCCCACAAATGAGCATTTTCGTTCTTTAAAACATATCAAATGTTCAGAAATTCTACTGGGCCAAATTTAATTTGGAACGAGCTTTTGTGAGTTTTTATTCATTTTGGAGATTATACTGTTATCATTGGGAGGTTTCTTCAATAAAATTCGATGTATACTCTAACGGGTGATGACTTTTATTTAGACTAAACTGTCATTTGAAACCGACCACTTAGGAAAATCAGAGAAAAATATCATTTGCATAATAATTTGGAACACGGTGAAATTTTGCTAAAGGATTTTCAGGAAGTGTCTGAAAACATTGTAAAAATCCTGCACGTGGCCCAGTGGCTAACACTAGTATGGGACCACTCTTATTTTATGGCTTTGAATGTATGTAGGGTTACAACTCAAAAACAATAATGACATAGGTTCCCGAAAGTAAGTGCCCCAGAGAATTGTCTGCCTGTGCCTTTATCGGGGGCCGTCAGCCATTATTTGTTTTCGCTGCTATGATGGTTTGTAAAACACCAAGATGAGAATCCCCATCTTATAAAGATATCTATTGCACAGAGTTTGTAAAAAGCTCCCGTGACACAAATGACCTCAAAAGCATTTTTTTTTAAATACCAGCTCAGTAACGGTGACCTGAGATGCTGCCAAGTCTCCCTACTTTTCACTACAGGCAGACTGTTTCTCTGCACAATTTTCATGCAGTTATTTAAGGAATGTGCTGCAGTTTACATAGCCCAGGTCATGGAGGTTTTTTTTTTTGGGTTTACATTTCCCCCCATTTAAATATCACCCCTTGGTAAATATTTTCACATACAATTTAAAATTACAGCTGCGTTTAAAAAAAATAATTTAACCCTTTGGAATTACCTGGATTGCAAAAGACCAAATACTATATGCAACAAGAAGAAATGTTTGGTGGAAGAGATTGCTGCTGAAGAGGGATCTACAGGCAATTCAATTTTAAATTTCTTTCAAATTTATTATGGTTTCAACTCACAGGTGGAGATTTATCATGAGCACTGCAGTTCTGAAGTCCTCCTTTAAAGCCCTTTTACCAAATGCAAAAAGAGAGGTGCAACTGATTAAATAATGGAAAAAAATGAGTAATACCAGTGACAACCAGACGGCACTCCTCAGTATCCATGGTTTCATTCCCAAATGCATAGGCAATACAGTCATGGTGTTGCACGCAAAACTCTGTCCTGTCTTGTTGATAAGGTAACAGGTTCCTCTGGGCATGATGGCAAGATATGCACTAATAAACTGATGAGACAAGACACAATTGGCTGAAAAAATGGCTTAGTCTCAGGTGTACCATGCAGCTTTGGGGAGATTTGCTTACCTTGCTAGGTCTCCCAGACAACCTGCTAAGGTTTTGATACTGTTGGGTAAATTGGATAATGTGTGTTTTTCTTCAGGAAGAGGAAGTTGTTTAAGTCTTGAGGACTTTTGTAAGAGGTGCACCAGGTGGTGTGGTGTGCCCCTTTAACTACTATAGATACATTGGCACTTGTTGGACGGAGTGGTTGAAGATGGAGATGGTTGAAGTTAAGTAGATAAAAAAATCAGGAATAGTGATGGGCGAACTTGAATGGTAAAGTTCGGGGTCCGTACCAAACACCTACTGTTCAGGCACGGACCCCGAACACAAAGTTCTACAGGAAGTCTGTGTCACTGTTCGGGTTCAGCACCCCGAACATCATCTGCATGACAGCGCGCGAGAAACACCGGCAGCTCTGATTGGGGGTAAGATTATTACCGCCGGTCAGAGAGCTAAGTGAGCCAGCAGCTGTGACTGGCTGTAAAAAGTTTACCGCCAGTCACAGATGCGTCGGCTGTTATAAATAGTACTCAACCTATGCCTGCTGTCACTGATAGCTGCAAAATATGAGTATTCATCAGCCAGCACCTGCGCTATAAATAAATTAATTAAAAAAAATGACTTGGGGTCTCTTCTATTTTTGATAACCAGCATGGCAAAACTGACAGCTGCGGGCTGCAACCCTCAGCTGACAGCTTTATTATAGCTGGTTATGGAGAATAGAAGGGTCCCCATGCCTTTTTTTTAAATTATTTAAATAAAATGGTCCCCCTCCATTTCTGACAACCAGCCAAGCTAAAGCAGACAGCTGAGGGTTTGTATTCTCAGGCTGGTAAGGGGCTATGGATATTGGAACCCCAGCCTAAAAATAGCAGCTTGCGGTCTCCCCAGAAAAGGCGCATCTATTAGATACGCCAATTCTGGCGCTTTGTCCGGCTCTTCCCACTTGCCCTGTGGCAGTGGCAAGTGGAGTTATTTGTGAGGTTGATGTCACCTTTATATTGTCAGGTGACATCAAGCCCACAGGTTAGAAATGGAGAAGCGTATATAAGATGCCTATTCCTTTCTTACCCCATGGTAATATTGTAAATTAAAAACACCCAGAATAAAGTCCTTTATTTGAAATAAAATTCCACACCCTGTTTTAGAGATTCTATTTAAAAATAACAAAACAAAGTTAAACTCACCTTATGTTCATTTCATTGAAGCCCTTGCCCACTGTAAAAAAATAGAAAATGATAAACAAAAATACTCACCTTATGACTAATACATTGATGCCCACATCCCTTGTAAAAAAAACAAAAAAGGAACATATCCCCCACCTGTTCGAAGTGAAGATGTCCTATGCCGTAATCCATGTCTGCGAATGTGGTTAACAACCTGGACGGTGTCATGATGCGATCATGCAGGCTGAAAACCACAGGAGAATTAGGTACTATGAGTGCAGCCTCAGTGACTAGCGGTTAAGTCATCTAGGTTATGTAGGTCACTGAAGTTGAGTTCCCCCACTTCAATGTGAGCCGGGACAATGAACTGCGATGACCTCAATGAGATCACCACAAGCACCGTAAGAATCAATAAACTGATTCTCACAGGGCTCACTGTAACCTTGTCAAGTTTTTCAGGCAAAAAAATTATGGTTCTATGAAATATTCTACATCACTTGTACAAAATCTCAAATTAATTTTCACCCACTCAACTTGCTCTTGACGAATGATAATTATTCTTCTTTCTCTTGTAGGAAATGCTACTTACTTGGGTACGTCGGGAGGCAAAGCAGGAAGCGTTTCCATTTAAATGTCTATGTTGGTTTATTGCTGCATCATAAACCATCCATAAGCAAAGGAAAATGAACAGCTTTCAGTGAAGGCAAAACAAAGAAAATATTTCTTTGGACAAAGTCCCTTGTCAGCCAGTCCTGGTCAAACAGGCTGGATAGCATCCAATACACTGGCTCAGTCTGGATATCCCACACAGGAGGCCTTCTCCCTCCACAGACATACATGTGCCAAGCAACGGACTCCATTTTAACCTCACCCAGATGTGAAGTATGTGGGCAACCAGTCCCGTCCATCTCTCAGGCTGCACATGAAACCTAGCCCAGATGCACCAAACAATACTCTTAGTGCTATGTGCACTAGAGCAATACTTTAGGATTACATCACAGATGACAACCATCTCTGTGATACATACCTCTCATTCACTATATGTCCGGTAATTGCCTTACATATCTCCCCCTGGCGCTTGGCACCTTCTATTACTAGTCCAACAAAAAAAAAGAAAGATGAACGGCAACTAGGGCACACAAATCACTACTGTAGACAGACTGAGCTATTTATCTGAACTTTCGCGGTATAAATGTTCAACTAATACACGGTGCTTGCAAGGAAACAAGAAATGTCCAAAAACTTCATAAAGGAAAAATGCAGCACTCACCAGCTGAAGTGAAAAGTTACATGTCCTTTATTTCACAAACGTGCCATGGACAAATGAAAGGACAAGCAAGATGTGAAAGGAATGTTGGGGGAGGTGGATAACGGACAACGGCCGTTTCGTGATTACTTGCTTCTACGGGTCCAGGACAACCATCTCTGTGATACATACCTCTCATCAATTATATGTCCGGTAACTGCCTTACAAATCTCCCCCCTTTGCCTAAAGTCGTGGCGCTTGGCACCTTCTATTACTAGACAGGGGATTCTCGAGAGGGCATCGGTCTTACCATGCATCTTATGGCTGTGTGCTACATGGAAGCTGAAATCCTGTAGGACAAAAAAAGGAGCAAGTGACCCTAGCATTTTTTTCCTTTTTTTCTCCCCATCCACCTGTGTGGGGCATGGTCTGATTGTTATTTAAATTGTCACCTTAACTGATAGTACCATAACGTGTTCACCGCCCACTTTATGGTCAAGTTAACCCACACATGGGATTCCTTCAGAACCTAATGTTCTATGACCTTGGTACACTTCGGCAGTATAGAGAACAGGTCCATGATCTGCTGCAGCAATTCCCGACACTGCTGTTTTTGGACCTTTGATATTGTCTCCTCTATTGCGACTCCTTCAACCTCGGCTTCTGGTTTTACCAGCAAACAAGGAGTTTCAATGGGCTCTCTGCTTTGCCACGGCTTGATGAGATTGACGTGGTAGTCAAGGTATGGCTTAAGTCTTCCCAGTTGATGAATCTTGTAATTCACTTCACCAAGCTTTTCTGCCACCTCATAAAGTCCTTGCCACTTAGCCCAGAACTTACTCTCCACAGTGGGAATTAGTACAAGGACTTGGTCCCCAGGGTTGAACTGCCTCACTCAGGCTGACCGGTTGTAGACCCTACCTTGAGCTTCTTGTGCCTGAAGGAGTTGTCCTTTTAAGATGGGCAATCCTTTCCTGCATCTGAGCAACATGCCTGATGTCGACCATATGGAAGCTCGAATGGAGAGGACACTGTAGAGGCCTGCGGAACCTTCCAGACAGAGAAAAGCAGATCCGGTAGCAGAGAGTCCCAATCTGGGGATGATATACTGATGTCTTTAGTTCCCTCATCACCTTACTCATAAAGGGCGTTCCTTAGTCGGTCAGGATCTCCCTCGGCAATCCTTCCTGAGAAAAAACGTGGAATAACTTGTGGGCTATACTTATCAACGAGGAGCTCCTCAGGGGAACTGCTTCAAGGTACCATGTAGCATAGTCCAGGATGACCAATATATATTGATACCCTCGAGCAGAGTTAACCAGACGACTGACCAAGTCCATGGCAAATCACTCAAACGACACTTCTATGATGGGTAATGGCACAAGGGGACTTCAAAAGTGCAAGGTGGGTGCAGTTAGCTGGCATGTGAGACAGAACCTGCAATATTTTAAGATTTCCCAGTGACATACAGGCCAAGTCAATATAACCTCTGCATGATCCATTCCTGAGTTTTTTCCTTCCCCAGATGGCTACCCAAGACATGTGAATGGGCCATGTCCAAAACCCTCCGTCTATAGGGTCCCGGTATCAATAACTGTTCCACTAGCTTCCCCCTCACTTTCATAACCCGGTGCAATAACTCTCCACTCAACATAAAATAGGGAAACCTGGTGTCAAACCCCGGCTCCTGCGCTATACCATTTATGACGGTTACATTGTTTAATGCTTCCCTTAGAGTTAGATCTCTATGTTGGGCAGACCCAAAATTTTCGCTGGTCATCCCTAGATCAGGAATGTCAGCCTCAGAGGAAACTACCTCATCATCCCCCACAAGGACACAGAAGGGAATTCTGGCAGACTATGGGTCTGGTGATACTTCTTTAGGGTCAACCCGCTTCTTATCCGAGCAACCGAGCCCTGTCCCCTTCCGCTACAGGTCCCAAAACAAACAAAAGTACCGAACTATGATGATTGGGTGCAATAAGTCCTGGATGCCGCCGACCTCATGGGATGCAGTACCTTGGGCTGTTTCAATAGCCACTCTTAACACTGGATAGTCTTTAGCATCGCCATGAATGCTAAGGAAATCAAAGTTCTTTCTAGGGATCAGTTAGAGAGGAAGTGTGGCTCGCACGAGAGTCACCAAACTCCCTGAGTCTAGCAGACCAGTTACTTGCCAACCATTTACCTTTATGGGACAAACTTGTGGCCCCCTCATTGGGTGGACTGTTCACACTGCATAGTATGAACAGTGGGGTCCCAGGCTACAGTCCATTTGCTCTGAGGTCAGGGGGCAATGGCTGTGATCGTTCCACCATATGATATCACCAGCAGGGACCTTAGTTATTTCCTTCCCTGCCGTTTTGACTTTGAATGCCCAACTCCCTTTTGGGCCTTTGCCCCCTGTTGGGCCCCCCAGTATGGAGTGGGCTGCTTTCCCAAGGAACCCTCGACCTTGTGATACCTCTCAACCAGTCCGACCAGTTCATCGGCGTACCAGGGATCACCCTGAGCAATTCAAGTTTATGTTGGCCTTGGCAGGGAATGCACAAACCGGTACATCACCACTCGCTTTACCATCTGCTCAGTGGTAGAAGACTTTGGCTGCAACCATTTTTGGACCAGGTACAGCAGGTCAAAAATTTGGGAGAGAGGGGGTTTGTCACGATGATACGTTCAGCAGTGGACCCACTGTTTTTAGGTTGCCATATTCCTTGGTGCCCTGCAAGACCAAGTCATAGAAGGCCTTCTGGGGCTCCCCTGTCAAGTATGGCACCAGCACTTCTGCTGGAAGTTTCTCCCTCTCAGCGACCCTTTCAAAAGGCCTTTTTGTCAAAAATACCGCAGTCATTTTCTGCAGGCTCTCGATACCGCCTTCCGGATGGAAAAATCACCCACTGACCTTGGAGTTGGAGCTCCCGCCGTTCCATGAACCGCTTCTGTGAGCAAATCATTCTGCAATTGCTGGTCCTGTTGCTGCTGCTGGTGCAGTTTCTTTAATCTGTAGCTGCTCATAAAACCTGGCCCAAATGCACCAAACAATCCTCTTAGTGCTATGTGCACAAGAGCAAAACTCCAGGATTGCATCACAGATGACAACCATCTCTGTCATACATACCTCCCATCAACTATGTGTCCGGTAGCTGCCTTAAACTCTATTGAGATTCCTTTGTGCTAAAGGAATATGTACATGTATTTGCATATTTAAGATCCCAGCACGTATGCAGACTTACAGTATCTGAATTTTTTTTTACTGTTGCATAATAAAAATTTATGCTCTTTATTTAGACACATATAAAACATTATTTCTGGTGTATTAATTGTGTACAGTCATGGACAAAAGTTTTGAGAATGACACAAATATTAATTTTTACAAAGTCTACTGCTTCACTTTTTCTAATGGCAATTTGCATATACTCCAGAATGTTATAAAGAGTGATCAGCTTAACAGCAATTACTTGCAAAGTCAATATTTGGCTAGAAAATGAACTTTATCCCCCAAAACACATTTCAACATCATTGCAGCCCTGCCTTAAAAGGACCAGCTAACCTCTTTTCAGTGATTGCTCCATTAACACAGGTGTGGGTGTTGATGAGGACATGGCTGGAGATCAATCTGTCATGATTAAGTAAGAATGAGACCACTGGACACTTTAAAAGGAGGCTGGTGCTTGGCATCATTGTTTCTCTTCTGTTAACCATGGTTATCTCTAAAGAAACACGTGCAGTCATCATTGCAATGCACAAAAATGGCCTAACAGGGAAGAGTATCGCAGCTAGAAAGATTGCACCTCAGTCAACAATCTATCGCATCATCAAGAACTTCAAGGAGAGAGGTTCCATTGTTGCCAAAAAGACTCCAGGGCGCCCAAGAAAGACCAGCAAGCGCCCGGACCGTCTCTTAAAAGTGTTTCAGCTGCGGGATCTGGCTACCAGCAGTGCAGAGCTTGCTCAGGAATGGCAGCAGGCAGGTGTGAGTGCATCTGCATGCACTGTGAGGCGGAGACTCTTGGAGCAAGGCCTGGTCTCAAGGAGGGCAGCAAAGAAGCCACTTCTCTCCAGAAAAAAACATCATGGACAGACTGATATTCTGCAAAAGGTACAGGCAGTGGACTGCTGAGGACTGGGGTAAAGTTATTTTCTCTGATGAATCCCCTTTTCGATTGTTTGGGACATCAGGAAAACGCCTCATTCGGAGAAGACAAGGTGAGTGCTACCACCAGTCTTGTCTCATGCCAACTGTTAAGCATCCTGAAACCATTCATGTGTGGGGTTGCTTCTCAGCCAAGGGAATCGGCTCTCTCACAGTCTTGCCTAAAAACACAGCCATGAATAAAGAATGGTACCAGAATGTCCTCCAAGAGCAACTTCTCCCAATCCTCCAAGAGCAGTTTGGCGATCAACAATGCCTTTTCCAGCATGATGGAGCACCTTGCCATAAAGCAAAGGTGATAACTAAATGGCTCAGGGAACAAAACATAGAGATTTTGGGTCCATGGCCTGGAAACTCCCCAGATCTTAATCCCATTGAGAACTTGTGGTCAATCATCAAGAGACGGGTGGACAAACAAAAACCTAAAAATTCTGACAAAATGAAAGCATTGATTGTGCAAGAATGGACTGCTATCAGTCAGGTCAGGATTTGGTCCAGAAGTTGATTGAGAGCATGCCAGGGAGAATTGCAGAGGTCCTGAAGAAGAAGGGTCAACACTGCAAATATTGACTTGCTGCATTAACTCATTCTAACTGTCAATATAAGCTTTTGTTACTCATATGTTTGCAATTATATTTCTGTCTGTGATAAAAACATCTGTCAAACACACATAAAAACCAGAGGGAAGCAGATCATGTGAAAATATAATATTTGTGTCATTCTCAAAACTTTTGGCCATGACTGTATTCATCTTGTGCACTCAAAATCTTCCTGATTGGGTCATTATAGTCATTACCTTGAGTACATCCTAGCTAGTCATGAGCGAACGTGCTGGGATAATATGCTATCTGAGCATGCTCGAGTGTTATCTGAGCATCTTGGGTGTACTCGGATAATACATTTGTGTCCCTGAAGCTGCATGTTTTACGGCGGTAGCCAGCATCAACACATGCGGGGATTCCCTAACAAACAGACAATCCTTGTATGTGTTGCGGCTGTCTACCTCCGCAAAACATGCAGGTGCGGTGACACAAACTAAATCTCCGAGCACGCCCAAGATACTCAGATAACGCCAGAGCATGCCCAGATAACACGTTATCCCAGCACGTTCGCTTATCACTAATCCCTACCATTGTGTACATACTAGTATCCAGGTATACCCACCAATTATTTTTTCTGTGATGTCTCAGTATTTTTTTAATGTACTTACAAATGTTTTTAACACTGTGTATATTAAATAAAAATTACTTTTATATGTAGTTTTTGTTTAAAGCTCTTCCTTTTTGGTGTATGTATGAATAATACAAGCAGCCTTACACTTACCGTGTTTTTGCGGACCCAATGCATTTCTATGGGGCCGCAAAAACGGCCGCAAAAATTCTACTGAGGGCCGTGTGCCTTATGGCAGTGAGGGCCGTATATATGGCCGTGAAAAGATATCGAGCTTGCTCGATATATTTCACGGCTTACGGACACGGCCCACATAAAAAATTAATGACTTCCACAAAACCGGAAGTTACGGTTTTCCGTAACTTCCGGTTTTGCGGAATGCCGTTTTTTTCTTTCCAATACTTTTCTATAGTATTGGAAACGGCGATCCGCAAGTTTTTTGCGGTACGTTATTGCGGCAGACCTTGAAAATTGCGGTCATACAGCCCGCAAAAAAGGGCCACAATAACGGGCTGCAAAAATCATGGTAAGTGTAAAAGAAGCCTTATAATTCTGCACACCTTGATGAAGGGCGCTGTATCCTTAGACTGCACCTATCTCATTACACAAACACACATCACCTGATCTGCTTCATCCAATAAGTATTCAGGTTCATACAGCTCAGAGGTGGAAAATCTGCATGTAATGATGATATGGTCACAATACTCACTGCCTAATAATTCTGCACAAAATGAAGTTTATGTAAATTACCTTTAACCATCATGTTGTATTATTGTTATTTTCTAAAATTCCAATGTTTTGCTACATTGAACCTGATAATTAGATATTGGACATATAGCGACTTCTGCCTCTAATGGACCTTCGGAGACATAAACCTCATTCATAAGAAGGGAGAAAAGACAAACCAAGCTCGAGATATTATCTGATACATGGCTTCAAATGAAAAGCGCTGCCTCGGGACTTGTTTGTAGATAGAAATAGCTCAGCATGGGATCTGGTAGAAATCTCAGCATGTTTTTGTCCTTTGGCAGTACAAGCGCCTGTTTACACTCAGATTTCTGGCCAACCAAATTGACCTTACAGATGATGATTTGTCTTGATCTGAGTTGTCTTCTTTTCACGCAGAGATGCTTAGTAAGGATGGAACCAATTCTCACCTTCCTCGTCTATTATGATGGTCCCAAAATAAATTTTTCTAATTCCTGTAAATGCTTTATAGGTTACCATTTAAGTAAGAATGATCAGTTTCTTAGCAGACAAGGCAGATTAAAATCACATCAGCTAACCATTTACACACACAAATTTAGAATATTATTGCTCTGATTGCATTAACCTGAATCGTTACACCGTTACTACCATTGCAGCCATTTTTCTTTTTTTTTCATTTCTACTTTCAAAGAGAATCCATTTTTTTAAAATCCATTTTTTTTTTTGCGTGAACATTGTTTATGTTGAAAAATTGAATTTCTTTATGACAAATTTAATTTACAATCGAATCTTTGTGGGGTGGGATGGTAACAGTACAGCAATTCTGACCTAGTTTCTTGTACTTTGCTATGATGTTCACTTTGCGGTATAAATAACTTAAAGGGGGTAGGTCACATATCGCCAGGAGGGTTAGGAGCCTTTTACACGGAAAGATTATAGATTGTAAGAAAGTTCCTAACTGTTGTGCAGTGTAAACCGTTTCAGCCAGAAAACGATCAGCAACGTTTTGCTCATTTGTGGTTGATCACATCTTTACGCTGACCAAAAAATTATCGTTTGTCAGCAGTGCATCTGTTCATTGAAATCAGCATCTGCTAGGCGCTTAAACTGGAAAGAGCATGAGTAAAGGAAAAACAAACCTTCTCACAACACCGGCATGACAAAGCATTCAACTTGCTTTTATCATCACTTGGAGTTTCCAATCTGGTCTCGGTCACCTCTTGTCACCTAGGAGAAGTCAAACTGAATCTTGTGATTTCATTTGCATTCTTTTCTAAGTCATGTGGCCAGGGTCAGACTGGGGTGTCTGGGGCCACATAGGGGAATGGACTCTTGGGGCCCACCCTACAGCTATATGCAGGTACCTGTTAGCCATTATCCACGTTATAGTGGAGCATCGAAAGCTGCACATCTACTGTGTGATACCACAACTGGGATGTATAATTACGTTAGTTTGTGTTGAAGGGTGCTTTGATGAAAACAAGTTATCAGTGATCCACAGGTTAGGAAGGTGATAACTTATTGATCGGTGGAACCCAACCATTGGAAACCGCACTGATCGGAGGAATGTGGAACTTTTATCCCTGACAGGGAACTTTTATCCCCATTTTAAAATGGAGCAGCAGATGGGATATCTGACTGCAGCCCCCCTCTTTGGGGGCTTCCAGAAAAAGCCAAGTGCAGTCCCTTAGGGAATGAATGGATCAGTGATCGAGTCGTACATGCCGCTCCATGCTAATGGGGATAAAAGTTGCACATTCTGCAGATCCCAGCTGTCAGACCCCCACCAATCAATAACTTAGCAACTATCCTTTGGCAAAGTTCAGTATTTGGTCAGTATTTTACATCACTTATTTGTAAGCCAAATCCAGGAGTGGAACTATCAGAGGAAAAGTATTATAGAAACACATCACCACTTCTGTATTTATCACCCACTCCTGGTTTTGGCTTACAAATACTTATACACAATACTGACCAAATACTGAATATGTGAACATGGTCATAGGATAGGTGATTACTTGTTTTCACCATAGAAGTGCATATTTACTACTGTGGAATAGTCACAGGACAGGGAGGGGTTAAACGTCCAAGTATTTAATCTCCATTGGAAATCAAGAATCTTCCCTGTTCTGATTCGGTAACCGAGGGGGATAACAGAGAAATAGGCTAGGCAACCAGACGCCCAGAGAGGTTGGTAACTTAGCGGATTGCAGACCCCTAAACTGACAACACAACTAGAATTAGCCGTGGGACGTACCTACGATGCCCTAGACGCTTCGACACAGCCAAAGAGTTAACTAAGCCTAAAGAGAGAAAGGGGAAAGCTTAACTGCCCCGGAGTAGAGCCCCAAAGGAATAGATAGCTCCCAAACATATATTGCCGGTGAGACAGATGAAGTACAAAACACAGGCAGAAAATAGAGTGAGCAAATGCTGGGGCCCAAACTGCCTAGATAGAACAGGACAGGAAAGGATACTGTCTGCAATCCCGCAAAAACTCTAAGAAAAAGTCCAACAGGTCTGATATGCAAAAAATACTGAGGCCACACGACCTCTCCCCCACTAAATCAGAACTCTGGTGTGAACTGTGGCAAAGGAAAACAGAGTCCAGCACAGGTCCCCGCAGGGAACCCGGCTGAACTCACACCAGCAAGGCAGAGAACAGAGAAAAGCAAAAATGCCACAGAGTAAAACAGACAAATAACTTATCTGAAAGATGCAGGACAAAGCAGGGAGCAAGCAGAACTTCCAGAAGGCTCAGGAAGAAACCCAAAATCACAGGCAACAACTAAGGAAAGGCTGCTCACTTAAATCTCTCCAGTCTGTAACACCTGATCTCCAATCATCCTCTTTAGGTGATTGACTTCTGTCAGCCAGACCAGCTCCATTACCAGCAGCAACCACCAGAGGGAGCTCAAACTCAGAAGCTAGATCAAAAGTGTTCACAACTGTACCCCCCCTTGAGGAGGGGTCACCGAACCCCTCACCCAAGCCACCAGGCTGATCAGGATGGGCCCGGTGAAAGGCGTGAATCAATCTCTCGGCATGAATGTCAGAAGCAAACACCCAAGAATTATCCTTCTGACCATAACCTTTCCACTTGACCAAGTACTGGAGTCTCTGTCTAGCCAGACGAGAATTCAATACTTTCTCTACTTCATACTCCAGATTGCCCTTAACCAATACAGGATCAGGGGGCGCAGCCATGGGAACTACTGGCTCAACAAACCTTGTCAACAAAGATTTATGAAAGACGTTGTGAATCGTAAACGTTCCTGGAAGAACCAAATGGAAAGAAACTGGATTAAGGATTTCTAAAATCTTATAAGGTCCAATGAACCTTGGCTTAAATTTTGGAGACGCAACCTTCATAGGAATATTTTTTGAGGACAACCAAACCATGTCACCTACTTTAAACCAGGGACCATCAGTCCTATGCCAGTTGGCAAACCGTTGGGCCTTCTCCTGAGAGAGAGACAACTTATCAACTGCTTGATTCCAAATCTGCTGCATTCTCTCTACCATAGAATCAACATCTGGACAGGCTGAAGCCTCCACCTGCCCAGAAGAAAACCGAGGATGAAACCCAAAGTTGCAGAAAAAAGGGGACATCGAAGTGGCAGAACTAGACCTATTATTTAGAGCAAATTCAGCCAAGGGCAAAAAAGAGACTCAGTCATCCTGATCAGCAGACACAAAACATCTCAAATAAGTTTCCAAAGTCTGGTTTGCTCTCTCAGTCTGCCCATTGGTCTGAGGGTGAAACGCAGAAGAGAAGGGCAACTGAATTCCCAGTTTAGAACAAAAGGCTCTCCAAAATCTGGAAACAGACTGGACTCCTCTGTCAGAAACAATGTTCTCTGCAATACCGTGCAAACGAACCACCTGCTGAAAAACAAGGACACCAACTCAGAAGAGGATGGCAACTTTGGCAGTGGTATAAGATGGACCATCTTGGAAAATCTATCACAGATCACCCAGATAACAGTCATTCTCAGAGAGACAGTGAGGTCGGAAATAAAATCCATTGAGATATGTGTCCATGGCCTCCTGGGCACGGCAGTGGCACTAACAATCCACTAGAGCGAGAACAGGGTTTGGACTGAGAACAAGTCCCACAGGACTGCACAAAGTTCCTGACATCACGAGATAAAGCAGGCCACCAAAAAGACCGACTCACCAAATCTCTGGTACCAAAAATACCAGGATGACCAGCCAACGCGGAGCAATGAATTTCAGACATTACTTTCCTCCTCCATTGGTCGGGGACATACAATTTCCCCATAGGGCATCGTTCAGGTTTATCCTCCTGAAATTCCTCCAGGGCAAGTCTCAAATTGGGTGAGATAACGGAACGAACCACACCCTCGTTTAGAATGGTAGTAGGCTCAGTCACATCAAGAGAATCCGCAAAGAAACTCCTAGAGAGAGCATCCGCCTTAATATTCTTAGCACCCGGAAGAAAGGAAACCACAAAATTAAAACGAGTGAAAAAACAAGGCCCACCTAGCCTGTCTAGGATTCAATCGCTTGGCTGATTCGAGATAGATCAAGTTCTTGTGGTCGGTAAGGATCACAAACTTGATGTTTGGCTCCCTCCAACCAATGTCTCCACTCTTCAAACGCCCACTTCATAGCCAATAATTCCCGATTCCCCACATCATAATTACATTCAGATGGGGAAAATTTTCGAGAAAAGAAGGCACAAGGGTTAATCTTAGAGGTTACCGGATCTCTTTGAGGCAAAACGGCTCCTGTACCAAACTCAGAAGCATCTATCTCCACCTGAAATGGGAGAGAAACATCAGGTTGCCGTAGAACAGGAGCAGAAGTGAATCTTCGCTTAAGCTCCTGAAACGCCGAAACTGCCTCTGGAGACCAATTCACCATATCAGTGCACTTTTTGGTCAAATCCGTCAGTGGTTTCACATTACCAGAAAAATTACTTATGAATTTACGGTAAAAATTAGCAAAACCTAAAAATTTCTGAAGAGCCTTCAAGGAAGAGGGCTGAACCCAATCATAAATGGCCTGAACCTTGACCGGGTCCATTTCAATAGCGGACGGAGACAAAATGAATCCCAAAAATTAAATTTTTTGTACGCCAAAGAGACATTTCGGTCCCTTAACATACAAAGCATTTTCTTTCAAAATCCGGAATACAATCCGAACTTGTTCCACATGAGAATCCCAGTCATTGGAAAAAATCAAAACATCGTCCAAATTAATGATCAAAAACTTGTCCACAAAATCCCCGAAAATATCGTTCATGAAAGATTTGAAGACGGAAGGGGCATTGGTGAGCCCAAAAGGCATCACTAGGTACTCAAAATGCCCCTCAGGAGTATTAAACGCCGTCTTCCATTCATCACCGTGCTTAATGTGAATAAGATTATACGTCCCCCTAAGGTCAAGCTTGGTAAACCAACTAGCACCATTCACTCTGGAGAATACATTGGAAATGAGGGGTAACGGATACTGATATTTAACAGTCATTTTATTAAGGAGACGATAGTCAATACATGGCCTCAATGAGCCATCCTTCTTGGCCACAAAAAAACCCCGGCACCTAAAGGTGAAGAGGATGGTCTGATATGGCCTTTGTCCAATGACTCTGATATAAGATCGCATAGCATCATGTTCAGGTACAGATAGATTGAAGAGCCAGAGCCGACCCTTGGGAAATTTACAACTGTGCACTAGCTCGATCGCGCAATCAAAACTCCTGTGAGGAGGAAAGAACGCAGACTTACTCTCACTAAACACATCAGAGAAATCAGCCAAATAGTCAGGGGCATCCTGAGACTGGGGAGAGGTAGAGTAAACAGGAGTGTCACTAAGAACACATTGACAACCCCAACTAACCACAGACACAGAATTCCAATTCAAAACAGGATTATGGGTATGCAACCAAGGAAAATCCAGTACAATAATGTCATGTAAATTATGTAACACCAAAAATTTACAATTCTCTTGGTGGTTCTGGGCTACGCGCATTATCACCTGGGTCCAAAACTGGGGTTTATTCTCCGCTAAAGGGGTAGCATCAATACTCCTCAGAGGAATAGGAGTCCGAAGGGGTACCATGGGAAAACCACAACGTTTGGCAAAGTCAAAATCCATCAGGTTCAGGGCTGCTCCTGAATCAACAAAAGCATTGGCAGAAAATGAAGATAAGGAGCTGATCAAAGTAACCATCAAGAGGAATTTAGGCTGTACATTGCCCAAAACAAATGAGTGAGCAAAACGTTTTTCCCGCTTAGGGCAGACAGAAATAGTATGAGAGGCATCCCCACAAAAGAAGCATAACTTATTACGCCTTCTAAATTCTTGACGTTGAGCCCTAGAAACAACCCTATCACACTGCATGGGCTCAGAGGTTTGTTCGAAAGGCAACACCGCCTCTCGCATAGTTTTACGTTCACGTAAACGTCTGTCAATTTGAATGGCTAATTACATAGAGTCGTTGAGCCCAGAGGGGACAGGGAATCCCACCATAACATCTTTTACGGTCTCTGCCAGACCTTTCTGAAAAAGAGCCGCTAGGGCATCATCGTTCCATTTAGTAAGGACTGCCCACTTTCGGAATTTCTGACAATATTACTCTGCCGATTCCTGACCCTGGTTCAATGCCAATAAGGTTTTCTCAGCTTGATCAATAACATTAGGTTCATCATACAACAACCCCAGAGCCTAAAAAACGCATCCACATTAGCCAAAACAGGTTCTACAGTAGACAACTGAGTGAGATAGGCAGAAATTCTCTGAACTTCAGCAGCGAGCTGCTCAACACGATCAGACAAATGCTTAGTCTCCATTGAAGAAAAAATCCTCCTACGGCCCCCAGAGAAAAAGAGGAAAAAATATATATAAAATATTAAGACACTTTTTTTTTTTTTTTTTTTTTTACTATTCTTTCCTTCTTTAAAGTACCATAGAATCTACATATAGGAAAGATGTGTATCTTTGTACCGTGTTAGCCAGTAGATAGGAAAATATTTAGACTTGAGAGTCCTCGGTGGTTAAAAGGTATCAACCACCGAGGACTCTCAAGTCTAAATATTTTTCATAGAATCTACAGTAAGGCCGGTGATTCTGTTATGATTCGGTAACCGAGGAGGATAACAGAGATATAGGCTAGGCAACCAGACACCCAGAGACGTTGGTAACTTAGCGGATTGCAGACACCTAAACTGACAACACAACTAGAATTAGCCGTAGGATGCCCTAGATGCCTCGACACTGCCAAAGAGTTAACTAAGCTTAAAGAGAGAAAGGGGAAAGCTAAACTGCCCCGGAGTAAAGCCCCAAAGGAATAGATAGCCCCTAAACATGTATTGCCGGTGAGACAGATGAAGTACAAAACACAGGCAGAAAATAGAGTGAGCAAATGCTGGGGCCCAAACTGCCTGGATAGAACAGGACAGGAAAGGATACTGCCCGCAATCCCGCAAAAACCCTAATAAAAATTCCAACACGTCTGATATGCAAAATATACTGAAGCCACACGACCTCTTCCCCACTAAATCAGAACTCTGGTGTGAACTGGATGCAAAACAACAGATACTGAAATAACTGGGGACTAGAAATACAGAAAAGACTGACATAAGCTGTGGCAAAGGAAAACAGAGTCCAGCACAGGTCCCAGCAGGGAACCCGGCTGAACTCACACCAGCAAGGCAGAGAACAGAGAAAAGCAAAAATGCCACAGAGTAAAACAGACAAATAACTTATCTGAAAGATGCAGGACAAAGCAGGGAGCAAGCAGAACTTCCAGAAGGCTCAGGAAGAAACCCAAAATCACAGGAAACAACTAAGGAAAGGCTGCTCACTTAAATCTCTCCAGTCTGTAACACCTGATCTCCAATCATCCTCTTTAGGTGATTGACTTCTGTCAGCCAGACCAGCTCCATTACCAGCAGCAACCACCAGAGGGAGCTCAAACTCAGAAGCTAGATCAAAAGTGTTCACAACTGTACCCCCCTTGAGGAGGGGTCACCGAACCCCTCACCCAAGCCACCAGGCCAATCAGGATGGGCCTGGTGAAAGGCGCGAACCAATCTCTCGGCATGAATGTCAGAAGCAAACACCCAAGAATTATCCTTGAGGGAGCTCAAACTCAGAAGCTAGATCAAAGGTGTTCACAACACTTCCCCTTATTGATATCAAAGAGAACAAGTGACCTCCATTCATAACAAAATCCACTATACGAAGACCAATAATACCACATACAAGAAACAAATACTTCCACACCATGACTAGACTACATATTATCACCACACAGTGACCGAATAATACCACATACAGGGGTTAAAAACTGCCACACCATGACCAGAACACATAGTGACCGAATAATAGCACATACAGGGGACAAATACTACCACACCATTGCCAGACCACATATTACCACCTCATAGTGACTGAATAATACCACAGTCAAAAAAGAAATACCACCACACTTTGACCAGATCACATATTACTACCACATATTGACCGAATACTAACAATTCTGATCATTAATAAAAACCACAATACTAATAACACTAATATTACCACTAGTGACAATATACACAGGAGCTCTATATATAGTTTTTGTCAAAGTAATGCAGTAATCACCAGTGACATTATACACAGCAACTTTGTACATAGTTGTAACGGGTCTGGGAGGCGGAACCTCTGAGCTTTATTATACAAGGAGGCTTTCCTTGTAAAGGAGCGGGTGGCGCCCGGGGAGACGGACAGGAAGTCACGGCAAGTGACAGGGACAGTCTCTGGATAGACGGGCAGGTAGTCACGGCAAGTGACCGGGGCAGTCTCTGGAAGGACAGGCAGGTAGTCACAGCAAGTGACCGGGGCAATCTCTGGAAGGACAGGCAGGTAGTCACGGCAAGTGACCGGGGCAGTCTCTGGAAGGACAGACAGGTAGTCACAGCAAGTGACCGGGGCAGTCTCTGGAAGGACAGGCAGGTCGTCACGGCAAGTGACCGGGGCAGTCTCTGGAAGGACAGGCAGGTAGTCACGGCAAGTGACCGGGGCAGTCTCTGGAAGGACAGGTAAATACGACCTGAGATGGTGGAGCCTCCCGGTAGGCTAGCAGGCAGATGACAGATGAACGCCCCCAAGTGAGCAGGCGAGAGTCTCTGGAATAGACGATGGTCACCGCATGTGACGTCCGAACCTCCGGGTAGGTCTGCAGGCAGATGGCAGATGAACGCCCCCAAGTGAGCAGGCGAGAGTCTCTGGAATAGACGATGGTCACCGCATGTGACGTCCGAACCTCCGGGTAGGTCTGCAGGCAGATGGCAGATGAGCGCCCCCAAGTGAGCAGGCGAGATTCTCTGGAATAGCCGATGGTCACCACCGGTGACGGCCGAACCTCCAGGTAGGCTTGCGGACAGGTAGCAGACAGCAAACTGGCAGGAGACAGGCAGGTAACTGGAAACGGAACCTGAGGGCTGAAGCAGAGTAAACAGTGCAACAACATTGCTCGGGCACCTCCATTAAGGGGGAGTACTTTATATGGTGAGTCCTCCGGCATTGGCCGGGGACCTTTTTTGAAAGATGCGCGCGGCCCCTTTAAGAGCGGGGGAGCGCGCGGGCGCGCGCCCTAAGTCCAGCAGCAGGGAAGGAGCGCGCGACCCCAGCAGGGCGGAAGGAGGACGCCGAGCGTGGGTAAGGGGGCGACGTCCCTGCCTGGCAGAGGACGCTGGCGCAGGGGAACAGCGTCCCTGCCTGGCAGAGGGCAGGGACGCTGGCGCTACAGTAACCCCCCCTTTAGGCCCCCCCTTTTTTAGGTCAGAAAGAAATTTAGCTAGGATGAGAGGGGCATGGATGTTCTCCCGAGGCTCCCACGTTCTCTCCTCAGGACCAAACCCCTTCCAATCCACCAGAAAATAGGTCTTTCTTCCTACCCTTTTGGTGGCCAAAATGTTCTCTACCTCAAATTCGTTCTCAGCAGACAGTGGAGCAGGAGGTGTACCTGTAGACTTGACAAAAGAGTTAAGTACCACCGGTTTGAGGAGAGATACATGGAAGGAGTTAGGAATCCACAAATTGGCCGGGAGTTTCAATTTATAGGACACTGGGTTGATCTGACTGATGATCTCCAGAGGACCGATGAACCGAGGACCTAACTTGTAGGAAGGAATCTTGAGCCGAACATACTTGGACGAGAGCCAGACCTTATCCCCAGGACGGAATTGAGGAGGATCCAGACGTTTCTTGTCAGCATGTCTCTTCATGCGCTCGGATGACAGAATGAGTGCGGACCGGGTACTCTCCCATATGGAGGAGAATTCGTTAACCAGGGATTCCGCAGCTGGATTGTCCACAGAGATGGAAATAGGTACAGGGATCCGAGGATGTTGACCGAAGACTACAAGAAACGGAGATTTGGAGGAAGATTCGCTCTCGTGATTGTTGTACGAAAATTCGGCCCAAGGCAGGAGATCCACCCAGTCAGAATGGTGGGCATTAACGAAGTGCCGGAGATAACTGGTCAGAATCTGATTGATTCGCTCGACTTGACCATTGGACTGTGGGTGGTAAGCGGAGGAGAAATCCAGGGTGACGTCTAGCAACTTACAAGTGGCTCTCCAGAAACGTGAGGTGAACTGCACCCCACGATCCGACACAATGTGACGAGGCAGACCATGAAGACGGAAGATGTGGCGGATAAAGTCTTTAGCCAACTCGGGTGCAGACGGAAGCCCTGGCAGGGGAATGAAGTGAGCCATCTTGGAAAATCGGTCAACGACCACCCAAATGACCGTACAACCAGCAGAGACGGGAAGATCCGTTATGAAGTCCATGGCTATATGCTGCCAGGGGGCAGCGGGTACAGGAAGCGGGAGAAGACGGCCGGCAGGCAGGTGTCTCGGAACTTTGTTGCGGGCACAGGAGGCACAGGCAGAAACAAAGTCTATTACATCCTTGTGCAGGGTAGGCCACCAGTAATGTCGGGTAATGAGCTGGAGGGTCTTTCTCTGACCAGCATGGCCAGCTAGTTTAGACGAATGACCCCAGTGGAGGATCCTCTCCCGATCAGGTACCGATACGAACGTCTTACCAGGAGGGAGACGATTTAGACTCACGGGAGCCACCTGCATCACTCTGGCGGGATCGATGATATGTTTAGGTTCCTCCTCGAGATCCGACATCAGGAAAGACCGGGACAAGGCATCCGCCTTGATGTTCTTGTCGGCTGGGCGAAAGTGTAAAAGAAAGTCGAAGCGGGCAAAAAACAAGGACCACCGGGCTTGGCGAGGGTTAAGTCTCTGGGCATGCTGGAGGTAAGCCAGATTCTTGTGGTCAGTGTAAATGATTACCGGATGAAGAGCCCCCTCGAGTAGGTAACGCCACTCCTCCAATGCCAGCTTGATGGCCAATAACTCTCGGTCTCCTATGGAATAATTGCGCTCAGAAGAGGAGAAGAGTTTTGAGAAGAAGCCGCAAGATACCATTCTCCCGGAAGAAGACTTTTGAGTCAGTACCGCTCCGGCTCCAGAAGAGGAAGCGTCCACCTCCAGGAAGAACTGCTTGTTGCCGTCCGGGCGATGCAGCACTGGAGCGGAAGAGAAGGCCTGTTTTAAGGAAAGAAAGGCCTCCTCTGCTTCGGGCGTCCACTGTTTGGGGTTAGCATTCTTGCGGGTGAGTGCGGAGATTGGAGCAGTCCGGGAAGAGAAGTGCGGTATGAAGAGGCGGTAATAATTGGCGAATCCCAGGAACCGCTGAATGGCCTTCAATCCCTCCGGTCGGGGCCATTTCTCGATGGCAGATAGCTTCTCCGGATCCATTCTTAGGCCTGTCTGAGAAATGATGTAACCCAAAAACGGAAGCGAGGTCTGCTCAAAGAGACACTTCTCATATTTGGCGAAAAGGTGATTCTGCCTAAGCCTGAGCAGAACCTGACGAACATCCCTCCGGTGAGACTGGAGATCCGGAGAGAAGACCAAGATGTCGTCTAGGTACACCACAACGCAGGAGTAGAGCAGGTCCCGGAAGATGTCATTGACCAACTCCTGAAAGACTGCAGGAGCATTACAGAGACCAAAGGGCATCACCAAATACTCATAGTGGCCGTCCCGGGTGTTGAATGCCGTCTTCCATTCATCTCCCCGACGATACGGACCAGGTTATATGCTCCACGAAGATCCAGTTTGGTGAAGATTCTAGCCCCCCTCAGACGATCAAACAATTCGGGAATGAGCGGAAGAGGGTACTTATTCTTCACCGTGATCAGGTTTAGGCCTCTGTAGTCAATACAGGGACGGAGAGAGCCGTCTTTCTTTTTTACGAAGAAGAAACCTGCTCCCGCTGGGGAGGTAGATTTCCGGATGAATCCCTTGGCCAAATTCTCCTCGATATATTCGGACATCGACCTGGTCTCAGCAGCCGACAATGGGTAAATACGCCCACGGGGAGGCGTAGTACCGGGTAGCAGGTCGATCGGGCAATCATAAGGTCTGTGAGGGGGTAATGTCTCTGCCTCCTTTTTATTAAAGACATCAGCGAACGACCAATATGGAATCGGGAGCCCTGGTAGATTAGTTGGTGTAGGAGAAGGACGGACGGGATGAACAGGAACCAAACACGTTTTATGACAGTCCTGTCCCCAGCGAAGGATCTCTCCAGTCTGCCAGTCGAGCACGGGTGCATGCTTTTGGAGCCAAGGTAGACCTAATAAGAAAGCATGAGAGAGTCCAGGCAGGACATGAAACGAGATGCTCTCAGAATGCAACATTCCCACCTGCAGGGTTATGGCTTCAGTGATAAGTTGGATGGGACGTGGTAGGAGACCCCCGTCCACAGCAGCAACAGATACTGGTTCAACCAGATGTTTGGTAGGAATGTGATATTTCTCTACTAGAGCCTGTGAAACAAGATTCCCGGCTGCTCCAGAATCAAGTTGGGCTTGTTCGAAATAACGGTTCTCACCGAGGAGAATTGAGACTGACAGCAGCAGAGATGAAGAGGATTTATTCTTGTCTAGGTTGACCTCTCCGAGCGAACCTAGACACAGGCGTTTCCCGACCTCTCCGGACAGGTACGGATCCGGTGCTCCTTACTGCCACAGTAGAAGCAACTCCCCTCGGCACGGCGTAAGTCCTGACGGGCTTTGACCATCTTGGTCTGGTCGACCTGCATAGGCTCAGAAGTGTGTACCTGGGGAGAAGCGGAAGGAGTTACAGGTCTCTGAAAAGAAGGAGCTAGACGAGGAAACCTTCTCTCACGGGTGACCTCTTTGGCGCGTTCCTGGAACCGTAGATCAATTCGATTAGCCAGAGTTATTAGGTCATCGAGAGAGGTTGGAATGTCTCGACCGGCAAGTTCATCTTTAATACGGCCGGACAGACCCTCCCAGAAGACAGATATCAGAGCATCATTATCCCAGGCCAGCTCCGAGGCAAGGGTACGGAACCGTATGGCATATTGCCCCACGGTGAGACTTCCCTGACGGAGACGCAACAGAGATGATGCAGAGGAGGTCTTCCGTCCGGGTTCGTCGAATACCTTCCGGAAGGCCGAGAGAAAAGCAGGCAGGTCAGACACCAGAGGATCTTCTCTCTCCCAGAGAGGATTGAGCCAGGCCAGAGCCTCTCCGGTGAGATGGGACATAATGAAGGCAATTTTGGCCCGGTCGGAGTTAAACTGGTGAGCCAGGAGTTCGAAATGCAGGGTACACTGGTTAATGAAACCCCGAGCCAGAGTAGGATCGCCTCCAAACCGTGGAGGAGCAGAAAGTCGAGGTCCAGGAACGGAAACCACGGAATTGGTAAGCAACGGAACTGCCGGATTGCGAGTCATGGCGCCAGTGGTGGTTGCTGGTGAAGTAGTCAGGGTGTCCAGGCGGGAATTAACATTCCGCAGATGACCCAGGATGGACTCCTGTTGAGACCTCTGACGAGACAGTTCATGACACAGGTCAGAGAATGAAGGGGTTTGGGTGCCACCGGGTTCCATGGCCCGAGCAAACTGTAACGGGTCTGGGAGGCGGAACCTCTGAGCTTTATTATACAAGGAGGCTTTCCTTGTAAAGGAGCGGGTGGCGCCCGGGGAGACGGACAGGAAGTCACGGCAAGTGACAGGGACAGTCTCTGGATAGACGGGCAGGTAGTCACGGCAAGTGACCGGGGCAGTCTCTGGAAGGACAGGCAGGTAGTCACAGCAAGTGACCGGGGCAATCTCTGGAAGGACAGGCAGGTAGTCACGGCAAGTGACCGGGGCAGTCTCTGGAAGGACAGACAGGTAGTCACGGCAAGTGATCGGGGCAGTCTCTGGAAGGACAGGCAGGTCGTCACGGCAAGTGACCGGGGCAGTCTCTGGAAGGACAGGCAGGTAGTCACGGCAAGTGACCGGGGCAGTCTCTGGAAGGACAGGTAAATACGACCTGAGATGGTGGAGCCTCCCGGTAGGCTAGCAGGCAGATGACAGATGAACGCCCCCAAGTGAGCAGGCGAGAGTCTCTGGAATAGACGATGGTCACCGCATGTGACATCCGAACCTCCGGGTAGGTCTGCAGGCAGATGGCAGATGAACGCCCCCAAGTGAGCAGGCGAGAGTCTCTGGAATAGACGATGGTCACCGCATGTGACGTCCGAACCTCCGGGTAGGTCTGCAGGCAGATGGCAGATGAGCGCCCCCAAGTGAGCAGGCGAGATTCTCTGGAATAGCCTATGGTCACCACCGGTGACGGCCGAACCTCCAGGTAGGCTTGCGGACAGGTAGCAGACAGCAAACTGGCAGGAGACAGGCAGGTAACTGGAAACGGAACCTGAGGGCTGAAGCAGAGTAAACAGTGCAACAACATTGCTCGGGCACCTCCATTAAGGTGGAGTCCTCCGGCATTGGCCGGGGACCTTTTTTGAAAGATGCGCGTGGCCCCTTTAAGAGCGGGGGAGCGCGCGGGCGCGCACCCTAAGTCCAGCAGCAGGGAAGGAGCGCGCGACCCCAGCAGGGCGGAAGGAGGACGCCGAGCGTGGGTAAGGGGGCGACGTCCCTGCCTGGCAGAGGACGCTGGCGCAGGGGAACAGCGTCCCTGCCTGGCAGAGGGCAGGGACGCCGGCGCTACAATAGTATACAGTATATAGTGTCAGTGTACAGGTAATACAGTGACTCACCAGTGACATTATACACAGGAACTCTGTATGTAGCATACAGTGTATGGTGTCAGAGTACAAGTATATGACGTCAGTATACAGATAATACAGTAATCATTGTGACATTACAGTATATACAGAGCTCCTGTGTATATAATATACTGATAATACAGTAATCACCAGTGCCATTATACATGTGAGCTCTGTATATAGTGTACAGGTAATACAGTGACTACCAGTGACACTATACACAGGAGCTCTGTATATAGTGTACAGGTAAAACAGTGGCCACCGGTGACTTTATACACAGGAGCTCTGTATATAGAATACAGGGTATAATGTCAGTATACAGGTAACACACCAGTGACATCTGTACTTTAAGTCATTCATCTTCGCTTTTCTTCTTCATCCACTGCAGACCGCCATCAGATCTTTCAGCCAAATAAAGAAAAAAAGGCACATAGTGCCATCTTGCACAGTAACAGGACCCCCCATTTGTTCGCCCCCATGGAAAACAGTATCCTCAAAAGTAAATTAAATTACAGCAGTAATAATGCCACCCAAATTAACCCCTACATTAATTATGTCCCCACTTGTCACCATAAACCAATAATGTATGTTACTCATCCTGACCACCATACAGTAATTGATGCCAAATCCTGGAACCTTTTATTTAACATCCCCATCCTGGACCTCTTTATGTTTCCCCCATCCTTGACCCCTATGTCCACTTTATTAAAGTCCCCATCCTGTGCCCTTTTATTTAATAATGTCACCATCCTGGGCCCCTTCCAGTAATAATGTCTCTATCCTGCTTCCCTTCCAGCAATAATGTACCAATCCTGGGTCCCTTCCTGTAAGAACGTTTCCATTCTAGGACCCTTCCAGTAATATCACCATCCTGGGCACCTTCCAGCAAAAATGTCCCCATTCTGGGCCCCTTCTAGTAATAATGTCACCATCATGAGCCCCTTACAGTAATAATGAGTCGCACAACACCAGGGTTATGGGGTACTCGGCACCGAGCCCGTTGAAGTCTATGGGGAATGTCACAAGTAGCACAGCTCGGTCCGTTGCCCTGGGCGCTCATTCAAAGGGGATATTTACAGGGGATTGTAGTAATAGTTCGTGACGCCACCTGTGGTTTCTGATCAGGATGACCAGCGCTGCAGGGTAAATCCTCAGAGGGGTTGTTACTGGGCAGCAAGATGTTAAGTCTTCCACAGGTAAGACTAGTCCCTCTAAGTATATGGCGGTGCAGGGTGCAGGCAAAAAGTCAGACACACACAAGTCAGTCTCTTTCCATACCTTTACTGGTGGTATTTGCAGGTATGTCCCGGGAAGCTGCTCAGGGTGGAGGATGCACATCCAGGTAATCACTGTGTAGGTTTAAGGCCTCCTTACTTCTTAATGTGTGAGTTTCCAACCTGCATGAAGCTAAGTTTAACTCCTTCTCCTTTCTATGCCCAGCTGATCTTGTGATGAGGTCTTTTTGCGGACAGAACAGTGTCTCTATGGCGGTACCTGCCAGACTCCCGTCTTCCTAACCCCGGTTACGTATCAGCACTGAAGGGCCCCTCTGTGACCTGAAGTCCAGCAGGGATTCCGGTTTTCTCCCACTAGCCGTGAAGGTTCTAGCAAGCTTCGGACCCGGTGTCCGGTTGTATAGAGTGGAGGCTGCTATAGTTGCTATATCTCCTCGATCACTCTTTCCCTTACCACTCGCCTGTCGTCCTGCGCACACCTTAATATGAGCACAGGCAGCAGTAGACGTCAGCTTCCCCTGAAGTAACTCCGTGCTTCGAGATGTCGTCTCTGCTCTCCTGAGGTAACACCAACGACTACTCACTTTCAGCTAGATTGTCTTTAACTCACTGCTGTCTCAAGGGCTCCCTCTGGTGGAACCAGGAAAAATGTCAAGTGTTGTGTGTTTATCAGGTATTTGTGAATTACCTTTCCGTGCATCCTCCAGGGAACATGTGGCACCAAGCGCAGCTGGGCTACACATCCCCCCCATTTATATTCAGCACTCCCGGGCTGAAAAAGGAAAAAACTATTTTTATCATAACATCAACAACATAACTCATCCCTTGCGGGAGGTAAGGACACTTTAACGTTACATTGTGTACAAGTTGCAAAATAGAAAAATATCAAAATATTTTCACAGTGCAAATAAATACAATATTCTTGTGGAGGACCCGCACCAAAAACCTCCCACGTGGGTCCTGGGTGGGCTGCAGGACTTCGTTGCTGCAGACCTCACTCAAGGCCACACCATACGGGTTTTTCTTCTGAGGTAGTATGGCTTTATGTAAAACCAAGATGGAGCACCAAAGTGCTAACTATTTACATTTAAAGTTCTGTGCTGCAAGAGTCCTCAGCACGCAGTCCTTCAAAACAGCATTTCACATATAACATTCTCAATAAAATGCAATTCTCTTCATAACTTTGTACAATTAAGCAAACCCTGTCTGGGTCCTACTATATTAATTTGCTAGGACTACTCTTGGTACCTAACAGGTAACCTTCCTTTCGTTGTACGTACTGACCTACGTGGTGTGGTGTCAGGTATAGTAGCATCTAGCCTATCTGTGCTGCGTGCTGGCAAACTGTAAATCCGCCTCCACCTCTCTAGGGATCTGGCAAGCATACTAGCGACTGGGCGATGCGGTTCTGCTCCGCCAGGGGATTCTTCTACCTGAGACCCAACATCTGAAGGTTCCACATTTTGAGATTCCATTCTTTGAGATACTACTTCTGGAGATGCTACAGGAGCAGGTTCTTCTTGAACTATTTCTTCTGCTGCGGCAACTGGCTCAACTGGACGTTGAAGCGCTTCTTGTGGTTGGTAAAATTGAAGTACTGGAATAATCACAGCGTCTCCGATACAAGGCCAATCTGCAGGAAAATCTCCTAGGTCCGTTGTGTATGACTTCACCTGATTTCTCTTTTTCCATAACAAGTTCTTCCTCGGGAAGTTTTAACATGTCTGGACACAGTTTTAGGTGATCTCTGGATACCGTCGTGGTTGTTTTTCCTCCATCTTTACTAATGGTACAGGTTTTCCTGTTGTCAAATTTGGAATTTTGCACGACATATGGCTCTTGTTCCCACTGATCATCCAATTTGTGCATTCTTCGTTTTCTTTTTAGCACAAGTTCTCCAGGCATAAAAGGCTTAGCTGGCGCACTTTTGTTGTAGTTCTCCTCTTGTTTTTCCCTTACTTTATTGAGACTATCTTCCACGCAGGCTTGTACTCTCCTGTACTGTTCTTGTCTGTTTGTGTCCCAATCTTCAGTAGTAACATCAGCCTCTGGTTCTACAACACCAAGTTCCAAATCCATGGGCAGCTTTCCTGGTCTTGCTCGCATAAGGTAGGCTGGAGTGCAGTTGGTGAAACTCACCGGTATGTGATTGTACAAATCTACCAGGTCAGGTAGTAAGTCTGGCCACCTATTCCTCTCCTTAAGTGGTACCGTCTTCAGCAGATCAATGACTATGTGATTCATCTTCTCACAGAGACCATTGGTTTGGGGGTGGTACGGTGTGGTTCTTATCTTCTTACACCCGTACAAGTGACAGAATTCCTTAAACAACTCGGCTTCAAAGGCAGGACCTTGATCAGTTAACACTTGCTCTGGATATCCATGGGGTCTACAGAAACACGCCTGAAACATCTTTGCTGCTGTTTCAGCTGTCAGATCTTTGACAGGGGCGACCACCAGGAACCTGGAGTAGTGATCCACCATTGTCAGGGCATATGAGTATCCTGTCCTGCTTGGTGACAACTTTACATGGTCCAAGGCCACAATCTCCAAGGGACGAGTCGTCTTGATGGGCTGCAGGGGTGCTTTCTGGCTACTGTAGTCTTTTCTTCGGAGGCTACAGGACACACAGTTTTTACACCATTTCTCGATGGAACTTCGCATTCCCACCCACTAGAAACGACACTTCAGCAGGGTTTCCAGCTTCTTCCAGCCAAAGTGCCTCGCTCGATCGTGGTAGGCTTCCAACACCATCTGGATGTCTGTTCTTGGCACTACTATCTGCCATACCATCTCATGGGTTCTGGGGTTGACGTACCTTCGGCACAGCTTCTCTCGGTAGATGAACAGCCGGCTTCTCTCATTCCACAGCTGCTTTGCTTGTTGAGACACATCCTTCTCCAAGGAGGAACCTTCCTGAGTTATCAGTTCCTTGATGTGGCTGACAAATGGGTCACTGTTCTGGGTCTCCTTCCAGCTGTGGTGAGGTAAAGGGTTTAACGTCTTACCACACTGCCTCCTGTAGGCTCGTTGCTCGTGGATCATCCCATTTCTGTGGAATGCAGGTAGCTCGATCTCTTCTAGATCATCCAATTCCTCTTCCGTGTCGGATTCATGCGGCATTCTGGACAAGGCGTCAGCATTGGCGTTCTTACGGCCTGCCCTGTAGTTGATTGTGAATTGATAATTCGACAGCCGAGCCATCCAACGTTGCTCCATGGCTCCCAGCTTGGCTGTTTCCAGATGTGTCAAGGGGTTATTGTCTGTGTACGCAGTGAACTTGCTGGAGGCTAGGTAATGCTTGAATCTTTCTGTAATGGCCCAGACCAGCGCCAGGAACTCCAACTTGAAGCTGCTATAGTTCTCTGGGATTCTCTCAGTCGGCCGGAGCTTCCTGCTTGCATATGCGATGACTTTTTCTTGGCCATTTTGCTTCTGACTGAGGACAGCTCCCAATCCTTCGTTGCTGGCATCAGTATACAGCAGGAACGGCTGGCTGTAGTCAGGGTAGGCTAAGATCTCATTGCCTGTCAGGATCTCCTTCATCTCCTTGAACGCCTCAGCTTGTTCTTTACCCCAGTGGAATGGAGGATTTCTGCTCTTGAGGGGTTGTCCTACCAGGAGGTCCTGCAGAGGCGCTGCTTTCTTGGTGTAGTCCTTTACAAACCTCCGGTAGTAACATGTCAGTCCCAGGAACTGACGCACCTCCTTGAGATTCCTTGGTTCTGGCCATTTCTGGATGGCAGTGACCTTCTCGGGGTCCGGCGCTACTCCTTCTGAGCTGACAATATGTCCCAAGTACTGTACCTTTTGTTTGAGCAGATGGCACTTTGATGGCTTCAGTTTCATCCCATACTTGGACAGTGACTCGAATACCTCTGCCAGGTGCTTCAGATGATCCTCATACGTCTTGGAGTACACAATTACGTCGTCCAGGTACAGCAACACGGTTTCAAAGTTGAGATGTCCCAGGCAACTCTCCATCACTCTCTGGAATGTTCCCGGGGCACTGCTGAGTCCAAACGGCATTCTGTCAAACTCACAGAGTCCCATCGGGGTGGTAAAAGCCGTCTTCTCCCGATCCTCCTCAGCCACAGCTACTTGCCAGTACCCACTAGTGAGGTCGAGGGTGGAAAAGTAATTAGCAGTTTTTAAGGCAGCTAAGGATTCCTCAATGCGTGGTAAAGGGTATGCATCTTTATGTGTTATGCGATTTACTTGTCTGTAATCTACACACATTCTCATGCTTCCATCCTTTTTCTTAACTAGGACTAGAGGTGCTGCCCAGGGACTACAACTATCCCTTATCACCCCTGCTTTCTTCATGTCACGCAACATTTCCTTAGCTTTCTGGTAGTGTGCTGGAGGTATAGGCCTGTACCGCTCTTTGATGGGAGGATGGCTGCCTGTAGGGATATGATGTCGTACTCCCTTAATGGTCCCAAAGTCAAGTGGGTGTTTGCTAAATACCTGTGTGTACTCCTGTACCACCCGTAGTACTCCCTGTTTCTGGTGGGCGGGAGTGGTGTCTGTCCCGACATGGAGCTGCTGACACCAATCCTCCACCTGGGTTACTGGGTCATTATCCTCCGCTGGTTGGCGGGAGACTAAGGACTCGGTCGTGAGAATAGAGTTGTTATCTACGGTATGTAATTTAGCAACAGTGGCATAACGTGGTAAATTTACTTCATCTTCTCCCCAGTTGAGAAGACGTACTGGTACTCTCCCATTTCTTACTTCCACTACCCCTCTAGCAGTCAAGAGTGTAGGTCTGTGCTCTGAACAATGGGGCTCTACTACTGCTTGGTAGTTCTGTCCTCTCAGACCTATTGCTGCTCTACACCATATAAGCATTTCACTCATTGGGGGTATCACAATGGGGTTCGGGTCTGTCACCCGTACATTACCAATTTCACCATCTGTCAGCTTCGCTTGCTGCTGGCACATCAGGGCCCGGATCTCCCTCTGGATCACTCCCTTTTGCTTCGTCTTGGCAACTTCAGCGAGCTGTTGGAGCAAAAACACAACTTCTCCCAGACAGTTACTAATAATGTTAGTACCTAAAACCACATTTAAGCCATTTTCCTCATTTACAGTCTTTACTACTAAGAGTCCCTGATCCTTCAGCTCCACTCTGCCCACCTTTACGTCCACGTTTTTGGCTCCTAGTATATCAACAGGGAGACCATTAGAGGCATACACAGCAAAGTCAGGGCTCGGAGGCTGGAGACTGTCCATGGACCAAAACTTATTATAAAGGACATCAGGTATGATGGTCACCTGAGATCCAGTGTCCAGCAGGGCAGGGATTGCGATCCCGTCCAGGATGATGGACAGGTAGGGTCTTCCTCCCACAAACCTGCGGTTCCAGTCTGAGGGGCCTGAAGAGTCTATTCCTGGGTGTTGGCCCTCGGACCCAGGATCTGCTCGTTTAAAGGACACTGTTGGGCTATATGTCCTTTTCCGTTGCAACGGTAGCAGATGATCTCTCGGCGAGGATGGTGCTGATCAGGGGTCGCTCCTGGGGGTGGCGTTGTCCTCCTCCGGTGGGGCGACGTCCTCCTTTTCCTCCGGTTCATCCAAGGGACATCCTCTGGGCAGTCGGCTAGCAGGATCTTTCCTCCTTCTTCCTTCCGCAGTTGCAGGGCACTCATTACAGCAGCCAGGTTTTTAGTCAGCTGGCGCACTTCTGAGCGCAGACAATCCAACTCAGTAGGGGGCGCCACCTGCGTTTTGGTTTCCGCCACCAGCGGGGAAAAGGTGGATGCTGCCGGCTTTAGAGTGGCTTCACCCGGGTGATACTGGGTTGCCACCTCAGGCTTCTCCAGGGGTCGCAGTCCTTTTATAGCCATATCTTTTAGGGCATCAAAGGTAGCGTCAGGATGATCCAAGGACCACCAGTGCACAGTCCTGCTTTCAGCTTGGGACCTCAGTCCCCGTACAAATTGTTCCTTCAACATTTTGCTTTCATTAATGGCACTTATAGGGTTAACCTGTTTGAGAGCTCGCAGGGCCCCCTGTAGTCGGCAGGCGTAGTCCCTAATACTGTCATCTGGTCTCTGGGAGCATTGGTAAAACGTCATCCGGAGATCTGTTTCAGTGCAGTCCTCAAAAATAGTCTGTAGCTTTAAGAAAATTGAAAGCACTGATTCCTGGTCTGCAGCTGTCCAAGTCTCTACTTCCCTTTCTGCAGCCCCAGTCAATTGTCCTAATACTACTGCAGCTCTTTGCTTCTCTGTCATAGGGTACATGTCCATTATGCTGCATATTTTGCGTTTAAACCTGACAGGGTATCCGGCTTACCGCTATACTGAGGGAGCCACTTTGTTCCAGGCAGGTATGGGAGCGTCAGCGGTACTATCGGGGCCACCGGACCTGGTGAGGTGCCAGCGTTTCCATCTTGCGCTGCAGCGCCGGCGGGTAAGTCATTGGAGCGGTCGCCCTCGGCCGCGCTGTCAGCTTGTGGCTGCGACATGTCTGTGCCCCCCCTAGTTAAGTGTGGCCTACCTTCTCCTAAAGGCTGCAGCTCTGCCAGGCACAGCGGTGGGGAAGGACCTGCGTCGCCGGCACTCTGAAGCTCTCCACAGGACCTGCCGCCGCGTCAGCGTTGGGGGCGTGTCCGGGACTCCGTGCGCTTTCTGCAGATACGCCCCTTCTCTTTGCGCTGTAGCGCTGTACTTTGACGGGCAATGGCGGACAATTGGCGCCAAAAATCACAAAACAGCAGCACAGTCTCCAGCACAAAAACAGTCCAAATAGGCACACAGGACTCACATATAGCGAGCTTCTTATCCTGTTCATGACGCCAAAGATGAGTCGCACAACAATAGGGTTATGGGGTACTCGGCACCGAGCCCGTTGAAGTCTATGGGGAATGTCACAAGTAGCACAGCTCGGTCCGTTGCCCTGGGCGCTCATTCAAAGGGGGATATTTACAGGGGATTGTAGTAATAGTTCGTGACGCCACCTGTGGTTTCTGATCAGATAGACCAGCGCTTCAGGGTAAATCCTCAGAGGGGTTGTTACTGGGCAGCAAGATGTTAAGTCTTCCACAGGTAAGACTAGTCCCTCTAAGTATATGGCGGTGCAGGGTGCAGGCAAAAAGTCAGACACACACAAGTCAGTCTCTTTCCATACCTTTACTGGTGGTATTTGCAGGTATGTCCCGGGAAGCTGCTTAGGGTGGAGGATGCACATCCAGGTAATCACTGTGTAGATTTAAGGCCTCCTTACTTCTTAATGTGTGAGTTTCCAACCTGCATGAAGCTAAGTTTAACTCCTTCTCCTTTCTATGCCCAGCTGATCTTGTGATGAGGTGTTTTTGTGGACAGAACAGTGTCTCTATGGCGGTACCTGCCAGACTCCCGTCTTCCTAACCCCGGTTACGTATCAGCACTGAAGGGCCCCTCTGCGACCTGAAGTCCAGCAGGGATTCCGGTTTTCTCCCACTAGCCGTGAAGGTTCTAGCAAGCTTCGGACCCGGTGTCCGGTTGTATAGAGTGGAGGCAGCTATAGTTGCTATATCACCTCGGTCACTCTTTCCCTTACCACTCGCCTGTCGTCCTACGCACACCTTAATATGAGCACAGGCAGCAGTAGACGTCAGCTTCTCCTGAAGTAACTCCGTGCTTCGAGATGTCGTCTCTGCTCTCCTGAGGTAACACCAACGACTACTCACTTTCAGCTAGATTGTCTTTAACTCACTGCTGTCTCAAGGGCTCCCTCTGGTGGAACCAGGAAAAATGTCAAGTGTTGTGTGTTTATCAGGTATTTGTGAATTACCTTTCCGTGCATCCTCCAGGGAACATGTGGCACCAAGCGCAGCTGGGCTACACAATAATGTCCCCATCCTGGGCCAATTTATTAAATATGCCCATCCTAGGCCCATATATTGCTCCATCCTGGGCCCCTATGTTGCCCCCATCTTAGTAACATAGTAACATAGTTATTAAGGTTGAAGGAAGACTTTAAGTCCATCTAGTTCAACCCATATCCTATCCTAACCTGCCCTAACATGTTGATCCAGAGGAAGGCAAAAAAAAACCCAAGTGGCAAACAGTAAGCTTCACATTGGGGAAAAAAATTCCTTCCCGACTCCACATACGTCAATCAGACTAGCTCCCTGGATCAACGCAGTATCTAGGAAACTAGTGAATATAGCCTGTAATATTATACTTTTCAAGAAAGGCATCCAGTCCCTTCTTAAATTTTAGTAGGGAATCACTCATTACAACATTAGACGGCAGAGAGTTCCATAGTCTCACTGCTCTTACAGTAAAGAATCTGCGTCTGTGATTATGGCTAAACCTTCTTTCCTCCAGACGTAGAGGATGCCCCTTGTCTCCGTCACAGGTCTAAGTAAAAAGATCATTAGAAAGGTCTTTTTACTATCCTCTCATATATTTATACATTGTAATAAGATCACCCCTAAGCCTTCGTTTTTCCAAACTAAATAACCCCAAGTGTAATAACCTGTCTTGGTATTGCAGACCCCCCAGTTCTCTAATAACCTTGGTTGCTCTTCTCTGCACCCACTCCAATTCAGCTATGTCTTTCTTATACACCGGAGACCAGAACTGCACACAGTATTCTAAGTGTGGTCGCACCAGTGACTTGTATAGAGGTAAAATTATGTTCTCCTCATGAGCATCTATGCCTCTTTTAATGCATCCCATTATTTTATTTGCCTTGGCAGCAGCTGCCTGACATTGGCCACTAAATGTGAGTTTGTCGTCCACCCATCACCCAGGTCTTTTTCAGTGACAGTTTTGCCCAGTGTTTTACAACTAAGCACATAATTATACATCTTGTTTGTTCTACCCAAGTGCATGACCTTACATTTATCCCCATTAAAGCTCATTTGCTATTTATCAGCCCAAGCTTCTAGTTTACATAAATCCTCCTGTAATATAAAATTATCCTCCTCTGTATTTATTACCCTGCAGAGTTTAGTGTCATCTGCAAATATTGAAATACTACTCTGTATGCCCCCTACAAGGTCATTAATAAATATGTTAAAGAGAAGAGGCCCAATACTGACCCCTGTGGTACCCCACTGCTAACCGTGACCCAGTCCGAGTGTGCTCCATTAATAACCACCCTTTGTTTTCTATCCATGAGCCAGTTCTTAACCCACTTACACATATTTTCCCCTATCCCCATTGTTCTCATTTTATGTATCAACCTTTTGTGTGGCACTGTATCAAAAGCTTTTGAGAAGTCCATGAACACCACGTCCACTGCATTCCCTTGGTCCAGTCCTGAACTTACCCCCATCTTGGGCCCATATGTCCACTTTAATAATGTTCCCTTTCTGGGCCCCCATATCAGCCCCTATATCCACTACCCTGCTCAATTGCAGACGGTGGGGGGAGATTATGCTCATCTTCCTGTGCTCCTCACCGTTCTCTTGTGGCTTCATATTCGGCGTGGTCGTTAAAATGGATGCCAACTGCAGCTGTAATAGTGAGCTCTACTCTGTTACATTCTGCACACTGACGTCACAGCAACATTGAAAGGCCTCTGATAAGCCGGCGACCATTTAATGTCACTGCTATGTGACTTCGGCGCATGGCCTGTCACAAAGCAGAGCACCCTGTCACAACTGCAGCCGGCATTCATCTGGATATGTGTCGTCACCAGGGCCATCTCCAGGTTTTTGTGGGTTCCTGGCAAAAGAGTCTCAGTGGGTCCCCTTAACATATACCACGATTCATGATTCACAGATAAGAAATATAGGTATAGTACGCCGAAAAAAAGAGGATGGACAGCACCTCCAAAAATCATACAATGATCTAATGCCGCTAGGCAAAAATATATATAACTGAACTGAACATGAGATTCTTAGTTTAACATTCTGATCAGACTGTATGAAGCCAACTGCCACATTACGGCAAGCCTCTTGGTGGGTCCTGACCAACCCTAACGGAGCGGAGCCGTGCGGCGACCACCGCCACAGAAGCAATGCACAGGCAGGGCAGACGGCCAAGTGTCTCCAGACTTCGCCGCCACACAGCACCAGCATCCAATGAAAGGAGTCCCCTTTGCCCCCACAGAGTTCAAATCACCCCACTTTCGCCCCATTCAAAATAAAACAGTAAAAAAACCTAAATATAGATATATTTGGTATCGCCCTGTTCAGAATCGCCCGATCTATCAATAAAAAAAAGAATTAACCTGATAGCTGAACACTGTAACGAGAGAAAAATTCAAAACCTCATAATAACTTTTTTGGTCTTCACTACATTGCAATAAAATGCAATGACGGGCGATCAAAAGATCGTATCTGCACCAAAATGGTATCAATAAAAACATCAGCTCGGCACGCAAAAAATAAGCCCTCACCCAACACGAGATCACGAAAAATGGAGACGCTACAGGTCTCGGAAAATGGCGCCATTTTTTTATTACCAATTAAATAAAAAAGAACCTAGACATGTTTGGTGACTGTGAACTGGTAATGACCTTGAGAATAATAATGTCAGATCAGTTTTAGCATTTAGTGAATATGGTAAAAAAAAAAAAAAAAACAACAGCGGAATTAGAATTTTTTTTGCAATTTCACTGCACCTGGAATTTTTTTCACATTTTCTAGTACACGACATGGTAAAACCAACGGTGTCGTTCAAAAGTACAACTTGTCCCGCAAAAAACAAGCCCTCACATGGCCATTTTGACATAAAAATAAAACAGTTATGACTCTGGGAAGAAGGGGAAGGAAAAAATTAAAACTCAAAAACGAAAATACCTCCTGTCATAAAGGGGTTAAAAACAGACAGGGAAATGTTTTACCTTAGGCCTGGGTCAGACTTGCGAGAAACTCACAGAGTCTCTTGCATCAACACCAGTGGCTGCCAAAGTTTGTTTAAAAAAAATGGCGCAATTTTCCAAAATCCATAGCGTCTCCATTTTTCATGATCGCGTTAGGTAAGGGTTTATTTTTTGCGTGCCGAGCTGACGTTTTTCGTGATACCATTTTGGTGTGTATACGATCTTTTGATCGCCCGTTATTGCCTTTTAATGCAATGTTGCGACAACCAAAAAAAAATCTTAATTCTGCGTTTTGACTTTTTTTATCGCTACGTCGTTTAGCGATCGGGTTAATTCTTTGTGTACAGTGATAGATCGGGCGATTCTTAACTCAGCGATACCAAATATGTGCATGTTTGATTTTTTTTGTATTGCTTTATTTTGAATGGGGAAAGGGGGATGATTTGAACTTTTATATGTTTTATATGTTTTTAATATTTTTCAAAAACTTTTTTTTTTACTTTTTGCAGGCTTCATTAGTCTCCATGAGAGACTAGAAGCTGCACTACTTTGATCGCTTCTGCTACATCGCCTGTATGTAGCAGAAATGCTCACTTGCTACCAGAAGCTGATTTGTGTTGTACCTTGAATGCACTTTCTTCTAACACAAAGTGTACTGGAAATGGAAAAATTCCAAGTGTGTTGAAATTGCTAAAAAAAAGTGCAATTCTACAATTGTTTTTGAGTTTTTTGTTCACCATATTCACTATATGGTAAAACTGACCGGGCAATATGATTCTACAGATCGGTACAAGTACGCAGATACCAAATATGTATATATATATTTTTTATTTAAGTGATGAAAAAAAGCTTGCAAATTTATAAGAAATAAATATATCTGCTTTTGTTTGTCTTTTTCCGCGACCCGTAACATTTTTACTAATATCATTTTGGGGTAGATATGTTTTCATTGCCTCTTATTGCATTTGTATTGCAATGCTGCCGTGGCTCAAAAACCATAATTCTGGTGTATTTATTTTTTTCTTCATGACGTTTGCTAATCGGATTCATTTATATTATATTTTGATAGATCGGACTATTACAAACGCTGCGAGGATCGTATTGACAGGTACCACAGACCCCCGGCTGTCATGACAACCTATCGACAGACCGCGATCACGTCACAGGCGCGCCAATGGAAGTGTGTGCCCCTGTCGGCGCGTATTATATGCCTCTGTCAGAGATTAACAGCGGGATTTAACAGGTTAACAGCCGCGGCTGGAGTACACCTGTTAGAGGCACATGATGGTTGATTAAATCAGCCATCATCAGCGGGGATAGATGCGGACTCGACTTGTGAGCCGGCATCAAAGGCAAGGACATGACATCATGTAAGTTTTGTCATATGTCGAGAAGGGGTCAAATAACTTTAGATATTTTGTCAGCCAGAAACACATCTAGAATTGACTTGTTGCTTTTTTATCTATTTTTTTTTTTATCTCTGGACATGTTTAGTCTGGGCAACGACTTTGATCAATCATTTGTATGAATCATATCTTGGTTAGTTCCCTATTGCCATCCGAGTGCAGCTTTGTGACTCAATAATATAATTCAGAGAATTAACCCCTACTTACCCACTTTGGTCCTGTAGAAAAACACAACCCGAATAAAGATCAAGGAAAAAGTATTTTGCTTCATCCATTTGGGCCCTTCGGAAGGTGTGGGTGTCATAATATTCAACCTCAGAATTTTACAGACTTAACTTCTTTTTTTTTTGCAAAAAATAAAGAAAAAGGTGCAAAGAAAATTAAATATCATCACGACATTTCTGGAAATATTAGTTTCTATAAAAATGCCATTTCCATCAAACAACAGCTTGTCACACAACATTAAACTGAGGAATGTTTCATATGTAGAGCGCGAGGTGTCGACAGGAACATTACTACAATTGCAAGGATTACAGATCTCTATATCAGACACATGCATGACCGATTTGGCTTCGGCGTGCATAGCGTAGCTTGATGAATGAGTGGAAAACATTCAGATTAAAGCTTTATCCAACCTCTGGGTACCTCACATGAAACCACATTTTATATAAGTTCACCCAAAGCAGACTCCTAAAATCAAAGATTATGCTGTTGGGCTTGATACTGACCAAAATCCTAAATGTCAATTACTAAAACAGATTTGGTTCAACCATGACTCAATGTTAGACAATTCTGAGACCGTGGTGAAAAAGTGATTGCATTTGTCACTGGTTCTGTCACGATTCCTGCGCTCAGTGAATGATTGCTATGCTGTTCTATGGAAACTGTCTTGCTGAGCTGTCGGTGTCTTGATTGACAGCTCAGCTGTCCAATCTGTTACTAGGACGTGCCAGACTTTCTCCAGGTGCTCTGTGTTCTGGTGATTGCCCAGCTACTTAACTGAGCTGTCTGCCCCTGATCCCTGCCAGACGTAGTTTGTGCTTCTTGGTCAGTGTTTGCATGATTTTGTTGCTCTGAGTTCGAATCTTCTGCTGCCTGACCTTTTGGACCGTGTTCTGACTATCCTTTTGTCTTGTCCTTCGGCTTTTGATCCGCTCTTGTTATTGACCCTGAACTGTGACCTGACTTACGCCTTCATCTTTTCCCTTGGTTATCTACATACTCTCTTGGTATTGACCCCGGAACGTCTGACTCTTTTGCCTCACGGTAAGGCAAAGAAAAAGATGATAAATATGTCACAATAGTAGTAAAATGTCTCAAAATTAATAAAATTAGTGTATATGAGTAAAATAGTGACTATACCACCAGACGTGTGGATGGCAGACCATCCGGAAATGTACAAGAAAATACCCAGGAATAGGGGAGGACACCAAGTGACAAGACAGTAACAGAAAATCAAGGGTGACACATAGTGAATCATAAAATATAATTTTATTGAATCAATGAATATGAAATATATGCATAATATTACAACATGGTATATATAAAAAAAATTTTTTCTTTTAAAATGAATATTAGATAAACAGAGGCAAACAACCCATATAATCTGGTAAAGCTACATAAAGTACGGTGAGCACATCAGTGTATAAACATCTGTGTTGAACAATTCTTATATAGAGTAACTTGAGTGTGTAGATGTATACACCAATAGGAAATAGTATGCTCAGTCAAAGACCAGGTAATGACCCTATATATAAATTGGCAGTGTAAAATGTACCTATAACCATTAGTGTTAAATTGATAATCAATAGTGCCAAGGTGCAAAACACATATAAACGATATGTGTGTAAGTATCCACAACAAAATGCAAACAGATAAGCAATTCTGATGAAAAAACAATAAACATGTGCAAGTCACACGTGAACTACTAGATCAAAACACCATGTGCCATAAAAAGTAGATAAAGGGGGGACATCCCCCTGACGAAGGAAAAAGATTTCCGAAACGCGCGTCGGGGCGCGTTCTACTGAGGTCTCCACCCGCGGTATTAGCTCCCAGGTATTTGTCCCTTAATTGGTGGGATTTTTTACTCCTCATCTCACTTTTGAGTGGCGCATGGTGTTTATTTTTTTCACACATGCAGATATATATGGTTGTTGGCAGTTTCTTTATCTACTTTTTATGGCACATGGTGTTTTGATCTAGTAGTTCACGTGTGACTTGCACATGTTTATTGTTTTTTCATCAGAATTGCTTATCTGTTTGCATTTTGTTGTGGATACTTACACACATATCGTTTATATGTGTTTTGCACCTTGGCACTATTGATTATCAATTTAACACTAATGGTTATAGGTACATTTTACACTGCCAATTTATATTAGGGTCATTACCTGGTCTTTGACTGAGCATACTATTTCCTATTGGTGTATACATCTACACACTCAAGTTACTCTATATAAGAATTGTTCAACACAGATGTTTATACACTGATGTGCTCACCGTACTTTATGTAGCTTTACCAGATTATATGGGTTGTTTGCCTCTGTTTATCTAATATTCATTTTAAAAGAAAAAATTTTTTTTATATATACCATGTTGTAATATTATGCATATATTTCATATTCATTGATTCAATAAAATTATATTTTATGATTCACTATGTGTCACCCTTGATTTTCTGTTACTGTCTTGTCACTTGGTGTCCTCCCCCTATTCCTGGGTATTTTCTTGTCTTTTGCCTCACGGCCTGTCTGTGAGTAGTGACTAGCGTCACAGTTTCCTACTGACATTGACCAGTGGTTATATTGATGATCTCGTGCCCATAAACTATAATATTATATTTTCAAGAAAGGCATTAAACTTTTGCAGTGAATCAACCATTACGACATCTTGTCGAACAATGTTCCACAGTCTCAATGCTCTTACAGTAAGGAATCTGCGTCTGAGATTATGATTAACCCTTCTTTCTTCTAAATATCAAGAAGCAATGCCTCCTTGTCACTGCAGGTGTAAAAAGTACATTACAAAGATTTCTGTTCCCTCATATACTTGTACATTGTAATAGGATCGCCCCTAAGTCTTCATTTTTCCAAACTAAATACCCCCAAGTTTGAATACCTGTCTCGGCATTGCAGTCCACCCTTTCCCATAGTCACTCTTCTGTGGACCCGCTGTAGTTCAGTTACGTGTTTTTTCTGCACTTTTTTTATAAATGTAATTTTATCGAGTATCGATAAGGAAATAGAAATCCTGACAAAAGGCACTAAGTGTGCCACAAGTAGCGAGTCAACACCGCATGTAAATATCAGAAAACAGTATCACCATAACATTTAGAGCAAGGTCAAAGAAGTAAATATATTCCACAATGAAATCGCTGATTGTACATTGGTTTTGCAGAAAATAACAGCATGCTGATGACTCAAACTTAACCATTAAATAATTACATGATCATATAAATTAATAAAGAGGAATGGTAGAGAGAAAAGAAAAAGAAGTAAAAACTCAAAAACACAGAAACACTCAAAAGACAAGGGGAATGTGGGAAGGGGTGTAAGGATAAGAGGATGAGGGGAACTTCAGAGAGGACCCTGAAGTGTAAACTTACCTTTCCCCTAAAAGGTCAAAGTAATCAGCTGAAGATTTAAATTCCAGCCAGTAAAACCATGTTCTTGATCGTGGAGGTGAACAACTCCGTTAACATAATCTTGTTTATTTTGGAAAACCAAAGTGGGATTGTCGGGGTGGTGTCACCTTTCCATAACATGCTGCAGCAGATATAATCAAATGCCTCAGAATCAAGTTTTATATGTTTTTAACGGGATGTCACTGTGATGGAGGAGAACGATAGCCGGGTCAAGGTCTGAAATAAGATCCGTGAGTTTACGAATCACTAGTTGTACTTTTTCCCAGAAAGGCAACAGGAGTTTGCAGGTCAAACAAATATGTAGAAGGTCCGTTCCTCCTCACCACATCTCCAAAACATAGGACTAGCATCTGGAAATAGAGTGTAGGCAAGTTGGGATGCTGTATCATCGAGAGAGTAGTTTGTAGCCGGCCTCCTGAAATCGTGAGCGATGGATGACTTATGTGACAAGGTAAAGATACACCTCCATTGATCCCTTTTTAAGTGCTGTTCAGATCTCTCTCCCATTGAGATTGGAAGTGTGTTTTAAACAGGTCCAGGGCTTCTATCAGGAGGGAATATGAATATGACAAAGTGTGTCTTAGAGGGCCGGTATTTGAACATTCCATCTCAAAAATTGTTTTATCATTTTTATAAAAGGATCTAGGTGGTATAGAATGGAAAAAATGAGTAACTTGCCCAATTCTCCAGTATCCTAAGGGCGGAGTAGTAAAGAAACTTTGAAGATGCTCTTTTGATGGCCATAGGTTTCCTTGTCCAAAATATGGCACCCTAAAATTGCTCTTTTTTGACCAGGAGCAGATAATTTTGTCCTCTATTCCAGGGGGAAAAATGTATTATCCAAAATAGGGTGTATGATGAATATAATGGCAAAATTGACGATCGAACCGAGAGATTATTGCAACATGCCAGAGTGGTCGCAATTTAAGGATGAATTTTAAGTGTAGAAACCGTAGATAAATCAAGCAAAGGATAGTTATTGGTGGGATGTTTGTAAAAGTTTGTTTGATACCAACCCATGCTTTCTCAAAACCATTGCTGCACCAGTCCAAAACTCTAGAAAGGTAGGAGGCAATATAATATGATCTGAAATCAGGAGGATTTTGGAAGCTATAGTGTTGAACTACCTATACGTGAAGGTTTACCCGACCATATGAATTTAGTGTGAACCGGAGCAAGACTCCTAAAGAAAGACGAGGGAACGCTGATTGGGAGCGCCTGAATGACATAAGATGCGAGGAAGAATATTCTTAAAGATTGCACTTCTTCCAAACCATGTATAAGGACTCCTTGCCCATCTCAAGCAGTCCCCCTGTATCGATTTAAGTAACCCAGGGAAATTAAGAGAGTACGGCAGTTTAATCATTTGGTAAAAAAAATCCCTAGATATTTTATAGCTGTCTTAGCCCATTTAAAACGAAAGGCAGTTTTCAAGGGCGCCAGGACTGCTGCATCTTTTTGCTAAATATTTAGAATTGACTTACTCAGGTCTCTTCATCAGGCAAAGACTAATACAAAATCTGATTCTTCAGATTTTGTATTAGTCTTTGCCTGATGAAGAGACCTGAGTAGTCTCGAAAGCTTGCAATTTGTTACCATCTTTTCAGTTAGCCATTAAAAGGTATCAACCACTGAGGACTCTCAAGTCTAAATATTTTTCTATCTACTGGCTAACACGGTACTAAGATGTACATCTTTACTGCATCTTTTTGCTTGCATTTTTGGTGCAGCTTTTTCTCCACTCGTTAGTATGGATGGAATATGGATGGAAGAATTGTCATGCTACAGATTTAAATCTGCACCAAACGTGCAACTCATTAATATTCAAAGTGTGCATGAGACTTCACGGTACGAAGATATACATCTTTCCTACATGAGACTTCAGGATTTTCATTCATTTTGCTGGCACTAGAAAATCCTTCAGGGTTTGAGACAAATCGGCACTAAAAAAATGCAGCAAAAAGCAACGTGTGTGTACAGCCTAAGTGTGGCCGCGCTAGTTACTTGTATAGAGGAACAACTATGTTCTCCCCCAGCAAGCATCAGCTTAGTGAGCAGTGTACTCCTTTCCTTATTTCCAATGGATCTCATTGTTGCAAGCTGTTCATTTAGATCTAGTTATTGGGTTTCTAAATATACAACGTGCAAACATCTATCACAGCAGTGTGCATCCTCAAACAACTCGTCAAGGATTGCATGCATGTGACAAGATGAACATTGGATGGCATGGTCAAAAATTGAGAACATTTTGCTAATGGGGATTCTACAAAGCAGAAGTATAAACAAGTAAATATAAATAGTGAATTAATTCAAGTAACTTCCTTCTAAAGCTCCAGAATCCAAAGTCACTGAATCTCAAGGCTCAGTTATGCCAAACTACAATTTGAAGAAACCACTTACAAGCTCTTTCCCTTGCTACATCAGATTCCTTAACTATAGTTACTTTTAATGAGGAACATGTTTGTGCTTCGGCCCAGCCTGTGGTCCGGTCTCTCCTTGGTTTCTCTGGCTTAGAGCAGGAAGATAAGACTGCCTACAGTGTCACCCTGGAGCACGGGCATATTATTAACTAAAAACTTCTAACACTGATTACACAAGAACCACAAGATGGATTTCTTCACCCAAGGTACCATTTTAATCAGAACTAGTTTGGCCCGTGCAAAATTTTTGCACATTGGTGTCGGGGTGCAGGCAATTTCAGAAAAGCAAGCTGGTCAAATGTATTTCATGAGATGATGAATGCAGACAGGTATTTGCATATGTAGATTGGTAATACAATAAATTGGTTTGATAAGTAGAGGCCAAAAAATGTCTTCTGGTTGAGGTGCCACCTGCAGGTCATTGTTTCTTTCTGCAGGTTTATGGAAATGAATGTTTAACCTGTATTTACTGATAAAATTGTGAATGTGTGGTTTGTTTGGCTTTTTTCTTGCTGAAGGAAGCAAGTTTACCTTTCAAATGGTGTATCATTTGTGTGTGTGGGGCGAAGTAATCAGCGAAAAAGGAGTGCATGTTTACAAATGTGTTTGCATATGTGACTCACCATTTGTGTGTGGGATGAAGTAATCAGCGAAAAAGCAGTGCATGTTTACAAATGTGTTTGCATATGTGACTCACCTGCAGTGAAGTGTGCAATCCTCCAATGTGCCTGAAATAGGCTGGGCAAGCACTTGAGCAAGCTGGAAAGACACCAAGGCTAATGTTTGGATTTGTTTGTGATGTCTGTAAGCAGCTTTGTCGTAGTGTGCTTTAGGGTACTGTGCTGTCACCTGCAGGTAATGTGACCTTTCAAATGGTGTATTATTTGTGTGTGTGGGGCAAAGTAATCACCGAAAAAGCAGTGCATGTTTACAAATGTGTTTGCATATGTGACGCACCTGCAGTGAAGTGTGCAATCCTCCAATTTGGCTTAAATAGGCTGGGCAAGCTGGAAAGCCCCCAAGGTAAATGATTGGATTTCTTTGTGATGTCTGTAAGCAGCTTTGTGGTTGTGTGCTTTGAGGTACTGTGGTGCCATCTGCAGGTAATTTTTCCTTAATGCAGGTTTATGAAAATTAATGTTTAAACTGTATTTTGTGATTAAATCGTGGATGTGTGGTTTGTTTGGCTATTTTCTTGCTGAAGGGGGCAAGTTTACCTTTCAAATGATGTATCATTTGTGTGTGTGGGTGCAGTATGAACGGAGATACAAAGTAATCACTGAAAAACAGTGTTTAGACATAATAGAATAGACAACTGCGGCAACATGACAATGTCTGTGGTTAACTTAGCAAAATCCTGATGACAGGTTCCCTTTAAATATGAGTTTTATTGATTGAAATTGTTCCAATATTAATATCAGAATATCTCTATCCATATATATATATTTATACAGATCACTCTCTCTCTTACTCAAAATTATGAAAAAATGGAAACATTTTCAAATCATCTCCATTAATTCAGTAATCAGAATGAGCATCACATGCAAAAGTACACTTACTTACACACCTTGGTTGCGATCAATGAGTTTATTACTCCTTGTTTGAGAAATGTTCTGCCACATTGAATGCATTTGGACACAGAAATCATCAAGATCCTCTTCTTGCAGCTCTTTTTGTAATTCCAGACCAACAATGTCACAAATGTGTTTGAGATAAGTCCGTAGAGGCTGCAGACCATGGTAGCATACTTAGGCAATGCAGGCTGCTCACAGTAGCACAAGCAATGTACGACCTGGTGTTGTATTGAAAAACTGTTCCTGGTGTAAGCCGTGGACCGAGGTGGGCACTCCAGGATACAGTGACGCCATGTACAAGGAAAGCACTAAACACGAAATTTGTAAAATGAACTTTTACTGTTAAGCTCAGACTGATTACGCTTTCACTAACCAACAAAATGTGACAGGTTAATTCACACGCTCCAGCTGCAAATTACAGGCAGGCGGTTAATGGTAGGTGATGGTCAGCGGTATATTCCCCATCACCTCACACTGGGACACTTTGGAGAAATGGTCGTACAACTGGTTCCATGATTGATCTATTTTGTACTGTAAGAGAAATTGGATGTCACATACCAAGACTAAGGCTACGTGCACACTTTGCAGTTTCATTGCGGATCCGCAGTGTTTTTTCAGCGCGGAATTGCACCAAATCCGAAAAGGAGTGCTCAAGCAATGTTAATCAATGGGAATCCAGAACTGATGTGCACATGCTGCGGAAAATTCAGCACTGATTTGCAGCGTTTTATTTTCTGCAGCATGTCAATTCTTTTTGCGGATCGGCAGCGTTTCTGCACCCATTAATTTACATTGAGTCAGTCAAATCCGCAGCCAAACAGCAGGTGTAAAAAGGTTTGCGGATTTGCTGCGGGTTTGCGTGCCAAAAACGCTGCAGAAAGGAAGGAGGAATAGTGTGTGAGAGAATATGTGTGTGGGCAGAGGATATGTGCGTGAGGGAGAATATGTGTGAGCAGAGAATACGTGCGTGTCTGTCTGTGTCTGTCTGCAGGTGTCTGTCTGTGGGTAGCCAGGCATCGTCTGATGGGACCACTACTCCCATCCGGCTATGTCTGCTTTCACATAACAGTGATAGAATGAGCCGATGATGGGACAGTAGTCCCATCATTCGCCAACTGTGTTCAACTGTAAAACAAAAAGAACGCATTCATAGTCACCTAATCCCCAATGCCCTCGTCTCCTGCAACAAAAATAAAATAATAAACCAACATATACTTACCTTTCTGCCGTAGTCCATTTAATGAGTGTCCCACGACAATCTCACATGTAGAACAGTCACATCAGGAGATGTGACTGCTCTACCCGGCCTCCAGTGATACACTGACAGGAGGTTATCCTCCCGCACTGCATCACTGCACCGCCGTGAGAGTTCACCGGAGTTCATGCTCAGGGGCGCAGCTATAATGAGGCGAGTTGAGCCTTTTGTCTCAGGCGGCGGCTCCTCACTGAAGCTAGGGGGCGGCAGAGGGGCACTCAGAACACGTGGTGCTGACTCTCCTTATCCATACCTCCCAACCGTCCCGAATTGGCAGTCCCGATTCTACCCCTCCCACCAGCTGTCACAGTGGGGACACTATGTGTCCCGCAGTGAGAGAAGCCGCCACGCCCCCCATGCACCCCTTCGTGCCCTCCCAGCTGTCCAGATTCTCACAGTGAGCATTTACCATTGTCCTCTGTAAATGTGGGAGCAGGACCTGTGATGAGGTCACAGGAGGGGAGGAGTTAGGTGTCACATGATCAGGCTCCTGCTGTGTGCAGGACTCTGCTCTGCTGGTCGTCATGGTGCTGGATGATGGTAACTTTATGTGTGAGGGGTCAGGAGGGGTTTACAGTGTGGATGTAACAGAGCCATGTATGCGAGGTGTACGGAGCAGAGCCGTGTGTGCGAGGTGTAGGGAGCGTGGCCGCGTGTGTGTACGAGGTGTACGGAGCGGGGCCGCGTGTGTAAGAGGTGTACAGAGCGGAGCCGTTGTGTACGAGGTGTACGGAGCAGAGCTGTGTGTACGAGGTGTACAGAGCGGACCGCGTGTGTACAAGGTGTACGGATCAGAGCCGTGTGTGTACGAGGTGTACGGAGCGGGGCCGCGTGTGTGTACGAGGTGCGTTGGCGCAGCGTCAAACACGCAGCGTCCAGATGTTACAGCATAGTGGAGGGGATTTCAAGAAATCCCGTCTCCACTATGCTGTAAAACACGGAGGCGGAAGACCTGCGTTTCCGGACATGCGGCGCGTCTTTTCAGACCGCGGCATGTCCTAGCCCGTTGCGGCGACGCTGCGTCGCCGCAACGGAAATAGCACAGGGCTATGCAGCCCTGTGACCATTCCGGATGTGTTCCGGAGGTGTCCGAACACATCCGGAATGAGCGCGCGTCAAAAAGGGGGCGGGGCTTAGGACGGAGCGGAATTTCCGCTCCGTCAAATGCGCTGTGGTTCCGGACCGTGGAACCACAGCCTAAATCTGCCCATTTAAAAGGACTTTTACTCATTAAGAAAGGAGGACGCTTTATTTTACTTCTAACACAAGTATGGATTGTCTACAATGGGGAGGCTGTTTAATAGTGGACGTTAGAGTCTCTAAGACTTAGGATGATGTACAGTATGCTCTTATAATATGCGCAGCACTGGTTTTTATTGGTGTATTCATTTATATCTTTTGTATATTTTTTCTATTGTCCAAGACCTTGAAGTTCTACGTGGCAAGAACGATTTTGATTAAGGCCCAGCTGTTGATTTCTGAAACTGAACCATACAGTGAGTAGTGTTGTGAATGGACTTGAAATGAGTTCTGAGCAGAGGCTCCCTCTGGTGGTTACAAGCGGTACTGGACTGTCCAGTGAAGATTGTGAGGAGTGGGAATCAGGTGTTACTGACTGGTCTTATATAAGGGAGTCGCCTTCCTATCAGGGTTGCCGGTGATCAATTGTTCTGGTCTCACTCCATGATTCCTGTTTCCCTTGTAGCCTGCTGTGTCATGTCTGCATCTCCTGCTAACAGATAAGACATTTTCTTCTTTTTGTTTTTGTGCTTTATTTTTGCATTTTGTCCTGCACTTCTGTGGGGGCCTTCAGGGTCCCCTCCGGGGGCTTTTGCCCTCTCAGTTTAGTTCAGCCACTGATGTTTGTACTTTTGCTTTTTCCAGTTTCTTCAGTGGCTGCTGTTTTGATTTTGTTACACCAGAGAACTAATTTAGGTGGTAGAGGTCGTGTGATCTCAGGTGTTTTTGAAATTAGTAGAGTTGGTGCTTTGCAGGGTTTTTTGGGATTGCAGTAAGTACCCTTCCTATCCTTTTCTATTTAGTTAGTTTGGGCCCCAACGTTTGCTCATACTATTTTCTGTCTGTGTCAGTATTTCTTCTTGTCTAACAGCCATTACATGTTTGGGGGCTTTCTATGTTCTTTGGGGATCTGCTCCGGGGCAGATAGCTTCCCTATTTCTATCTTTAGGTGTAGTTAGTTTCTCAGGCTGTGACGAGGCGTCTAGGACCAACGTAGGAACGCTCCACGGCTGCCTCTAGTTGTGGTGGTTAGTCAGGGTACTGCAATCTCATAGATTCCAACTGCTCTGGTGTATTGCCTTTTTTACCTGCACTCCTCAGTTACCGAAACATAACAGAGTAGTATTCTTAATATCCTTTATTTTCTACTACTTATACAGAACTTTAACAAACATAAAAATCGATGTTTCAAACATATTCCTATTTAAAAGTGTATGTATTTCACATGTGCGTCAGGTTAGGCTAGTAAGAGTAAACCAGATTTATTTGTACTGATTTTACAATGGGGGGCGCCATTTTGCAGTTTGCCTCAGGCAGCAGAGAGGCTAGGTTCACCCCTGCTGGTAATATATTTATCTTGTCCGGGGACAGCTGGGTGACCACCAATATGACTGCCCCACAATGAAAGGACACCATTGTAGGCGTTTACTACAGGCCGCCTGTGCAAGCTGAAGATATGGATGAACTCTTTATGCATCAAATGGCCAAGTTCTCCAAAAAGTATGACATAGTGGTCATGGGAGATTTCAACTATCCAGACATTTGTTGGGAATCTCTCTCTGGCAAAACTAACAGGTCAAACGAATTCTTATCCTCTCTTGCTGACAACTTTATCTTCCAAAAGGTAGGGAAGAAAACAAGGGGATCTGCTACCTTGGATCTAATCCTTATAAACAGGGAGAAAATGGTTGAGGAGGCAAGAGTGGCTGGGACCCTGGGAGGTAGCGACCATGCTATTTAGAATTTTGGTTAACTAGAGGAGGAAGACCTGTGAAGACTCAGACTTCAAGGTTAGATTTCAGAAAGGCAGATTTTAAGGGACACAGAAAGAGAAACAGAGGAATCCAATGGCTGGATATCCTTAAGGACAAAAATGTCCAGGAAGGATGGGAAATCTTGAAAAATGAGATTCTCAAAGCACAATCTTTAACAATTCCGAAAAGAGGGAAGAATAGGAAGCATTTAAGGAAACCTGGATGGATGAACACAGAACTTAAACACATGCTAAAATGGAAGAAAGATATCAAAATGGAAAGAGGGAGGCATATCTAAAGAAGAATATAATGATGTCTGCAGAACCTGCAGGGCACGAATCAGATTATTAAAGCTGATAATGAATTAAGGCTTGCAAGAGACGTCAAAAGCAATAAAAAAGGACTTTGGGGATATGTCAAAAATAAAAGAAAAGTCAAAGATGCTATAGGATTTTTACAGATGAAAATGATGAAATGGTAAGAAAGGATGTTGAGAAGGCCGAACTTTTAAATTCCTATTTTGCATCTGTTTTCTCTCAGAAAGGAAATGTAACATCAACTGATCTTCACTGTCCTATTAAGGGACTAGAAGAATCCAGGATATCTATAAACAGAAAGATATTGAGGAAACACTTAACTAACCTAAATGAATTCAAGTCTCCAGGTCCAGATGAATTATACCCCAGAGTACTGAAGGAGATAGCAGAAGAAAATTTTGAACCACTCTCCATAATCTTTGAAAATTCTTGGAGAACAGAAGTCCCAGAAGACTGGAGAAGAGCAAATGCTGTTCCCATCTTCAAAAAGGGAAGAAGGTGGACCCAGGGAACTATAGTCCGGTGAGTCTGACTTCTACACCTGGAAAGATCTTTGAACAAATTATTAAACAACATGTATGTAAGTACCTGGATAAGAATGACGTGATTAAACAAATTCAGCATGGGTTTGTAACTAATAGGTCATGTCAGACTAACTTAATTTCCTTCTATGACAGAATCACTGACTGGGTGGATGAGGGAAATGCTGTAGATATAGTATATCTTGACTTCAGTAAAGCATTTGACAAAGTATCTCACACAATCCTTATTGAAAAAAATGACTAAGTATGGAATGGACAAGGCACCTGTTAGGTGGATTCATAACTGGCTTAGTGATCGGACTCAAAGAGTGGTCGTAAATGGCTGCACATCCAGTTGGAAGAATGTCTCAAGTGGGGTACCACAAGGCTCTGTTTTGGGCCCTGTATTGTTCAACATCTTTATCATGATTTAGATGAAGGAATTGAGGGTAAACTGATTAAATTTGCTTATGACACAAAACTAGGAGGGATAGCTAATACTAGAGAAGAGAGAGAGGATTCAAAAAGATATAAATACATTTAGCAGTGGGCAGCAACTAACAGAATGATTTTAACGAAAAATGCAAAGTACTACATCTGGAGAATAAAAATGAAAAAAGCATATACAGAATGGGAGGAATAGGGCTAAGCAACAGCACATATGAGAAAGACTTGGGTATACTAATAGATCACAGACTGAACATGAGTCAACAGTGTGATGCAGCAGCAAAAAAGGCAAATACAATTCTGGGATGTATAACAGAAGCATACAGTCTAGATCACGTGAAGTCATTATTGCCCTCTACTCCTCTTTGGTTATACCTCATCTGGAATACTGTGCCCAGTTTTGGGCACCACATTTTAAAAAAGACATCAACAAACTGGAGCAAGTTCAGAGAATAGCGACCAGAATGGTGACCGGTCTGCAAACCATGTGCTATGAGGAACGGTTACAGGATTTGGGAATGTTTAGCTTGCAAAAGAGAAGACTGAGAGGAGACTTAATAGCTGTCTACAAATATCTCAAGGGCTGTCACATTGTAGAAGGATCATCATTATTCTCATTTGCACAAGGAAAGACTAGACGCAATGGATGAAACTGAATGGGAGGAGACACAGATTAGATATTAGAAAAAACTTTTTGACAGTTAGGGTGATCAATGAGTGGAACAGGCTGCCACGACAGGTGGTGAAACATAGAAAAAAGACTGCACACAAGCATACTAAAGCATGACAACATGGAATACATGGGGGTAGCTTCCCTTGGTTTGCACCTAGTTCACATTAGTCTGGATGTGCCAGTCAGGTTTTTTTTTGTCTACGACAGGTGGTGAGTTCTCCTTCAATGGAAGACTTCAAACAAAGGTTGGACAGACATCTGTCCGTGATGATTTAGTGAGTCCTGCTTTGAGCAAGGGGTTGGACCAGATGGCCCAGGAGGTCCCTTCCAACTCTACCATTCTATAATTCTATGATACTATGATTAGTATAACACAGGGCTGGGTATTTTATAGGATGATATTTGGTGTATAGTGCAGGAAGGTCAGGAAGACATTATACAGCAGTACCGAGGAGTGTAGCTTTGACTACAGCACTTGGGTATGATTAAACACTTACTGAAAGCAGGAGCCCAGGGGACATTATACAGCAATACTAAGCAGTGTGTAGCTGTGACTACAGCTCTTGGGTAAGATAAAACACCTACTGGAAGCAGGAGCCTGTGGGACATTACACAATAGTACTGAGCAGTGTAGCAGATAAAACACTTACTGGAAGCAACAGCCTGTTGGACATATACAGCAGTACTGAGCAGTGTAGCTGTGACTACAGCACTTGGCTGGGATATTACACTTACTAAAAGCAGACACAAAGTACATTCTGAGCAGTGTAGCTTTGGGATGAACTAGCTGGAATCTGTCCAGTTTGTTTGTCTGCTTCACATTCTGCTTCTCCTTCCTCCTACTTTCATAGACTTCTATTTGCTGTGTAACCTGATCTCCCAGTAAGCAGCATTTTGTTTTTTCTTAAGCAAGATAGATTGGAACATTTGTTTAAGGCCCCGTCACACATAGCGACACACCAGCGATCCCGACAATGATCAGGATCGCTGGTGTGTCGCTACATGATCGCTGCTGAGCTGCCAAACAGGCAGCTCAGGCAGCGATCAGCACAGCGACACTGCGGGTAACGTCGCCTAGTTACCCCCCAGTGTACGTTGGATACCAGCCCGCTGGATCAAGGAGCTGGTAACCAAGGTACACATCGGGTTTCCAGGCGCTGCGCGGTGCCTGGAAACCCGATGTGTACCTTGGTTACCAGCTCCCCTGCAGCAGCGCGCTGGTATCCAACGTACACATCGGGTTTCCAGGCACAGCCCTGCGCCTGGAAACCCGATGTGTACCTTGGTTACCAGCTGATCGCTGGTCTTCTGCCTGCCACACGCAGCAATGCGTGCTGGCCAGCGGGAGACCAGCGATCAAAAAAAAGTCCAGGAATTTCTGACACGACCAGCGATTCACAGCAGGGGCCTGATCGCTGGTACGTGTGTCAGACATAGCGAGATCGCTGCTGAGATCACTGTTGCATCACAAAACTTGTGACTCAGCAGCGATCTTGCTAGCGATCTCGCTATGTGAGACGGGGCCCTTAGAGTGAATGATGAGTTCAAGAGGTGAGAGGACAAGAAGCGGTTCATTAGTGGAGAAAGACGCAGATTTCAATGATGAAATGTATTACAAAGTTTCTTATGTTTGCTTGATTTACGCAAAGTGTGTTCATCGTTCTGCTACAATTAGAGTATACAAATATAGGAGGACAAAAAAGAGTTTTATATGCAAAAATCGTGAAAAAGTTTATTAGGTATTACAAACATTTTAACTAGCACAATACAAGTACAAAAATGTGTGTTAAAAGGACACCAAAAGGGCGGCAATGTAATAGCACAAAAAACATGCAAGTGCAAAGATATCA
>JARQOD010000010.1:8517708-8610280 GCA_033576555.1 Oophaga sylvatica
CCGTACCTGGGGTAGAGAAGACCGCTATACAGTCGTACCTGGGGTAGAGAAGACCGCTATACAGCTACTACAGGCTTCACTAATATATTTTCTTTGTATTGATGATTTTGGCAACATTATTACAATTGTATCAAAAAAAAATTTGATTTAAAGTATGGTAATGAATTCTACAAAAGTCACAATGATATCTAGATAGAAAGAATATTTTTAAAGCACAAATGATCAGTTTTCAGCTGTTTCGCCGTGGAGAACCCCTGAAGAAAATTGTTTCCCATCTAGGGAGCCCCAACTAGTAACTTAATGTTCCAGAGAACTTTGGTTTTGAACAACTGGCATAAATATAGCTATTACGGCATATAATGTCAACCTCTGGGTATTGGGAGGATTATCTGAATTTAATGGGTAAGTTCCTCTGTTTGGAGTGCAGTAAAGGGAATACACTGATTCTGAAAGGGGTGGAATGATGGCTGTTGGTCACCATCAGTAGTACCTGCCATATCCCCTTTACAGACCATACATATGGCCCATTTACAGTTATACCAGTAGATATTTGACAAATTTTTGTTCATAGGAACTCTCATTTTCACTTGTTCACCCGTGTAAATATGCTGATGACCCCCATAAGAACGAGCAGAGCTCACGATCGTTGGGTGATTGTTTATGCAATAGGAGATGTGCTGCCGATTGCATGGTACTGAACGAGGACAGGACAATCACATTAATGATCTCTCTGTCCCCAGCATTGTTCATAGTCCCGTGTCAAGAGGCCGATAAAGGAGAGATGAACGACTTGTGTAAACTTGAATGGCGTTTGTTAATGGTGCATTGAAATCAGCATTTTAAAGTGCACTGATAGAGTTGAGTCATCTATGGCCATAAATCAATAGTCCTTTGCAAACGAATTAACAAGATGCAAGATGTACGTCAGCAAGCAGCCCCAAAGAGCCAGATGGGGCAATGCCTTAGCTATTTAGGCTGCAGCCATGATACGTGAATGGGTAATCGGATTGTCAGACGTCATAATCTACGGGTATCTATAGGTAATAATACGCTATTACCAAATCACTAAGGGTCTTACTGCCATAGCAGTGTCTTTTGCTTTATGCCCCATTAGTATGGAGTGGTGGTCGGGCATGATCTCAGACCTCTTTCAATCCAGAAGTTATTATTAACCCTTTAATAACCAGGTTTCTGTCCTGATGAAGAGGTCCTTCATGACATTGAAACGCGTTGATTCTACAAACCTGTTCAATAGATAATTCAACATAATCCGTTGGTTATACCTTGGATTCATCATCGGCAGCACATGAGTGGCACCTCCTTCACAGTTCTTTCTGCCTACGTTCATGGCTCTTCTTTTGATCAGACGTCACATTTACATCATGTCACCACAATGACTTTGTGGCATGGCTAATCGAAAGAAGAGCCCCGAATGTCAGCGGGAAAGAGGTGGCAGTCCCTCTCTTGTACACCTTCAACAGACCACCGTCATGGCCGATGAAATTAGACTTGCGAATTGATTTGCATCCACTCTACCGAATGCCCTTCAAGAGCCCCGTGCCCTGGTCTCTTGGGACTTATGGGCTTCAAAATGTACCTCCTCATACAAGATTACTGGAAATGGAGGTTTGTATAAAAAGTGTGTGCACCATACGGGCCTATGCTTGTAATATATGTTGTGTCTGCATGGGGTCTCAGATAACATCACTGTGTATAATTGCTTGTATCTTCCTCAGGTTTTGGGAGCTCAAAATTCTAAATATTTTATTTTTACTGATCTTCAGTTCTACAAGTCTGAAGCCGAGATTGAAGTCTGCAGTTTTTGCTATCATTTGTATTATGCCCAGAGCCTCAATCATGCATTATAGATATACAATAAAACAGAATAGAGCAGCGCCGAGATAGCGGAACCCTTCTTTAATGTATGAAAGATCAGAGCTTTTGGTCGCCTGCTGACAGTAGCATAAAGAAGCACCGTGCAACCATTTCCCTCTATACCCATAATTATTTTCTTATGTGTAAATAATAAAAAAAAATCTCTGTAGTCTGCTGATCATAAGCTGGTAGACCCTTGAGCTTGGTCCTACGAAATAACATTATTCTCAGCTCCTATTCTGGCTAATTGAGTTGGATCCTGAACATGAGAAATGCTTCAGAAACTTAGAACATTCTAGCACAGCCTCGGAAATGTGTTGTCTTATGTGTCATTGTAAAAGGTGAACCTGTAATTAGTTTTTTTGCCTTATAAACCATGGCCATCACCTTCAAAAGCATGTGGATAGGGTTCCTCAGAGGTGCCCTTGTCTACTTCCAAAAAAGTGTCTGAATTTATGCCTTGCGCTACATGCAAATTGTATGGTCTGGTCCCATGGGCGAATCCAGATCGGACTCCGTGCCGCCCTGGTCCCTTCTATCTGGATGGAAGTGGATGATGTCTCTATGTCATCCACATAGTGCTCGAAGTCTTGCGCCCGCGCAGTAGAACCAGAGACGTGTGCAGGGGTGCCTCACTCTGCCCTACTCAAAAGCCAGGGAGCTGGTGATGTACGAGTAAAGAAGGCGCGCGCTCATTACATGACCTAGCGCTGGTGGTATCTGATTCTTCTGCACAGGCGCTGGACTGTGAACTGTGTGGATGATGTAGGAGACGTCATGCACTTCCGTCTAGATCGGAGAGGTGGCGGTTGAGGGGAACTCGATAGCACTAGGGAGCTGGATGGCGCTAAGGACCTGGATGGCGCTAGGGACCTGGATGGCGCTAGGAACCTGGATGGCGCTAGGACCTGGATGGTGATAAGGACCTGGATGGCGCTAGGGACCTGGATGGCGCTAGGACCTGGATGATGATAAGGACCTGGATGCCGCTGAGCGCAATCTGGATTCACGCATCAAAACAGACCACAAACTTTGCAGTACGGGACATGAATAAATAAAACACTTTCAGAAGTATGTAGGAGCACCTATGAGCAGTGTCGGACTGGGGTGCCAAGGGCCCACCAGTAACATCAACTACAGGGCCCCACTTTTCAGCTACATGTAAATAAGACTTTATACAAAATTTAATAGCAAAAACTAGATTGTTAAATTAATAAGATGTTGGCTTTGCCTGTGAATCAAGTGTATTGTGCCAAGTACTGCACATGGGTGGTGGCCCATTCCTGCACAGTGGACCACCGGAGGATTCTCCTGTGGGCCAGCCTGAGCCTGCCTATGAGGATTTAAAGGGGTTGTAGGAACCCCCTCTACATGATTTTAAAGGTGATGGGCAAGGTTTATAATGTAGAAACCTGGTGACAGGTTAACTTTAAGGGTAATTCCAAAAGCAGACATGTTCTATGTGTTTTACATTTTTCACTAAAAGCTGTAGGAAAAATCACTGTGGACTCATTAATACTAATCTCATTTTAGGACTGAAATAGACAATGGTTAGAAAATCCAGATACTACAGATCTACATTGCAGAGCTGGACTGAGGCTAAAAATGAGTCAATTTCCTTTTGGCACTGGCTCAAATCTCTGTGAATAATTGGCCCGGATCTTGGTATTATAGAATAGTCGGCATAGTTTAACCTCTTGCAGCAAGTGGGCCCCACTGCTGTATAGACGCAGCCGAGCATTAATCATTTACCAACAGATAACAAGCTGTAAAGCAAACAGGATCTGTGGGTGGATGGAAGAATTGTACATTTATAGCCAGCCACATAATGTATTTCTCAACATTATACAGCCAATAGCTTATATTGGTGGCCAAGTACCCCTGTACCGTCATTCATGTGATGACGACACAGGATGCTTAATCCTGTACTTCAGTGTCATAATGAAGGTCTGGAATTTCATCTATTAAACTTCTGTCTTTCAATCACTTTGATGGAATTTATGATTGCGTTATATTCATTGTTGTGTTATACTCACAACCCATTGTCCTTTTTAGGTTATATAAGACTCTTGGAAAGTTAGAATACCTTTTGTAAGGGCTGATATATCTGTGAAAATCCCAAATATGTGTTTATAGAAGAATCATTAAAAGAATGGCTTAAAGCCTTGGTGATTTATGTAAAATTTGTTAGTTGGATAACATGGATAATCTTTGAACTGGATCTATATTTTTTGGATTTCCATTGGTCTCGCCAAAGGCAGTGGTGATGTTCTGAGCCCGGATCACAGAAGGCATTCCTGGCGATCTGGCTTTCTATTCTATTGCCTTGATATACCTATATCCTATAGTGGACACATCATATCTAAATTAAATAGGCTGTCAGAAAAAGGATGATGTGTTAAATCCCCTTATACCGTTAGGTAAAGTGGGAAAAAAAGAGTAGAAGAGCTCCTACACAATAGTATGTTCTCCATACCCTCCCCATCCTCAGTGGCTTCTTTGCTCACCTCACTAGACTAGACACAACTATTTCATGAAAGGACAGATTTCTCGTTCGGGACAGCTCCTCATCAGAACCGGTAGAATCCTGCGACTCCCATGATGACTAAATAGCACCACCGGGTCTTTTACTGGTAGCTTGGGTTATTGATTATGCGTTGAATGATGGTGATCTCTCGAAACGCGTAGTTAATAAAACACGTTATCAGTAAAAGATCAAGTGGTTCCATTTATACATCAAGGTTTTTTCCTTTTTGGATACTAATTTTCATACTGTAGGTAGATTTTCTGTTCTGGGAAAGCTGTGGGACAACGTCCATGGTAGCCTTATAGTCAGCTGTTTTGGTTATCATTTTGCTTCCATTAATACAGATATATGTACTTGAAAAAACGGCCAACTCAGAAACTCTGGTGGCAAATATTCGACAGCTGTGACCCCAGGTGTTTGAAGTGTCAAACGCACTAGGGAATGCAGATTCAGCTCCATCAGTGTTCTGGGATTGGACTTTATAATTTGTTAATTTTTCCCCATGTATTATCCCCACAGTCCCTATTCCCTACTGTACACGTGCTTTGGCAAAACTAATCTTTATTTGGTCTTGCCAATAAAGCTTCTTTGAATTTAGAGGAAAAAATTTACCCTACTAAGGAATTATGTGGTATGCTACAATGCGATATATAGAGCTGCACTTTTATTAGGAAAATGCATAACATTGGAAAAATGACAATTGGAAATGCCACATGATTAGCTTTTATATCGGCATCATTAGAGTTCTCCAGAGTTAGATTGACAGCGCCAATCACAGGCAGGATTGGATATTTGCACTAATAGAAACTACGTATGTGAGTCTATGATTGGCCGTTACCACTTTTGGCCATTGGATGTAATAGGCCAACCATGCGACCTCTCACCACTATCACTTTTTTTTGACCATTGGATGTAATGGGCCAACCATGCGACCTAGCACCATTACCACTTTTGGCCATTGGATGTAATGGGCCAACCATGCGACCCAGCACCATTACCACTTTTGACCATTGGATGTAATGGGCCAACCATACGACCTCGCACCATTACCACTTTTGGCCATTGGATGTAATGGGCCAACCATGCGACCTCGCACCATTACCACTTTTGGCCATTGGATGTAATGGGCCAACCATGCGACCTCGCACCATTACCACTTTTGGCCATTGGATGTAATGGGCCAACCATGCGACCTCGCACCATTACCACTTTTGGTCATTGGATGTAATAGGCCAACCATGCAACCTCTCGCCACTACCACTTTTTTTTGACCATTGGATGTAATGGGCCAACCGTGCGACCCAGCACCATTACAACTTTTGGCCATTGGATGTAATGGGCCAACCATGCGACCCAGCACCATTACCACTTTTGACCATTGGATGTAATGGGCCAACCATACGACCTGCACCATTACCACTTTTGGCCATTGGATGTAATGGGCCAACCATGCGACCTCGCACCATTACCACTTTTGGCCATTGGATGTAATGGGCCAACCATGCGACCTCGCACCATTACCACTTTTGGCCATTGGATGTAATGGGCCAACCATGCGACCTCGCACCATTACCACTTTTGGCCATTGGATGTAATAGGCCAACCATGCGACCTCTCGCCACTACCACTTTTTTTTGACCATTGGATATAATGGGCCAACCATGCGACCTAGCACCATTACCACTTTTGGCCATTGGATGTAATGGGCCAACCATACGACCTCGCACCATTACCACTTTTGGCCATTTTATGTAATGGGCCAACCATGCGACCTCTCACCACTACCACTTTTTTTTGACCATTGGATGTAATGGGCCAATCATGTGACCTAGCACCATTACCAATTTTGGCCATTGGATGTAATGGGCCAACCATGCGACCTCGCACCATTACCACTTTTGGCCATTGGATGTAATAGGCCAACCATGCGACCTAGCACCATTACCACTTTTGGCCATTGGATGTAATGGGCCAACCATGCGACCTCGCACCATTACCAATTTTGGCCATTGGATGTAATGGGCCAACTATGCTACCTCTCGCCACTACCACTTTTTTTTGACCATTAGATGTAATGGGCCAACCATACGACCTCGCACCATTACCACTTTTGGCCATTGGATGTAAAAGGCCAACCATGCGACTGCTCACCATTACCACTTTTGGCCATTGGATGTAATGGGCCAACCATGCGACCTCTCACCATTACCACTTTTGGCCATTGGATGTAATGGGCCAACCATGCGACCTCGCACCATTACCACTTTTGGCCATTGGATGTAATGGGCCAAACATGCGACCTCTCATCATTACCACTTTTGGCCATTGGATGTAATGGGCCAACCATGCGACCTCTCACCATTACCACTTTTGGCCATTGGATGTAATGGGCCAACCATGCGACCTCTCACCACTACCACTTTTTTTCACTAAGTATCAAGGCTCACAGTAATGATTGATCAGACACTGATGGCATATCCCAGTGATGTATCATCACTGATGATCACTTTATTTATATGGCACTAAGATTTTCCGCAACACTTCACAAGTCAGAGGGACATGTAACAAACAAATATTAATAATTTGTGCATTTCTTATGGAAATAATTAGCAAAGACGAAACTTGGTTTGGGAAAAATATTCCCAAATATCCAAACATCTGCATTAGCTATACTTGAACACATAAACCCATTGTCACTGCGTTCTGGGAATAATGTAACAATAGAAGAATAAAATGAGGGTGGTTATTTTGGAGACATTTGTCTGAGTTGGGTTCTCCTTTCTGGCATTTTGTCCAGAATCGTGTAAAATGAATGGGATACAAATATATCAATATTGCATTTGGTAATGTTCCCAGAGGGTCCTGTCAGTTATAACCAGTAATTCTGAAATCAGAAACTGTCCAAACAATGGCTCAGAATCTGGCTACAGAATGCAAAGTACAGGAAAAATGAGTGTCGGGGAAAGGAAGAGCCAGGCGTCATAAGGACTCAGGATAGGATGTAGCTGGAATAAAGCGGAAGTACTACTAACATATAGTCTATGCACATCGTCTTACATTCACCATGTAAAAGTGATTGCCCAAATAACCATCTTGTCCTCTCCAACTATTATTCTGATGAAATGCTCATTGTGGTGTAACATGGGGCCATAAAACAACTCTCTACTGGCACATTATGTGATTAGGTTAATGACCACTGCTTTACAGTGTGAATGATATTATTCAGAAGCAGAATGTTGATATGGGAACTAAGGGCCCCTACACAATAGATAAGTTCCTTTTGGCCGGCCGCTATCCCTCCGACACCTCCTCATACATGACCACTACTTGTTTTGCCAAACACTCCTATGTTCTCAACGAGAGCTTTTGCCAGACTCTTCTGGTGGCAGCTTATCTCGTGAAAAACAAAATGATCGGCAAAACTAACGAAATCGGGGATGCTGGATCCTTATCTCTCCCAACATCATCTCTCCAGGTGAGTCTGATGGCTCCCATACACATTAGTGCCCGCGCACACTGGCGAGTTGCCAGCGGATAACTCGGACGAGTGTTATCGGATGTTTTCTTGGCTAGCCCTCGCTCCAATATCATAGCGAGGAGCAGTACCATCTAGCACTCAATTTCTCATGCTGACTCGGCATGAGAAAAAAATTGCTGCATGCTACAATTGGCAGCGTATATCGGACAGGTTGCACCCATGCAAGTCTATGAGTGTGTGCAAAACATCGGACTGCACTAGGATAGTATCCGAGTCCAGTCCGATGTGTGCAGACTCACACAATGGAAAAGATGGAGAAATTAAGTTCTCCATCCTCTCCGCACCTGTGATCCGATTCTCGCATGCGAGTGACACTCGTCTCACGCTAGAAGCAGAGTTTGCGCCAAGGGTCATTTGCATGTAGCATCCGATTCTGTCATGTGAGAGAATGAACGGGTGCTATAAGCTAGTTTGCGCGAACCCTTAGACTGTTGGCTGAGCCCACCTATATCTGCAGGTTCAGCTGACATTAGTCTAGTGAGTATGGTGGTAATTCTCCTAAATATAGCACATAACCTTCTAGTAAATCATTGGATTTCTTTTAAACCAGTGACCATTGCCTGGAGCAACAAAGAACTCTTATGGCTTGCTACACTATTTCTATATACAGACAGGGTTGTTTGGTTTTCATGCCCTCGGGAACTTTGAAGACATGAGCATGCAGGTGTTGTCTTCTGACAAGTCTCAACCAAGATGTGGTCTGAAGCCCTGTTCCTGCATTCCTCTTTAGCCGCATATTTTCTTTTATTGGCATAACCTTGCTCTATACATGTACTGCACAACTTTGCAGCTAGGAAGGAAGAGGCAACAGGAGCTCTATGACCCGAGGAAGTAGCTATAGGACGTCCAGCTGGAAGCCTTACGGGAAACAGGCTTTTTTGTTAAACCATTTTCCTGCCGACACCAGATTCTTTGAAAAGTCCCCACTGGTAGCACATTTACCATTGTCTTTTTTCTTCATACTGTGCTTTGGCTTTTGCTTAATCCAATGACCCTTTTATTAGTGAAGCAATTGTGACCCTGATATCTAATAATTAGCGGCTCCCTATACACTTAGTAACATCTGGGCATTATTGCAGATTGTAGACTGTTGGGTATCAAAATGCTGGATATGAACCGTGGTCTCCACTTCTATCAATGGATGAAAACGTATAGACTAAATATATAGGAAATTGTTGTGTAATATAGAGTAACTTTCACATTAAAGGTGTGGATGTGAAATCTGTACAGGCCCCCTATCTACTATGTGGTCCATGTTAGACTCTTGTCCTTTTATTTAGGGGAAAAACCTATGGGTTCACTCATGGATTAGCTCTCCTCCTGCACCTCCTAAAGCTACACCGCTGCTGCTGGTTCTTTCAGTTTACCCTCCTCATGGCTCTCACTCAATATCACGGCTTGGTCATTATGAAAAACGTTTCCCACCCAAAAAAGATGTTTAAAGAGTAGCTTATATAACTAATATAGTTCAATTACACCACATGCCCTGATCTTCAGATAGCTGCTCCTTTTCCAAGTCCCGCCACTTCACTTCCAGTCCTGTGACAAAATCTGTTTTTGTGAAACCTTGTGCATATTTCATCACCATCCCCTTCACTATCTTGACTCTTGACAAGTAAGAGGGTTGCCTTAACTATTGAATTTAAAGAAGCACTCCTCCTCCCATCAAAGTTTTTATCCTCTTAATATATAGCAATCATATTAAATAGCACTGTGCACTTACAATTGCTCATTTTGCCTTTCTACCCACTAATTTATCCCTGCTTTATGTAGAAACAGGAAGTCTATTTTCCCGGCGTGACTCATGAGATACTGCAAAAGTCCCTGCAGGGAAAAGAGACTATCCTCAGCCGGCTACATAGTACTCACATGAAGTGACTTACAAGTGAACATAAGGAAGCTACATATATCTAGTCAAAGACTACGAATCTGCCGGAATGTAATAATGGCCGCTCGGTCACCGCAGACGTCTCGTGCCATCAGAATGACAAGGTTGTGTTTCATAATGCACTGATTGGCCATTGTCAGATTTTTAAAGGGAAAGCTCATAAATTCTCCTTCCTGCCGGTGGTGAGCTGCTGATGCATTCTGGGTAGTGACATGCTTTAACCTTCCACATTTTTTTTCGTGGTGTAAGGTAAACAAGTGTCTAACACTAGAGTGCCATAGACTCTCCTGCCATCCCCATTAACTACTAATTAATACAAAATGGTGATGTTATTAATAATAATATACAGTATAATAATAGTACATTTTGCATGTATTACTATAATGTCGTATCTCCAGCCCCAGCTTAGAACGGGTTAATAGTGTGGTTTATTTAAGGTGACCTTTGCAGAATGTGTTTCCTTTTCCTTATTCAAGTCTCAATGAGATGTCAGCATTATATATGTGCGCCCTGCCCCCCACACCACCCCCAGCTGCTCCCCTGCTACCATGGAAAGCCCTGGATGCCACACACAAATGTTCTCCTTCCACCAGAAGGACAGGACTCTACTCTAGAACATGCCATGCACCATGTAGGGGGTACATTATTTATTTGGAAATACGTTTGTAGGTTCTTCATTAAAACTTTTTCAAAATGAATAGATGTTCATGCCGTAACTGGGAACAATTGGTCGACATTTTGTATGAGAACTCACCACTGTTCACTTATGTTACAAATTGTGATACTAAGAAACAGTGAAAGAGCATAGTCAACCCAAAAAGTGCCTTTTTTACTAGTTTTTGCAGTTAACCATCAGCCACTACTACAGACTCCTTTATTTTAGGTTCAGATTTGTGCCATGGAATAAATGTGTAATTTTGCTAAAGCTGAATACGGTAAGTTCACACTTTGTGTTTTTGCTACTTTTTTTCTGCATCAAAACCTGATTTCTTGGCAGGAAAGAAGCTGCGGCAAAAAAGCAGGTTTAGGTGCGTTTTTGGTGTGTTTTTTTGGTGCGTTTTTGGTGTGTTTTTTGCGTCTTTTTGTCCATGCTAATGTCCAGGACTTTTCTGCAGAAAAAAACACTTCAAATAATGATGCAGCGTTTTTTCAACACCCATTTAAGCCAATGAGTGAAAAACGCTGCAAAAACGCTGAAAGAAGGAACATGCTCTATGTCCAAAAAAAGCAGCAAAGCACAAAATCCTGATGACACAAAAAAACAATGTGTGGGCATGAGAGTTCTAAAATTTCATAGGCTTTGCTGGTAGTGTAAAAAGCAGCTGAATAATTAGCATAAAAAAACGCAGCAAAAACGCCCAGTGTGAACATACCCTTAGGCCTCTCATTCAGACATCAGTTTTTCTCGTACGAATTCTTTCCGTGCTTGTCATGGATAGAACTAAAGCCGATTAGGGTCTACGGTGCTGTTCACAGATGTATTTTGCTATCCAAGTGGTCCACACAAAATCACAGGGACATGTCTGATTTTGATCCGAGTCACAAATGAAACTCAGTAATGCGAGTCTATGGGTCTCTGAAAAAATCGGAGAGCACTCAGATGCCATTAGTGTATCATGGACGGTGGCTCAGTGGTTAGCACTGTTAGTTTGCAGCGCTGGGGTCCTGGATTCAAATCCCACCAAGGACAACATCTATAAGGAGTCTGTATGTTCTCCCATTATTAGCGGGGTGTCCTCCCACACTGCAAAGACATACTGATAGGGAATCTAGATTATGATATCTGTAAATATGATAGCACTATATAAGAAATGCATAATAAATAATAATAAGGACTCATATGAGACAGAAATACTATGATGGCAGCCACGGGGTCCTTCTTCAACCCATCAGCACATCGTGATAAGGGTTAAAGGGAAACATGATGGCTGCAGCTTTGATAAAACAGTTTTATCTGGTGCAGATTTAGCATTTCTTTGAATACTGAGCTCTATATAACCACGCCCACATCACTGATTGGCTGCTTTCTGCTTACACTGTGAATAGGCAGAAATCTGCTAATCAGAATTTAGGAGTATGGAGGACTTTATGGTAGCAGGTTTACTAGTTCTCTAGTGATATCTGCTACAGGATAAAACAGTTAAAAGTGCTTCTCACCAAATTAGAATATCATCAAAAAAGTTAATTTATTTCGGTTTTTCATTACAAGAAGTGAAACTCCTATATTATATAGAGTCATTACACACAGAGTGATCTATTTCACGTGTTTATTTCTGTTAATGTTGATGATTATGGCTTACAGCCAATGAAAACCCAAAAGTCATTATCTCAGTAAATTAGAATACTTTATAACACCAGCTTAAAAAATTATTTTAAAATCGAAATATTGGCCTACTGAAATGTATGTTCAGTAAATGCACTCAATACTTGGTCGGGGCTCCTTTGGCATCAATTACTGCATCAATGCGGCGTGGCATGGAGGTGATCAGCCTGTGGCACTGCTGAGGTGTTATGGAAGCCCAGGTTGCTTTGATAGCAGCCTTCAGCTCGTCTGCATTGTTGGGTCTGGTGTCTCTCATCTTCCTCTTGACAATACCCCATAGATTCTCTATGGGGTTAAGGTCAGGCGAGTTTGCTGCCCAATCAAGCACAGTGATACTGTTGTTTGTAAACCAGGTATTGGTACTTTTGGCAGTGTGGACAGGGGCCAAGTCCTGCTGGAGAATGAAATTTTCATCTCCAAATAGTTTGTCAGCAGAGGGAAGCATAAAGTGCTCTAAAATTTCCTGGTAGTCGGCTGCGCTGACTTTGGTCTTGATGAAATAGATTGGACCTACACCAGCAGATGACATGGCTCCCCAAACCATCACTGATTGTGGAAACTTCACACCAGACCTCAAGCAGCTTGGATTGTGGCCTCTCCACTCTTCCTCCAGTTTCTGGAACCTTGACTTCCAAATGAAATGCAAAATTTACTTTCATCTGAAAGCAACACCTTGGACCACTGAGCAACAGTCCAGTTGTTTTTCTCCTTGGCCCAGGTAAGAGGCTTCTGGGGTTGTCTATTGGTCATGAGTGGCTTGACACAAGGAATGTGACACTTGTAGCCCATGTCCTGGATTCCTCTGTGTGGTGGCTCTTGAAGCAATGACTCCAGCAGCAGTCCATTCCTTGTGAATCTCCCCCAAATTTTTGAATAGTCTTTTCTTAACAAACCTTTCAAGGCTGTGGTTATCCCGGTTGCTTGTGCACCTTTTTCTATCACACTTTTTCCTTCCACTCAGCTTTCCATTAATATGCTTGGATACAGCACTCTGTGAACAGCCAGCTTCTTTAGCAATGGCCTTTTGTGGCTTACCCTCCTTGTGGAGTGTGTCAGTGACTGCTTTCTGGACATCTGTCAAGTCAGCAGTCTTCCTCATTATTGTTGAACCTACTGAAACAGACTAAGGGACCTTTTTAACCAGTTAGGAAGCCTTTGCAGGTGTTTTTGGTAAATTATTCTAATTTACTGAGATAATGACTTTAAGGTTTTCATTGGCTGTAAGATATAATCATCAACATTAACAGAAATAAATACTTGAAATAGATCACTCTGTTTGTATTGACTCTATATAATATATGAGTTTCACGTTTTGTATTGAAGAACTGAAATAAATTACCGTAACTTTTTGATGATATTCTAATTTAGTGAGAAGCACTTGAATTTTATTAAAACTATCTGATACTATTTTCAACAGGACAGGTTCCCTTCAAAGGGGATGTCCAACCCATTCTCAATTTGTATCTTTGTCCCCAGTAAAATAATATCACTTCTACTCCCCTCCGGAATCCGCGCTATTCCAATGGATTCGACACTCGCTCTATCAGCAATCGCATGACATTGCTACGTCACGCGATCCCTGCCGCTGATCAACAGCTGCTTCATTCTCCCAGTCTTCGGACAAATCGCATACATCTGGGGGAGGTGAGGGCTCGGCCAAACGAGCACTCCTGTGTATATGAGAGCCGACTGAGATGGCTGTCGGTGAACGATCGACCAAATCGTCATTGGGCCAACAGCCGCAAAGTGTGTATGGCCGGCATAACACAGCTAGAACTTATAGTGAATGGAGCGGATTCAGCTCCTGAGCCTGCTCAATACACCCAAACTTGACATGTGAAGGCAAGTGCAGACAACTATTTTCTTCACATACAATAAAATCGGTCCAATTATGCTAATCGCACCCTCATCAGACTCATTAGATCAGAGTGTGATCCAATTTTCTCAAAGTCCGTGAAAATCGGACTGTACTCGAATGTTATCCCCCCCTGTGGTCCACTTGTTTTCACGGTCCCAAAGAGTCGAATGTGCAAGATCTGATTCTCGGAGGGGAGTTCAGCATTCTGTGATTTTTTTTTTCTCCCCGGATTGACTCAGTTCACAGCCCCATAGAATAACATGGGGACGAATGCTAAAATGACGGATAGCAACCGTCCGAGTTATACGGTCGAGCCCTTTGTCCCGCATCGGGAGGGGGTTAAAGACGTACACTTTGATCTGTCATCTAGAGGTGCTTATTGTGACTAAATTATTGTTGTTCCTCTATAACGCTGCTTTTCTTCTGTGATACAGGGGTATGGGTCTGCAGACCCTCTAGGTGTAGGACCCCAATTCTGATTGCTTCCTATGCAACTTTTCTTTCCACACCAACACAATATACCTTTGACGAGCGCCCGTATTACCATGGAGAGATCCCATTGTAAGAAGGACTCGGTAATGCGTGAGTGTGGGGCAGACATTGTGCCCCCTTAGTGCTGTAAGTGGGTATATACGTGGGTGACGCAGGGTCACAGGCACCAATTTTGCCCATATCTAATTTTCATTTGTCTGGATCTTTAACTGGGATGGAAATTGACACACGGCCTTAGTCAGCGACATGTTCACAGCAGCTACATAGTGGAGCAGGAAAGAATCAGTCACGTCCGACCCTGGGCGGATGTTTTCCTGACTCGGCAATAGTTTTCCATCCTTCTATATTTAGCTGTAAAGATATAAAGTGGTTGTAACCATGTAATGTTATTACAGACGTTATTTCTATGGTGGAAGGCGTTACAGTAATGGGTGTATGAGAAGGATGATCAGTTTCCAATGTCATGGAGGCTGTACTCGGTATTTTATTGGTGGGATCGAGATTTTTCTTTGGGATTTCATATGAATCCATCATTAAAAAATGCTATAGTTTGGAGGCACCAAAGCTGGAAATACCTCCATATTACAACCCTGTAGGCTGGATTTGCACCCGGCCCACAGATTTATGAAAATGCGCAGTTGAAAAGAAAAGCTGGCCTTGTTTCCCATAGCAACCAATCACAGCACAGCTGTCATTTTTCAAAAGCCAACAATGAAATATAAGCTGCTCTGTGATTGGTTGCTATGGGCAACAAAGACTATTTTTCTTTTCTTCATTTTCATAATTTTTTGATTTTGGCCTTTCTGTGGCGTTTTAAACTGACATCAAAATATGGCATATGTGCAGGTCCATTTGTGACGCGGAGTTCACACTTTGCTCTGTTCGCCTGATTTGGTTTTTTGTGAGCCAGAAAATGCTTAAAAAAGGCTCAGAAAATCTTTGAAAGACTCTTCCTAATCATTTCTACGTAAAAACGACTTGCTGTTCATATGATCAGGATTTTGAGCTTTTTTTTTTTATAACTGTTTCAGGTTTCCAAAAATGCCAAGTGGTTAACAGAACTAAGAATATCATTCCTCAGGTATTTTCTGCTAGAAAAAGCTCAAAACTTTATAAAAGAAGTCAATGGAAAGGCTAAAAAGATGCCTGGGTGTTTATTTTGCTAGTTTTGTAAGCATTTTTGCCGAAAAAAACCCACTGTTTTTTTTATTGCTTAAAGGGGTTGTCTTAAGGCTACAAGTCTGCAGTCACTCATTGTGACTGCAGACTTATGAATCCTCGCAGCGTGCACACGGCGTGCTGTAAGGATTGCCTGTGTCCGAAGTGGCAGGAGTGTGACTGCAAATGTGTGATTTTGCATACATGTGGTCACGTGTCAACTAGACTGTCAGTGAGGCCGGGTATAGTCTAGTCGGAATGTGGCCGGGACTATGCAAATATCATTCTTGCGGCCACATGACCACCCATTCCCGGCATCAGAGAATTCATAATTCTGTGGTCACATAGATTGATTTCAGACTTATACCTAAAGGTTCGACAACCAATTTAGTAAAGGTAAAAAAAAAATCTGAAAACAGAACCAAAGAAGCTAAAAAAAAAGCCAAAAACCAGAAAACAGCAACAAAAAACGTTTAACAAGATGTTAAATAAATGTTTAAACTCTTCAGGATATAAAAAGAAAACTTAATGTGAACATGCATGAGAATGGCGGCCGTATGATTGGTGCAACCTAAGCCGCCATACTGAGTGTCCGATATGGATGGGAGTCACTTCCAACCCCAAAGCATTAGCGAGCTTCTGCCTCAGAGACATAAAGGGGTGTAGTTATGATGTGCCATCGGACTGTTAGGTGCAAGAACTGTACATGGGCCCTCTCCTGTCCGTCCTCCTCCGCTGCAGCAAGTTGGCAGCATTTCTGCCGCTAAATCCACAGTGATTTTTCCCTGTTGATTTCCCTACATGTTGCAGCTGTTTGAGAGCCAGTGGCCACTCACCCCTGCTAAAGGTTGATGTTTGGGCAAATTAAAAAGGTGTGAAGAGCGGATAAACTGCTTTATTTTCCACACATGGCCTCTGCTATCAAGGCCACTTTGGGTCTCCGCCTCACCTGCCATGTGTGAATACTGGCGGATGTATGACATTGTTGGTGTTGACTGATTGCACTGTGTCCCGCTGAGCCTGGAGCCCAGAGAACATGACACAGCTCCTGTAATGGTTCAGGTCAGCATGCCGCCTTTTTTCCTCCTGTCCTCACAGCCCACAGTCATCTTCGGATTTGAAAGGTTTCCTGCAGCTCTATGCTAATGTCAGTGTATTGAGCTGGATCAGCTGTGTGGACCCTGCAGCAGAATACCGATCAGAGCTAGCACATGTTACTTTCTGACATTCCCCAGCCTGGAGAGGTCAGGGCTGCATTGCACTTATACAGGCAGAACATCACTTTATTCATCCTATTTCACCTTCAGGTTTTTCTGATAATTATTCCCACTTCTATAGAAAAAAAACACAACCGATATATTACATATATTATTTCAATTCATTATCGTGCATGTGCAATGAAGCTCACTGCAGTGTTTAAGAGGTCGTCCCCTAGTATGTGACATTTTCAGTCCTGACGTCTTATATGGCAGAGGAACCTACAGGGTGACATATGTTTTTCTGATCATGACCCACTAGGGTGCCAAGAGGACACCAGTAACATTGAGCCGACTGTCCAGCTACCTGCAAATATTACGTCACCCACATTCACAATTTTACCTATGCTTGTACATAATAAGAAACTATTTAAATGAATGATGGAGTTTATTGCTGATAGTGGGGTAGGTTGCCCTCTCCTGCACATCAGCCTACCCGGGGATTTATCTGTTTCCCAATGTGCCAGTCCGTGCCCGGTCTTAGAAATATTTATTCCTAAATTGCGGTAAAACATCCGCCAACTGAAGGGAACTAAAAGGGCACAGTGTTCTGGAAATAGCAGCCTTGTCTTTCTGTAATATGTGGGGTGTCCCAGTGCCCAGACTTCACCAATACTATATTCTGACAAGCCTCTATGAAGTTTGCTCATGGATCTAAACCCATTACAGCAATTTTCAAGTACTGGTTATTCATATAATCCAAAATTGTGTACAAAATAATCACCATAATATAAACCAAGGATGGAAGCTTGATGCGGATATTAGAGCCTTGATCCATGATGATAAGAAGTGATCACCAACAAGCAATGTTCTGATTGTTAAACCCGCTATACTCTTCAGATGCATAACTGCAGGATTTCACAAGGATTTTGCCAGCTCTAGTGTGTGTTGGAACCTCCCAACTTTCTCCTGATGGCAAATGTCAGGTTAGCTGCTTCACAGGTCCTGTATTTAGAGTGGATTTTATACACTTAAAAAATCTGGTGATCCCAAAACAATCTTAGTAAACACAATTTATCCAAGCCTTAACCCACAGACTCAGGAGCATCATAACCCAAAGGGTTCCTTCACAGATAACCAATACCCAGGGATCTGACATTCCCTTGCCCTCAGTCCCACAAATGGAGATTCTGATTTGGCTTTTATCCTAAGTCATATTACAAGACTCGTTAAAGGGTTGATTGTGACTTGTAGGATCGCTACTTCCAACAGGTGGCGCTATAGAGTACAAGTCCTCTTTGTTTGAAGAGGCAATCTGCAGATCAAATAAATGAACTTATGATTGAGGGATCCATATTCTGATGAATCCCCCAGACCAATTTAAGCAATTTCAAGGACCCCAAACACCACAAGTCACCATGACCCATAACTACCATCACCCTCAGACTGAGCTTGAAAACGAGAGGGCGGGTTGTATCACAGGTTGTGACCCAGGGAGTGGGAAAAGGAGCCACCGAACTATCCTTACAAAGGCCCTCAAATTGCCAAACTTCTCTTTGCGAGGAGTTGCCCCAACCTCCCTCCAAACCCTCATCATACTGGCCTCTGTCCGTTGCCTGGGCCTAGGGCTTCGGCCTCTTCTTAAATGTATTTTCAGTCCAAGTGCTGTTGGTCGTCTTCTACCAGATGATTGTTAGGGGTGACGAAGACCCCCACACATCTGATATTGATGACCCTTCCTAAGAACAAGTCATCAATGTAATTTTCCCAGACTTCCCATTTAATAGTATGGGTATAAAGCCATATAAATTGCCAGTGTTTTTTAGTCTATTAACACAGGAGGACAATTACCATAATGAACTCTTATACATTTGGCTGGAGAGAAATTTGCTTCATATAGATGGAACTTACTAGTTAGATAGATTTTGTCCATCAGGCTATTTGAGGACTTAATGTTTAGCGTGAGTCGGGATTTGACGTAGTGTGAGCACTAGAAGAGAAGCTTGGCGCTAGGCCCATATATCTTGTGCAGAGCAGTTGGGCAGAAGAGGCACACAGGCCTGTTTGTATGTTAACTTCAGTCTTATCCAGACTCCTCTGCCGCAGACAGTGCATGATTGTCTCAGTACTTGTGCTAACAGACAGGAGACCTAATTAGTTTCTCTGCAGCAACTTTTGTGGCCAGCTATTGTTCAACTCTATGTCTTGCTTTGTTCTAAATCCTGTGTACAGTCTCAAACTACTAGGTCCTTGCAAACCTATAACCCGGAGATTAAATATATATGTAATACAAAACTAGAGGGAAATTGAGCCTTATATACAATATAGGATAACAATATAGGATATGTGTTGTTTCTATTCTATGACAATAAAGCATAGCACAGAATCAGAATCTCATACTAATTATCTGTATTGGAAGCAGTAGTTCCCCCACAATCTGGAGCTCATACAACCAAATGAAGCTTGGTTACCAAGCAGCTGATGTATACTGCATGTGACAGCAATCTCCTGTATTCTTAATATGTCCGCCAGTGGAGTAAGGTGGCAAGATGGAAGTATTTTCTAAAAAAAAAAAAAAAAAACGTCTGGGAAAAGCATGTGGGAAAACGTGTTTTGTTCTGATGAGACCAAGTTTGAACTTTTTGACCATCATTCTCAAATGTATACTTGACACCAAGCCAGCGTTGTGCGTCACCAAAGAGAACATGATACCCACAGTGAAGCATGGTGGAAGCAGCATTGTGTTTTGGGGCTGGAACTGGGGCTGAAGCCAAGGTGGAGGGAATTATGAACAGTCAAATATCAGTAAATTTTGCAATAAAACCTTCAGGCCTCTGCTAAAAATCTGAAAAAGAGGAATTTCACCCTTCCGCACGACAAAAATACTAAAAACCCCTTCAAATTAACAAAAGAGTGGCTTTGTTAGAAGATCAAAATTTTTGGAATGGCCCAGACCTGAATCCAATTTAAAATCTGTGGACGACTTGAAGAGGGCGCTGAATAATGGAGATGCCCTCGCAATCTGACACATTTGAAACGCTACTGCAAGGAAGAAAAAAGAAGTGTTATGCATAGACAACCACCACTATGTTCCTGGCAATGAAGGAAGGGGCCTCTGTTTTCAAGATAGTTGCTGTGGAAATGTCTTGTCGGAGATCAGAATACCATTTATTAATCCATGTTAGGGACACCAGATAACCTGGAATTTTGGAGATGCTCTGACTCCATCTCAATTTCGCCTAACTCAAAAAGTCTCTTAGTTTCACACGTTTGTCCAACTTGCAGCCTTGTATTTCCACTTGCTTAACAATTGCCATGTACAAAAAATAATCAATATCACTGTATTTCTTTCACCTGTCAGCGGTTTTAATGTTATGGCTGATCAGTGTATATGTAGCTCTACATTTCACTCTATCTGCTTTACTGTGAAAAAAAAGTCACAAAGTTTTGCACTGAGAGTAATGGTCACAGACACTTTGCTTCTATACATTGTTTAAATTAATCCCAGTGGAAGGTTTCCGGGAAGGAGCTTTATGGAAAGAGATTCGGATTCAGAGTCGCATGCCTTAAATATGGCTATTGCCCCTGGCTTGTATAAATAGGCTTCCAGGGTCTACAGAAAATAAATATCTTAATATGTTTTTCATCCTGCGAGTGGTAATTGCTTTGTTGGCTAAATCTGCATTCATGTATTCCATGAGTTATGAGACAACTGAGACCCGTTTTAATCTGCACCTTAAATATAAATCCATATCTCTTATCTGCAGTGATGCCAAAGGGATAGCTCAAACTGAGCATCATGGTAAAAATCAGAAATAACTACAGCAGCTGCCCTAAAGCAAAAAGTCTACATTCCTATTGAGTGGAAACAGTTTATTTTCTGAGAGCCTAAATGAAAAATTCCACATGAGAGGCTTAAAGGGAATCCATCAGCAGGATTTCAGCCCCCCAAACTATTTTTATGTGCATGTAGCTCTCTCATAGACAAGTCCAGCAATCCCCTCCATCACTGAGAAGTCAGCGTTTGAATTGGTAAGCAAATGAGGCTCGAGCTATTTGTAGATCTGAAGCCTTTGTCGCTCCAGCTCTATTCCCTGTCCAGTGCCACCTCTTCCTGGTTAACTGACAGCCTCTATTCTGCAATACCTCAAAGAAAGGAGCCATCATTCAAGCAAGAGGAGGTTGGATTGGGTGGGGAATAGAGCTGGAGTGACAGAGGCTTCAGATCTACAAAATGCCCTTCAGCCTTATTTGCTTATCAATTCAAACGCTGAATTGTCAATAATGGAAGAACGGACTGGCCATGTAAAGGTATCGCTCTGCTTGTCTTTGGAAGAGCTAAATGCTGATATAAATAGTTTGGGAAGTGAAATCCTGCAGATAGATTTCCTTTAAAATGTTGCAGGGGGTGTTGGCTGTAAGTCAATAGGAAAATATGAAATGCAGTTTTTGTTCTTTGAGAAAGCTTTCATAAATGAGACCCATGTGTAAACTTAAAGGCCTTATACACATTAGCCTAACATCGAACTAAGAGCTTGGCTGGCAGTTTATTATGTATGGGGCCCCAGACAGAGGGATAATGATTCGACATGTCCCTTTTTCAGACGACCGATCCTTTTTATCACCGGATGATAAGATATCACAATAATCTACTATATAATCTTCTAATTCTGTCTGTCTGTAACGGAAATCCCGCTGACAAGCGCAGTCCGGCTGCGAATTGGCACAGGATTTGAACTACGCACGCCACCGTTATTGTCGGAAGATCAGCGGCGACGCAGCCGGGAGATGACCGTCTTGCAGCGGAAGTACCCCGACCGGCGGCCTCCACGTAAACCCCAGCAGCAGCCTCTATATACCCCAGCAGCAGCAGCCTCCACATATACCCCCTAGAATACCCGATGCGTTAGAATCGGGCCACCATCTAGTAAGATATAATAATACATAATAATACGATATCTGATGGCAAATCAGTGGAATCTGGCAGAAGCTCTCATAGAGAATGAAGGTGCTCCCACCCGGCTGCGCGCTCCTGTGAATGTCTGAGTTGGTCAAGATGGCTGCTGGTCAAGCGATCAGGTGGCTTCCACTGAACTTTAATATGGTGCCCATACAAGGGTGCCTCTAGTGAATCTGATAACACTATCTTACATATGTAATAGATCTGTCTGGTGACTAAGCAAATGACCTGTATCACTGTGTCGTTAAAATGACGAAATAGGCTTAGCCAGCGCTCTGTACAGAGTTCAGGTGGCTGATAAATAGGACAATTGACAGGAAGAGAATCCTGTTGTGGAAAGACGCAGTCAGAGCTCCGCAAACAGCGGTCACAGCATGGAGCAGTTTGTTAGATGAGGGGGATTGAAAGAGTCAGCTGGAGAGGAGAAGTGTTCAGTCCTGACGATGAGTCAATCTACCACTCTTGATACTGACTAGAATTATTAAAAAAAGCAAACGCTCTGTTTTCTGATTTTACTGATCCGTTTCCATTTGAAATTAATCTTGAATTATTGTTAAAACTTTTAACAGAAGGGTTAAAGCAAGATGTCCGCTTTTAAGGCTTCAGAGTGGACACCTCTGTCAGATTACTCTTCTGTGAATATTTCACAAGAGTTTACAATCCTCTGCTTTATGTCAAGGCAAATGTTCATAGCCACAAAACACTGTCAGACGGAACATACTACATAGTGTTCTCTGTATCGTCATCGTACTAAAATCACATGTCATGCCGCCTGGAGTTGTGGTTTTCTGTCAGTTTCACAGCTATATCTGTTTGTAGACCAGTTGGGTGACAAACAATATGGCCAGTTGGGAGATACCACAAAAATTGTCATCTAACCTTTCCTGCGTGGTTAATCTAAGTTCTAACAGGTGGATGAAAAATTGTCCAATTTTCATCCACAAAATTTTTCATCCATATTCCCTTAATTTGTACATTTTTTTACATCCTCATGACATTCGTGTCACATCCATTTTTATATATTAAAGCCCTAATTCATCAAAGCTTTTGCACCAGAAAACTGCCATGAAAAGCTTTGAAAAGTTGCCCCATTTTTTCGCAATGTGAGGCTGTAGACTTGGGGATTTCACGCCATTTTTTCAGAATGAGCGGAGGCGAGGTGTGGTGAGGCGCACACAGAAGCGCCTGCCACTTCATACCTTACCTGATTCATTTAGGACACGTGCACACGCTCGGTATTTTGTGAGTTTTTTACCTCAGTATCTGTAAGCAAAAACCAGGAGTGGAACAAGTATAACCAGGAGTGGAACAAGAGAAAAGTATAAGGCCGGGTTCACACATGCGAGAAACTCGGACGATTCTCGTGCTAGTCTCTCACATGAACACCCGGCACTACCATCGGCACTCGGACCGGAGCGTGCGGCTGTATGTATTTCTATGCAGCCGCACGCTCCGGTCTGAGTGCCGGTGGTAGGCTCGGGTGCGAGTTTCTCACATGTGTGATCCCAGCCTAATAGAAACATGTCACCATTTCTGTATTAGTCATTCACTCCTGGTAATGTCTTACAAATACTGAGGCAAAAAACCCACCAAATACTCAGTGTGGATGTGGCCTCACGGTTTAGTCTCCAAGTTGAACCCTCTCCTGCTCTCCTATATCATTTCTATAGTGTGGAGTCAGCTAAATACCATATTCAACATGTGGTCTTATAAGGGATTATAGAAGGGTAACATTACACCAGGGTCACAGGCTTTTATCTCTCTTTTTATATACTCTACAATCGGGCTTTTGCAGCTGCTGCCTGACATTGAGTATTGCTTCTGTGTAGCCCTGGTGTTAGGCACACGCAGTACCCTGGAGAATGTGTGGAGAGATAGCAGTTCAATGCTCAATACCCATTCACTCAACATACACTAGACACACCCTTAGGGTAGTGTAGTCACTTGTGAGGGAGTGGTCAGGGTGTATTCGTTGAGTGATTAGAGTAGTCAGTTTCCTGTCTTCGGACAGAGCAGACGTGTGGAGTCTAGCTGGGACTTGGAGGGAGGAAGCAGTCCAGCCTGGTTCTATCAGCAGTTCAGCAAGTGGAGGCCAGTAAGGGCGAGATATAGATCACCTCAGCCTGGTCAGAGCTGTACCTCACTTGAAGACATTGATAAAGAAAGAAGAGCTTAGTACAGAAATACTTCAGTCTCCTGTCCCAAGGACAGTGAAAGGTTCAGAGACGTGCTCCTGCCTAGTGGATAACTGAGAGTCTGTCAACTAACTCTAAGGAAGGAAAAGAAGGGAGTGATTATATGACTTTTTGCAAGTGTGAGTGTTTATGCTACAAGCGCGGACAAGGCGAAAGGCACAGTGGAAGGAATATTTGAAAAGTGCTTTTTGATTGAAGAAGTCCTGCACATTGTTACCGGTCACTGGGGACCGAAGGATCACTAAAGCTTCACGCTTAGTGGTAAGAAAACCAGAGGCTTATCGGACCTTAGGTCGCGGCAAGCAGCCCCTAAATAGTCGGTACGTAACTGGGGTCAGGGGGAGTGAAGACTTTGAGCCTGATCAGCAAGATAGGAATTCAGCTCTCTCACAGGAAGGCTCCGACCACAAAACTGACTGGGCAGTACAGCTATGGAATAGCTGGAGTTATAGAGGGAACTACGCTTCATGCTGGTTGTACTCATCGTTGTGAAAGTAAAGGAGGCCCCTAACTTGTCCAGCTGCTATCTCGAAATACATTCTCCTTGGATCAGCCTCCCTGGGACCTGCCTTACCATCTTACAAGTAAAGGTATGGAAAGACGCTGACCGTGTGAGACTGAGTTATTTACTTGCATGCCTGCACAACCCTGCCTTAACCATCGACCTGAGGGAAGAGTCCTACCTGTAGGGGACCCGACATCTAGCTGCCTCACCATCCCCTCAGAGCTCTACAGCAGCGCTGGTATAAATTACCAGAAGACTACAGGTGGCGTCACGAACTGTAAATATATCTATCCCCTGTAAATATACCCCCCAACATACGCCAGACCGCCAGGGCCACAGACCGAGCCACCGCTACCTGTGACAATCCCCATAGACTTCCATGGGCTCGGCTCTGAGTACCCCATTGCCCTGGTAACCCACAATTGTGGTGGCGGGTCGACACAAAACTTTGGCGTCACGAACAGGATACGAAACTCGCAAAATTGCGAGCCCTGTGTGCCTATGGAGTTGTTTTTGTGAAAAGGACTGTTTGCACTTTTGGCGCCAAAAATCGCCATCTTTGTCGCCATATTCGCGCCCTCAGGCGCTGGAGAAGAAGGTGGGCGTACCTTCGTGGGCGTGTACCCCCCTGTGGCGCGAAGAAAATGCCTGCCCTCTCAAAGTGCTATTACAACATGCGATCCTGCCCTACAGCAAAGGAGGTCCGCCTCCTCTTCACCTTCCCTGCGAGGAGGAGGAGACGCAAACCCCGCCTCCACGGAAGAGACCGGACGTCTCTGGAGGAAGAAGAAAGAATCTTCTGGAACATCATGGAAGCAGGACGTGTGCAGCCGAGCAGGGAAGCGGAGGAAGGCAGGCCCCGTGCCCCAGCCAAGCTGCCACCAGCACAGGAGTCATCCGTGGTCCTGCACCGGCAGCAAGCGTTGCTAGAAATTCAGGAAGAAAATGCACGCCTGAAAAAGATGGTCCAGCACCAACCTGGATTTGAAGAGATCGAGAGACGCCGGCGTACCCAGGAGCAGCGGAGGCTGTGGGACGTGGTGTTCTCTCCCCTCAACGACCCCCCACGATTCAAGTTACCGAAAATTCTGCTGCCCAAGGCAAAGGAGCAACCGGAGGCTGCCCCCGAAAGTACCAATCCTGATCCCACCGGTGAAGCGGTGGAGGCGAAGGAGGTTGAGGAGGTACCGCCAGTTCCGGAACTCCCGCCCGGCCAGGAGGCCGCAGCAGATGATCGAACCCCGGCAGGGACACCGGAGGGTCCTGTCCGTCGTTACCAGACGTCGACTGGGACGAGATGGCGCGCCTGGATGACGTCGCCTATACCGCCCAGTGGGAATATGAGTGGCAGCGTCGTGAGGAGAAGCAGAAACGCCAGCAGGAGGAAGAGCGGGAAGCTCAGCGGAATCGACAGCGGCAACATGCAGAGCTGATCGCGGACAAGGAGAGTGTCCGGAGAGAGAAAGGTACCCTGAGGGAACCGCGGCGGCAGGGGTGTGTGACTGAGTTCCAGCTCCTGAAGGGCTGGGGCTTCATCCGTGAACCGGGCCTCTACCCAGGGGTCTTTGTCAGCAGGCGTGATGTAGAATCCCACCTACCGCAAGGCCATCCCGGGAGGGACTTAGTTAATGGAGACATTGTCACGTATACACGGCACTGGGGAATGAAGGGATGGTATGCCCTTAACGTCACCATCGTCCGTGACCCCGTCCCAGACGCAGGTAACGTCACCACTACCGCAGCGTCCCCGTCTCCAGCTCAAGCAGTATCCGGCCGTGCCCCAGCATCGCCCCCTGCAGGTACTTCGCAAGTGGAAGCGACACCTGTATACCGTTATCCTTCTACATCGCAACATGCGACCCAGTTTCCATCGCAATCCATGACACGATCAATATCGTTAACTGTGACTCAGATTGAAACGCAATCGGTGTCTCGCAAGGAGAATGTACCCGTTGCGCCCCTAGAGGTTCGCACAAGAACTGTGGCAACTCAAACCCCAATAGCAGGTCACGACTTGTTAGTCCTGGGATCTAGGGCCCATTGCATTGTTCCAGCCCCCGGGGTGGAAAATGTATTTGAAATAAATGAATAGTAAAAAGAACCGGTGAGATCCAGATAGGGGTCTACCATAAGTAAAGTTGTAAAAAGTTTAAGAATGTTTGCCAATTTTTGCACAAGTTAAATGAGTATATAATATATTTATATATTGCCAACAGTAGAATGCCCGGCTGGGTAAACAGATAAAAAGTTTTGCACTTTATTATTATTATAATGTGATATAATATATGTCGTTTTGCTAACAATGGACTTTGAGGTTGAGGACTGTGCCAGCCCAGAACTTATTTTTATATAGTTGCGCTTCGGTGCTTTATCTTGGTTTTACATAAAACCAGCACAACTACCTCTGAATACAAAAACCCGTGTGGTGTGGCACTGAGTGAGGTCTGCATTCAGATGTCCTGCAGCCCACCCAGGACCCACGTTGAAGGTTTGGTGCGGATCCTTCACAAGAATACTGTGTATTTATTGAATGTTTTGATGCCTTAATACTTTTGTATTTCTCTATATTCAATGTTTTTGTTTTGCAACATTCAAGACATCCTTACCTCCCGGATGGGACGAATTAATGTTTAATGTTGATGTTTTAATGCATAAACAAAACTGTCTCTTTGTATTTTACAGCCCGGGAGTGCTGTCTTTTACCATGGGGGAATGTGTAGCCCTGGTGTTAGGCACACGCAGTACCCTGGAGAATGTGTGGAGAGATAGCAGTTCAATGCTCAATACCCATTCACTCAACATACACTAGACACACCCTTAGGGTAGTGTAGTCACTTGTGAGGGAGTGGTCAGGGTGTATTCGTTGAGTGATTAGAGTAGTCAGTTTCCTGTCTTCGGACAGAGCAGACGTGTGGAGTCTAGCTGGGACTTGGAGGGAGGAAGCAGTCCAGCCTGGTTCTATCAGCAGTTCAGCAAGTGGAGGCCAGTAAGGGCGAGATATAGATCACCTCAGCCTGGTCAGAGCTGTACCTCACTTGAAGACATTGATAAAGAAAGAAGAGCTTAGTACAGAAATACTTCAGTCTCCTGTCCCAAGGACAGTGAAAGGTTCAGAGACGTGCTCCTGCCTAGTGGATAACTGAGAGTCTGTCAACTAACTCTAAAGGAAGGAAAAGAAGGGAGTGATTATATGACTTTTTGCAAGTGTGAGTGTTTATGCTACAAGCGCGGACAAGGCGAAAGGCACAGTGGAAGGAATATTTGAAAAGTGCTTTTGGATTGAAGAAGTCCTGCACATTGTTACCGGTCACTGGGGACCGAAGGATCACTAAAGCTTCACCTTAGTGGTAAGAAAACCAGAGGCTTATCGGACCTTAGGTCGCGGCAAGCAGCCCCTAAATAGTCGGTACGTAACTGGGGTCAGGGGAGTGAAGATTTTGAGCCTGATCAGCAAGATAGGAATTCAGCTCTCTCACAGGAAGGCTCCGACCACAAAACTGACTGGGCAGTACAGCTATGGAATAGCTGGAGTTATAGAGGGAACTACGCTTCATGCTGGTTGTACTCATCGTTGTGAAAGTAAAGGAGGCCCCTAACTTGTCCAGCTGCTATCTCGAAATACATTCTCCTTGGATCAGCCTCCCTGGGACCTGCCTTACCATCTTACAAGTAAAGGTATGGAAAGACGCTGACCGTGTGAGACTGAGTTATTTACTTGCATGCCTGCACAACCCTGCCTTAACCATCGACCTGAGGGAAGAGTCCTACCTGTAGGGGACCCGACATCTAGCTGCCTCACCATCCCCTCAGAGCTCTACAGCAGCGCTGGTATAAATTACCAGAAGACTACAGGTGGCGTCACGAACTGTAAATATATCTATCCCTGTAAATATACCCCCCAACATACGCCAGACCGCCAGGGCCACAGACCGAGCCACCGCTACCTGTGACAATCCCCATAGACTTCCATGGCTCGGCTCTGAGTACCCCATTGCCCTGGTAACCCACAATTGTGGTGGCGGGTCGACACACTTCCTAATTTACTTGTAGTTGTAACCAGAATATCCAAGTCCTTTCACTGCTTTCATTTTTCTAACCTTCAATGGAAATGTAGTCTGGATGCAATGGGCCATGCTTTACATTCTGCTGATGCAAGTCACAATGAGGCATTAGGCGTTTGGTCATTAGGAGAAGATAAATCATGTTATTTCAGATAGCCGCCATAATGTATAAGACACTTTGATGTATTTAGCTGTATCTTCTATACATTCACACAATGCTTCCCTCAGAAATATTCCAGTATGCCGCCACTGCGCAATGGCTATTCTATGTAAGACAATGAGTGACGTGAGGAGAGCGTACCTATGACTACTGAATGGGGAGGTGTGCACACGGGCGAGTAGCCATGTTTAGTAGAGAAGAACTAGAAAATGGGCCTGCACACAATTCAACAGCCCTCACAATTTCACATGTAGATAATGCCCTCTGCCTGCAATAACAGAGTTCTCTGCCATCTCTGTCAGGCTTTGTTCACATCTCTAATAGTTCTTTACGTTTTTTATTTTTCACTTTCGGGTCTTAAAAAGGAAATAAAACATGTCAGCGCAGGAATCATTTATTTGAATGGGAACAAGTGTCATAAGATGTCTTCCCTTTGCCTCTTTTCCAAATACAATCTGATAATAAGCTGGAACAAAACACTCTACACAGCTTTTTTATCCAGCCAAAAATCCCAAATATCAAACAGATCCTCTTTTTAGAAACGCATGTGCCTAAGACGCTGGAGGGGTTCAGAGACACTTCTAATTAAAAGAATGCAAAATATCCATGAATAGTTTTGAATAGCTTTTCATAAAAGCCAGCGATTTTTCTCCTCGGTCTTGATAAAAGAGGGTTGTGTAGAAAGAAACGCCTGATTTCTATTTCTTAATGGATAAGGAGTGTCTGACGAGCGGCATGTGCCTCTCTGTACTTTGCCACAAATCTTACTCCAGTCATTGACTGGAGTGAGATTTCTGGCGTAATGCACATCTTCACTCATCATGAATTAGATGAGCTGTGGTGTCACACTCCTATCCAACCCCAGCTCAGTCAATTTTTGGGCTGTGCTAGGAGAAACTGTCATGAAAATGGCAAAAGTCATAAAATTTTTGTGCAACTTCGAGTTGTGTAAAAATTTTGCAGCTTTTCAAAGCTTTTTACTCCAGGGGGAGAAAAAACTTTGGTAAATTTGGGCCGTAATGTCCCTATAGACACGAGAAATTGAAATTAGTGGGAACCGCTGACAAATATCTTATGTCTGTGGCCAGATTTAGTATTGTAAAGAGGCTGAGAATGGCTAGAGAATCTCAATTTTGATATAGGAAAGATGTATATCTTCGTACCGTGTTAGCCAGTAGATAGAAAAATATTTAGACTTGAGAGTCCTCAGTGGTTGATACCTTTTAATGGCTAACTGAAAAGATGGTAACAAATTGCAAGCTTTCGAGACTACTCAGGTCTCTTCATCAGGCTAGGACTAATACAAAAACTGAAGAATCACATATTTATACACAAGAGGACACAGGAATAATGCAATAGGTAAGACATGTGACGTGAAGCAGAACTGTCATTATGGCAGAGGGATGAACATAAATATTGGAACAGTTCATAGAAAACTCTCACTCCTTATCTATGAACTGTTCCAATATTTATGTTCATCCCTCTGCCATAATGACAGTTCTGCTTCACGTCACATGTCTTACCTATTGCATTATTCCTGTGTCCTCTTGTGTATAAATATGTGATTCTTCAGTTTTTGTATTAGTCCTAGCCTGATGAAGAGACCTGAGTAGTCTCGAAAGCTTGCACTTTGTTACCATCTTTTCAGTTAGCCATTAAAAGGTATCAACCACTGAGGACTCTCAACTCTAAATATTTTTCTAGAGAATCTTAGTAATTAGGCCCAAAGCTTTAATGTAGGTAAGAAAAGGGCAGACCGGGGGTGGAAGATGATGTCATGCTCCAGCTGACCCTCTGCGTTTTAGTTACTGCAGGGATAATGTTTGAGTAGTTGAGAAGTCATCATTAGGGAATGAGGCGGTGTGATTTCCATTCATGTCTCTAGTACAGCATGAGTGTTTTATTCTCCCGACTAAGACTTTCAGAGTAACGTGGATCCTCCTTCTCCCTCAGCAGGACCCACTTTGGTCGCAATGTGATTTTTGAGCCAGGGAAGCGTAGACATAACAACCTTATTTGGGCTGATTCTGGCTGGAAATGCCAAGGCCTGCTGCTGCTGTGTGAATATGTACACAAACCAGAGAAGAGGGGGAAGGCTAGGACTTAACGTCTAAGAACCAAGGCCCTGTCTTCATAGGATCCTACACATGCCACGTCAGATGCAGTTTTGTTAATGCAATATTTGAAAAACTTAACTTTTTTAAAATGCTACTCGCCAACAAATCACTGATTAAAAACGGTCAATTTTATTGCGTACAAGAAAAATCACTGATGTCTGAATGAGGCATTATGTAACATTCGAGGTGGTTCTTGGCGGTGATGAGCGTAAGTGCTTTGTTGATAGAAAGTTTCCTTTAGTAATGTGGTATTCAATGAGAGAGACTCTGGCCGTCAGAAGCTTCTTGAATGAATAAGCAGGAAAAAATTTGATGGTTTTGAACAGAAGTCTCCTAAAAGTTATTATATTAAAAGCCAGGAGGATTGTTCTAAAACTTGACATACCGTAGTTAAAAATTGCCCTATGGACAAAGCACGAATGTAAAGTTTTGTTTCTGTTAATTATATGGAGTTTTAGATTTCCTTGGAAGCTCATTGCAAAAAAATAAAGTGCAGCCAATGTCATTCATCATAAAAGTGTCTATTTTATGATTCAACTGAATCAGATTTTCACACAAGTCCTAAAAGTAGATAAAAAGAACCAAGTAAAACAAATAAGTCAATAATATTAGACTTTGTCATTATTTTTAACTGAGGAAATGATCCAGTATCACATGTCTTTAATCAATGGGATGACAATCAGGTGTGAGTGGATGACCTGTTGATTGATGCTCATCAGGCTGGTAAAGGTTACAAAATCATCTGTAAAGAGTTTGGAATCCACCAATCCACAGTCATATTGATTGTGTACCAATGGAGGAAATTCAAGACCATTTTAAACCTTCCTAGCAATGGTCGACGAACAAAGATCACTCCAAGAACAAGGTGTATAATATTCCATGATGTCACAAAGGAACCCAAGGTAACCTCTAAACAACTAAAGGTCTTTCTCATGTTTTCTAATGCTAATCTTCATGAGTCCACCATCAGAAGGACACTGAACAACAATGGTGTGTGTGGCAGGATTTCAAGGAGAAAACCACTGATTTCCAAAAATAAATTTTGTGCTAAAGATCACATGGACAAGCTAGGGAACAATATTTTGTGAATAGATGTAACCAAAATAGAGCTTTTTGGTTAAATGAGAAGCTGTATTTTTGGATAAAAGAAAACCTTGTGTTAAAGAATAAAAACCTCATTCCATTTGGACAAAAATGTAGTGGTAGTATCATTTGGGCTGTTTTGATACATCTGGGCCAGGATTGCTTGACATCATTAATGAAACAATTAATTATTATTTAATAACAAGAAATTCTGAAGGAAAATGTCATGATATGAATCTCAAGAGAACGTGAGTCATGCAGCAAAACAACGATCTTAAACCACACAGGTAATTTTATAAAATAATGGTTAAACAGAAATAAAGTTAAAGGTTTGGAATGGCCAAGTCAAAGTTCTGACCTTAATCCTATAGAAATATTGTAGAAGGACCTGAAGCAAGAAAACCCACCAACACAGCAGAGTTGAAGCTGTTTTGTATGGAGGAATGGTCTAAAAAAAATTCTATATTTCGACCTCTATAGAAAACTATGGTGTTGCCCACTTGACCATAATAAACAGATTCCATGAAAGGTTTGGTTCACATTCTTACCGTTCTCTACACCGAGTACTATGACCCTACGAGGGCCCTGATGGAGCCATTCGCTATAATGAGGCAGACAGTCATTTTGTACTTCTTCGTCTAGCCTCCTTTATAGCTGTGTTCTTTTTTAGGCAGTGCGCTAGAATAAACTTTTGATCCCCCTACAAAGGCCAGATGAAGTACAAAATGCTTCTGTCTGCCACATTATAGAAAAATGGCACTATCCGGGCTCTTGTAGGAGTTTCTAAATTCTGTTTTTCTGGGATTTAGACAAAAGCACTTGACGCACTAGTACTTGGCGTAGAAGAGCACAGTAAGAATGTGCACCAGGCCAAAGTTGAGTCTCTTTGTGATTAAACTGTATTACTTTTCTTGCACCTATCCTTTAATAACCAATATTAAAGCCCAGAGTTCCGAAGACATCATGTAATAATTTAATGATGTTCCATTGATCAGTCAATCAGAGGCCACCAACAGGTGGCGTATGGACAGAAAGTAGTCATCCCTTACGGTCCTGCTAGAGAACATTTCAATGGTGGAAGTTCTGGAAAAACCCTTTAACTTTTTTCTATTTCTCATGAAAACAAAGGAGACAGATTTCATAGAATTGGTCAGTCACAGGTCAGAGATTACTAGAACTGGGAAGAAAGCCCGATTCTCCCACACTTCTACAGGCCAAGACATAATCCATAGAGAACACTTCCATATTATGCAATATACGTAAAACAATAAGCACATTGACTCTACCCCTAGGCGAGAATGGGTTACTATACCAAGCCGGATGCAGAGGACCCAAACCACATTGGCTCACTATGCGACTGACTCAGGGCCAGATGGAGACAATGCAAGATCAGGCTTGATCTGTCCCTGCATTCCTGAGTTTATCATCACCGCACATTAAAAGAATTCCAATATATCTGAACAATAGAACAGCCGCAGTGCAGGAGACTTATATCACAGGCAGCGTTAATGAGCTCTAAAAGTGTGCTGCCCTGGGCTTCTACTGACCACAGATAAGCAGAGTGCTGCCAAAATTATTAGCCTGCAGCCGTTGCTTTTCATGTTGTTGTAAGTACACACCCAAATGGCAGACAACACATGTTAAAGTAATCTGTTTGGTATGAATAAAGGGCATGGGCTTTGGTCACAATGAATTGTTTTGTGGTTTCAAGCATTACACAAAACTGTGTAATAGCAAGTGGTTGCCATTTTCTGACGGTGGCCGATTATCCGTAACAAACTATTATTGTTCCAAATAATTTGCTAGTGTACCACCTGGCGATTAAAGAAAATGCTTGTAGTTCAGGTGAAAAGATTTTTAAGCAATCATTTGCTGTCAAGAACAGTTCGAGTCTATGGACCCAGAATACTCGCATTACCGATTGTTCTGTTCAGTGCAGTCAACCATGAGCGGCTATTGAGTGACCACTAGAGTTGAGCGAAACAGGTCGGTCAGATTCAAAAGTCGCCGACTTTCGCCAAAGTTGGGTTTCGTTGGCCGAAACCCGATCATAGCATGAGGTCGGCCATGTGGTCGTCGAAACGAGCGGCAAAGTCGAGTTTCCCAGAATGCTTTCAGGCGCCTTTTTTCAGCCAATGAGCAAGGACGTACACTGTGGGCAATGAGATGACATGGGCAGCGTCCACCACCATCTTAGAGAAGGGCATTGCAGTGATTGGTTTACTTTGGGGGGCGTCAGCGTCTATAAAAGCCCTGAGCGCCGACCCCCATTTTACTTCTGCCGATATTAACAGTATGGAGAGGTTGCTGACGTTGTTTATCAATAGGGAGACGTTAGGGCTGGAAAGAGAAATTCTTCTGTGCTTGTGCTGATAGCAATTGTGCTGTACAGTTAGTGTGCAGTGACAGGGGAGGATTTTCTTGTGTGCAGCAGCGCTGGTTATTAGGCTGCCTGATAGCTGTATTTCTGTGTGTACACTGCTGTGCAGGCTGCTTTTTACACAGCACTAATACTTTTATTCTTTTTTTCTGCACAGTTACTGAGCGTTCATTTTTTCCCACACAGTATAGAGCTGTACGCTCTCACACACTACCGTGTACCGGCTGGTATCACGGACAAATACATGCTGAATATCTGTGTGCTACTCCATAAATATATACGGAGATTTACAATTTCCCCTACACTGTATACAGCTTTTTGCTTCTGATACAGTACCCTTTTTCTGCTTTTTGTATTCTGGTGTAATCCATACTGAGTGAGCGTCTGTGTGTGACTCCGGAAATATATACAGAGATTTAAAATTACCCCAACACTGTATATAGCTGAACGCTACTGATACAGTACCATATATCTGCTGGTATTTTGGGTACATTTTCCCAAACATAAGGAAGTATGGTGGAAGAGGACATGGGCGGGGTGGGCCGCTGTTATTCACCATTGACTTGCATTGGGGTCGGGTTTCGTTTTTTTGTCGACCTCCGACTTTTGCCGCGAGCTAGTCGGCCGATCTCGTTCGACTCGACTTTTGCAAAAGTCGGGTGGTCCGAAACCCAACTCAACCCGAAAAAAGGGAAAGTCGCTTATCTTTAGTGACCACCAATAAGACTCCATGTAGCCGACCAGTAGGCATTTAACAGCCCAGCCAACAGCATCCAGTGTGATTGCAGTCTTACACTCACAGAAAATCAAATTGTTGCAAAACTGCTGAAAAGGATATGTCAGTTATCCTCACCATATCTTTAGATAGCTGGCGGCACAGTTCTGCTTTGGCAAAAAAGCTATTCCAGTCCCAAACCCTCCATACACATGCATGGCTCAGCTTGTTATATGTTCTCAGTAGGAGCACAGAATAAAGGCTCACATGCACATTAAAGGTGGCCACACCTGCTGTCTTAGGCGTGACTGGACAACCATCTAATGTATATCGGGTCCACCTGGCCTCCCGACCAGACGATATCAGAAGAGATAAGGCTCGGCCAGTTTGAGAAAAGTTTGAGATGTTTAATCCTTCGTTCTCTTATTGCGGCAGTAACTGCCAAAAATATCTGGAAGCTGCTTTCTCCCTTCTCACTACTGGAGAATCGTGAGCACTCAGCAAATGGTTCCTGTCTATGGCGAGTTAGGCAAGGTAGGTGACAGCTGAACGGATATTTGTTCAACAGCTACCTAAAGAATATGGACACGTTAACCCTGCCAGACCCTTTTGACATAGATTATCTGTTGTAAAAGTGAAAGGACATGGCATGTTATAACCCAAATGACCTCTGTCATTGGAGGAAAGTCAGAACACCACTATACTCATAATATGTTCAGCCAAGTCCTTCCAAAACATAGTTGACAATAATCTAACGTGTTTGGAGATAGGGGTCAGTGGGTGCTCCAGTCTGCTAGCCGAAACCGCATGACAACGTCTCATCCCACAGAACGCCCACTCTCCTATTACCATGGGCATAATACTACTTAGACAACAGGCAAATAACACATACAACAGTCCCAGTAAAATATGCAAGATGGTGCAAAATTACAGAATCTCACCCTTCCACTGACTTGCCAGAATAAGAGCAGCTGTACTTCAGAGCTTCCAGGGCCGACTATCCCCACCTGTGGCACACAGAGAGGAGGTAACAACAAGCTTACGAAGCTGACAGTCCATTGAGGTACAAGGCCAGGTGACCGGAGGGTCACAACCTGGCTTCTCCAAACATCTCCATGGAGCCAGGTGACCGGTGGGTGCCAATTCTGGCTTTCCCAGATGTATCCATGGGGCTCAGGTGACCTGTGGGTTCAAATCCTGACTACCCCAAACATCTCCATGGAGCCAGGTTACCGGGGGTCCCAATCCTGGCTTTACCAAATGTATCCATGGGGCTCAGAGGTAAATAACAACCATTCATCAATTTACAAATATCAATTCAACCTACAAGAAGAGTCAACATAAAAGTTTATGCCGCCTGGCTTGCTAAAAATAGACGTCTGAATAATTAAGATTAAATGCTGTGTTGTCACCTACACCTTTACACTTTTTTAAGTGGTTTTCCAACAATCTCTATTGATATATTTCTAGAGTATGGATAAGATATAGCAAAATCAATGATTATCCACTTTTGGGCCAAATGACAAATGGCACTTTGTCTGCCTGAATCGCGTCAGTCTGTTACTCATGGTGGATAGGTATTATGTCTTTTTAATGGAATTCTAATAAAGAAGGCTTTTTTTATACTTATACTTCCTGCCCTTTTGTTAAAGAATTTACAGCAGTTTCATTATCAGCAGAGGCAGGATTACAATGACAGGTAACACATTCATATGTGGCTATAACACAGGATCCAGCATTCACATTAGGTTATGTCACAGCTGACCCTACTTTCCATTCCTTCACAGTGACCTTTGCTCACTCTCATTAGACACTTCAATATAAAAGATAGGGTTGGAGTCCAGCCATTGTGGCCAAAGTACATGTATTGTTTCCTGAAACATTAGGAAGTTAGATAGACACAATAATGTGTGCAAACTGTAAAGCGCTGCGGAATATGTTAGCGCTATATAAAAATAAAGATTATTATTATTATTCTAAAAAAGCCCCATTGTCCGGTGTAAAAATTGTAAGATTTTTTATTTTTAATACAGATTGTGATATGTAAAAAAAAGGCAAAAAAAAACTTTAAAAATACATTTAATACAAAAACCTGATGTAATCAGTAGGTAATTTCCTGATGATACTTTCCTTTAAGACCAAATTAAATTGGGCATTTCAGGAGGAAAACCTTCAGTCTTCAAAACTGTCCTGCCAGTTCTTCTGTTATATTTTCAATACAAATTATTTAATTTAATTTTGGAGAAAGAGCTGAAAAACCTCAAATCACTGCAAAACAGGGCCAGTAAAACTCCCTGTGTACTCAATGACACCAGCATGGCTTCTCTGACCATTCACATTCTTCATAAGTGATTCATACAAACTTGAACAATGGGTAAATTCTAGACCCGACTAATTAGTATGTGATTCAGTGCCAGTTGGGCATAGTGATTTTCTGTAAAACCAGTGTTTAATCCTTCATTTCCTATGGAATAAATATGCATTAAATAATTAACATTTTTTTTTTATATAACAAACATCTTTTTGAGGAACATGATCTACACCCGCTATGTAGCTTTAGACATGGCTGACTAGTCACTGGACTGGCCGAGAGAAAATATTTGGAAGGATAATCCAGTTGTTGCTGGATTTTAGGCGCTCGGCCCTTTACTTTGCGTGTGTATGTGAGACTGGAATGTTTGAACATATTTGCATCTGCTCATTGCACTCGAGTTCGCTGCACTCGGAGTCAGAAAAAGTCTTGGCACTACATCAAACAACCGAACACTTGAAACATATTTAAAAGAAAAAAAAAATCTTGATTTATTAAAAATAAGTTACTAATCCAGTTATGATTGCTAGATTCTTCACTAATGAGCACAATAGTTCATAGAGGTGATGGCGGACCTTTAAATGTTGGATTCGGAATTTTCATTTGTCGGTGGTAGATGTGTGAATCTGAAAAGCGGATCCTTGCCATATGATAATGGATAATGTGGCACGGGATGCCTATAAACTGAACACACCACAGATTAGGCCTTATGCACATGGCAGTATGAAAAATAAGTACCATAGAGCATGCCTGCCAACCGTCCCAGATCCAGCGGGAAGTTCCAAAATGTGGGGAGGGAGCTGTCGGGGAATGTATGTTGGCATTTCTAGGATTATTATAAGGGTGGAGCTGGGAGGATCAGCTCTTTGTACTGTGAGGGCGGCATCATAATGTGTGTGGGGGCCAATGAAGGCTTCATACTATGGGGGTACTGTGGTGGCATTTTACCATGTGGGGTGAGGCCTTTGGGGGCATCATAACATGCAGTGTGACAAAGCTGGCATCATATTTTGTAGAAGGAGAGGTCTACCCCCATGCTCCACTCCATGTTCCATGCAGTCTTGGTGCTCCTCCCCACAGTGTTGCCAGATCATTCAAAATAAAGGAAGGTCCAAGGAACCAGACGTTTTCCTCTTATTATATTTGACATGAAAAAGGCCCTATATGGACCGAAACGTTGTTTGTATTTTTTACCTTTTGTATGCAATAACCAATAAAGAGATCCCTTCGAGGAGAATGTGTGGTGGTGCCTCGGACCTTGCTTTATTTATACTGTGTAGGGGAAATCATAATGTGGGGGAACTGGAGTCATCAAAATGTGAATGAGGGCACTGTGGCATATCATACTGCGTGTGTGTAAGGGGAAAATGGAAATTTGGATGTATCAATGTGTGTTAGGGCATCTTTAGGGCATCATATTGCATGGAGACTATAAAAGGGGTATTAAACTGTGTGGGAACACGAAGGGGCTTCATTAGAGGCACTATTGTTTTGTGGATGTACAAAAAAGACTGGGCAGGGTTAGGTGTGTGGCCTCGCTGTCCAAATAATTGGCCAGCGTGCTGGGCCTTCAGAGTTGGAAGGTATCACACAGTTCTGTGTGTCTGTTAGTGAAGCACTGTACTCTTGTAACGTTCCGCACATGTCGTTCCGTCCTTTACGAGCTTTGTTAACTGTACGTTCCCTGTGGTGTTCCCGTTGGCTACCGTATGTCACGCTGTCTAATGATATGTATACAATGTCAGTAAACTATTAATACAGGAACAACACTCTATACAACAACTAGTATAGCAAACTCAGCATGTAAGTATAGAATAGATTTACCTGACACGATATCTGCTGAACTCAGGGTTAATCTTGAGGACTTGATGAGCTGAAACAGGAAAGAGGTGGACCGGGATCTAACCTGACCCTAACTGGGGTCCTAACTAATCCCTCACCTTGGAGGTACTGATAATGGTTCAGAGGTCCAAGTCTCCACCTAACCCTGTCTCCTATCAGACCCTGAACCCTGTAATCAGTCCTAAGAAGGATCCTGACTACCACCAAAGGGATATGGCTGATCTCAGCTAAATACACAGATTAGACATATAAGACAGACAGGATAACACTCGCTTGCATACACACTCAAACACCAAAGGAACATAAATGGTCTGGGAAATAAACTCTAACCAAGTTGAGCTTAGAACAACTAAGGAGCTCACAACTAAAGTCTATACAGATTCATTCCTATCTGTGGTCTGCATGAAGGTTTCACTGGCAACTCCCCAAGCAGACAACCAGGAATTTAAAGGAAACCAATCAACAAATAATCAATTGCAGCCGGGAGAAACTGCACCCAGTCCCAGCACCGAGCACAGACAGAATTAACTCCCTAGCTGCCAAACACAAAGAAACAGCAGCTCAGCTGTGAGAAGTCAAAATGTGCAACCACGACGATCTTCGTGGCAATGCACACATGACAGTACCCCCCTTCTACGAGGGGCCTCCGGACCCTCAGGGCCAGGCCTGCCCGGGTGAGTTCTGTGGAAGGTCCGAACCAAACGATCTGCGTTAACATCAGACGCAGGGACCCACGTCCTCTCCTCTGGACCATACCCCTTCCAATGCACCAAGTACTGAAGGGACCGGCGATTCAGACGTGAGTCAATGATCTTTGATACTTGAAATTCCAAGTTACCATTGACCAACACAGGAGGAGGAGGTAGAGGTGACGGTATGACTGGTGCCACATACCTTTTAAGTAATGACTTGTGGAACACATTATGAATTTTAAACGTAGGAGGGAGGTCCAGACGAAATGCCACAGGATTAATTATGGAACTGATCCTGTACGGCCCGATGAATCTGGGACCCAGTTTCCAGGAGGGCACTTTAAGTTTTATATTCCTGGTAGACAACCATACCAGATCGTTCACATTCAGATCTGGACCAGAAACTCTCCTCCTATCAGTCATACGTTTGTAACGGTTCCCCATCGCACTCAGATTATTCAATACACCTCTCCACACAGAAGCAAGTGACGACGAGAAACGCTCCTCCTCAGGAACCCCAGAAGGGCCCCCCCCATTGAAAGTACAAAACTGGGGATGGAAACCATATGCCCCAAAAAACGGGGACTTACCAGTGGACTCGCTCCGCCTGTTGTTAAGAGCGAACTCTGCCAGAGGCAAGAAAGAAGACCAGTCCTCTTGGTTCTCTGAGACAAAACACCGGAGATATGTCTCTAAGCTCTGATTCAGACGCTCTGTCTGACCATTGGTCTGCGGATGAAAAGCCGAGGAAAATGACAATTGCATCCCCCGACGTAAACAAAATGCCCTCCAAAATTTGGACACAAACTGAGACCCCCTATCTGACACCACATCAGAAGGCAACCCATGAAGTCTAACGATCTCCCTAATGAACACCTGCGCCAGAGTTTTAGCATTAGGGAGTGCAGGAAGAGCAACGAAATGTGCCATCTTACTGAACCTGTCAACAACCACCAGTATGACAGTATTCCCTGACGACGGAGGAAGGTCCGTAATGAAGTCCATAGATAAATGAGTCCATGGACGCTCCGGAAGTTTCAAGGGTAAAAGGGTCCCAGACGGACGGGTATGAGGGGTTTTAGAGCGAGCACACACCCCACATGACGCGACAAAAGTTATAACATCTTTATTAGCATTAGGCCACCAAAACCGGCGAGAAAGGAGATCTAAAGTAGCCTTACTCCCTGGATGTCCTGCTAGAGCAGAATTATGATGTGCCTCAATAACCTTTTGTCTCAACAGATTTGTGTTGTGAATGGGTTTGAGATGAGTTCTGAGCAGAGGCTCCCTCTGGTGGTTACAAGCAGTGCTAGTGAAGATTGTGAGGACTGGGAATCAGGTGTTACTGACTGGTCTTATATAAAGGAGTCATTTTCCCATCAGGGTTGCCGGTGATCAATTGTTCTGGTCTGAATCCTTCATTCCAGTTTCCCTTGTAGCCTGCTGTGTCGTGTCTGCATCTCCTGCTTACAGATAAGACTTTTGCTTCTTTTGTGTTTGTGCTATATTTTTGCATTTTGTCCTGCACTTCTTTGGGGGCCTTCAGGGTCCCCTCCGGGGGCTTGCCCTCTCAGTTTAGTTCAGCCACTGAGTTTTGTTCTTTTGCTTTTTCCAGTTTTTTCAGTGGCTGCTGTTTTGATTTTGTTACACCAGAGAACTAATTTAGGTGGTAGAGGTCGTGTGATCTCAGGTGATTTTGAAATTAGTAGAGTTGGTGCTTTTCAGGGTTTTCTGGGATTGCAGTAAGTACCCTTCCTATCCTTTTCTATTTAGATAGTTTGGGCCCCAGCGTTTGCTCATACTATTTTCTTTCTGTGTCAGTATTTCCTCTTGTCTAACCGCCATTACATGTTTGGGGGCTTTCTGTTATCTTTGGGGTTCTGCTCCGGGGCAGATAGCTTTCCTATTTCTATCTTTAGGTGTAGTTAGTTTCTCAGGCTGTGACGAGGCGTCTAGGACCAACGTAGGAACGCTCCACGGCTGCCTCTAGTTGTGGTGGTTAGTCAGGGTACTGCAATCTCATAGATTCCAACTGCTCTGGTGTATTGCCTTTTTTACCTGCACTCCTCAGCTACCGAAACATAACAGATTTGGGACAAACAGTCTCCCTGGAGGTCCTGCAGGGGCGTCCCCCTGAGCCTCTAACACCTCCTCCTCAAGCTCAGAAAATACAGCCGACACTACCACCCCCTCCTGAAGGATAGGACTCGGGTCATCCGTTTTCCCGGCCCCTGGGAAACTGCGAGACAAGGCATCAGCCTTTACATTCTTAGACCTAGGCGATAAGTGACGACAAAATTAAACCTGGTAAAAAACAACGACCATCGAGCTTGTCTGGAATTCAGACGCTTAGCGGATTCCAAATACAACAGGTTCTTGTGATCAGTAATAACGGTAACCGGGTGGACTGCCCCCTCCAAAAAGTGACGCCATTCTTCAAAAGCTAACTTAATGGCCAAAAGTTCCCTATTGCCGATATCATAATTCCTTTCGGCGGACGACAATTTCTTAGAAAAGAAAGCGCACGGATGCCATTTACCAGGGACGGACCCTGGGACAATATCACATATAGCACCCACCCCTACGTCAGACGCATCCACCTCCACAATGAACGGCTGAGATGCATCTGGTTGGATGAGAACGGGTGCCGAAGCAAAACATTTCTTCAAAGAGGAAAAGGCTTGGCAAGCTTTGTCCGACCATTTAGAAAAATCCGTCCCTTTTCTTGTCATGTCAGTGAGAGGTTTGACGACAGATGAGAAATTACAAATAAATTTCCGGTAGTAGTTAGCAAACCCCAAAAAACGCTGCAGAGCCTTAAGATCCCCTGGCTGATCCCATTCAAGCACTGCTCTCACCTTTTCAGGGTCCATACGGAAACCGGAGGCTGACACCAAAAAACCCAAAAACTGAAGTTCCTGTACGGCAAATACACACTTCTCCAGTTTGGCGTATAGTTTATTGTCTCGCAAGATCTGCAACACCTGTCTCACATGCTCCTGATGAGACACAAGATCTGGCGAGTAAATTAAAATGTCGTCCAAATATACAACCACAAACAGCCCCACAAGGTGACGAAAAATGTCATTAACAAAATGTTGGAATACTGCTGGTGCAGTAGTCAGACCAAAAGGCATGACTAGGTTCTCATAATGTCCCTCCGGCGTGTTAAACGCCGTTTTCCACTCATCCCCCTCTTTTATCCTAATCAGATTATACACCCCCCTGAGATCCAATTTAGAAAACCATTTGGCGCCAACAATCTGATTGAAGAGATCAGGAATAAGAGGGAGTGGATACGGATCTCGAACAGTAATCCGATTAAGTTCGCGGAAATCCAAGCAAGGGCGTAGGCCTCCATCTTTCTTCTTCACAAAGAAGAACCCCGCGGCTACTGGGGAAGATGAAGGTCTAATATGCCCTTTGGCCAGACTTTCAGAAATATAATCTTTCATAGCCTGCCTCTCAGGACCAGAAAGATTATACAACCTAGCTTTAGGCAACTTAGCATCAGGAAGGAGATTAAAGGTACTGCCACACTAAACAATCCCGCTAGCGATCACAATAACGACGCATACTAATGCGATCGCTAGCGGGATTGTTTCTATATCGCTAAATGCGGCCACATTTAGCGATATAGTTAACGACGCTATCGCCGTTAGCGATCTTCTTAACGACTTTAGCGGTAAAAAAGTACCGCTAAATCGCTAAGAAAAGGTGCCACACAGCGATTAGATACTTACCCAGCGGGAGCGCCGACGAGAAAATAGGGTCCGGAGCGATTCCAGTGACGAGCGAGATCACAGCAGGAAGCTCGTCGCTGGAAGCTGCCGCACTGAACAACATCGCTAACAGGATCGCTAAATAGTGACGTTTTTTAGCGATCCCGTTAGCGATATTGTTTAGTGTGGCATACCCTTAATAGAGCAGTCATACACGCGATGAGGAGGCAACTCCTGACACCCCTCCTCAGAGAAAATATCCCCAAAATCCTCCAAAAAAGGAGGCAATGTACTAGGCACGACCGCACTGATGACTGTGTTCATGCAGTTGCTTTTGCAAAACTCACCCCATTGGCTTATTTCTCTGGACTGCCAATTAATCACAGGGTTATGTTTAACCAACCAAGGAAGTCCCAACACAATGGGAGTAGGTAGACCCTCCAACACATAACAAGATAATTGTTCCCTATGTATTGCCCCTACCCGAAGGCCAATGTTATGAACCTCATGAACAAAGCTACCTTGGCCGAGAGGCCTGGCGTCAATGGAGAATATAGGGATCGGTTTGACCAATACACTCAGATGCATACCTTGAGCCTGAGCAAACTGAGCGTCAACCAGATTAGCCCCGGAACCACTATCAAGAAGAACAGACAATCTCTCCACTCTCGTACCAACTACCACCTCCACTGGTACAAGGAACTGAGAAGAACTGGCGGATGAAATACATACTCCCAGGTTGTCGTCCACCACACAACCTGGGATTAACAGTTTTCCGGCGACTTTTGGCTCAACAAGGCACGGGATGGACATTCTCCAACAAAATGTCCCTCTTTCCCGCAGAAAAAACATCTTCTAGTCCTGCGGCGTACCGCCAATCCCCTCCTACGAAATTATGTCCCTCCCAACTGCATAGGCTCATCCGAACAGACAAGGGGAACCTCAACATAAGGGACTTTAGTGGTAGGTGGAGAAACAACAGGGAGTGGGGTTACCTCACCCCTCTCCCGAAGCCGTCTATCAGTACGGATAGCTAAGGCCATAGCAGCCTCCAGAGAAGGAGGAGACTCATACTGAGCCAAAACGTCTTTTAATTTATCAGAAAGCCCATGACAAAACTGGCTCCTAAGAGCTGGGTCATTCCACTGAGTATCTGTGGCCCATCTACGAAACTCAGAAGCAAATTCCTCTGCCGGACGATCTCCCTGCTGTATCTTACGTAATTTTGTCTCAGCAAGAGAGACCCGATCTGGGTCATCATATACCAATCCCAGGGCAGTAAAAAATTGATCTACAGACAGTAGAGCCGGGGATCCCGGAGGAAGGGAAAATGCCCAGGATTGAGGGTCCCCTTGCAGAAGTGAGATAACAATTCCCACTCTCTGCTCCTCACTCCCTGATGATCGAGGCCAAAGCCGAAAATACAATTTACATGCCTCCCGGAAGGTGAAAAATTTGTCTCGCCCACCAGTGAACCTGTCCGGGAGAGCTACTTTAGGTTCAACTCTGGTTTGCTCCAGGGGAGACAAAACTTTGGACTTAATGTCCGTCAGCTCCATGGATAATCCCTGCAACTGCAGAGCCAGCTGGGCTACTGGATCCATGGTAACTGGAGATAATTTTTATGGCCAGTGAAAATGTCACGCTGTCTAATGATATGTATACAATGTCAGTAAACTATTAATACAGGAACAACACTCTATACAACAACTAGTATAGCAACATCAGCATGTAAGTATAGAATAGATTTACCTGACACGATATCTGCTGAACTCAGGGTTAATCTTGAGGACTTGATGAGCTGAAACAGGAAAGAGGTGGACGCGGATCTAACCTGACCCTAAACTGGGGTCCTAACTAATCCCTCACCTTGGAGGTACTGATAATGGTTCAGAGATCCAAGTCTCCAACCTAACCCTGTCTCCTATCAGACCCTGAACCCTGTAATCAGTCCTAAGAAGGATCCTGACTACCACCAAAGGGATATGGGCTGATCTCAGCTAAATACACAGATTAGACATATAAGACAGACAGGATAGCACTCTCTTGCATACACACTCAAACACCAAAGGAACATAAATGGTCTGGGAAATAAACTCTAACCAAGTTGAGCTTAGAACAACTAAGGAGCTCACAACTAAAGTCTATACAGATTCATTCCTATCTGTGGTCTGCATGAAGGTTTCACTGGCAACTCCCCAAGCAGACAACCAGGAATTTAAAGGAAACCAATCAACAAATAATCAATTGCAGCCGGGAGAAACTGCACCCAGTCCCAGCACCGAGCACAGACAGAATTAACTCCTAGTTGCCAAACACAAAGAAACAGCAGCTCAGCTGTGAGAAGTCAAAATGTGCAACCGCGACGATCTTCGTGGCAATGCACACATGACACCGTATGAGTTCAGATTTACCTGCTTCCTAACCAGTTCACCTTGCCAGAAGTTCAAGGGAGGAAAATAATGTTTGGTTGTACAATGTTGGAGTTTCACACAGATCTACACTCACAGACGAGATTGTTTAGTTACGCTCAATGGGGAATGGCACAATTTTTTTATGTACAAAAATGCTGACAAAATGTTCAAAAGACACCCAGGCATTTTCTGCGCATCCTTTTAGCCTACTTCTCTTTGACTTGTATTGGAAAGTACGGAGCATCTTCAGAGTCGAAAGCACCAAAAGAATGGACGTTACTTATTTTGAACACTTGACATGTTTGCAAACCTGAAGCATTTAAAAGACTTTCAAAAGCCTGAACTTATCCTTTTTTTTCCATATAAATCAAAAGGAGCATTCTTTTGATCATTTTGTTAGGGCTTTTTCTGCTAAAAGCTATCCCATTGTTTTCTTATATGATTGTGTGACGTTTGTTAAGTGCACCACTCCAGTGTGTTTTTTATTTCACTGCTGGAGTGGTGCTAATAATCTCATTTCGCTGACCCTAGTTTCATACTTACCAGCCACTGCCTTCAGCTCTTCCCGGCGCCACCATCTTGTGACCGCAACTTGTGACTGACCGAAAGTCAGAGGTAACAGTCACAAGTCCTCAGTGTAAGTCTATGGGAGCCTCATCTCATTCTGGTTCTCATAGACCGACATTGAGTTATGACTTCCGTCTCGCTCAGCAAATTCTGGAGCCATCCGGCAGGTCACAACCTGCAGAAGATGACTGAGCGGCGCTGATAACAGATGAAGACGGTGGCTGGTAAGTATAAGACTAAGGCCGGGATCATACATGCGAGAAACACGGACGAGTCTCGCATGTGAATTCCTGGCACTGCCGCCTGCAGTCGGGAGCGGAGCAAGCAGCTGCATGTATTTCTATGCAGCCGCTCGCTCCACTCCCGAGTGCAGGCGACAGTGCCGGAATTCACATGCGAGACTCGTCCGTGTTTCTCGCATGTATGATCCCGGCCTAAAGACAGGGAACTTAGATTAGTGACACCACTCCAGTACTGCAATAAAAAAAAGCTGGAGTGGAATAATTTTAGGCAATTAAAGCTGCATTAGGTTTCTGCTCCACATTTATGACTCTATTGAGGGTTCTGTCTGAATCCCATTTTTCGGGATTCATACGGAACTCTTCATGAAACCATTTCAAGGTCTGTAATGCTGTTTGGCCTCCTTTTTGGCGGTGTCCATCTTCTTAGCCGGGCACAATAGCGTAGTATCCTGCTGTAATGCTGAACCAAATGAGAAATGTTTCTTATTGTAAAATACCAGGGATGTCATATAGAACATTGCTCTGATATACTGAGCGTGTCAAGTTATACTTTCCAAGCTGTTTATAACAGCAGATTTCCCCTAGAGCGTTCACCTGAAGGACGGCTTTATTGTGCATATGCAGTTGATAATAATCGGTTTCATTGCTTTGCGCAATGTCAATACACATCAACAGATCGCCCATGGCTGATAGGTGGAGTATTCTCAGAATAATTGTGTGTGAAGCTCACTTGCAGCGATCCATATAAATGAACCTGTCATATTCTGTGATATTAGCCAAGGATTGTGACATTACTGCATCAGATCAGCCAGTGGGAACAAAGTCAATGTCAAAGACCGTAGCTAGATGAGATGTCGTGGTCTGGAAGATGAAAAGATTGGTTGTGTTCGGTGTGAGAGATAAGGTCTGTTCGTAATCTTATATTAACCAATTTCTTTTATTACCATAGGTTTCCATTACTCCCACAGATTTATCTAAAGTTTTGGCTGTCAACTCCTTTAAAAGAGGTTGTCCACCTTTGGGGACAAGTTGGGTATCACCGTAACCAGTTATACCCATGATCTGATTTCCTTGTCTCATTCATGGTCATACACTGTAGATTCAGTGTTATAGGAAGACAGCCTAAAGACATATTCACGTATTGCGGTGTGAAGAAGACCGCATCCTGGTTTTGGAGCCTAAGGGTACATTTACACCAGGCAATTTTCAAATTGTCTAAAGTATCACAGATCGATAAAGGTTTTCCAATCGGTGGTCTTGTAATATGAGGCAGACCCCTCTTCAGATGTGCACTGAACGATCTGTAACAGGCTGCCATTGTTCGTGGCAGGACGAGACCTATTTACACAGAACGATCATTTCAGAAAAAAGGATCAATTCACTTGACGAACAAATGGCTAATTTGTTGGGTGATCGGCAGCCAATTTAAATTGCAAGATTATCTTGAAACAAACGGTCCTAGAATTTCTCATTCAAGATGTTCTTACAGGGCAAATGAACACATTAGTTATGACGGGATCATCCTACAGTCTAATGTGCATGGTAGACTCCTAACTTTTCCCGAAAGATGATATCGGAAGAGAAAAGGATCCAGCCTGTTGAATTTCAGCAGCTGATCCTTTCGTCTTCCCTGGAGGAGTAATGTGGCAGCGACTCTTTCATATAGAACACAGGAGAGCTGATCCGAGGGTTCCCGTGTATGGAGGAGTCGGGAGAGATAGCTGTCGTTTGGTAGAAATTTTGGCAAAATTTATAATTGTATGGAGATCATGGAACTCATGTAGATGAAGGATCAGGATCAGGATATAGCTATGCGTGGCACATGACGTAAAGATGGCATCTACTGATTGTTGAGGGGTTGTATTTCCATTTGTGACCCACCACAACATGACCATTGTAGAAGACCTAACAAAGTTGGATGTTTGGTCGCAGGTTGCAAATTTTGTGTGAGTTTAGGCCTGTTGGCTGCATTGTAAGTTGCAGATGATCTGCAGTTCTCAGGCGACCTGTTTAGCTGATTTTTTACAACCAGTTCTCGGCCTTGCATTGTCTCAGACAAGTCTTACAGATGGTTTTGGACCTGCTGCTTGTGTGAGACTTACAGCACTAGGGTTTTTGTTAAGCTATGGCTATAAGTCCCAGGTAATTATAATGATGTTACCTTTACTGGAAGGACACTATACCCAACACCTTCCGCAGACAAGAATACTGCTGCTTCTGGACAAGGCAGTGGCTCTTTTTTCTTCTCTGTCCTCAGTGACCATGGGAAAGAACAAATGTACAGTGAGGTACAGAACGTAATATTATGACTGAGAAGATAACTCAGGAGGTACAGGATTGTTTTTTTACGATTATGCTGGACCATCAAGAAAATTGTCCTTGGCGTTCTTCTCACACTGGCAGCTTGTTAGCCAATTTAAGCATGGCATCCGAGAAGCAGCTGTGCACTGGGCACAGAGAACAATTCCCCAGTTCTCTGTTTCTATATCACAACCAAGTCATTTTTGGCAGGGAGTAACTCCGGCAACGACTTACAATAAGTGCTTGGTCAAAAAGTAATGTGGTGGTGTTGACTTGGAGGAAACAACATGTTTAATTCAATAAATCACCCATTCATGCTCCAAGTTCCGGCCGTTGAACAGTGTAAGGAAGAAGGAGCACTCAGACTTCCATTGTCTCCTTCTGCAAACACGTACCGGGTAGCAGCCGACTCAGTATTTAGAGAAGTGGGAGCTATTCATGGAGTGGAGTAGTGCGGAGGTCCAGCTGTGACACGGCCCGACATAACACAAGGATACACAGGAAGGGTCAGCATAGTAACCATAGGGCCCACGATCTTCACTGGTTCACATCCTCTCCTTAACTGTTATACATGTATATACTTCTATTACTATATATATATATATATATATATAAAATAACTCACTGGCGGACTCTGACAGTAGAGGGCCCCTCTACAAGAACAGTATACGGGCCCTTTTGCAGTGCAATAGCTCAGCATAACGCACAATTCTACCTGCTTTGATGATGGAAATGTGCCTCCATACCTCTTTTGCGCGGCTGCACAGATTGCACCAATGATATGTCCGCCCCTGATATATAGATTATATAGATATATATAATATATATATATATATATATATATATACACTGCGCAAAGTGCAAGCAAGTTGCTTGTTGGTCAACGTTTAATACCTTGTTTACACAGGCAGACCGCTCTTTACTGAACGATCTGTTATGGATTGTTCTGTTCTGTGCTGTTACATACGATACCATTGGTCTCGGCAGCACAGGTCTTGTTTACACAGGGTGGTGTGCTGCCGAGAACGATGATCTTTTCAGAACAAAGGATCATTTCACCCGATGAATGGGCGTTTTTGCTCATTTGTCGATTGATTGGCAGCCTGTTCAGACTGCTTGATTATTGGGAAATCATTCAGTATGAACGGGTCTCTACTGCATGCTCTCTGCATGTGGCCCTTGCTTAATCGTTAGGTGAGGGCCAATGGCACAGAACCATTAATCTCTGCACAACGTAGCTGTGCTACGGTATCTAATGTGGGGCTTTAAGTCTGACGCTCGTTTGCTTGAGAGCAATCACTCTTGATCCCATAGTCATGCACACTCACTTCAGCGCAGCATGCACATCTTCAAAACGTAGAATAAATTGCTGCCGGACGCCCTTAGCGGTGGCTTTTCTCCCTTGAAAACACAAGATCAGGCATGTTTAAATTCACTAGGCCCCATCATTTTGTCCCATGACAATTGTCAGCTGAACTCCGGATGTGCATGAGATTAGATAGTCGCCAGCCCCATCAGAGTCGTCTGTCGCTGTTCGGCCATCGTAGGAACTGATGTGTTTGTAGCTTTCCGGTTTCTGTCTCTCTTTTAGCACCTGTCATTATTAGCACTTAACAAATGAGAGCGGTATAAACGGCAAGAGGAGAAATCTGGGCGGCCGACAGGGAATGAGGTTGGACAAGAGGTATGAACGTGGATGACTGCCCTCTGATTAATCCACTACGCAAATATTGTGTAACTGCTCTTTCATCCACATATGACATTGGCAGGAGAGGAAGAAACCACAGAATCATTTCAGATGAATGCAGTTTTAATACTAGTCATTTATTTATTTGATCAGGCTCTCCAGTCTCAACACCGCACTATAGTGAATCTGTAGTAAGTGGCGCATTAACTCTCAGCCGTAGGGACGGCGGTTACGGCATAGTGTCAGGCTTCAGATCAAAGTCAACCTGGCAACATGCATGTAACCGTTCCAGAAAAATTAAAGGAGCTTTTCCCGTAAGAGCTGTACTTAGTTATCTACATGTCTGCCACGTGGTACCGTTCAGCCACGGAAACAGTGAGAAGTGAGGCTGTGGCTGCATGGCGACATCTGTCATGCAGTGTCCTCTAGGCGTCGCTGCTATATCACAGCGCAGTGCAAGTGAACGGGGTCGCATTGGGACACTGAGAGTACTGCGACCGCAACAAGCTAGTCGCAAGATGTCCAACCACGTCAGAGTTGTTGCAACTTACTTGTCACAGTTGCAGTAACTTTGCATTGTAGTGGTTGACCTTGATTGGGTAATTCTTGCTTAAAGGGAATCTGCCAGCAAGTTGTTGCCATGTAATCAGAAAGCAGCATAAAATAGACCCTGATTCCTACTATGTGTCCCTTATTCGACTGCCGGGTGCAGTTTTTATAGAACCTCTGTTTTCTCTGTTGTACATGCAGCAGTGCTCAGAATGCTGAGGTGTGTATAACCCCGCCCACAGCACTGATTGGCAGCTTTTCGTGTACACTGTGCATTGGCAGCAAGCTGCCAACAGGAGGTAGGGGCGGGGTTTCACAGATTGGCTGGACTGCCTAGCACGTGAGACCTTGTCCTGCAGTGATAATCTCCGTCTGATAAAACACTGATTGTATTGAAATTACAACACCCAGCCTAGTAAGTGATACATCCTTGGAATCAGGATAACTTGCTCTATATTATGCTGCTCTTAGATTAAATATCAAAGACCCGTTGACAGATTTCCTCTAATTACTTTAGGGCCCCTTATAAAATTAAAACAATGTACACTCACCTCCAAACGCAGCACCGTTCCTGTTGTGTCAGTGACACTATTCCCTATGGTCAATTTTCCATTAGTACAGATCTCCGCTCTGACACAATAATAAAAGCTGTAGCCAGTTAGTGGACGCTGATAGGATGCAGTGGTCACGTAACACAACAATGTCATCCACCAGGAGCAGCGACACTGACATTGCAGACAGGTAGGAGTTGGTGTACATTGTGTTTATCCATGTTATTCATTACGGGCCCTGAAGTGATTAAGCAGGGGCTAGTGGACATGCCCTTTAAAGAGACTGTCACATCTGGGACATTTATGGCATATTGAAAGATCCCACTGATTCTCAAAAATGGTGCCCGGGTGCTTGTTGTCAGGAATGGAGAGGTGGCTGTGCATGGATACTCTCTCCATTCATTTCTTTGGACGCTTCAAAAGTTGTCTGCTCCATTATTTGTCCTGAGAAGCCAGCTCTCCTGTCATGTCTGATCTAATAATACTTGTATTCCAAAGCCTCAATCAGACGTCAGTCATTTTCCTCCTGCTTAAAAAACAGTCCGAGTATCAGCAGTGTTTTTGAAGTGTTTCTCAAGCTTCTTCTAACAGCCAGTCTATGAAAAGCCGACAGCAGATGGATGGCATTCAAGTACTGCCCAATTTCTTCACGGAGCCATAGACTTGCATAGCCAAGCTTCATCTGTGACTCAGATCAAAATTGGACACATCTCTGTAATTTTGTACTGACCTCTTGGTAATAATACACAGACCTGTGAACAGCTGCCTAGACTATAGTACATACCAGTCCTATCTGTGAAAAATGCTGATAGAAGTCGTACCTGAAAAACTGATGTCTGAATCAGCCCTTAGTGAAATAGCAATTCTGTCAGGAAACATTTCTAGTTGGAAACACCCAATTGATTATGATTAATACATTTCCAGGAGTAATAACAGAGGAATGTGAAAAAATACTCCAGAATTCTAATTTCATTATTATTTCATGCATACAATTACCTATCAGGAGTAGTGACAGGTATTTTTTAACTATGGTCATCAAAATATTGGAAAGAAACAAGACAACATACAATGTCCTTATTGGCTCGTCAGAAAGTACATTTGAAAACAGAGCTAGAAAAGAAGAGGGGCCAGATGTCCATATTTTAGGCTATGTTCACTTTTTTGCTGATTTTTGTACTGGAGACAAAACCTGCTGTCTTGGCAATAAAGAAACTGCTTACAAAAAGCTGGTTTTGCTGCTTTTTTTGTTGCATTTTTTCTGCTTTTTTGTGTTTTTTTGTGGGGTTTTTTTTCGGTATACCAAAGTTCAGTTTTGCTTCCACCTTGCAAGGATGGACAATACAAGGTTTTAGGTCACCAATGCAAGATGTATGTGAAACCTTAAACATTTTTGAAAAAAAATGTACAATTTCATCATTTTATTTTTCAGTCTGAAAAAATAATAAATATTCTGAACAAAAAAGCTGGATTATTGGATGAAGCGCAGCTGTAAACTAAGGTTACATGAGTTTATAAAAAAATACACAATTGCAAGCATAAAAACAGTGGGGATGTTGAATTGGTCTGGCATTGTTTACTTAACACATTGGTAGGACATTGAGTTGGGAGGGCATTGTTCACTTTCACACATTGTTAGGACATTGAATTCCTTGGGCACTGTTTACTTTCACACATTGGTAGACGGTGTTTACTTTCACACATTGGTAGACGGTCTTCACATTCACACATTGGTAGGCGGTGTTCACGTTCACACATTGGTTGGCGGTGTTCACGCATTGGTAGGGCGTTGTTCACTTTCACACATTGGTAGGGAATTGTTTACTTTCCCACATTGATAGGGAATTGAGTTGGTAGGACACTCTTTACTTTCACACATTGGTAGGGCATTATTTGCTTTCACGCATTGGTAGGCGGTGTTCACGTTCACGCATTGGTAGGGCATTGTTCACTTTCACACATTGGTAGGGAATTGTTTACTTTCCCACATTGGTAGGGAATTCAGTTGGTAGGACACTGTTTACTTTCAAACATTGGTAGGGCGTTATTTACTTTCACACATTGGTAGGCGGTGTTCACATTCATGCATTAGTAGGGCATTGTTCACTTTCACACATTGGTAGGGAACTGTTTACTTTCCCACACTGGTAGGGAATTCAGTTGGTAGGACACTTTACTTTCACACATTGGTAGGGCGTTATTTACTTTCACACATTGGTAGGCGGTGTTCACGTTCACACATTGGTAGGCGGTGTTCACGTTCACTCATTGGTAGGGCGTTGTTCACTTTCACACATTGGTAGGGAATAGTTTACTTTCACATTGGTAGGGCGTTATTTACTTTCATGCATTGGCAGGGCATTGAGTTGGTAGGACACTGTTTACTTTTACACATTGGTAGGGCGTCATTTACTTTCACATATTGGTTGGGCATTGAGTTGGTAGGACACTGTTTACTTTCACACATTAGTAGGGCGTTATTTACTTTCACACATTGGTTGGGCATTGGGTTGGTAGGACACTGTTTACTTTTACACATTGGTAGGGCGTTGGGTTGGTAGGACACTGTTTACTTTTACACATTGGTAGGGCATTGTTTACTTTCACACATCGTTAGTGCATTGTTTACTTGTATGCTTTGCTTGGCATTCAGTTGGTAGGACACTGTTTTAATTTCACACATTGGTAGGGTATTGGGTTGGTCAGACATTGTTTGCTTTCACACGTCACTAATATAATTAAGCTGTACTAAAATTCATGCTCATGTGAGGACACCAAGACATTATTGTTTAAACTTGGGAAAATCACAAAAATAAATAGGTTTGTACCTGCGTTTTTTTTTTCACCAAAAACGGAGTGTTTTCTTTTATGCTGTTTTTTTGCTGCTTTTTTTAACTTACTCATTGCAAGCTATGGGTGAATAAATGCTGGAACAATTCACATACTGCAGTTTTAAAAAATGTAGCAGTTTTTCAATTTAGGCACAAAAATAAAGAAGCGTCTGCATGAGATTTCTGAAGTCTGGTAGGTGCTTTTGCTGGTACTATAAAAAGCAGTTTTTAATTTGCATAAAAAAGTGAAAACGTAACGTGTGAACATAGTCTTACAGGCGTTTTAGTGCTGATAACACAACTTGCCGTCTAATGCTGGGAGGTATAATTTTCCATCAAGCCTTTGACTTCTCTGTAATGAAAAATTTCTAGTGTGTAAGTGTGTAGCCCTGGTGGTAGGCACACGCAGTACCCTGGAGAGTGTATGGCGAGACAGCGGCTTAATGCTCAATATTCATTCACTCGACACACACTAGACACACCCTTAGGGTAGTGGAGTATACTCTAGGGAGTGGTCAAGAAGGTATGTGTAGGAGTGATTTTAGTCAGTCAGTCTAGTTCCTGTCTTCGGGCAGTAAGGACGTGGAGAGTCTGCGTCTGGACTACAGTGAGAGAGTCTGTATCTGGAGGGAGGAAGGAGTCTAGATTGCTATCTCATCAGCTTGGAAAGTGGAGTCTGGTATAGGTGTTGGAATACACCTTAGTCTGGTCAGAGCTGTGTCATCTCCTCAGCATACATTGAAGGAAAGAACAAGTTGTAACCCAGAAAGTCTTCAGCATTCCTGTCTAGAGGACGGTATCAGGTACAGTGACGTGCTCCTGCCTGTGATAACTGAGCATCTGTGGCTAACTTGATAGGAAGGAAAAGGAAAGAAGTGACTGCTCGACCCTTGGCTAGTAAGAGTGCTTATGTTACCAGCGTGGACAAGGCGAAAGGCAAGTGGATTTATAAGATTTGTGCTTAACGGATTGCAGAAGTCCAGCACGTTGTAACCGGTCACTGGGGACCGAAGAGTCGCTGTTGTTTCAGGCACAGAGACAGGAAAACCAGGAATCTACCGGACCCTAGGTCGCGGCAGACAAGCCCCTTATAGTCAGTACGTAGCTGGGGTCAGGGGGAGTGAAGACTTTGGAGTTCTGCAGGACCACGAAAGGATTCAGCTCCTTCACAGGAAGGCTCCTAACACTAAGCTGACTGGGCAGGTACAGCAAGCATTGCTGAAGATTAGAGGGAACTACGCTTCATGCTAGTTGCACTCGCCATATTGGAGATAAAGGAGGCCCTAACTTGTCCAGCTGCTGCCTCAAAATACACTCTCCGTGGATCAGCCTCCCTGGGACCTGCCTTATCATCTTGCAAGTAAAGGTATGGAAAGACGCTGACCGTGTGAGACTGTGTTCTTTAACCGCACTCGACTTCACTACTCACATAGACTTTGAGGGACCAGTCCCACCTGTAGGGGACCCGACATCTAGCTGCCTCACTATCCCCTCAGAGATCTACAGCAGCGCTGGTACTAATTACCAGAACACTACAGGTGGCGTCACGAACTGTACATAATCAATCCCCTGTAAATATATCCCCAACATACGCCAGACCGCCCGGGCCACAGACCGAGCCACAGCTACCTGTGACAAGAATCCCCATAGACTTCCATGGGCTCGGCTCTGAGTACCCCATTGCCCTGGTAACCCACAATTGTGGTGGCGGGTCGACACAACTACTTGGCGTCACGAACAGGATACGAAACTCGCGAAATTGCGAGCCCTGCGTGCCTAAGGACTTGTTTTTGTAAAAAGGACTGTTTGCACTTTTGGCGCCAAAATCGCCATTTTTGTCGCCATATTCGCACCCTCAGGCGCTGGAGAAGAAGGTGGGCGTACCTTCGTGGGCGTCTACCCCCTGTGGCGCGAAGAAAATGCCTGCCCTCTCAAAGTGCTACTACAACATGCGGTCCTGCCCTACAGCAAAGGAGGTCCGCCTCCTCTTCACCTTCCCTGCGAGGAGGAGGAGACGCAAACCCCACCTCCACGGAGGAGACCGGATGTCTCCACAAAAAGAAGAGAGAATCTTCTGGAAAATGATGGAGGCAGGACGTGCGCAGCCGAGTGGGGCAGCGGAGGAAGGCAGGCCCCGTGCCCCCGCCAAGCTGCCATCAGCATCGGAGACTTATGCAATCCTGCACCTGCAACAGGCGTTGTTAGAGCTTCAGGAGGAGAACGCACGCCTAAAGAAGTTTCAACCTGGACTGGAGGAGATAGAGAGACGCCGATGTAACCTGCTGAAGTGGCAAATGACGAACACGGCGTCCTCTCCCTCAACGAACCCCCACGATTCCAAAAACCGAAAAGTCTGCTGCCCAAGGCGAAGGAGCAACCGGAGGCTGCCCCCGAAAGTACCGTTCCCGATCCCACTGGTGAAGCGGTGGATGCGGAGGAGGTTGAGGAGGTACAGCCAATCCCGGAACGCCCGCCCGGCCAGGAGGCCGCAGCAGATTATCGGTCCCCGGCAGGGACACCGGAGGGGTCCTGTCCGTCACTACCAGATGTGGACTGGGACGAAATGGCGCGCCTGGATGACGTCGCCTACACCGCCCAGTGGGAGCAAGAATGGCGGAGTCGTGAAAAGAAGAGGCGTCAGCAGGAAGAAGAGCAGAAAATCCAGAGGAACCGCCAGCGACAGTATGCCGAGCTGATTGCTGACAAGGAGACTGTCCGTCGCGACAAAGGTACCTTACGGGAACCGCGGCGGCGGGGGTGTGTGGCTGAGTTCCAGCTCCGGAAGGGCTGGGGCTTTATCCGTGAACCGGGCCTCTACCCAGCGGTCTTCGTTGGCAGGCGTGACGTGGAATCTCACTTGCCACAAGGCCATCCCGGGAGGGACTTAGTGAACGGAGATATAGTCACCTATATGCGGCATTGGGGAATGAAGGGGTGGTATGCCCTGAACGTCGCCATCGTCCGCGACCCCGTCCCAGACGCAGGTACCGTCACCATTACCACCGCGTCCCCGTTTCCAGCTCAAGCAGCATCCGGCCGTGCCCCAGCATCGCCCCCTTCAAAGTCATCGCAACTAGCGACCCAGAGTGCATCACGAATTAAAGTCACCTCTTCATCGCCACATGCGACCCAATCTAGATCGCAATCCCTAACGCGGTCTATATCATTAACAGTAATTGAGACGCAATCGGTGTCATGTGGAGAGACTGAACCAGTTGCGCCCTGGAGGTTCGCACCAGAACTGTTGCGACCCAGACCCTGATCGCAGCACATGATTTGCTGGTCTTGGGATCAAGGGCTCATTGCATCGTTCCAGCCCCCGGCGTGGAAAATGTAGTGGAAAAAGTCTTTGCAGAAAATGAATAAATAGTAAAGAGTTGGTGAGATCCCTATCGGATCTACCACAAGTAGAAAGCAGAAAGTTTAAAATGTTTTTGAAAAAGTTTTGCACAGGTTATATATAATGAATATATATTTCTAGTTATAGAATGCCCGGCTGGGTAATTGGTAATGATAGATGATAATTGATAATTGATATATGATAAACAGTTGCACTTTGATAATGTGATTTATTATGTCTTTCTTTACAAATGGACTTTTGAGGTTAAGGACTATGCTAACCCAGAACTTTCTTGTACATAGTTGCGCTTCGGTGCCCTATCTTGGTTTTACAAAAACCATCCATAACTACCTCTGAAAAACAAAACCCGTATGGTGTGGCACTGAGTGAGGTCTGCAATCGGATGTCCTGCAGCCCACCCAGGACCCACGTTGAAGGTTTGGTGCGGGTCCTTCACAAGTATATTGTATATTTATTTACTGAATGCCATTTGGTATTTGTATTTTTCTATAAAGTTTGTAACGTTCAAGATTTCCTCACCTCCCGGATGGGAAGATGTTATTGTTAAATGTTATTGCATAAACAAAATGTCTTTTGTATTTCACAGCCGGGAGTGCTGTCGTTTACCATGGGGGAATGTGTAGCCCTGGTGGTAGGCACACGCAGTACCCTGGAGAGTGTATGGCGAGACAGCGGCTTAATGCTCAATATTCATTCACTCGACACACACTAGACACACCCTTAGGGTAGTGGAGTATACTCTAGGGAGTGGTCAAGAAGGTATGTGTAGGAGTGATTTTAGTCAGTCAGTCTAGTTCCTGTCTTCGGGCAGTAAGGACGTGGAGAGTCTGCGTCTGGACTACAGTGAGAGAGTCTGTATCTGGAGGAGGAAGGAGTCTAGATTGCTATCTCATCAGCTTGGAAAGTGGAGTCTGGTATAGGTGTTGGAATACACCTTAGTCTGGTCAGAGCTGTGTCATCTCCTCAGCATACATTGAAGGAAAGAACAAGTTGTAACCCAGAAAGTCTTCAGCATTCCTGTCTAGAGGACGGTATCAGGTACAGTGACGTGCTCCTGCCTGTGATAACTGAGCATCTGTGGCTAACTTGATAGGAAGGAAAAGGAAAGAAGTGACTGCTCGACCCTTGGCTAGTAAGAGTGCTTATGTTACCAGCGTGGACAAGGCGAAAGGCAAGTGGATTTATAAGATTTGTGCTTAACGGATTGCAGAAGTCCAGCACGTTGTAACCGGTCACTGGGGACCGAAGAGTCGCTGTTGTTTCAGGCACAGAGACAGGAAAACCAGGAATCTACCGGACCCTAGGTCGCGGCAGACAAGCCCCTTATAGTCAGTACGTAGCTGGGGTCAGGGGGAGTGAAGACTTTGGAGTTCTGCAGGACCACGAAAGGATTCAGCTCCTTCACAGGAAGGCTCCTAACACTAAGCTGACTGGGCAGGTACAGCAAGCATTGCTGAAGATTAGAGGGAACTACGCTTCATGCTAGTTGCACTCGCCATATTGGAGATAAAGGAGGCCCCTAACTTGTCCAGCTGCTGCCTCAAAATACACTCTCCGTGGATCAGCCTCCCTGGGACCTGCCTTATCATCTTGCAAGTAAAGGTATGGAAAGACGCTGACCGTGTGAGACTGTGTTCTTTAACCGCACTCGACTTCACTACTCACATAGACTTTGAGGGACCAGTCCCACCTGTAGGGGACCCGACATCTAGCTGCCTCACTATCCCCTCAGAGATCTACAGCAGCGCTGGTACTAATTACCAGAACACTACAGGTGGCGTCACGAACTGTACATAATCAATCCCCTGTAAATATATCCCCAACATACGCCAGACCGCCCGGGCCACAGACCGAGCCACAGCTACCTGTGACAAGAATCCCCATAGACTTCCATGGGCTCGGCTCTGAGTACCCCATTGCCCTGGTAACCCACAATTGTGGTGGCGGGTCGACACATAAGCAATGAGCAGACGTGTTTATCTGCATATAGGGGTCTTCTGGGGCACAGAGCATTCTCCGAGTTTTCGTTAGACAAGAAATGTTTTATCTTATAAATGGGAAGCAGGAAGAAGTGAAGAACCCAAAATTCCTGCAAGTTGTGAGATTATGAAATATAATCATGAACAAGCCCATTAATTGTTTAACAACTAGCAAACTCAATAATGTGAAGGAAAAGACTCCAGCGTTTTATAAATAATTGATAATAATAATGACGGTATATCCCTTATAAATGTTTTCCTAATGCTATTCAGACTCTGGTAATAAATGTTCCTTTCATTCAGTCTCGTTATCTATATTCGTTCCATCATATTAATTGGAGAAAGTCGTCTAATCTCTGATTCAGGAACCTTCAAAACGTGTGTCTCTGTAATGAAGAAACCCGGCAGCGATGCAGATCTACTATGTAATGAAGCTAATGCTGAACAGACATTACAGGAGAGTTAATGTTTAACATGTCAGTGGACAGGTGCGTTGGCCAACAGCTGTGTGTGCATCATGAGGAACATGTGTACGGCACTTATGTGAGCGTTCAGCCGTGTAACTAGCATTGGCCTAAACACAGAACAGACCTGCGGTTCTGAGCGTAACGTTACTTTTCATTTTGTACACATATGCCCGACCAAAGATACATACACTTGAAAATTAAAAATTGAAAAATATCATATGTAATTTTTACACCAAAAAATACCCTTTAGAATGCAAAATAGCAGAAACTGCACCACTTCAAAGTCTGAATTAGGGGACAAATTAGGACTGCTGGCAAGTGTCAAGATTTTATTATGAGTTAACTGTTAAGTCATCTCAATCTGATGGTATAAACTAGGCACATAGCCTATTAGGGGACTTGGCCATATAAAAATGACGCCGTCGTTAGTGCTCTAATTGCTACCACCATTCTGCACAAACTGAAGTGCAAGCTAATATACTAACTAGGGTGCTCTGTGCACCCCAGGTGTGGCCAAGAGCATCCAGTGGTTTTGCATGTCCCATCTCCCTCATTGGTGATTGACCGCTCTGGTCTTGGATTCCTCTGCTGACCTTGCCCTGCCCCAGTAATGGAGGTGGGGACATGCAAAACCAAAGGGCAGAACAAAGCACAGAGTAGTTTAGCCACACTAAGGGGGCACCAAGCAGCCTGAGTAAACTTCAGTTGTAGTTATTAGAACACAAAGCTGGGATTTTTAAAAAATTTTTTTTGAAAAATTGATGATGAAGACCATCAGGACTTAAAAAATATATTACAAAGTACAGGGACGTGTAAATGGTCTATCACATATATGAAACTATGGAGACTTTGGCTGCTTTGTATTTGGCACTATGACTTTTTTCCATGGGAGAGTCTTTGGAAGAAAGGACCACAATTGTGGGTGGAATGTGGTGGTCTTTTAACCAGAGTCTCTTATGGTCGGAGAGAATATTTCTCCTCTCCCCGTACAGAGAGATTAGCACTGGTAGCTTTGAACTTGACCATTCTGACCTCTACGTCTTTGCTACAAGATACTTCACATTCTTTGACTAGCGTCATCGGGCTAAACTATTAATATTTCACAACGTTACATTACTCCTCTGAGTTTCGGAGCGATTTTAATGTTTGTTTTTCAGATGCATTCATTTATGTTAAGAGGGAAGACTGCTCGCCTTACCTTCTACATAATTAAAATGTTCAGCTGTGCGAAATATAAAGTTTATTACTTGTATGTTTTCTCTGAACTGAGTTATCTGTAATTAAAACAAATAGTCGTAACTAGTCTCCGTACGTATGCTGAGCTCCTGGAGTACCGTGTACATGGTACAACTCCAACTCCAAGCCTTAGGCTCTCATAATAGTTTCACCACAGCTGGATAAGTCGTAGCTTCCCAACAATATTTTCATTGATGTTTTTATATCTCTTTGTTTTGCAGAATGTATTGGCCAAAGCTCTGTATGACAATGTCGCGGAGTCACCAGATGAGCTATCCTTTAGGAAGGGGGATATCATGACGGTGCTAGAACGTAACACTCAAGGTCTAGAAGGTTGGTGGCTTTGTTCTCTCCATGGAAGACAAGGAATTGTCCCTGGAAACAGGCTGAAAATTCTGGTGGGAATGTATGATAAGAAGCAAGGAATGGACCAGAGCCAACAGAAACCTCAGCAACAGCAGCAGACGGCCCAGCAGCAGCCACCTCAAACTCCATTGCCTTATAACAATCAAAGTGTCTACAATGTTCTCTCCACCAATCAGTACCCCCCAATGCACTCATCTTTCCAGAGCCAGAGTGCAGATAGCGTTTACTTGGTTCCAACTACACCTAAGGGACAGCAAACACATTACCAGACCCCACAGGGTTCTCCGCATCCTGGTCCAACAACTCCTTCTAAGCAATCTACTATATTTCAGAACCAGCTACCCCAACATCAGTTCACAAATCAAGACATATATCAGGTTCCCCCATCCATGAATCAACCGCAGGAGCTCTACCAAGTGCCAGTAGGATCCACCAGCCCACCTCAGTCTCAGGACATTTATCAAATTCCACCTTCTGCAGGGACAGGCCAAGATATCTACCAGGTGCCACCATCAATGACCACATCTCAAGAAATTTATCAAGTGCCACCATCCATGGATATGAGAGGAGGAGGAGAACTTAGAAAGCCACCAGGAAAGGTACAGCACACTTCATTCTTGCACTTAATTCTTTATTCTTTTTGCCACTTTTCTTGAAGTATCGCTAATCCTCTAAGTCTTTCACGTTATGTTCGTTAAACCTCATAGTCTTTCTTTGTACCAATTCTAAAATCAGCTTAAAAGATAAAGAACATAAAAATATAGACTGTGGTTCTTGTGTCTGTATAGGTCTGCCACATTGTCTGTGTTTCTAAAGGGATCAATCTGGCCGTAAATGTTGTCAGACTAATGAGCATTAAAGATTAGGCGGTGGTACACGGCACCGCTGAATGATATCCATTAGCTATTGATCCATCAAAAATGAGCTTTGATCGAACTGCAGCCTGATAATCCCCTGCCTGGAGGGGATGAATGTATGTTAAAAAAGTATCCCACTATAGCTGGTCACAGGGAGCCTAACACTATGGTCGATCTTGTTGAGAACTAATTTCTACTGAGAACTTTTAGATGCAATAATTCTAATAATTGTCAAAATGTCCAATTTTCAAGAGTAAAATCTGAAGATTGGACTTTGTCACAATATATTTAATTTTATGTATATTATTCAGTAATATTTCTTCTTCCTTTTGCCTAAAGTTTGGCTAGACACTTAGGGTTAATCTTGTCCTTTACGTTAATCACAATGACAATCCGTTGTAATCACTGTGGCGGCTTTTTCTTCCACCGCAAAGAAAACACCTATTGTTCCACTGGCATTTTATAAAATCTGACCCCTCCTAATCTGGGTAGGCTGCATTTAAGACTGCAACTTTTTTTCCCCAAAACTATCAGACTGCATTTTTTTAAATATTTTATTTTTTTGATGTAGCGCCAACATATTCTGCAGCGCTTTACAGTTTGCACACATTATCGTCGCTGTCCCCGATGGGGCTCACAATCTAAATTCCTTATCAGTATGTCTTTGGAGTGTGGGAGGAAACCCTAGAACCCAGAGGAAACCCACGCAAACACGGGGAGAACATACAAACTCCTTGCAGATGTTGTCCATGGTGGGATTTAAACCCAGGACTCCAGTGCGGCAGTGCTAACCACTGAGCCACCGTAGTGCCCTTATTCTTACAACCATTCAGAACTAAAATATTGCCGCTACCTAGATATTAAAGGAACTATTTTATTTTATTACTATGGGTCTAAGAATTGACAGGCAGGTAGTTACTAACTAACTGCCTCTTTTACTCAGCATTGGCTCAGTACGATCACCCACCGCTCCTGTCAGCGATTTTGCTGCTACACGTCAACAGAGCAGCTCTCTTCCTCTTCCGGGCTGCTCTGTCGACATTGCGTGACTGTCGGCATCATGCTGATTGACAGCCGTCTTCCCTTAGTTGTGCAGCAGGAAGCTGGCTTTTAATCAGCATGACATTGGCTGCAGCTCTGTCGCTGTGATGACAGAATCGCCGGCGAGAGCAGTCTTTGACTGCTCTGTGCCCGTAGAGACCATCGCAGAGTGCAACAGCCAGGTTGTCAATGAATACCTCCTTGTTGGTTCTTAGGCCGTTAGTAAAAGAATAAAATAGTCCTGGATAACCCCTTTAAGGGATATGTAATATCCTGCAAATTACCATGACGGCACAAGGCTTAAAGGGAACTTAGCAATTTAGTGGGTCAAAACTACTGCTGAAGGTGCAAGATGGGTGATCTCCACCACAGCACCAAGTGACTGCTGAATATTTCTTAACAGTGACCTTTCCTAGGCTTTGTGCATTAAACCCTGTGTCTTGACCCGCACCACAATTGTGGTTTACCAGAGCAATGGGGTACTCAGAGCCGAGCCCATGGAAGTCTATGGGGTTGTCACAGGTAGCGCTGGCTCGGTCTGTGGCCCTGGCGGTCAGGCGTATGTTGGGGGGAATATTTACAGGGGATAGGTATATATACAGTTCGTGACGCCACCTGTAGTTCTCTGATCACTAAGACCAGCGCTGCTGTAGATCTCTGAGGGGATGGTGTGGCAGCTAGTTGTCGGGTCCCCTACAGGTGGGACTGGTCCCTCAAAGTCTATGAAATTAATGATGTCGGGTGCAGGTAAATAAATCAGTCTCACACCATCCAGCGTCTTTCCATACCTTTTACTTGTCAGATGATAAGGCAGGTCCCAGGGAGGCTGGTCGGGTGGAGGATGTGCTTTGAGATAACAGCTGAACAGGTTGGGGGCCTCCTTTACTTTCAAAGATGATGAGTCCAACCAGCATAAAGCCTAGTTCACTCCAATTTCTCCAGCTTCTCCAAGCTGTACTGCCCGGTCAGTTTTGTGGTCGGAGCCTTCCTTTGATGGAACTAGGTTCTTGCTTTTGCTGATCAGGCTCAAAGTTCCTATTCCACCTGACCCCTGTTACGTACTGACACTCCAAGGGCTGCTTGCTGCGACCTAAGGTCCAGTAAGACTCTGGTTTTTCTATCACTATGCCTAAAGCTATAGTGACACTTCGGTCGCCAGTGACCGGTGACAATGTGCAGGATAATCCAATCCTTAAGGCACTACTGAATTCCTTCCACTGCGCCCTTCGCCCTGTCCGCGCTTGTAGCATAAGCACTCCACACTTCCTAGGTAATGCAGGCTAGTCCCTTCTTGCTTCTTCCCAGAGCTTGCTAACAGGTGCTCAGTAATCTTCTAGTTCAGGAGCACGTCACTGAACTCCACTGTCCTTGGGACAGGAGACTGAAGGTCCTGCTGCTAACTCCTCTTTCTTCCTGCACAGACTGCACACTGAATGATCTCCTCTGTCCGAAGACAGGAAACAGAACTCACTGAGCTCTGCCGCTGACTGAACTCAACTCGCTAGATCTCACTAGCTCTTATAACCTATGGGTGTGTCTAAGTGTGTGATGGAGTGAATGTTTATTGAGCATTAAACTGTTACCTCTCCGCACATCCTCCAGGGTACTGCGTGTGCCTTCACACCAGGGCTACACATTCCCCCATGGTAAAATACAGCACTCCCGGGCTGTGAAATACAAGAAGACATTTTGTTTTTCATTAACAATAAACATTAACTCTTCCCATCCGGGAGGTACGGGTTTCTTGAACGTTGCATTATAACAATAGGCATAGAAAAATACAAAATACTAAATAGACATTTTCATATAAATAGATGACAATATTCTTGTGAAGGACCCGCACCAAACCTTCAACGTGGGTCCTGGGTGGGCTGCAGGACATCTGAATGCAGACCTCGCTCAGTGCCACACCACACGGGTTTTATATTCAGAGGTAGTTGAGGTGGTTTCATGTAAAACCAATATAATGCACCTTAGTGCAACTATTTACAGAGATAAGTTCTGGGCTGGCACAGTCCTCAGCCTCAAAGTCCATTGACATAATAAGAGACATATATATATACATATTTCAAGTATGCATCATTCTTCTATAACCTTTTACTTTACCCAACAGGGCATTTTATGTAAAACTATGCATTCAATTTTTCAAATTTTCACTCTGGTACCCAGCCGGGCATTCTACTCATTATATATAAAACCAGGTAAACCCTAACATAGCAATAAAGTGCAAAACAGCAATTATTTCTTTTATCAAAACTTTCTACATTTTCTTTGTTGCGGTAAACCCTGTCTGGGTCCTACCGTTCTTCACATTTTCTTGCAGGCTTCCATTATACTTTCCATCCCGGGGGCTGGAACAATACGATGATCCTTAGATCCCATGACCAACAAGTCGTGACCTGCTATCAGGGTTTGGGTCGCTACAGTCCTCGTGCGAACCACTAGGGGCGCAACGGGTATGTCATCCTTGTGAGACGCCGATTGCGTCGCAGTTTGCGTTGCAGGTAGCGATTCAGCTGTAACCGCAGTTTGCGATGTAGATTGGGTCGCAGGTTGCGATGTAGTAGGAGGACAAGGCAGTGAAGAGTATGCAGGCGGTGCTTCGAACTGCGAGGGACATTCAGGGGGCGATGCCGATGCACAATGCTGGTGTGATGCAGAGCAGGAAGCAGGTGTGCGCAATGGCTCAGTTGGGGACGCACTAACCTGCTGCTGTCGCTGCTCCATCACAGACGGCTGGGTTTCCTCCGGTGTCCCTACCGGGGATCTGTAATCTGCTGCGGCCTCCTTGCCGGGCTGGCACTCCGGAACGGGCAGGACCTCCTCAGCCTCCTTCGCTTCCACCTCTCCTCCGGTGGGATCAGGTACAGCACTTTTGGGGGCGGCCTCCGGTTTTCCTTCAGCTTTCTTCAGCAGGGAACTTGGGAAATCAGGAGACGGCATTATGCTTGTGGGAGAGAGCACTGCGTCCCACAGCAGCCGCTGTATCTGGGCACGCCAGCGTCTCTCTGTCTCCTCCACGCCAGGTCGTTGCAGGATCATCTTCTTTAACCTTGCATTTTCCTCTCCAATCTCCAGCAAGGCTTGCTGCAGGTGCAGGACCACAGATGGTTCTGGTTCTAGTGGCAGCTTGGCTGGGGAACGGGGCCTGCCTTCCTCCGCTTCCCTGCTCGGCTGCACACGTCCTGACTCCATGATGTTCCAGAACAGTCTCTCTTCTTCTACCAGAGCCGTCCGGTCTCTTCCGTGGAGGCGGGGTTTGCGTCTCCTCCTCTTCGCAGGGAAGGTGAACAGGAGGCGGACCTCCTTTGCTGTAGGGCAGGATCGCATATTGTAATAGCACTTTGAGAGGGCAGGCATTCTCTTCGCGCCACAGGGGGGCACACGCCCACAAATCCACGCCCACCTTCTTCTCCAGCGCCTGAGGGCGCGAATTTGGCGGCAAAATGGCGGATTTTAGCGCCAAAAATAGCAAACAGTCCTTTTTCACAAAAACACCTCCACAGGCACACAGGGCTCGCAATTCTGCGAGTTTCGCATCCTGTTCGTGACGCCAAGTTGTCTTGACCCGCACCACAATTGTGGTTTACCAGAGCAATGGGGTACTCAGAGCCGAGCCCATGGAAGTCTATGGGGTTGTCACAGGTAGCGCTGGCTCGGTCTGTGGCCCTGGCGGTCAGGCGTATGTTGGGGGGAATATTTACAGGGGATAGGTATATATACAGTTCGTGACGCCACCTGTAGTTCTCTGATCACTAAGACCAGCGCTGCTGTAGATCTCTGAGGGGATGGTGTGGCAGCTAGTTGTCGGGTCCCCTACAGGTGGGACTGGTCCCTCAAAGTCTATGAAATTAATGATGTCGGGTGCAGGTAAATAAATCAGTCTCACACCATCCAGCGTCTTTCCATACCTTTTACTTGTCAGATGATAAGGCAGGTCCCAGGGAGGCTGGTCGGGTGGAGGATGTGCTTTGAGATAACAGCTGAACAGGTTGGGGGCCTCCTTTACTTTCAAAGATGATGAGTCCAACCAGCATAAAGCCTAGTTCACTCCAATTTCTCCAGCTTCTCCAAGCTGTACTGCCCGGTCAGTTTTGTGGTCGGAGCCTTCCTTTGATGGAACTAGGTTCTTGCTTTTGCTGATCAGGCTCAAAGTTCCTATTCCACCTGACCCCTGTTACGTACTGACACTTCAAGGGCTGCTTGCTGCGACCTAAGGTCCAGTAAGACTCTGGTTTTTCTATCACTATGCCTAAAGCTATAGTGACACTTCGGTCGCCAGTGACCGGTGACAATGTGCAGGATAATCCAATCCTTAAGGCACTACTGAATTCCTTCCACTGCGCCCTTCGCCCTGTCCGCGCTTGTAGCATAAGCACTCCACACTTCCTAGGTAATGCAGGCTAGTCCCTTCTTGCTTCTTCCCAGAGCTTGCTAACAGGTGCTCAGTAATCTTCTAGTTCAGGAGCACGTCACTGAACTCCACTGTCCTTGGGACAGGAGACTGAAGGTCCTGATGCTAACTCCTCTTTCTTCCTGCACAGACTGCACACTGAATGATCTCCTCTGTCCGAAGACAGGAAACAGAACTCACTGAGCTCTGCCGCTGACTGAACTCAACTCGCTAGATCTCACTAGCTCTTATAACCTATGGGTGTGTCTAAGTGTGTGATGGAGTGAATGTTTATTGAGCATTAAACTGTTACCTCTCCGCACATCCTCCAGGGTACTGCGTGTGCCTTCACACCAGGGCTACACACCTGCCCTCTCCTTCCCAGAATCCACTAGAGCTGTCACTCAGGAGCAGGGGGAGGAGTTAGACACTTCACTAAAGGAACACCCAGCAGACACTTAGCACTGTGGCACATGACAAATGAATGTCTCTACCTCACCATGCTCCTACTAAGAACAGTGCCATGGTTTCCTACTCACCACTCAGTTTTTGCACATGTTAACAACTAAGAACATGAATTGCTCATTGCAAATGTCTTATTTTTCATCTTATGGATGAAGGAATACAGAATCTTCATTTACACATGTTCTCTGCTATGTAGAGACGGAAAGTAGCAAAACTAGTATGGGGCATATATGTGACTATACCGTCACCTCTCTTCCATGCTGCAGAGCTCAATCACTCCTCCCACTGGCTCTGCACTCACGGCTACAGATGTGTCTACTGCACCTCCATATCGCTGCACCCTGAACTCTCGCCCGTAAACATCCACATTTCTCAGATGTTTTGCTCAGTTTATGGTGTTTTTTCACTTGTGATTACTACACTTCTGGCTTTGTTGATATTTGAGCACTATCGAAGCGCCACGTTATAATCATTCTCCAGGCAGTTTTCATTTTTATCTTTGCACGTCCGTGATAATGTGTTTCTGCATTAACAATTACCCAAAGGATTGAGTGTAAATAAAGCGCACATATATCATGGAGCTGTTATAAATCCACCCCCTGCTTGCAGTACTGTCGTTAAGTGCTTCTGCAGGTGGACAAACACCTGATCCTTCTCTTGGTCCTGGGGTCGCCCCTGGTTAGGGGGTTCCTGTTGGGGAGCGAGGATGATGATGCTTGGTTAGCACACAACACTGCTGCTTACTGCATATGAAAATTAATGGTTTTGCATACAGATCGTGTGCAGAAGGAGGTGAAGTTTTTTTCATTTATGATACTGTTGTAAAGCATTGAAAGTTATGAAACTTTGCAAATCAATTTATTATGGAAATTGACATAATTCCTTTTTAAAAAAAATACATTTAAGTGGAGCAAAACCCCTGCTTTTCCCCAGTCTATTTTCCTGCCTTGATATTAGACTGTACTCATTTGGAGTACAGATGATGGCAGTGATGGGTCAGCCCCTGTCTCCATCTCTGAGTGTTGTGCTTATCAAAACAATCTCCTGCAGCAGGTGCTGAGCTGACACATCACTGCCATCATCTGTACTCCAAATATTTATGTTCTGGTATAACCAGGGCCGGTTTTAGAAAAAGTTTAAATAGGGGCCCCAAATACTCACATATTGCACCATGACACAGAAACTTTTCTGTTGTATTCACAAGCGCTAATTTCAGGCCAGTAAACGAGTGTGATCGACAATAGGAAGTCGTTTGATGCTTGTTTCCCGGCCTCTTTAGGGTAGGTACACTGTCAGTAATTGGCAGCGCTTTGGACACAGCACATGTCCGCTACATCCAAAGCGCTGCCGGCTTTTGAACGCAGGTGAACCCTCTCTGTTCATTGAACCGTGCCGAATCACCGCGCCCAATACATTGTACGGGTGAAATTTATCTTGCGGAGGCTGAGCATCTCCACAACATAAATAGACATTCTGCGGTTTGGAAAGTCGCGCCGCATGTCTGCCTCTGCGGCGCCGCTGCACACATAGTGGGTATGGGATTTCTTGAAATCCCACCCACTATGCTGTAACATCTGGACGCTGCACAAGTACGCAGCATCCAACTCACATTGTTTACTGACCGTGTGCACCTACCCTTACTCCAGCTGAGGAAGAATGATTGGTACAGAGAGTCCTCGATACAGTATAAATCAGGTCCCATATAGTACATATAGAAAAATGCACTCCCCATGGTCCTTGATACAGTATAATTCAGCCCCCTCAGAGTATACTGCAGCCCCCTCAAAGTATAATGCAGTCCCCCTCAGAGAGTATAATGTAGTCCCCTCATAGAGCCTAATGCAGCCCCTCTCAGAGTATAATGCAGCCCCCTCAGAGTATAAAGCAGCCCCCTCAGAGTATAATGCAGCCCCACACACACAGTATGGTACAGCCCACCGACAGTATAAGGCAGCCCCCACACATAGTATAATTCAGCCTCCCACAAACACACTCAGTATAGTGCAGCACCCCCCACAGAGTATAATGCAGCCCCCCACACACACAGTATAGTGCAGTCCCCACACACACAGTAGTGCAGCCCCCACACACAGCATACTGCAGCCCCCACACACAGTATAATGCAGCCCCCCACATACACAGTATACTGCAGCCCCCTCACAGTCTAATGCAGCCCCCACACACACAGTATAGTGCAGTCTCCCACACATAGTATCGTGCAGTAGACACACACACACTATAATGCATACACACACTATAATGCATACACACACTCACACACGCTATAATACATACACACACATTATAATGCGTACACACACACACTATAATGCATACACACACACTATAATGCATACACACACTCAGACACACTATAATGCATACACACACACTATAAAACATACACATACACTATAATGCACACACACTATAATACATAACACACACACTATAATGCATACACACACTATAATACACACACACACACACTATAATAATACACACACACTATAATGCATACACACACTCAGACACGCTATAATGCATACACACACTATAAAGCATAAACACACACACTATAATGCATACACACACTATAATACATACACACACACTATAATGCATACACACACTATAATACATACACACACACTATAATGCATACACACACTATAATACATACACACACTATAATAATACACACACACTATAATACATACACACACACTATAATGCATACACACACTATAATACATACACACACACACTATAATGCATACACACACTATAATACACACACACACTATAATAATACACACACACTATAATGCATACACACACTATAATACATACACACACTATAATGCATACACACACTATATAATACATACACACACTATAATGCATATACACACACACTATAATAATACACACACACTATAATGCATGTACACACACTATAATGCATACACACACACTATAATACATACACACACACTATAATAATACACATACACTATAATACATACACACACTATAATGCATACACACACTATAATACATACACACACACTATAATACATACACAAACTATAATACATACATACACTATAATAATACACACACACTAATGCATACACACACTATAATGCATACACACACTATAATACACACACTATAATAATACACACACACTATAATGCATACACACACACTATAATGCATACACACGCTATAATAATACATACACACTATAATACATTGTAAGCTTCCAGGGGGTTTAGCTCTAGGATCGCTGTCTGGGTAGACAGAATGGCATGAAAACAGTTCATTCAGACAGCAGTTCTGGTGCAAAACTGGCCGCAACCAGCTTTATTAAAGTCCACAGCAAACAGATTAAAACAAATCATAAACAGAAAACCTAGGCTTGTCTAGCCTCTAATTACACTTAGATAGATGGCCCTCTCTATCCGGGACCCAGACTCTACCAGTCTGTGCCCAAAACAACACATATCACATATGTTACCAGTATGGAGCTTCACAGATACTCCTCCTTGTGTCTGAAGGCACCTTCCATGACCAGACTTGAGAGAGATCCACTCCTATTCAGCCGCTCTTCACACGGATTCGCACTGAGACTACTCCTATGTCCGGGGTCCTTCCTGCACCCAGACTGAGATAGCTCAAACACTCTTGGAGACTGCTTCCTTGTGCCAGGACACCTCTCTGTGTCCAGGCTAAAGACAGCTCAAACACTCTTGGAGACTGCTTCCTTGTGCCAGGACACCTCTCTGTGTCCAGGCTAAAGACAGCTCTAACACTCTTGGAGACTGTTTCTTGTGCCAGGACACCTTCCTGTGTCCAGGCTAAACTAGCTCTCAGATTGTGTTTTCAGACACCTACTTCTGGTCTCCTAATTAAGACCTGAGTAGTTTCAGGCTTGTGCTGCAAGTGTGTGCTGAATGTGAGGTGTAGTGACCTTTCTCTACCACTAGGTTTACAAAGCCACACATTTCCCTTATACCTAGGTGAAATGTACACCCCATTCATCACATATTCACTCACTGTCTCACATATCCCCTCCCTCTTCTCCAGACCGGAGGGCTGGCCATCCAGACCGGAGGGCTGGTCAACAATCCAACAGAGACAGTGAACTCCGGACCAGTCATGGCCCTCACCAGCTTCATCTCCACCACTGTCATTTGTATCGTCACCTGAGTCATAGCCAACATCAACTTCCTCTTCATCTGAAGCATCCGCACTACCCTGTACCCTCCCAGGCCTATACTCTCTGCGGGCCTCGGGTATCCTGCACGGTTTCATCTTGACCTTAGGGCCGGGCTCATTTTCGATATAGTGCCTGGCCAGAGAAGTACGACCCGACACATCAGAACACTTCTGCTGACTCTTCCTCAGAAACTCACGTACCTCCTGTCCCTGGTGCACTGACCATGTGTCACCAACTATCACAGAAGGTATAGGGGGTTTTTCACTTTTCTCCAGTTCCCCACTTTCAGGCTCTTCTGGCAGGACATGCCCAGAAGCCCCACCGTCAGTCCTAGACTCTACCTCTTCAGCCACGTTCTGCATCCCATCTGGGCTCCCGTGTGTCTGCAGCGGCAACGGAGTGACACATCGCTTTTCCCATTTGTTGGGACGTGGCTCCGATGTAGCCTCCCTGAAAGTGCGCTTGAGCTCACCAATGCCAGCTACTGATCCGGACCGTAACCCGTCCACGCCGCTGTCTTCGGCAGAAACAGATTCCTGGACAGAGTCAGTCCCCATATCTTCAGTCTTGCTCCTCACAGCTTCACTTGAAACCTCAGCTTCTGATGAGGCATCTGGCTTGGTGACCACCACTTCCATGGCTTTTTCACCTCTGCAGCATCACCTTCAGAGTCCTTGGCATGATGCAGATCCACACCACACACTGACAACTTCTCATCTTCAACAGCATCCACTTGTGCTGTGTTCAGTTTCAGAGTCCTGCCTTTAAAGCTCAGCTCTCCTCCTTTCACCTTAGTCTTCGCCAGGGAACCGGCCAACTGTAAAACATCTTCAGATACCATCTTCTGTCTGGCTGTAAGGTCAGCATCAGCTTTCTTCTCAGGACTCTCAACCTCCTCTGCTACCATGCCTTCCTCATTTGCACTGGTTGCTTTATGGTCATCAGATAATTCACTATCACTATCTGACCCCTTTTTCTCAGCCACATCTGTCTCACTGTCAGGGCTATACACTTCATTATCATTCACATCCTGCTCACTGTCAGGGTTATACAATTCATTTTCATTCATATCCTGCTTACTGTCAGGGTTATATAATTCATTTTCATTCACATCCTGCTCACTGTCAGGGTTATACAATTCATTTTCATTCACATCTTGATCTGGAACCTTAGTTAACATGTCATCCACAACATTAACTTCACCATCTGGTCCCTCAAGTATGTGACTCTGTGACAACCCCAGCACTATACTTCTATATAGCTCAGGTACTAGGAGCTGACTCACGACCTCTCCCTGGACTTCAGTGTCCCTATACAATAGGCTATTGTTCATGGCAGCATGAGGAAACCTCTCCTCAGAGCCAGGCTCCTGGGAAACCTCATTTAGAACAATCATATTTTCCTGTGCCGTTTTAAGAGAGGGGTCTCGCCACTGCTCACTCTCAAATTGTCACAGGACACAGGTAAGTCAGGGACACTCGGTTCTCGAGAACCGCCATCCTCGTCTCCCAACATCACCTGCAAAGGAATTTCATCACTATCACAGTCATCATTATTATCAATATCATTATCATGACTATGATCAGTATCATCATCACTATCATGATCATCATCACTATCATTATCAGCATCATCATCATGGTCATCATCATTATCATATCATCATCATCATCATCATCATTATCATTATCATCATCATCATGGTCATCATCATTATCATGATCATCATCATCATTATCACATAAGTTTAACGGCCCACTAGCATTGTGTTCCGCCCCTCGGGACTGCGCACCCTCAATAGGAGCTTCATCACACTGTCCATCAGAAACATTTTTCCCCCAGAGATCCTTAGACCGGGGAAAGTCATTACCCAATATAACGGGTTGCACCAGGGTCTTCACTACCCCCACTTCACATGAAACCTCCCCGAGTTTGGGGACCAAGTCCACGGCAGTCTCTGGGTAGACTTTGGTGTCTCCATGGATGCACACCACACTCAGGTGCTTATCAGGGATGAAGTCCCTATCAATCAGGCTGTCACATACGGAAGTCACTGGACTCTCTGAGTCCAAGAGGGCCTGTGCTGGGCAGTCACTTACAACCACCGGGGACCCCTGTGGTCCAGTCTCTTCGGCTGAGGTGGACACACACACAGGCTCTGCGCAGGGAGAGAGGGATCTGCCAACATCACAACACATAGGCTCCCCCTCTATTGGACAGTTGGCTGCAATTTCACGCCAGCTCCAACACTGTCCATCACACTCTCCCACCCACATGTCCCCTCGGGCCTGAACCCGCTTATCAGCATACCCCATGTCCCCAACAGCTGGAACGCTCTTACCGCGAGAGTTCAGCGTCCGGGAACTCTGAAGTGACGACCTCTCAGACGGCTGTACCTCAGGAGGACGTGCTCGGGTGTAGCGGTTCACTATCACCTTTTCAACTCCATAATCAGGTTTGCTTACTGCAGACTCCCAACTGCATCTCCAGTCATGAACTCCCCTGGCACGGGCTGTCACCGTAACACCCAGCCGGGTAAGAATCGCCGCTTTCAACTTGGCATAGTCTTCGCTGTCCTGCTTGCTCAGGTCAGCCCAGACTTTTTGGGGTTCCCAATCAGATAGGGTACGACCGCCATGGCCCATTCAGATAGTGGCAGATTCTCCTTCTCTGCCAGTCTCTCAAACCTAGTAAGATATACCTCCACATCATCACGAGGTGTCATTTTTCTCAAGGACCGTCTTACCGCCTTCTTTATAGCGGACAACGCCGGTGCCTTCACAACATTACTTCGGGACGCGGCACCGAAATCCTTTTTTGGTGCTGTCATCTGCTCAACAAATAACCGGTTATTCTCCTGCTGCTGCTGCAGGAATTGCTGCTGGGCCTGCTGCATGCGCTGCTGGTGCTGCAGGCGCTGCTGCTCCATGCTCTGCTCCATGCTCCGCTGGGCCTGGACCAGGTACTCAATGAGCTCCTTCATACTGCCGGACTTATCTGTCTCAACCCCGGCAGTCTTATGTTGCACATTCACTTGCGCCATTTGTTCAAACAGCGCCTCCATGCTGTCATCCATGCTGTCAGACTTCTCTGTCTTAACAACGGCAGTCTTCACTCAAGACATACACACTCCACAGTTTTTTCCACAGAAAAATTCAGCTCTGCTGTGCAGACATTTTTTTTTTTTTTTTTTTCCTTTGCAAAGTCTATTAGGGCTACTGTCTCTTTAAGACTGCTCCACAGACTTTTCTTTTGCTGCTGCACATTCCACAGTCATTTTCACAACAAGTTCAGCTTTGCTGTGCATACATTTTCTCTCTGCAGACCCTATCAGGGCCACTGTCTCTCCAAGACTGCTCCAAACAGACGTTTCTGCTGACACACTTTTTTTTTTTTCTGCTGCTATTTCAATAGACTTCACCTTTAATGCTGTCTCTCGCCACTGTGCTGCATGCACACTCCAGCACTAACTGTATCAGGCACTGCGCTGCCCCAGCATCCTCCACCAATTGTAAGCTTCCAGGGGGTTTAGCTCTAGGATCGCTGTCTGGGTAGACAGAATGGCATGAAAACAGTTCATTCAGACAGCAGTTCTGGTGCAAAACTGGCCGCAACCAGCTTTATTAAAGTCCACAGCAAACAGATAAAACAAATCATAAACAGAAAACCTAGGCTTGTCTAGCCTCTAATTACACTTAGATAGATGGCCCTCTCTATCCGGGACCCAGACTCTACCAGTCTGTGCCCAAAACAACACATATCACATATGTTACCAGTATGGAGCTTCACAGATACTCCTCCTTGTGTCTGAAGGCACCTTCCATGACCAGACTTGAGAGAGATCCACTCCTATTCAGCCGCTCTTCACACGGATTCGCACTGAGACTACTCCTATGTCCGGGGTCCTTCCTGCACCCAGACTGAGATAGCTCAAACACTCTTGGAGACTGCTTCCTTGTGCCAGGACACCTCTCTGTGTCCAGGCTAAAGACAGCTCAAACACTCTTGGAGACTGCTTCCTTGTGCCAGGACACCTCTCTGTGTCCAGGCTAAAGACAGCTCTAACACTCTTGGAGACTGTTTCTTGTGCCAGGACACCTTCCTGTGTCCAGGCTAAACTAGCTCTCAGATTGTGTTTTCAGACACCTACTTCTGGTCTCCTAATTAAGACCTGAGTAGTTTCAGGCTTGTGCTGCAAGTGTGTGCTGAATGTGAGGTGTAGTGACCTTTCTCTACCACTAGGTTTACAAAGCCACACATTTCCCTTATACCTAGGTGAAATGTACACCCCATTCATCACATATTCACTCACTGTCTCACAACATACACACACTAATACATACACACACATTATAATGCATACACACACACTATAATGCATACATACACAATAATACACACACTATAATAATACACACACACTATAATGCATACACACACTAAAATGCATACACACACTATAATACATACACACACACTATAATACATACACACACACTATAATGCATACACACACTATAATACATACACACACTATAATACATACACACACACTATAATGCATACACACACTATAATACATACACACACTATAATAATACACACACACTATAATACATACACACACACTATAATGCATACACACACTATAATACATACACACACACTATAATACATACACACACTATAATACATACACACACACTATAATACATACACACACACTATAATGCATACACACACTATAATACATACACACACTATAATACATACACACACACTATAATGCATACACACACTATATAATACATACACACACACTATAATGCATATACACACACACTATAATAATACACACACACTATAATACATACACACACACTATAATGTATACACACACTATAATACATACACACACACTATAATAATACACACACTATAATACACACACACACTATAATAATAATACACACACTATAATACATACACACACTATAATACACACACACACTATAATAATACACACACACTATAATGCATACACACACTATAATACATACACACACTATAATGCATACACACACACTATATAATACACACACTATAATGATACACACACACTATAATGCATACACACACTATATTGCATATACACACACTATAATACATAAACACACTATAATACATACACACACACTATAATGCATACACACACTATAATAATACACACACACTAATGCATACACACACTATAATGCATACACACACTATAATACATACACACACACTATAATAATACACACACTATAATACACACACACACTATAATAATAATACACACACTATAATACATACACACACTATAATACACACACACACACTATAATAATACACACACACTATAATGCATACACACACACTATAATACATACACACACTATAATGCATACACACACACTATATAATACATACACACACTATAATGCATATACACACACACTATAATAATACACACACTATAATGATACACACACACTATAATGCATACACACACTATATTGCATATACACACACTATAATACATAAACACACTATAATACATACACACACACTATAATGCATACACACACTATAATAATACACACACATTAATGCATACACACACTATAATGCATACACACACTATAATACATGCACACAATATATTGCATACACACACTCACACAATACTTACCTCCCCCCTCGTTACTCTAGCTTCTGCAGAGCATCTCAGCAGCTCCACTGCTAGAACACGGTGCTGAGTCAGAGGGAGAGTGATGTGAGATGGAGTGTCACATGCTGCCCTCTCCTCCATCACTGCTTTCAACTGTATCACCGATAAGTTGAATTCGGTGGATGGGTGGAGGCGGCACGGCGCCGTGCCCCTCTTACTCAGGGACCCCATAGCGGCTATGTAGTGTGCCTCTATTAGCGGCACGCCACTGGCTGGGGGCCCCTGGAGGAGCGGGGGCCCTAGGTGGCTGCTTGGTCTGCCTGCCCCTAATGCCGGCCCTGTGTATAACTGTAGCTGAAAGCAAGTAAATGGTCAAAAGCAGAGATTTGGAAGCCACTTACACTTACATGTGAACTCTCAGGACCTGTTAGATGGCACCTCGAGCAGAAGAACTTCCTCACGCTCGCGGTGCCCTCAGACAGGGAATAAAATAAAGGAATAGTACACCGCACACTCTCAAGAATATATGCAAATAAGAAAATATTTATTATATACAGGGGAACCAATAATAATAATAATAATAGCGGGAGCGCCACTATTTCCATTACTGAAATAAGGTTCTATTATGCCTGTATGGTCTACCTTTCAAGTTACCTATTCTGTACACCTTCAGCAGGTCTATATTATTTTGAAAAGCTTTTCTACATACGGTACCTTTTCACCATTATTAAGCGACTTTGTTGAAAAAGACCCAGGAGTGTCGAAACGTTCACTTGTTTCTAGTCGCCACTTACCTTACCTTATTATTGGCTCCCCTGTATATAATAAATATTTTCTTATTTGCATATATTCTTGAGAGTGTGCGGTGTACTATTCCTTTATTGTACTAAGGACTTTTGTCCTCTACACCAGCACCTCGTCCATAGTGACTGTGTGCGCACCAATTTACCCACTACTCAGACAGGGAATAGCAGTTCACAGGCAGTGTCTGCTGGATGACAGACTGTATGGAGGCATCAAGATTTGGGCCACCAAAGTCACATCAGATAGTCATCATTTCCCATTAAAGTCAAAAAGTTTGGGCTCGTATGGCCACCTTAAAGGGGTTCCCTGTCACCCAGCTTCAGTTTGTTTGAAAACAAACACAAAAGATGTGCTTTACTTCCCCTCCCCAGAGTCTCTGCCACTGCTCCAGGCATCAGTTATTGTCTGCAGCACTAACATTGCAGTACTGAGTGGCTAGTGCCACTAACTCAGGCAAAGCGACTGCGCTCAGTTATTGTCTGCTGCGCTGATGTTCCATCCACTACTGAGCGTCTTCTACCACCAACTCTGGCAGAGCCACTGCGCTCAGTTATTGTCTGCAGCTCTGATGTTCCACTACTGAGCGTCTTCTACCACCAACTCTGGCAGAGCCACTGAGCTCAGTTATTGTCTGCAGCTCTGATGTTCCACTACTGAGCGTCTTCTACCACCAACTCTGGCAGAGCCACTGCGCTCAGTTATTGTCTGCAGCTCTGATGTTCCACTACTGAGCGTCTTCTACCACCAACTCTGGCAGAGCCACTGCGCTCAGTTATTGTCTGCAGCTCTGATGTTCCACTACTGAGCGTCTTCTACCACCAACTCTGGCAGAGCCACTGCGCTCAGTTATTGTCTGCAGCTCTGATGTTCCACTACTGAGCGTCTTCTACCACCAACTCTGGCAGAGCCACTGAGCTCAGTTATTGTCTGCAGCTCTGATGTTCCACTACTGAGCGTCTTCTACCACCAACTCTGGCAGAGCCACTGCGCTCAGTTATTGTCTGCAGCTCTGATGTTCCACTACTGAGCGTCTTCTACCACCAACTCTGGCAGAGCCACTGCGCTCAGTTATTGTCTGCAGCTCTGATGTTCCACTACTGAGCGTCTTCTACCACCAACTCGGGCAGAGCCACTGCGCTCAGTTATTGTCTGCAGCTCTGATGTTCCACTACTGAGCGTCTTCTACCACCAACTCTGGCAGAGCCACTGCGCTCAGTTATTGTCTGCAGCTCTGATGTTGCAGTACTGAGCGTCTTGTACCGCTAACTCAGGCAAAGCCACTGCGCTCTTATTGTCTACAGCGCTGACATTGCAGTACTGACTGTCTTGTACCTCCAAATCAGGCAGAGCCACTGCGCTCAGTTATTGTCTACAGGCACAAAAAAACAAATGTCCAAAAATAATTTTTTTTTATTTTTTTTGCAAAAATTGCATGAAGGTAGTAATAATTATAAGGGTATTTAGTAAACATAATTTTGATCAAAAGAATGTACAAGCCATCCCGCCACGTCAAGGCAACCCTTTGTGGGACAGTCCTACTCTAAGGCTGGAGTCACACTGGCGACTAAATCGTACCACTAGAATGCGATGAAATATCGCTTTGCAGTCGACCCAATATTAATCAATGGAGTAGCTCCCATCATCCGATTTTTTGTGGTCCGATTTAAACGTGCGAGTGCAATCGCAGCATGCTGCGATTGTCACCGATTGTGGGTCGACTATCGCCAATGCAAGTCTATGGGAGCGATGAAAAGTGGGATTACAAACGGACCGCACGTGTGAGTTGCGATTAAATCGCACAACTTTTCCAGGTGACAGGAAACTGGCTTTGAATTTCTCAGGAAGCCTTTACATGCTAATTAGCTAAGCACATCTTAAAAAAAAACAGGAAGAACGCCTACACGGAGTCCAGAAACATGGCATCTAGCCACATCAATGTGGAACTCCTCATTGTATTGGTGCAGGAGAGGCCTGAATTGTGGGACCAGCGCGATCCCAACTACAGCAATCGTACGCGCAAAGAGGCGGCATGGCAAACAATATGTGTGCACATTTTTCCGGACTATCATCAGAGATCCAGGGAGGACCAAGAGCGACTTAGTAAGTACCGCATGTAACGGTTTTTCAAAATGTTTTTAAAAATTTTTGAAGCAAATAATAATGTAGCCTTATGTGTTTAAATGCTATTTAAAAGCCAGCATTATCGACCTCTTACTATTTAGAAGTACACATTGATGTGTGTGTACGCAAACAATATCCATGTATATTTAAATATCATCGATGCTTCGGCATCTATTGACTACAACATTTTGTATTTATCTTCACCTCAGATGTAGTGTTTTGGTCATAAAATTCAAACTGATTGAGGCGTTTTGTAAAGGGCCAAGCATTTTTGTAAATGTATGTTAGTGCTTATAACATGGATACTTCTGGTTGTATGTTGATGTCTTTTAATATTGTAAATGACATCACACATGACCAGTATTTAAATGTTCAGTGTTGCATATTTTTTTTTGTTTGGCTTAATAAATAGATATCAGTCCTAATAACCGTTATGCTCTTCTTAAATTTGTAGTGACTGATGTGACAAGGCGGTGGCGCAGTTGTCGGGACTGCTACCGGAGGGAGAGGCAGATTAGGGATCGGAGTGGGGCTTCAGCATCTAAGAAGAGGAAGTACGTCTATTTTGATAGACTGAACTTCCTTGAGCCAGTGTTGGATCTGCGACCGTAAGTGCATGTGTGTTGAAGCACTTTCATGGCAAAATTTCAATTTGTATTGATTTTAATTTGTATAATTTTTTTCATTCCTAGAACTGAGTCAAACCTAACTGAGAGGGAGACGGGGTCTGACTCAGAAGTGCTTATTGACCCCGTTGGTGATGGAGCACAGGAGGCAGGCCCTTCCTCAGCAGCATGTGGGTCCACCCAAGCAGCACCAACAACAGCTGCAGGAGCTGAGGATTCCCAAACACAGCATCATGAAAATGAGGACCTACCTCTGAGCAGCAGCCCTAATAGGGCTCAAGAAATATCTCCTCCTCCTTCCCAACTCACAAGGCGAGGTAGGCGGCGACGAGAAGGAGTGGGTTCTGTGTCAAGGAGGCAGGTGGACCGAGGAGTTCTGGACTATTTGTCCAGTGTAGCTAAAGATGATGGTGAGGAGGGATTTTGCCGCAGTCTGGCCCCTTACCTCCGGGCTACTCAAATACAGCACAGACTGAGGATCAGAAGTGGACTGCAGATTGTGTTGGAAGCTGGATCAGCTCCTAATGATCCCACCAACCTACTAGATTATCTTCATAGATGGGTGGTTGGTCCTGAAAATTTAGTGAGGTTGTTAGCACCAAATCCAGCACAATCTGCTTCAGCCTCTGATCCTCCTCCTCCTCCTCATCATCATCCTCCTCCTCCACCTCCTCCTTGTGTCCAACAAAACCCAACTCCTCCTCCTCATCCTACTGCAGCTCATTCTTTCTATGGAGCTTCCCAGCTCCAAACCATGGGACAGAGTGGCCATGCACAATATGCCCACTCTAACATACCCAATGTTGTTGGCTGGCCACAACATGGATATGTTAGATATGGGCATATTGGGGGTCACACTGCTAGTGCTCAGTCATATCAATATGACTATGAGCATCAATTCCCTATGTACCCCTACCCACAAGGCATTCATGATGCAGCCAGTAACCCAGCTGCTAATGTAGGATCTGCAGCAGCTCTTTCTCAAACACAGGTTGCAGATAGTGGAAGGCCGAATACACAACCTGCCCCTCCATCCTCACCAACACCACCACCAAGCTACCATCAATTGTAGCTGTAAGAATTGTTTTTTATTTTTTAAGTTATATATTTTTGTATTTTCACATTAATAATGTTATACATATTTTTTTATTCTGTTTGGACATGTTGGTCCTGTTTACCAAAAAATATATTAGCCTATAAAAGGCTTCAAAAGAAAACACTAATGAGTAAAATTAGTGAAGTTACATTGGTTGTCTGTGTTTATTGTTATATGTTATGTAGTGTCTTAAGTATGGGAAAGTATTATCCAAAAAAAGAGAGTCAACCATGAATTGAATAATCAAAAGGAACTTTATGTTATGATATCACATAAAACACACTACATACCTATGGCCTCATCCTGCCAAGGAATAGAACCACCAGGGGAAACAAAATAATTTGTCAATAATTCACGCACTTTCAGACCAGAAGGGGACGACGAGGATGGATGACTGGTCTCATAGGCCTCGTCATATTATCAGACTGAAGGTCAGCCATATCAGCTGATGAGCATTCATGCATTCTTATAAAATTATGTAGTACCACACATGCTTGCACTACAAGATTTACATTTGATTCACTTAGCTGAATGGCTGATTGTAGGACACGCCATTTGGCTGTAAGAATACCAAATGTGCACTCCACCAGGCGTCGTGTACGAGAAAGGCGAAAATTAAAGATGCGTCTCTGATGGTTCAGATTGCGGCGAGGATATGGCCTCATAACATTACAACTTAATTGGAAGGCCTCATCCGCTACTACAACATATGGCACTGCATCCACATTTGATTGGGGAAGTTGACATGGTGGTGGTAAGTCCAATTGGTTATTGCGTAGCCGCCGACCCATAATGGAAGAATTGAAGACTCTGGAGTCTCCAGTCCTTCCATACGCCCCAATGTCTACAATTATGAAGCGGTAGTTACTGTCGACCAAGCCCAACAAAACTATAGAAAAATATTGCTTATAATTGTAGAATTGGGTCCCTGAGTTCGGCGGCTTATGCACACGTATGTGCTTCCCGTCCAGGGCTCCAATACAGTGTGGAAAATTACAGTTTTGTTGAAATCCATGTGCAATCCTCAACCAATCTTCCATTTTGGGCTCTGGCATCACTTCTTTATTTAGTCTGGACCAAATTTGTCCACAAGTAGAGCTGACTATTCCGGAAATGGTGGATTTTCCTATTAAAAACTCTAAATGCAGAGCAGAGTATGAGAGCCCAGTGGAAAGGAACCTGCAATACATAAACAACAACAAACATGTACACATCAGACAAAGAAAATATAAAAAAAACATGAAACAAATGTAAATAGTGGACATTTGTATACTCACACATTCTCTTAATGTTATGAGTTCATAACCATTAAGACTGCTACACACAAGCATATAGGGAAAATAATACAATTTCATAATGCCATGAGGTTCAGTATGTTAAGATGAACAAAGTAAGAAGAATGTGAAAGATGGTAAATTATGCAAAACATCATCAACATATCGTTGACACACATACCTTAATGTTAGAAGAAGCCTTTCCTCAGCAGAAATTGAAGGCCGCATCCTGGTGTTCTGCAAGGCGATTCCAGGGCGCAATATGTCCAGCAAAATATCAAAGGTGGCAACACTCATGCGACAATAGGCAAAAAACTTGTCAGGATTCCTACGCAGTGTTGAATACAGGCGCTCAAAATGCCCTTTGCTGATCCTTCGCTTCACAAGGGGATGCACCCACATTCTTCTGCGGATTCTGTGAGAAACAACTACAGGGTATGGCTCCCCAAAAGTTCTTGATATCAGCCAATAGTACAGCAGACGCTCAGTTCTATTAAAACTTAGTCTGTCACTCATAATTTTAACTTAGCAGCAACACAACAGGAACCACTAAGAAGCAAAACACTCCACGGCAACGTTGGGAGGGTAATAACAGTCAAACCACGCTTAAATATGGGTCTGGCTCATTATTCAAATTATTTGCAGGCCTCAAAAACGTTAAATGTCCATTTTGCTATGATGCCACTAAAAATCGGTAGTCGGTGGGTAATCGGATGTGAAACGTAAGCGTACATGCTACAAAATCGCATCAACTACAAAAAATCGGATGCCAGTCGCATCAATGTTCATGAAATTTTTATCCGATTATTGACCGACTAAAACGGACCGATTTTTTAGACGTTGTGTGTGACTCCAGCCTAATATTAAAAACCTTTCCACTTGTCAAGTGACGTAAATGTGAACAAGGCAGAGGGACTGAACCCACCAGTTGAAGCACAGGCCAGACAGGATGGATTTCTCAATTCAGAAACAGGGCGGTCACAACCTTATATGCACAAGATGCACTCTGAACTAAATAGAAAACTAGATCTGAACTGAAAAAGTACATTGCAGTACTGACTGTCTTGTACCTCCAAATCAGGCAGAGCCACTGCGCTCAGTTATTGTCTGCAGCGCTGACATTGCAGTACTGACTGTCTTGTACCTCCAAATCAGGCAGAGCCACTGCGCTCAGTTATTGTCTGCAGCGCTGACATTGCAGTACTGACTGTCTTGTACCTCCAAATCAGGCAGAGCCACTGCGCTCAGTTATTGTCTGCAGCGCTGACATTGCAGTACTGACTGTCTTGTACCTCCAAATCAGGCAGAGCCACTGCGCTCAGTTATTGTCTGCAGCGCTGACATTGCAGTACTGACTGTTTTGTACCTCCAAATCAGGCAGAGCCACTGCGCTCAGTTATTGTCTGCAGCGCTGACATTGCAGTACTGACTGTCTTGTACCTCCAAATCAGGCAGAGCCACTGCGCTCAGTTATTGTCTGCAGCGCTGACATTGCAGTACTGACTGTTTTGTACCTCCAAATCAGGCAGAGCCACTGCGCTCAGTTATTGTCTGCAGCGCTGACATTGCAGTACTGACTGTCTTGTACCTCCAAATCAGGCAGAGCCACTGCGCTCAGTTATTGTCTGCAGCGCTGACATTGCAGTACTGACTGTCTTGTACCTCCAAATCAGGCAGAGCCACTGCGCTCAGTTATTGTCTGCAGCGCTGACATTGCAGTACTGACTGTCTTGTACCTCCAAATCAGGCAGAGCCATTGCGCTCAGTTATTGTCTGCAGCGCTGACATTACAGTACTGACTGTCTTGTACCTCCAAATCAGGCAGAGCCACTGCGCTCAGTTATTGTCTGCAGCGCTGACATTGCAGTACTGACTGTCTTGTACCTCCAAATCAGGCAGAGCCACTGCGCTCAGTTATTGTCTGCAGCGCTGATGTTCCACTACTGAGCGTCTTTTACCACCAACTCAGGCAGAGCCACTGCGCTCAGTTATTGTCTGCAGCGCTGATGTTCCAGTACTGAGCGTCTTCTACCACCAACTCGGGCAGAGCCACTGTGCTCAGTTATTGTCTGCAGCGCTGATGTTCCAGTACTGAGCGTCTTCTACCATCAATTTGGGCAGAGCCACTGCGCTCAGTTATTGTCTGCAGCGCTGACGTTCCAGTACTGAGCGTCTTCTACCATCAATTTGGGCAGAGCCACTGCGCTCAGTTATTGTCTGCAGCGCTGTAGATGTGATAGCAGCACTGCAGACAATAACAGGCACCATGAGCGGCGGTGGAGACTCAGTACTGGACCCAGGGGGTGAGAAAAGTAGGGTTTTTTAGTTTTTAAAACTGCTTTGCACCTCGGGACACTTTTTTTAAACCCATGTAAGAGCCAAATAATCAGAATAAACAACATAACAGATGAGAACCAACCGAGGAATTTTATTTGCAGGTTTTGGATTTGCCTCCAGATTTCACAATATAAACTGCATACGTTATTAAATAGATTGCTTCGACCCAATGAGGCTGGTGTACTTACTATGAAAATCTGACAGAAGGGCTGTCTACATTTTTTGCTTTATTTTATGACTTCAGGCCTGGTTGTTCTTTTAATATCGGGTGAGAAAACTTTCAAAAGTTATGATGCAGCCGTTCTGACATAAATTTTCAAAGTAAGTACACCAGTCTCATCATGTCTTTTTAATAATGGATCCAGTTTGCATTGTAAAATCTGGTGACAGAGACACTTTTAAGTATAATTTTTGTGTCTTTAAATATTCTTTTACTGAACCAGAAGAGGTAACTAAAAGCAGCTGGTCAGTCTGGAAGGTAATAATTTACTATATAATTACACAGGGCTGTGGGAGGAGCACAGAGAGATTAGTTGTTTTGAAGAAGTTTTCATGGAAACTGGTTTTGGATGTGTTTATGTCTCTCTTATTTGGTTTTCATGTTACGTCCAGGATTTCTGCTTGTAATTACTGCAGCCTGCCAGGAAAACATACGGAGCTGGCGTCTGACGAGCTATGAAAGTGGCTGTATGTCCGTCTGGGTGTGTGCATACACGTGTGCTCGTCAGTAGGGCGACTTCAAGTGCTTTTTGGGTATTTTATTCTAGTCTGCGTGATGCGTGCACTGGACAATGGCAAATGCACAGATCCTGCAGGATGGCACAGCTCACCAACCTCAAATGGAAAGTGACACAAAGCCTGGAAAAGAATCACTGAAATCGCCATGTACAAGTATACCAACATAAGACTAGTGCCATGTAGTACTAGATGTAGAAGTATACCAACATGAGACAAGAACCATGTAGTACTAGATGTAGAAGTATACCAACATAAGACCAGTGCCATGTAGTACTAGATGTAGAAGTATACCAACATAAGACCAGTGCCATGTAGCACTAGATGTAGAAGTATACCAACATAAGACCAGTGCCATGTAGTACTAGATGTAAAAGTATACCAACATAAGACTAGTGCCAAGTAGCACTAGATGTAAAAGTATACCAACATAAGACCAGTGCCATGTAGCACTAGATGTAGAAGTATACCAACATAAACCAGTGCCATGTAGCACTAGATGTAGAAGTATACCAACATAAGACCAGTGCCATGTAGTACTAGATGTAGAAGTATACCAACATAAGACTAGTGCCAAGTAGCACTAGATGTAGAAGTATAGCAACATAAGACCAGTGCCATGTAGCACTAGATGTAGAAGTATACCAACATAAGACCAGTGCCATGTAGCACTAGATGTAAAAGTATACCAACATAAGACTAGTGCCAAGTAGCACTAGATGTAGAAGTATAGCAACATAAGACCAGTGCCATGTAGCACTAGATGTAGAAGTATACCAACATAAACCAGTGCCATGTAGCACTAGATGTAAAAGTATACCAACATAAGACTAGTGTCAAGTAGCACTAGATGTAGAAGTATACCAACATAAACCAGTGCCATGTAGCACTAGATGTAGAAGTATACCAACATAAGACTAGTGCCATGTAGCACTAGATGTAGAAGTATACTAACATAAGACCAGTGCCATGTAGCACTAGATGTAAAAGTATACCAACATAAACCAGTGCCATGTAGCACTAGATGTAGAAGTATACCAACATAAACCAGTGCCATGTAGTACTAGATGTAGAAGTATGCCTACATAAGACAAGTGCCAAGTAGCACTAGATGTAAAAGTATGCCAACACAAGACCAGTGCCATGTAGCACTAGATGTAAGAGTATACCAACATAAACCAGTGCCAAGTAGTACTAGATGTAGAAGTATACCTACATAAGACTAGTGCCAAGTAGCACTAGATGTAGAAGTATACCAACATAAGACCAGTGCCATGTAGCACTAGATGAAAAAGTATACCAACACAAGACCAGTGCCATGTAGCACTAGATATAAAAGTATACCAACATAACACTAGTGCCAAGTAGCACTAGATGTAGAAGTATACCAACATAAGACCAGTGCCATGTAGCACTAGATGTAGAAGTATACCAACATAAACCAGTGCCATGTAGCACTAGATGTAAAAGTATACCAACATAACACTAGTGCCAAGTAGCACTAGATGTAGAAGTATACCAACATAAGACCAGTGCCATGTAGCACTAGATGTAGAAGTATACCAACATAAGACCAGTGCCATGTAGCACTAGATGTAGAAGTATACCAACACAAGACCAGTGCCATGTAGCACTAGATGTAGAAGTATACTAACATAAGACCAGTGCCATGTAGTACTAGATGTAGAAGTATGCCAACATAAGACTAGTGCCAAGTAGCACTAGATGTAGAAGTATACCAACATAAGACCAGTGCCATGTAGCACTAGATGTAGAAGTATACCAACATAAGACCAGTGCCATGTAGCACTAGATGTAGAAGTATACCAACATAAGACAAGAGCCATGTAGTACTAGATGTAGAAGTATACCAACATGAGACAAGAGCCATGTAGCTCTAGATGTAGAAGTATACCAACATGAGACAAGAGCCATATAGTACTAGATGTAGAAGTATACCAACATAAGACTACTTCTAAGTAGCACTAGATGTAGAAGTATTCCAACATAAGACTAGTGCCATGTAGTACTAGATGTAGAAGTATACCAACACAAGACCATTGCCATGTAGCAGTAGATGTAGAAGTATACCAACACAAGACCAGTGCCATGTAGCACTAGATGTAGAAGTATACCAACATAAGACCAGTGCCATGTAGTACTAGATGTAGAAGTATAGCAACACAAGACCAGTGCCATGTAGCACTAGATGTAGAACGTTACCAACATAAGAGTAGTGCCAAGTAGCACTAGATGTAGAAGTATACCAACATAAGACTAGTGCCAAGTAGCACTAGATGTAGAAGTATACCAACATAAGACCAGTGACCTGTAGTACTAGATGTAGAAGTATACCAACATAAGACTACTTCCAAGTAGCACTAGATGTAGAAGTATACCAACATAAGACCAGTGCCATGTAGCACTAGATGTAGAAGTTTACCAACATAAGACTAGTGCCATGTAGTACTAGATGTAGAAGTATGCCAACATAAGACTAGTGCCAAGTAGCACTAGATGTAGAAGTATAGCAACGCAAGACCAGTGCCATGTAGCACTAGATGTAGAAGTTTACCAACATAAGACTATTGCCATGTAGTACTAGATGTAGAAGTATGCCAACATAAGACTAGTGCCAACTAGCACTAGATGTAGAAGTATACCAACATAAGACCAGTGCCATGTAGTACTAGATGTAGAAGTATAGCCAACATAAGACTAGTGCCAGTAGCACTAGATGTAGAAGTATACCAACATAAGACCATGCCAGTAGTACTAGATGTAGAAGTATGCCAACATAAGACTAGTGCCAATGTAGCACTAGATGTAGAAGTATACCAACATAAGACCAGTGACCTGTAGTATCTAGATGTAGAAGTATACCAACATAAGACTACTTCCAAGTAGCACTAGATGTAGAAGTATACCAACATAAGACCAGTGCCATGTAGCACTAGATGTAGAAGTTTACCAACATAAGACCAGTGCCATGTAGTGCTAGATGTAGAAGTATGCCAACATAAGACTAGTGCCAAGTAGCATTAGATGTAGAAGTATACCCAAACATAATGACCATGTGACCCTGTAGTACTAGATGTAGAAGTATACCAACATAAGACTAGTTGCCAAGTAGCACTAGATGTAGAAGTATACCAACATAAGACCAGTGCCATGTAGTACTAGATGTAGAAGTATCCAACATAAGACTAGTGCCAAGTAGCACTAGATGTAGAAGTATACCAACATAAGACTAGTGCCATGTGGTACTAGATGTAGAAGTATACCAACATAAGACTATTGCCAAGTAGCACTAGATGTAGAAGTATACCAACATAAGACCAGTGCCATGTAGCACTAGATGTAGAAGTATACCAACATAAGACCAGTGACCTGTAGTACTAGATGTAGAAGTATACCAACATAAGACTATTCCATTAGCACTAGATGTAGAAGTATAGCAACGCAACACAGTGCCATGTAGCACTAGATGTAGAAGTTACCAACATAAGACTAGTGCCATGTAGTACTAGATGTAGAAGTATGCCAACATAAGACTAGTGCCAATAGCACTAGATGTAGAAGTATACCAACATAAGACCAGTGCCATGTAGTACTAGATGTAGAAGTATGCCAACATAAGACAGCCATGTAGTACTAATGTAGAAGTATACCAACATAGACAGGCCATGTAGTCTAATGTAGAAGTATCCAATTAAAGTAGCCATATAGACTATGTGAAGTATCAACATAAGAATTCAATAGACTAGATGAGAGTATACCAATAAAGTTGACCAAATAAACTAGATGTAGAAGTTACCAAAAAGAATTTCCCATAGCACTAGTGCAAAGTATACCAAAAAGAACCAGCATTAGCACTAGTGAGATGTATACAATAAGAAGTACCATGTATACTAGATGTAGAAGTATAGCAACAAAGACCAGTGCCATGTAGCACTGATGTAGAAGTATACCAACATAGAAGTGCCAGTAGTACTAGATGTAGAAGTATACCAACATAAACAGTGCCAGTAGCACTAGATGTAGAAGTATACCAACATAAGACCAGTGCCATGTAGTACTAGATGTAGAAGTATACCAACATAAGAACGTGCCAGTAGCACTAGATGTAGAAGTATACCAACATAAGACCAGTGCCATGTAGCACTAGATGTAGAAGTATACCAACATAAGACAGGCCATGTAGTACTAGATGTAGAAGTAGCCAACATAAGACTAGTGCCAGTAGCACTAGATGAAAGTATACAACATAAGACCAGTGCCATGTAGTACTAGATGTAGAAGATCCAACATAAGACTATGCCATAGTAGACTAGATTAGAAGTATACCAACATAAAGCATGTAGTACTAATGTAGAAGTATACCAACAAAGTAACCAATAGACTAGATGAGAGATAAACAAAACATAGATAGTGCCAATGTGAAGTATTAAATAAACCATACCAATAGACCGTGAAGATGTAGTACTAGATGTAGAAGTATGCCAACATAAGACTAGTGCCAAGTAGCACTAGATGTAGAAAGTATACCAACATAAGACCAGTGACCTGTAGTACTAGATGTAGAAGTATACCAACATAAGACTACTTCCAAGTAAAAAAAAAAAAAAAAAAAAAAAAAAAAAAAAAAAAAAAAAAAAAAAAAAAAAATTTTTTTTTTTTTTTTTTTTTTTTTTTTTTTTTTTTGACCAGTGACCTGTAGTACTAGATGTAGAAGT
>JARQOD010000010.1:8610380-8645570 GCA_033576555.1 Oophaga sylvatica
ATACCAACACAAGACCAGTGCCATGTAGCACTAGATGTAGAAGTATACCAACATAAGACCAGTGCCATGTATACTAGATTAGAAGTATACCACATAAGACCGTGCATGTAGCACTAGATGTAGAAATAATCACATAAGACAAGAGCCATGTACCTAGATGTAGAAGTATACCAACATGAGACAAAGCCATGTAGTACTAGATGTAGAAGTTTACCAACATAAGATAGTGCCATGTAGCACTAGATGTAGAAGTAACCAACATAAAACCATGCCATGTAGACTAGATGTAGAAGTATACCAACATAAGACTATGCCAGTAGACTAGATGTAGAAGTATACCAACATAAGACCATGACCTGTAGTACTAGATGTAGAAGTATCCAACATAAGACTACTTCCAGTAGCACTAGATGTAGAAGTATACCAACATAAGACCAGTGCCATGTATACTAGATGTAGAAGTATTCCAACATAAGACTAGTGCCAAGTAGCACTAGATGTAGAAGTATACCAACATAAGACCAGTGACCTGTAGTACTAGATGTAAAGTATACCAACATAAGACACTCCAAGTAGCACTAGATGTAGAAGTATACCAACATAAACCAGTGCCATGTAGTAACTAGATTAGAAGTATCCAACATAAGACTAGTGCCAGTAGCACTAGATTAGAAGTATACCACATAAGACTAGTGCCATGTAGTACTAGATGTAGAAGTAACCAACATAACTACTTCCAAGTAGCACTAGATGTAAAGTATACCAACAAAACCAGTGCCATGTAGCACTAGATGTAGAAGTATACCACATAAGACCAGTGCCTGTAGTACTAGATGTAAAGTATACCAACATAAGACTATTCCAAGTAGCACTAGATGTAGAAGTATACCAACATAAGACCATGCCATTAGCACTAGATGTAGAAGTTTACCAACAAAGACTAGTGCCATGTAACTAGATGTAGAAGTATGCCACATAAGACTAGTGCCAAGTAGCACTAGATGTAGAAGTATACAACCAAGACCAGTGCCAGTAGCACTAGATGTAAAGTTTACCAACATAAGACTATGCCATGTAACTAGATGTAGAAGTATCCAACATAAGACATGCCAATAGCACTAGATGTAGAATATAACAACAAAGACCAGTGCCATGTAGTACAGATGTAGAAGTATACAACAAAGACCAGTGCCATGTAGCACTAGATGTAGAAGTATAACCACATGACCAGTGCCATGTAGACTAGATGTAGAAGTATACCAACATAAACTAGTGCCAGTAGCACTAGATGTAGAAGTATACCAACATAGACCAGTGCCAGTAGCACTAGATGTAGAAGTATACCAACATAAGACCATGCCATGTAGCACTAGATGTAGAAGTATACCAACATAAGACCAGTGCCATGTAGACTAGATGTAGAAGTATACCAACATAAGACAGTGCCAAGTAGCACTAGATGTAGAAGTATACCAACATAAGACCAGTGCCATGTAGTACTAGATGTAGAAGTATACCAACAAAGACCATGCCATGTAGTACTAGATGTAGAAGTATACCAACAAAGACTATTCCATGTAGCACTAGATGTAGAAGTATACCAACATAAGACCAGTGCTATGTAGCACTAGATGTAGAAGTATACCAACATAAAACAAGAGCCATGTAGTACTAGATGTAGAAGTATACCAACATAGACAAGACCATGTAGTCAATGTAGAAATAACCAACAAGACAAGACCATGTAGACTAGATGTAGAAGTATACCAACATAAGACCATGCCATGTATACTAGATGTAGAAGTATACCAACATAAGACATGCCATGTAACATAGATGTAGAAGTATACCAACATAAGACCAGTGCCATGTAGCACTAGATGTAGAAGTATACCAACATAAACAGCCATGTAGACTAGATGTAAAGTATACCAACATAAGACAGGCCATGTAGCACTAGATGTAGAAGTATACCAACATAAGACCATGCCATGTAGACTAGATGTAGAAGTATACCAACATAAGACCAGTGCCATGTAGACTAGATGTAGAAGTATACCAACATAAGACCAGCCATGTAGCACTAGATGTAAAATATACACATAAGACAAGAGCCCATGTAGCTACTAATGTAAAGTATCCAACATAAAGAGCCATGTGCACTAGATGAGAAGTTACCAACATAAGACAGTGCCATGTACACTAGATGTAAAGTATACCAACATAGACCAGTGCCATGTAGCAAGATGTAGAAGTATACCAACATAAGACCAGTGACTGTATACTAATTAGAAGTATACCAACATAAGACCATCCAGTAGCACTAATTAAATATACCAAAACAAGACCAGTGCATGTACTAATGTAAATATGCCAACATAAGAAATTCCTGTGCTAGATGGTAGAGCCACCACTAAATACAAATTAATAATATACCAACATAGACCCATAACAGATGTAGAAGATACCACATAACATGCTGTGCACTAGTAAAAAAAAAAAAAAAAAAAAAAAAAAAAAAAAAAAAAAAAAAAAAAAAAAAAAAAAAAAAGTAGAAGTATAGCAACCAAGACCAGTGCCATGTAGCACTAGATGTAAAGTTTTACCAACATAAGACAGTGCCATGTAGTACTAGATGTAGAAGTATGCCAACATAAGACTAGTGCCAACTAGCACTAGATGTAGAAGTAAACCCAAAATAAGACCAGTGCCATGTAGTACTAATGTAGAAGTTATACCAACACAAGACCAGTGCCATGTAGTACTAGAAAGTAGAAGTATACCAACAAAAAGACCAGTGCCATGTAGTACTAGATGTAGAAGTATACCAACATAAGACAGTGCCAAGTAGCACTAGATGTAAGAAGTATACCAACATAAGACCAGTGCCATGTAAACACTAGATGTAGAAGTAATACCAACATAAGACCAGTGCCATGTAGCACTAATGTAGAAGTATACCAACATAAAACCAGTGCCATGTAGTACTAGATGTAGAAGTATGCCAACATAAGACTAGTGCCAAGTACACTAGATGTAGAAGTATACCAACATAAGACCAGTGCCATGTAGTACTAGATGTAGAAGTATACCAACACAAGACCAGTGCCATGTAGCACTAGATGTAGAAGTATACCAACATAAGACCAGTGCCATGTAGCACTAGATGTAGAAATATATCAGCATAAGACAAGAGCCATGTAGCTCTAGATGTAGAAGTATACCAACATGAGACAAGAGCCATGTAGTACTAGATGTAGAAGTTTACCAACATAAGAGTAGTGCCATGTAGCACTAGATGTAGAAGTATACCAACATAAGACCAGTGCCATGTAGCACTAGATGTAGAAGTAAAACCAACATAAGACCAGTGCCATGTAGTACTAGATGTAGAAGTATACCAACATAAGACCATGCCATGTAGCACTAGATGTAGAAATATATCAGCATAAGACAAGAGCCATGTACTGTAGCTCTAACTGTCACATATGCCATCATAAGGAAAGGGTTTCTCTGCTTTCTGGAGAAAGGCTGCAGCTGGCAGGCCACTAATTACAAATTAACTCTAATTATCACTCATTAACATGCGACCCATACAGATGGGCTATGGAGAGGACGAGCAAGAACTGTACTGCTGTTCTGATGCTTTTTTGGGTTAAGAAGTTATCCACGTGAATATTTCCTGGGTGGCTGTAAGTAGGAAAATTATTATTATTCCAGTGATTATTCTTTTGTTTATCAATTAATATTTTATTTTTTAGTTACTATAAATATTTTTGTTTGCATTGGATCCTGTTTAGTAAAGTGTTTTCTGCTTACTGATGTTTTGTGCTGTGTTATGTAATATAAACTATACATCTGTATTATTCTTACCAGAGGTAGATGCATTAGATCAGCTCATTTGCAAATTGGCAAACTGTATGACAGCTTCCCTGTAGTCTTCTCTTTCTCACTGGTCGTTTAATTGTGTCTAGTTTATAAACATGCTAGCTATAGTCGTTAAGGAAATTATCTCTCCTTGTACTGACTCCATGATCCGCAGAAGTAACCAAGCAGAGCTGCAGTATAAAGAACAGGGAGGTCTCTGCAGCCTTTGATGCTCAGATTCCAAGTAATGAATTCACTCAATCTGTGGACACCGGTCAATGATTACAGGGGGTGTCCCATATATACAGGGTGGGCCATTTATATGGATACACCTAAATAAAATGGGAATGGTTGTGATATCAACTCCCTGTTTGTGGCACATTAGTATATGGGAGGGGGAAAACTTTTCAAGATGGTGGTGGCCATTTAAAGTTGGCCATTTTGGATTCGAACTTTATTTTTTCCAATGGGAAGAGGGTCCTGTGACACATCAAACTTATTGAGAATTTCACAAGAAAAACAATGGTATTCTTGGTTTTAAACAAGCTTTATTCTTTCAAGGGTTATTTACAATTTTATGACCACTTATAAAATGTGTTCAAAGTGCTGCCCATTGTGTTGGATTGTCAATGCAACCCTCTTCTCCCACTCTTGACACACTGATAGCAACACCGCAGAAGAAATGCTAGCACAGGCTTCCAGTATCCGTTGTTTCTGATGCTGCACATCTCGTATCTGAAGGCAATTGTCTATGCTGTGAAGATACGAGATGTGCAGCATCTGAAACAACGGATACTGGAAGCCTGTGCTAGCATTTCTTCTGCGGTGTTGCTATCAGTGTGTCAAGAGTGGGAGAAGAGGGTTGCATTGACAATCCAACACAATGGGCAGCACTTTGAACATATTTTATAAGTGGTCATAAACTTGTAAATAACTCATGAAAGAATAAAATTATGTTAAAACCAAGAACACCATTGTTTTTCTTGTGAAATTCTCAATAAGTTTGATGTGTCACATGACCCTCTTCCCATTGGAAAAAATAAAGTTGGATCCAAAATGGCCAACTTCAAAATGGCCGCCACCCATCTTGAAAAGTTTTCCCCCTCCCATATACTAATGTGCCACAAACAGGAAGTTGATATCACCAACCGTTCCCATTTTATTTAGGTGTATCCATATACATGGCCCACCCTGTATTTATTACGTATTTTTTATTATTATTATTTTATTTTTATTGATATTTATCACCTATTTATTATCATTTTGTTATTTTTATAGCTATTTATTACCTATCTTAGATATTTATCACCTATCGATCATATAGATATAGTAAATGGATGATTGCTAGGGTTTTGGCTGCTACGCTACCGCCAATGCCAATAACTTGTGAAAGTCCTGTGTGGATGAAATGATACTGGGCATGTATAACTACCACTCCAATAGACAGCAAAAGCAGCAGTAGTGGCACATGTTCGCTCCCACTCTATTCACATAATCAGTAGGGGTTCCAGCTTTCAGATCCCCAACAATCACACATTTATAACCTTTTCTGTGGATAGATAACATACTGTATATTGGACAACCTTTTAAATAGGAATCTGTCAGAAGGTTTTGCCATTCCGGTTGGTTTTTACCATCCCCAGTGTCGTGATCGCCGTTATTCACCGAATAACGGCGATTGAAAATAAATAAGTACGATTTCCCATTCATTTCTCTCTCCACTGATATGATCTAGCACATCACAGGAGAGAGCAGTGGGGTCCCCAAACCCTCCCCCCGGGACCTCTGCCATCCCCAGACCCACCTGCTCCATCTCCCGGCCCTCCACGTCAACTTTCTGGAAGAAAATGGCAGGAGCATGCGCAGTGTGCCCGCTGAGATCTGCCTGCCGATACCCGGAAACAATAGGACATTTTTCTATTTTTTCATTTTGATCATTGTGATAGGCCATATCACAGTGATCAAAATAAAAAAAAAGTAAGTCAAACCTCCCTTTGTCACCCCCTTAGTTAGATAAAAATATTACAATAAAAAAAGGTATTTTTTCCATTCTTAGCAGGTAGGGTTAGGGTTGGGGTTAGAGGTAGGGTTAGGGTTGGGCTAGGCTTAGAGTTGCGCCTAGGGTTATAGTTGTGTTGGGGTTACGGTTGTGGTGTTGGGGTTAGGATTATGGTTGTGGTTAGGGTTGGGATTAGTGTCAGGAGTGTGTTGGGGTTAGGGTTGGGGTTAGGGATGTGCTAGGGTTGGAATTAGAATTGGGGGGTTTCCACTGTTTAAGAACATCAGTGGGTCTCCAAAAGCGACATGTCGCCCGCCATTGATTCCAGCCAATTTTGCGTTCAAAAAGTCAAACTTGCTCGCTCCTTTCTGAGCCCTGCCAAGCACCCAAACAGTGGCTTTCCCTCACATACGGGGTATCGGCGTACTCAGGAGAAATTTCACAACAAATTTTGTGGTCCATTTTCTCCTGATACCCTTGGGAAAATAAAAAAGGTTGGGTCTAATGTAAATTTTATTGTGAAAAAAAGGAAAATGTTCATTTTTTCCTTCCACATTGCTTTAGTTCTCGTGAAGCATGTGAAGGGTTTATAAACTTTTTGAGTGTGGTTTTGAGCACCTTGAGGGGTGCAATTTTTAGAATGGTGTCATTTTGGGGTATTTTCTGTCATATACGCCCCCCAAACGTACTTCAAATGTGACATGGTTGCTAAAAAAAATGGTTTTGTAAATTTTATTGGAAAAATGAGAAATCGTTGGTCAACTTTTAACCCTTATAACGTCCTAACAAAAAAAAGTTATGTTTCTAAAATTGTGCTGATGTAAAGGAGACATGTGGGAATGTTAGTTATTAACTATTTTGTGGGACATGATTCTCTGATTTAAGGGCACAAAAATAAAAAGTTTGAAAATTGCAAAAATTTTCAAAATTTTTGCCAAATTTCTGTTTTTTTTTCATAAATAAGCGCAACTCATGTCGAAGAAATGTTACCCCTAACATGAAGTACAATATGTCACGAGAAAACAGTCTCACAATCAGTGGGTTCCGTTGAAGCGTTCCAGAGTTATAACTACATAAAGTGACAGTGGTCAGAATTGTAAAAATTGGCTTGGTCGTTAAGGTAAAAATTGGCTCGATCACTAAGGGGTTAGGTGACACATCTCTGGAATCTGGATTCCTGTCCCTACATCATGCTGCTATTAGCTGGGGTAGAAAAAACCCAGCAACAGATTTCTTTTAATGGATTAAAGCTAAAAAGCGGCCAACACTGAAGAAAATGAGTAGCGGGTTTGCATTACCAAGAGATAATAGTTAAAACCAGAATATAGAAAGTGTTTGTCTTATGGCCGGCTGAGATTGGCCTTGTAACTTGTACAGATGTGTTTCTGTGTATCAGACAAGTCTCCTTTACTGTCTCAATATCAAACCCATTAAACCATCACTATCAGGTTAAATATCATACCTTTATATCCATATGTTGGTATTTCCAGATTCATATACTCGTGGCCTGTGAGATCTATAAAATGTAATTTCACAGAAATCAGTGTTCATCTGCTGTACCATTCATGTGATACCGGACACAGGATGCTTTCTGCCGTCGGAAGGTGAGGAATAAATTGTGTGAACTCAGGTTAATTGATGTCCATAAAATCCATTTAGATCCCATTTCTGTGGTGTCCATCATGCTGAGCTTGCCCTGGTATTGATAACTTGTCACATTCTTCTACATCACCGGCTGATACAAATGACATGTGTGATCACCTGGAATTCCCAATCCGCTTGGTGAAATATGAATGTCCTGCTGTTCCCCTTGATAAACATGGCCGTATAGATCTATTTTCACTCCGCGGTCTCATTTATTAACGAGATCCAGATTTCCTGGAAGCTGGAATGGGTAAAAGTGTTCAAAATTCCAATGGCGCTAGGCCTACATGCAGATCATAGTCCTGCTATACTGTATCAGATGGAGGGATCATTGCCCACATCAGGCCTCCATTCCCAGGTGCCGCTGTAACTTCTACCCCAAATACGCTGATGTTTCCCGAAAAATCACAGAATACGAATAACGTACAGTTTTGGCTCCAAGTTCATCAAAATGGTGCACGCGACTCAAGAGTTTGGCGCAAAGTCAAAAATTGGCTTTCATGTTGGTGCCAAAAGTTGCAAAAATTGCTCCCACATTTTGGTGTAGGCCGGCGTCACACTAGCGAGTTTGATGCGAGTTAGTCGCACGACTTACTCGCATCAACACCCGGCACAACCGCCCGCTCTCGGACCAGAGTGCGCGACGGCATGAATATACATGCAGCCGCCACTCTGGTCCGAGAGCGGGCAGCCGTGCCGGGTATTGATGCGAGTAAGTCGTGCGACTAACTCGCATCAAACTCGCTAGTGTGACGCCGGCCGTACTCATGCAGTTGCACCACATTTTTCAACTGATGAATCAGGATAAAATGTCTGAAATTGCTAGCAATCTGCCATCAAGTTCAACCTTTCTCCCCCAGTTATTCATTCTCCATCTCTAGATTATTTGTAACCAGTATATTTGTTGTGAGGAAACCATCCAGCTGTTTTTTTAGTGCTGTTATAGCGTCTGCCAACGTGTTGAGTTACATGTTATCTACAGAATTACTCCACCTGATGGAAAACTGATGCTAGAAACACACGAGAGTCCTGGAAGGTACGGTGCCGAGAGATCGGGATGAAGGAAACAAGTTACACCGGATCTGTCTGCCTGAAGGAAGTAGACAAAACCCTTCTACAGCGAGATTTGCCAACAGGAATTAATAGAGATTAATCTTTTTCCCAGGAGATTTCATGATACATGTGAGGTTTCTGCTGAAAATCAAAGAGTCGCTGCCTCCCAGCATGAGCGACAAACGCAAAACCCACACATAGGGAAAGCGAAATCTGAGATTGTTTTTTGTAAAATCATCAAATTCTGTGTTGCTTATAATGAGACAAGTTTATTATAAGGGAACATTGTTATTCTGCCTCGTCAATAGTTTTTACCTAATGGTCCCAATGGCCCATTTTTTACTCGCTGTCTTCACCTTGTAAGCCCTCCATATGTCCTCTTCAAGCAGATGGGCATCATTAGGTAAAACCAAACCTCCCACACAAAAGTCAGATCGCTCTCGCCCTAACGATGGTTCGGCTGATCATTTGCCCGGCATTCATCTTGCCCGACTCTTCCATACACAGCAGAACTCGAGCTGCCGAGCGATCCAGTGTTCTCTACCAAAAATGTCCCCTGACTTATCTCAGGGAGAACCAAAGGCCGACACTCTGAAATCTGAAGGCCGGATTCTTAACTCCCTGACACTCATCTTGGAGCCCCCATAATCATTAGACTGTTGACTGAAACCGTCAATATGGGCAGAGTCAGTTGACCTTAGTCTAATTTGTATGGTGGCCCTTAAGGGGCGTTCCCATCTCCAAGATCCTATCTCAATATGTAGTAGGTATAACCATAATATTAGCAAATACCTCCAATTAGTAAGTATAGTTCTTCTGATCGACCACATGACAGTTAATTAGCTAGTTGTACATGGTGGTCCGCATTATAGAAAGTAAACAAATGTCATCCTGTGAGAATACAGGCTAATACCAGGGTTTATTTAATTAGCTTCAGATAATCCCCTAATCTTTGCTTCCAGGTATGCCTGGAAATTGTAACCTTGATTAATCTAGTGATAACAGCTCAAGCCTTGGGGGCTTTAAGGGCAGAGATATATTTACTGTACTTTGTAGCATAATCTATGCTCCCAGGACGGAAATGTAAAGTAGTCTGTAGCCAGTATGGAGAGCCCAGGTTTAGGACATGAAAAGAAGGTTACGCTTGTACCAGCAAGACCCTATATGTGCAGCACAGCGATATGTGACCCATGGATTTCTGCCTACAGTGTGTCATCCTGGATCTCTGGGGTGATCACAACAGTGAATTCTCACCATATTGGCCTGCAATTTTGAAGAAAGGCTGCAAGGGGTTATCCAGGACTGTTGCATTTTTTTACTATGGACCCAAGGTGTAACAGGCAGGTGGTTGCTAACTATCTTTGTGTCCAGTGCTGATCTCTGCCGGCACAGAATGGTCACAGACTGCTCATGCCAGCGATTCAGCGGCTTCTGCTGACGTCACGCTTTGCTCCTTTGACAGAGTGTGACTGCCAATGTCATGCTGATTGACAGACGGCTCTCTGTTACCTAAATGTTTGGCAGCTAACTGTCAGTCAGCATGATGTCATCTGTCACACCCTACTGATAGAGCAGCCCGGAAGAGGAAGAGCTGCTCTATAGATGTGGAGCAGCTGAATTGCCGGCAGGAGCAGTAGGTGACCGTTCTGAGCCGGTGCCAGTTAAAATAGGCAGGTAGGTGCCTCTGTCAATGTTTCCTGCCATAGTAAAAAAAATAATAGTCCTGAATCTCCCCTTTAAGCAATCCAAAATAACTTTGGTTCATCACAACTCCAGACCTTCATCACTTGGATTGCAGTGCTATTCTCCAAGGCAAGACATTACAGCTAAACCAACGCTTACAACACTATTTCTCCTGTACAATTTGTATATCTGTAATCCAATTAATGGAGGGCAGGAATTGTGGACCAAAGTAAATGTGTATAATTGCGGATTGTATTGGAGTTCACAGTTTGCATCTACTCCTTTGGAGTGCCAGGCTATTCTTCTGATGCATACGGAGGAGAACCCCTTCTCCAGCCCCTGTTTAAAAGACAAGTATCATTGAGCTTACAAACCCCTCATTAGGATACGGGCATGGATATCAGATCGGTGGGGGGCCAACTCCCAGCAGCCCATTAATCAGCTGTTATCAGGTCTGGATGTAAACAGTGTGCAGAGCAGCAGAGCGCAGCAGCAGAGCGGAGAAGCAGAGCAGAGCTGCAGAGTGGAGCAGCAGAGCGGAGCAGCAGAGCAGAGCAGCAGAGTGGAGCAGCAGAGCGGAGAAGCAGAGCAGAGCTGCAGAGTGGAGCAGCAGAGCGGAGCAGCAGAGCAGAGCAGCAGAGCAGAGCAGCAGAGCGGAGAAGCAGAGCAGAGCTGCAGAGTGGAGCAGCAGAGCGGAGCAGCAGAGCAGAGCAGCAGAGTGGAGCAGCAGAGCAGCAGAGTGGAGCAGCAGAGTGCAGCAGCCGAGTGCAGCAGCAGAGCTTCATACAATGTGTTCAACTGCAGCTCATCCCTTGTTAAAAAAAACTATGCTATGCTCTGTCTGATCAGAGTGTAGTGGGGAATGAATACACAGTACTGTCTAAGATATCCTCTGTTCCCTCCATGTTATGGCCTCTAGTACTGCTCATTGTCTGGCATATTTGTTGATTATCAAGAATTTGTATACATTCCATGGTAATCTGAAGTTCTTCCTTAAGATTTATAAAAATCCTAAACAAAAAAAACATTTCTATAACGAGTCCAATTTGCACAGACCTCATGCGATGTAATGAACAATCCCATGTTGCAGGTTGTAGGTCACTGGTGGCTCAGTACGTCCTGACTTTACAGGTGTGTTGCCCCTTTTATATGGCTGCAACAAACCTTATACTTCAGTTGTAAATGGCCATACTACAACGCACTGGTTCACTGTCAGCGTTTAGTTGAGAGACAAAAATTCTCCTTAATGTTCTCATAACATTTGAAACTGAGAAATGATTGACATCTACAAGTGAAAACAGGTGACAAGTGCAGAACCCCCGTGACTCAGCCATGACGGAGCAGAGGCACTGCATTTTCGGAGTATTAATCAGTGTTACCTTGTTATTGTCATAAACACTGATGTTTTTGCAATAAAACAATGGCTTCTTCTGGAGCCAAATGGCTTCAGTGACAACTTTTCCTTCCTGTAATTAATAGGTGCCCGTCACCAATTTAACATTTTGTTCTCTGCAGATATGACCTTGAACACTCCCCTGCAGCTCCTCTAGTTATATAAGTGAAAAGTGTCCGTATGTGACTGAAAGTGGATTAAACAATAGGTCACTTGTGATGACACATTCCTCAGTGTGTCATGTATGTGTGCCACATGTCTGGGGGGGAGTATAAGGATCAGGCTCAGGAGAAGTAAAGGTGACATGTTAAAAAAGAAAGTGAAAAAAATGGCTGTGGAAGGAAGAGGTTAAATCAGGAATTCACATTAAAAAATGTTTGTTTTTTATTTTCCATTTTTCCATGTCACCACATGGAAATATTATATATATATATATATATATTATATATATATATATTTTATGGTATATAAAAAAATATTGCTGTTGAAATAAATATATTAAATATTGCAGTTTTATGTTGGTTGCTGAGCCTTCCGATAAGTTGATATTTCTTGTTCTGTAGCGGTCAGTCCTGACTAGTCTTTTCATTGTTACCATATCGGGATGACAAATAAAGGTAGCATCGCTATTAACATCCTGGAGACGGGTAACACAACGTCTGTGTTATGATCCAGGTCGGGGTTTGTTTCTGATTATCCTCTCCCTGGTGTGGTCATGCGGGGGTTAACCTTCCCTGCCTCGTTTTTGGATCTGTTTGACTATTTCAGTCCGCTGCTACCTACAGGCAGCGTCAGTAATATTTCCTGCCTCCGGCTTGAGCGGCTGACCCCGTTATACCCTGATTTATCCTCTGCCCGTTTACCTAGGTCCCGTTACTTCTCTCCCCTGTGAATTCACTCGTCTTAGTACTTGCTCTCTGTGTTGTGACCCCTTGGTATTTGACCCGGCTTGTCCTCTGATCTGTTTGACTGTCTTCCGTCTCTGGCGTTCCTGCTCTCGACCGGCTGACTTCTCTGGTTTGTTTCTGACTATGTGTATTGCTGTGTCCTCTTGTACTGTTTTCCCTCTCCATTGCTGACCCGGCTTGTCTGACTACTCTTCCACCACCTAGTGCCGCCTGCCTGCTGCACTGTGGTGTTTCGCTGTGAGTGTAACCTTTTTTCCTTCACCCGCACCCCCTGTTGGAGGTTGTGCGCTACTTGCTGCAGCAGGCATTACAGTATGCCAATAACAATAGGTCATGATCACATTTCCCTGTTTGCTCTTTTCTTTCCCAAAATACTGTCCCATAGAAGTCAATATGGTATCTTAAAGGGTGTCTGTTACTAGGATCAACCCTCCTAAGCTGTCTATATGAGCATGTTGGTCATAGGAAGCTGAATAAAAGGGTTCCCTGATGTCTGCGATATGATATCTTATTCCAGAGAGAGCTATATTTTTTTAATATGTAAATGAGCTGTTAAGATCTGTGGGCCGGACATAGCTCTCCTTGAGAATCTGCCTCCAGAGATTATTATACATGACCAGGTTTGTTACCAGTGTGATATGTAATGGCCACTCTCTGCTCTCCTGATCTCTCTGCAGAGCTGTGTGTGATTATACCTGACTCATCTGCAGGTTTCATCTCACAGGCAGACAGTACAATACAGCAGAGCTGTTTTTTTACAATGTGTTTGTAAGGAAACAAAGTTCAGTTCTACTGTTCTGTGTCCGTTATATGTCTCACACTGCGTTATTAAGCCTTGGAAGCAGATTTTCATTCAGATCAGTGTCCGGCCCATGGATCTTAACAGCTCTTTTATATATTAAGAAAAATGTGGATTAAGTACCGTATTTTTCAGACCATAAGACGCACTTTTTCCCCAAAAAATTTTGGGGGAAAAAGGGGATGCGTCTTATGGTCGCAACATACCTAAAAATCCGGTGGCGGCGGCGGTCCCAATGCAGCCTCCCTGTGCTCTGTGGTGCGGTGGTGTCGGGGCTCTCTGATGTGGTAGCAGCAGAGCTCTGTGCTGCCTGGGGGGCTCCGTGCTGTGTGGGGGCCTCCGCCGGCATTTCGTCATAGCACGAAAGCCCCCCGCAGCTCCGTTGCTGCAACGCGGTGGCCTCCAGAAAGATGGCCGCCGGGGGCGGTGCATACTGAAATTCAAATCTCGGCAACGAGATCTCGTCTCCCGAGATCTCGGGACAAGATCTCGTCGGAGATCTGAATCTGAGCATGCGCCGCCCCCAGCGGCCATCTTTCCGGAGGCCCTTGGCGGCCATCTTTCCGGAGGCCTCCGCGTCTCAGCAACAGAGCTGCGGGGGGCTTTCGGGGCTTTGACGAAATGCCGGCGGAGCCCCCCATGCAGCACAGAGCCCCTCTGCAGCCACACTACAGAGCTCTGCTGCAGCCACACTACAGAGCCCCGACACCACCGCACCACAGAGCACAGGGAGGCTGCATCGTGACAACCGCCACGGGACCGCCGCCACAGGATTTGTAAGTATATTGTGACCCACGAACGCAGCCACCCCACAGCAACCCTGAATTTTTTTCCCTATTTTCCTTCTGAAAATTTGGGGTGCATCTTATAACCTGAAAAATACGGTAAGAAATCATTGAGTCTTCAAATATTTTACCGTCAGAGTTCTTCTCAACATGTCAGACATTATGCAAAACTGATACAAATCTGTCAGAGCTCCTGCACCTTTTGGCTTTGCTGGTCCTCTCAGTGTTAGAGGTAGCAGGAGAAAGGGCTTGTACATAGATCTGCTGGGGAGAAGGGAAAAAGTAGCTAAAGTTTTATGCAAAGCAGAGAAATCAGTTTAAAGTTACTATAGGCTATAGGGAAGCACTGGAAGAGGAAATAAGTAGATTATTGCAGCTGTTTCTTGAAAGCAATATAAGACCGCAGCATCCTGGATATACACGGACCTCACACCCAGCATGTATAACTTGGGAAACTTTCCCACAAATGAAAAATGTGAAACTTGGATCAAACTGCAAACTAAATATCGGTGAATCTGAAAATGAATGAAGGAATGGATATTACAGACTATGTCTGCCTTACTGGAGCAGTAGCTACAGGGAGAACAAAAAAGAACTGGCTGTCAATCAAAGTGCCAGGGAGTGATCACAGTTTAGTGAGTGGTGACTGATTCGCTTCCTGAATCGCCCCGATGATTGGAAGCGAGCGGCTACAGGGAGGACATAAGTTCATTTTTCTCCTTGTAGCCACTGCTCTTGTAACGTAGATAAGCAGGAAACCACTTTAAAATCAACTAAACTGACTGTATAGAGAAAAGAGGATAACCAGTCTCATCATCAGTACTATATGGACCACGTTCAACCCAGATGGACAATTTTGTCATATGTTTGATAATGTTTTTCATTTGTATCTTGATATATCCCCTGATGTCCCCATTAGCCTCCTAATTTGGCATGTTATTATTGGAGTTAATACCATGATGCCACAGTTTTCTTGGAGCATTATTCTTGCTGGAGAGTCTTGGACAGTATTAAAAAAGACGATTGCCAGGAGGAGACAGATGGAGGAGTGAACATTACTGAGTCAATATGGTTTGGCTCTGTTGAGAATAAAATGTTGTTCTGAGGGCTGATTTGTAGGTTAAATGCTCGTTCTCTGTTATGCCCTCCATACATGTATATATCCTCAGCTGAACCCACATAATGTGAACGGTGCTACCTGAAAACTCTGGCAGGAGTTATGTATCAGAAAAGCAAAACCATCAGGCATTTATCAAGGTCCACCCTTGGATCCTTCTTCTCTCATATCATCTATTGGGGGCAGTAGATAGCTGACCGGTTGTGCCAACATTGTTGCGTTTGGCCAACTTTCCTCTAACGCCTACATAGAGTATGCTTTTAGAAACTCTCTGTCTCCAGTCTTGTCTCCATTTCTTTCCTTATAACATCAAAACTTTTATATATAAAGTCTTGACTTTATTAATGTAGGCAGAACCATAAGGGATCAGAGGTAGCGGTGACACTGGGGCGCTGGCCACATGAGAAGACAAATAACACACCGTAGAACAGTCTACATTACGGAGGGTTTCCGATTTCGGAAAAACAAAACTATGGTTTACTCACCCTCCCTGAATCCCCGACGCTGCTGTGAGGACTCACCAGGAGGGGCAGTAAACCACACTTTGTTTTTAAATTCAATCACTAGTAGGACCGCCCACTGGACTCCTACAAACACCATTGATATCAATGAATAAAATGCAAGTTTTCCTGATTTTTTTTTTTCCCCGCAAAAACCTGATCAGCTCTATACCATCTGCCTGCAGATCAGAGCCATTTACAATCCTTTAAGTTTATCATTTTATACACTGGCTTATTCACAGTACATAGCACAGGTTCCTGTGTTCTTGGTTATTACTCTTGTACACGAGGAAACATTGTTGTGTTGAGAGACTAATGCAAAATCTGACATTTTTTTTTTTTTAAATTAACCCTGTGAATACTGTCCAGTATTGTTCATGCTCTGCCTTCTGATGGACCCGCTCTTGTACTGACCCCCTTTCCACAGCGAGAAGCTGCGGCGCTGCAGACTAATGCGCCAATGTAAGGCGGCTTTCTGCATCACATCTGGCCCCTTGTAATTAGCCAGCCAGTCTGCTCTATGACAGTCAGATCTGTGCATCTTGTCATCCCCCTGCTCATCAGTCCCCCGGGGTCCCGGCCTCCCCTTCTCACACACATGCTCATCTTGTTTACCCCGGTGAATGGGATTGGTGATATAAATAGAGGCTGATGTAATGCTTTTCTCCCAAGAGACCCTCTCCGTCAATGGAAGGTGCTGTGCGGATTTAATGGCGTCTGCACGAGCATCGATGTATGCCTAGAAATGTGAGCCGGGAATATAGGCCTTCTGCTGTCATCACCCCTAATATTATCTGTACAGTAGAAATATTGGATCACAGATCTGCACCTGATTGCGATCAATACTATATATCATTATTATATATATACATCAGTAATATCGCTCATTATATTTACCCAATTATATTATTCAATAAACCATTTTCATTCATTTCTATGGCTCCGGGGGCCGGATCTGCCCACATTGACCCTTGTGTGGACAGATGTAAGGTCCCGGTCACAGATGTGAGTGTCACAGTTATTTCGAGCCCTTTGTTTGGAGACCGCAGTCCTTCTTCTTTGTCAGTCAGATTTCATCGCCTGCCTCCCATCGTCCCATTGTTTGCCTGTCCCCAAAAATAAACAGATCGGACTGCAAATGTGATGTAGGATCAATGGCTGTCCAGGGTGGAAACAATGTGTATGCTAAACCGCCATATACCCCACATATATGGGGGGCGCAGGACATATCAGGCCATGTATCAGGCTATGGCTGCGCTGCTAAGTCCTACAACATCTGCTGCGATACATCAGGGCGTGTGCATTATTAGTGAAGAGGATTTGGCATTCATACATTTCTACAACCTACCAAATGTTCCTTACTGACTATTAAAAAAAATAGATTAAAAAAATGTTTTTTTTTTACTATTATTCAACAGAGCCACTTCTGCACATGGTTGTGTCTGGTAATGCAGCCAAGCCCTAAGCGAGACAGCGCTGCGATACCAGTCACAGCCCATGACTGCTAGAAAAGAGGGGATTAACTATATAAAACAATATATATTTTAATAAAGGAAATAACCGGATTCAGACGTGCCGTGAGGGAGCCATTCATAGGTCAGTGGTGCCCCTCTGCGGCTGTGTCCGTATATTCAGAGGGGCGCAAGATCGTAGTCAGCCACATTATTGGGATTGAATATATGTAAATTACCGTACTATATATTTCAGTTTCTAATGATTTTCAGGATCTTTGCCTCTTATCAGGGAATAATGCTCTGGTGTAGGCTGACCAGCCGTCCTGATCACCGTTTGTCCTACTTTTATTTTGCTCTGAGTCACAGTGAGTCTGTCACCCCCGCAAAACTCAGATTAAGCTGCTAGTACGGTCACATAGGGGAGTAGGCAATGCCGTTACTATTGATTTTATCCATGCCGCAAGGAGTGCGTACGCGCACTAACACTGTGTGCGTTTTGCTGGGTAGCGCCACTGCCCACCTAGATTGAGGTAGAGTTTAGTCTCCGCAAGCACTGTCAATAATGGCCGTGTGCCCCATTCTAATTGAGGGGGTCTAAGGATTAACGCTTCTCCTTGTGGTGAGTGACAAGCCAGGCCAGACATGTCAGAGTGAGGAGACTTATATGCCATGCATGCTTCTCTGGGAAATTAAATATGCAAATTGCCTCTTCGTAGAGCAAGAGGACTAGAACTCTAGCGCCACCTATTGGAAGGGAGAATCCTAAAAGACAATATCGACTTTTATCGAGCCTTGCCATATGACTTAGGATAAAAGCCAAACAGTATCTCAATTTGCAAACAGTGTTTCGGGGTGTTGTCCCAAGAGGGAGAAACAGTGTACAGAGCCCTTGGCCACCCCAAGAGTGCACAGATGAGCCCTGATTTACATATTAAACAAAGCTGGGTTTTTTTTGAGCTGCAAAAACAATAAAATCTGCAGAATGGGAATGATTTCTTTATAGGAGGTTAAGTCCCCGATATTACTGTACTAGGAGTTTTATTGGAGTTTTGGGGGCGACATATTCTCTTTAAGCTGCTGCCAGAGGAGCCCGACAGTGACTTTCTCATAGAGAACACAGGAGTGCATTTGAGAGTGTCGGCCCAACCAGACGGTTATCTCATGTGTATGGAAGCCTTTACACATAGTAACATGAATAACTGTAGAAACCCTATCGCACCAGACATATCCAGCCCACATTTGGGACCGAGACACAGGATCTTGCATCAGGAATTTTCCAGGCGGCTTCCCTCTGGAGGTACGCTGGGTCTTTGCCCTGAGACTGTATTTTTGGAACGTCAATTGCCAGCGCAGCATTAAACGTCTAAGCCTCAGCTTGTACAGGCAGATCTCCGACCACAAGCTTGTTCCCAAACACACAGCTTAACCCCTTTTCACGGTTGATAGTCTCTCTTCTCTGTTCTTCAGTGAAAATGTTACCAGGAATGGTGCTAAATACAGGGCAGTTCTCCCCTACAAGAAGTCAATAGGTGGAGAACCATGGCAAATAGGAAAATGGCAGGTGGTGCGGACGCGCTCACCTTCTGCATACACTTTTCTGCGGAAAATCCCAGAGTTTACTATTCACAGACAGACAATAAGTCCAGGACGTCAGTCCTACAGAGACTTCACTGCGTAAACTCCTCCACCCCTTTCCACTCGACCTTTGAGATTGCAATAATGACAAAACCTAGTAGGAAGGAGACGCATTACTGCAGGACACTCCTCCTCTTACGTGTGACAGCGTCTTCTGTGTATCATAAAGAATAGGTTCATTGCCCGTAAAATGTCACCAAAAAGAAAAACTTTCCACCAAAAAGTGATTATAATGTGGCTACAATGTCCAACTAGTGCTCCAAATAAATGAAGGGGTCATAGGGTAGTATTATCCATTGGCCTCGTACCAACTACTATAAATATCATAGAGTGAGGTTGGGCTGACCCAGCAATTCAGAGATAGAAAGAGGACATTTACAGTCCTGCTCACCGTTATTGGCACCCCTTAATTTTTTTCTTAGACTGTACAATATCTTCAGAAATAAAAATGGAAATGTATTTCCAAAGTAATACAACAATAAAACATTGTTTTTCCAGTTGCATGTTGTAATTTCAAAGCATAAACAGATTAAACAGCATGTGCAGCAATAAAGGCACCCCTAATTAATACCTGGCTGCACACCCTTTAGCATTGATGACAGCCTCCAAACGTTTCTTGGAGCCATCTATAAGCTTCTCGCTCTTCTCAGCTGGTATTTTCTCCCACTCTTTCTTTGCAGTTTGTTGAATGTTTGCAGGGTTCTTTTTCCCAATGGCAGATTTCAGTTCACCCAAAGATTTTCAAAGGGATCGAGGTCAGGACTCATTGCTGGCCATTTTAAAACTCCGTTTTTTATTTTTGAACCATTCCTGTGTACTTTTGGATGTGCGCCTTGGGTCATTGTCTTACTGGAGGACCCATGATCTTCAACTCAAACAAAGTTTTTTTACACTGGGTAGGACATTTTGCTCTAAAATCTCTTAACAATTGTCTGACTTCATGATTCCTGTGATACAGTCAAGGCCTCCAGTACCAGACGCAGCAAAGCAAACCCCACAGCATTATGGATCTTCCGTCATGCTTAACTGTTGGTAGGGTGTTCTTTTCCTTATAAGCTTCATTGCGCCATCTGTGAACAAACTGTGGCAGTGTATTGTCAAAAAGCTCTATTTTTGTTTAATCTGTCCACAGAACATTTTACCAGAAGGATTGTGGTTTGTCAAGGTACTCTTTGGCAAAGGTCAGTCATTCCATTTTATGTCTTCAGCAATGGTTTCTTCCATGACCTTCGCCCATAAAACTCTGTTTGGTTTAGTGTGTGGTGTATGGTACTTGTTGAAATCATGACCCACTGTTCCAGGTTGGCCTTAAGGTCTTTGGATGTTTAACATTCTGTTTTTCCACCATTTGCACCAACCTGCGAAAAAGACATCTCTTGTCAATTTTCCTGTTTCACCCCACATCCAGGGAGGTTCTTACTAACTCCATACTTGGAAAACTTCTAATAACAATGTGCACTGTTGAAACTGGGATACCAAGGTCTTTGGAGATGGCCTTATACCATTTGGAAGCCTCACGTTTGCTAATAATAGCAGTTCTGATGTCCTCAGACAGCTCTTTTGTCTTCACCATTGTAACAAAGGACAGGGTCTAATATGTGGCTTTTTAAAACACTAAAGTCATCATTAATTGGCTAATTCATGTCACATGGGCACTGACAATCACAGGTGATTCTCATTTGTGATTTATCACAGGCGAGTCAAAATGTGTTTCCATACTAATTTAATGTAAAGGGGCCAATACCAGCATCACCTGAAGCTTTAGGTTTTTCTATTTTTCCCTTCCATTGTTTTGTGCTATAAATTATTGTTTATCATTTGCTTGTTTGTATTTAACACGAGTGCTCTATACAAAAAACTTTCAGTTGATTAATTTTTTTCAGGAGATATTCCACATTATGTACTTATACCTCATGAGTGCCAATAACAATGAGCAGGACTGTAATCACATCCATCCAATAAAAATTAATTTGTTGTAATTCCATTAATACAAGTGAATCCATACAAGGATATTAAAAACTGATGTGTTTCAGGCACAACAACCATACTTAATCGTGGATGCTATGATTAGCGGCTGTTGTTGCTCCAGAAACGCGTTAATTTTTTATATCCTTGTATGGATTCACTCGTAAATCACATTGTATTATTTTTATATAATTAAACTGAATTTTATTGTATGAAATAAGTATTTGATCACTTACCAACCAGCAAGAATTCTGGATCTCACAGACCTGTTAGTTTTGCTTTAAGAAGCCCTCCTACTCTACACATTACCTGTATTAACTGCACCAGTTTGAAATTATTACCTGTATAAAAGACACCTGTCCACACAATCAATCACACTGCAACCTCTCCACCATGGCCAAGACCAAAGATCTGTCTAAGGACACCAGAGACAAAATTGTAGACCTGCACAAGGCTGGGATGGGCTACAGGACAATAGGCAAGCAGCTGGGTGAGAAGGCAACAACTGTTGGCACAATTATTAGAAAATGGAAGAAAGGAAAGATGACTGTCGATCTTCTTTGGTCTGGGGCTCTATGCAAAATCTCACCTCGTAGAGTAAGGATAATTCTGAGAAAGGTCTGGAATCAGCCGAGAACTACATGGGAGGACCTGGTCAATTACCAGAAGAGAGCTGGGACCACAGTCTCAAACATTACCATTATCAACATACTATGCCCTCATGGATTAAAATCCTGCAGGGCACGCAAGGTCCCCCTGCTCATGCCAGCACATGTCCAAGCCCATTTGAAGATCGCCAGTGACCATTTGGATGATCCAGAGGAGGCATGGGAGAAGTTCATGTGGTCAGATGAGTCCAAAATAGAACTTTTTGGTATCAACTCCACTCTCCATGTTTGGAGGAAGAAGAAGGATGAGTACAACCCCTAGAACATCGTCCCAACCATGAAGCATGGTGGGGGAAACATCATACTTTGGAGGTGCTTTTCTGTAAAAGGGACAGGACGACTGCACTGTATTGAAGGGAGGATTGAAGGGGTTATGTATGATGTATGTATGATGAGATTTTGGCCAACAACCTCCTTCCCTTGATAAAAGCATTAAAGATGGGTCATGGCTGGGTCTTCCAGCATGATAATGACATGAAACACACAGCCAGTGCAACTAAGGAGCAGCTCTGTAAGAAGCATTTCAAGGTCCTGGAGTGGCCAGCAGCCTTGCCGGTAATCAATTGTTCTTCCAGGTCTGGCTTGGAGCTCAGCTTGCATTCTTGCTTTGATTCAGATAAGAGATTTACTGTTTTTTTCCCCCTGGTTGGATTTTCCTTGCTGGTTCGCTGCCTTGCAGTGGACTTCAGTCTGGTCCCCTTTTGGAACCTGGCGCTGCAATTGTGCTCAGTTTGTGTTTGCATTTTTGCTCTGTTGCTATGTCACTTTTTATTTGCTGAATTGCTGTGTGTTACACCAGAGATCTGATTTAGGTGGTAGAGATCGTGTGATCTCAGGTTTTTTGTTAATCAGAAGTGTTGGTATTTTTGTCAGGGTTTTTTTGGGTTGCAGTCAGAATTCTTTCCTATACTTTTCTATCTAGACAGATTGGGCCCCAGCGTTTGCTCATTCTATTTTCTATCTGTGTTCGTATTTTCTTCTTGTCTAACCGCCATTACATGTTTGGGGCTTCCTATTTCTTTGGGGATTCTGCTACGGGGCAGATAGCTTTCATCTTTCTGCCCTTAGGTGTAGCTATCTCTCCGGCTGTGACGAGGCGTCTAGGATCACCATAGGTACGCTCCACGGCTACTTCTAGTGTTGCGGTTAGTTTAGGGTCCTGCAATCCAATAGTTTCCAGCCTCTCTGGTGTATTGCTTCTTTGGCTATTTTTTGCAATTCCTCCTCAGCTACTGAAATATAACAGAGCTGTATGGAGGAGTGGGCCCAAATCCCTGCCGCAGTGTGCGCAAACCTGGTCAAGAACTACAGGAAACGTCTGACCTCTGTAATTTAAAACAAAGGTTTCTGTACCAAATATTAAGTTCTGTTTTTCTATTGTATCAAATAATTAATTTGCATTTTATTGCATGAAATATGTAAAAATCATACAATGTGCGCATACACTTGCATATAATAAATCGGTCCCATTCTCATCCGTGTTCAGTCCATGTGCTGTCCGTGTTCAATCCTTGTGTTGTCCGTGTTCAGTCCTTGTGCTGTCCGTGTTCAGTCCTTGTGCTGTCCGTGTTCAGTCCTTGTGCTGTCCGTGTTCTGTCCGTGTATTGTCCGTGTTCAGTCCGTGTGTTGTCCGTGTTCAGTCCTTGTGTTGTCCGTGTTCAGTCCTTGTGTTGTCCGTGTTCAGTCCTTGTGCTGTCCGTGTTCTGTCCATGTGTTGTCCGTGTTCAGTCCTTGTGCTGTCCGTGTTCAGTCCTTGTGCTGTCCGTGTTCTGTCCATGTATTGTCCGTGTTCAGTCCGTGTGTTGTCCGTGTTCAGTCCTTGTGTTGTCCGTGTTCAGTCCTTGTGCTGTCCGTGTTCTGTCCATGTATTGTCCGTGTTCAGTCCGTGTGTTGTCCGTGTTCAGTCCTTGTGTTGTCCGTGTTCAGTCCTTGTGTTGTCCGTGTTCAGTCCTTGTGCTGTCCGTGTTCTGTCCATGTGTTGTCCGTGTTCAGTCCTTGTGCTGTCCGTGTTCAGTCCTTGTGCTGTCCGTGTTCAGTCCATGTGTTGTCCGTGTTCAGTCCTTGTGTTGTCCGTGTTCAGTCCTTGTGCTGTCCGTGTTCTGTCCATGTGTTGTCCGTGTTCAGTCCTTGTGCTGTCCGTGTTCAGTCCTTGTGCTGTCCGTGTTCAGTCCATGTGTTGTCCGTGTTCTGTCCATGTATTGTCCGTGTTCAGTCCGTGTGTTGTCCGTGTTCAGTCCTTGTGTTGTCCGTGTTCAGTCCTTGTGCTGTCCGTGTTCTGTCCATGTATTGTCCGTGTTCAGTCCGTGTGTTGTCCGTGTTCAGTCCTTGTGTTGTCCGTGTTCAGTCCTTGTGTTGTCCGTGTTCAGTCCTTGTGCTGTCCGTGTTCTGTCCATGTGTTGTCCGTGTTCAGTCCTTGTGCTGTCCGTGTTCAGTCCTTGTGCTGTCCGTGTTCAGTCCATGTGTTGTCCGTGTTCAGTCCTTGTGTTGTCCGTGTTCAGTCCTTGTGCTGTCCGTGTTCTGTCCATGTGTTGTCCGTGTTCAGTCCTTGTGCTGTCCGTGTTCAGTCCTTGTGCTGTCCGTGTTCAGTCCATGTGTTGTCCGTGTTCAGTCCTTGTGTTGTCCGTGTTCAGTCCATGTGTTGTCCGTGTTCAGTCCTTGTGTTGTCCGTGTTCAGTCCTTGTGTTGTCCGTGTTCAGTCCTTGTGTTGTCTGTGTTCTGTCTGTGTGTTGTCCGTGTTCTGTGCATGCAGTGTCCATGTTCAGTATATGTGCTGTCCTTTTTTTTTTACTATTAATCAGTTACAGGACCATTTCCAGCTTCCTGTGCTACAAAATTGTAATCTAAACACAGCATCCGATTTTTTTTCTCACCCCCATCAGATTTCGTAGTGATATTGCAGCATGCTGTGCTGCTTTTTTTTTCTCATGCCCAATACAGCCGAGAGAGAATGCGCAGATCTGCGCTGCCTCATTGAATCACTTTGATTGCACTCTCCCGATTTATACGCCAGTGTGAACGAGCCCCGATGGTGACACGGGGCATTCAGGGACAGCGGGCGGGATCAGCTTGGTAAGACAGTAATGTGTGCCTAGCCTACAAATGTAAGATCACGTTTGGTAGCTACAATGAATCAACATGTCTTCCTTGTCAGGAAATGTAATTTCATGGCATCGCTAAGTCAGCGCCGAGCTCTGTGATGTCGTCTTATTGATGGGTCTCATCTCTGGAACTTCCTATTTTATTAGCGTCATCGCCAACTGCAACACAACAACTTCCTGCCCAGAAAGATCTGGACATTTTCCTGCTTTAAAGGAACTGTAAACCTAGAAATGAATGTGTAAATAAACAAGAAGTATAGTTATCCTCACTGTTTGTTAGTCTGTAGCATTTTTTGTATGATCCCAAAATAATCAGTCATGTAGAAATCCTGCAAAAAACACCGAGGTGAAAAGGAATCTGTCACCAGGTATTTGCTCTGTAATCTGAGAGCAGCATATTGTAGGGGCAGAGACCCTGATTCCAGCGATGTGTCAATAACTGGGCTGCTTGTTGTAGTTTGAATAAAATCAGTGTTTTATCAGCAGGAGATTATCACTACAGGACTAGGTGCCTTCTAGTCAGCGGCTCTGCATAACCTCGCCCCACCACTGATTGGCAGCTTCTGTCAATGTATAGAGTACACAGAAAGCTACCAATCAGTGGTGGGGGGTCAAGATTATACAGAACTCAGCATTCAGAGCTCTGCTAAATCTTCAGCAGAAAAAAACAGGGATTGTATCAAAATGACAGCAAGCAGCCCAGTAAGTGGTCCATCGCTGGAATCAGTGTCTCAGACCCTACATTATGTTGCAAAAACCTGGTGACAGATTCCCTTTAATCTGCTGATTGACTGTATCTTTGGGTAAATGCCATCCCTCTTTATAAAGGGGTAATGGCTTAGCAAACCTTTCCCTACTACAGACAGGGCAGAGGGGGAGGCTCCTGCTGCAGTCAGTTATCTTGTGATCACGCCAAGGACAATGAGGAAGAGGAGGACACAATTCGGCTCCTGACATATTTCTTAATTTTGATTTTAATAGGATCAAAGTAAAGCTTTATTCACATGTATAGTCATCGTCCGCTAAAATCCGGATGTATCTGTTACAAACGGTGCAAAAAGGAAGCCATCCCGTATGATCCATTTCCCATAGACTTCACTGGTATTAGAAAGATCCAGTTGTTATCCTAATTTTTGGCCTGATGAAGATAATGGGGCAGCATGGTGGCTCAGTGGTTAGCACTGCTGTTTTGCAGCGCTGGGGTCCTGGGTTTAAATCCCACCAAGGACAACATCTGCAAAGATAGACTAAGGGCAGAAGACATGCGCTGCGTTTTTGCTCCTTTTCGGATTAGTGTCTGCAGTGACACACCGTGACTGCTGCTCCATTTAATAAAGGATTCTGTGTTCTGGATGGAACAGCGGCATTGTATTCAGTGTAAAGTTATATCCAGAATCAGATGTGACACAATGCTGGGTGTGGAGGGTGTGGACACCGGCGATGGGACCCTCAGGAGAAATGCTGATTTCATCTCGTCAGCTGGAAGAAAAAGTGACGTCCCAGAGCTGGTAGCAATTTTATTGGAGATGTTAGAAAATCTGGACACATAGGAGGAGTTGGTAGGGTTTAGGAATTTGAGCCTTCAACACACAAGCTTAGTAAGGCCTCTTTCACACATCCGGTGTGCGCCTGACGGCGCCCCCGGCATTTAGCCGCAGCGCGCATCAGAAAACCTGATGCACCGCTTGCGTTTTTTTTTTGCATTGACTTGCATTAGCGCGAGGATGGCGCCGCATGTCAGTGCGTCGTATGCGATTTTGTCCGGATGCGGCGGAAATGTACATTCCGGCGGCCGGACAAAACGCAGCATGTAACGTTTTTTTTTTTACCGGATTCCCCTGATGTCTCCGGGCATCAGAAACCATCCGGCAAAAAAACGCATGCGGCGCAAGCGGCGCATCAGGTTTTCTGATGCGGCGCTGCGGCTAAATGCCGGGGGCGCCGTCAGGCGCACACCGGATGTGTGAAAGAGGCCTAAGAGATGTTTTGGTGCCCTTTCAGGTAATGCCATAGGGAAGGTCTCAGGGTGGGCTGTAATATGGAAATCCCAGAGCCATGATGATCCAGCGATGTACCTGGTGCCATCTATTAATGATATGGATGTGTCACGGTCCATGATTGCACCAGACAGAACATAAAGTATGCTGCCAATAGCTGTAAATGAAATGTCAGCGCAACGTTGGCCAAGCTTCACCATGTGAATGATTACTACCTGTAAGATCTTACTACTCAGGCGGCCCTGAAATTACTACTCTTGGAAACTAATCTAAAGTCATGGAAGGAGACCTCTGATTGTATCTGCACAGTAAATTCCCTGGGTGTCTGTGGATACGGGCGGATGTGCCAATAACTCCACACAAGGATTATCCCCATTCAGCCGGAATAATCTATGTGGTGCTAATGTGCAGCTCTTCAGTACAGAATGCACAAGAATGAACACGCTCGCTCTTCCCTCGGTTACATTTTTCCACTGTCCTTCGTTTAGTGGCCGTATACTCCTATCGGAGGCAGATGGCAAGATGTAGTAGACTGCATGCAAAGTATTTGTGCCTGTCCCATCCATCTGAGTTGGGCTGGCAGAAATGTATGCACGTTGCAGGAACAACCCATCCTACCATTCTCATACAGTGTATGGACGTTTCTGCAATCATTCTTCCGGTATCTCTGGTTCTATAGAAAAGTTGTGTTGGTAGTCTCCTTTTGCACACTTCTGTTACCGATTCCTGGGCCCCTCTTCTTTGCCCCCAAATGGCCGATTCCTGGGCCCCTCTTCTTTGCCCCCAAATGGCCGATTCCTGGGCCCCTCTTCTTTGCCCCCAAATGGCCACAGCACTGTACAGACAATGACTTACCATATTTATTATTATACTTATATAGCGCCATCATAATGCACAGCGCTTTGCAGACATCGTCATCACTGTCCCCATTGGTGCACATAGTCTAGATTCCCTATCAGTTGTTGGAGTGCGGTAGGAAGATGGAGTACCCGGAGGAAACCCACGCAGACACGGGGAGAACATACAAACTCCTGACAAATGTCGTTCTTGGTGGGATTTGAACCCAGTACCCCAGTGCTGCAAAATAACAATGCTAACCACTGAGCCACTGTTCTGCCTTAAAGAGAACCTGTCACCTAAAAAAATGCTATAGACCTGTAGATATACAACAATTTCACACATATCTAATACTTTTAAAAAATCTTGCAGAAAAATTACATATATATATCTCAAAAACTGTGAAGGTCATAAACAAACAGTAAATCTGACCTGTTAATAAATCATTGGACTGGGATTTATTAGACCATTAGACCATCATAATATAATGTATCATACCAGAATGCTGGGTAAATATAAAGGCTCAAATATAACTATTTAGAATCATTAATATAAAACATCCTACTCTCAGTCATATATACATCAAAAATGAGCCATAAATATCCCAGCATAAGTAAATGAGTCTCACCCAAGTGTATCCAGAAAACAGTCAGATCGTGCTGCCCCGACACGTGTTTCGCGTGGGCTTTCTCAAGGGGCACAGCCCCTGTGTGAAATTGTTGTATATCAATAAAAATTATATATTTTTTACCGTTTATGGGTTTCAGCGCTCCTTTTTCGTGTTGTATATAATCTATTTTTGGAGTATACCCTATTGTGCTTGTGTAAGCAATAGCCATTTTTTTTTCATTAACTCTGGTGTTTGTTAATAGACCTGTAGATGTGTGGTTAATGAACCTGCCCGATGCCGGCACTTAGACCTCCATTGCCAGGAGGAAATTAACTTTATTCCTCCCGGTAGTATTCTAGTTTCAGTCATTGGGGTGGTGCGGGCGCGGGTTCAGTCACCACTCTGACTATAACTGTGCGCCCTGCACTGACTGACGGCCGGCCCTAACGCTGAGCTGCTGTCAGTCAGTGCGGAGGGCACAGTTATAGCCGCCTCTCACTATACACAGAGCGGTGACCGAACCCGAGACCGGTGCCGCCGCCATTACTGAAACAGACTGCTACCGATAGGAATAAAGTTAATTTCCTCCCAATAGTGTGGGTCTAAGTGCCGACACTGGCAGGTTCACAACGCTATTAACCTCATATCTGCAGGTTTATAGCGTTTTTTTAGGTGACAGGTTCCTTTTAAAGTGAAACTATCATCACAATGTGACCGACCGTTTTGGGAATGTTTTTTTTTCATATCACAATCCTTATTAAAAAGCTAAAACAAAATCTAAATATGTACCATGACTCAGTGGTCAGATCCTATACTGTTGGCTGCAGCTGTAAATGTGTAGCCCTGGTACACAATACCAGGAGGATGAGTGGAGAGGTAACAGTTAAGGTCTCTTCATGACATCATGTACACTTCTGACACACCCAGCAGGGTGTGGAAGGGAGTGATTTTCTAGTCAGTCAGTTTCCTGTCCTTGGACAGAGTAGACGTGCCCAGTTTGAGCCTGTCATCAGTTCAGAACGTGGAGGCTGGTACAGGTGGTTTAATTCACCTTAGTCTAGTCAGAGCTGTGCCCCACTGGAAGAAAGACTGAACTATCTATTAAGAGTCGAGCAAATCGAAGGGCAAAGTGGAAGGAAGATTATTGGAAAAGTGCGTTTGGCTTGGAAGAGTCCTGCACATTGCTACCGGTTACTGGGGACCGAAGGATCACTATTAGCTACAAGCATAGTGAAGAGAAAACCAGAGATTTACCGGACCCTAGGTCGCGGCAAACAAGCCCCTTATAGTCAGTACGTAACTGGGGTCAGGGGAAGTGAAGACTTTGAGTCTCTGCAGGACAAAATAAGAATTCAGCTCCCTCATAGAAAGACTCCTAACACTAAACTGACTGGGAAGCACAGCTTTGGATAAGCTGGAATCATAGAGGGGACTACGCTTCAGGCTGGTCGTACTCATCTTCATTGGACAGTAAAGGAGGCCCCTAAGTTGCTTAGCTGTTGCCTCAAAGCTCATCCTCCATCAACCCCATCAGCCTCCCTGGGACCTGCTTGAACATCTTACAAGTAAAGGTATGGAAAGACGCTGACCGTGTGAGACTGAGTTATTATTGCATGCCTGCACAATCCCTACCTAACTACCGACCTGAGGGACCAGTCCCACCTGTAGGGGACCCGACATCTAGCTGCATCACCATCCCCTCAGAGATCTACAGCAGCGCTGGTATAAATTACCAGAAGACTACAGGTGGCGTCACGAACTGTACATAAATCAATCCCCTGTAAATATATCCCCAACATACGCCAGACCGCCCGGGCCACAGACCGAGCCACAGCTACCTGTGACAATCCCCATAGACTTCTACGGGCTCGGCTCTGAGTACCCCATTGCCCTGGTAACCCACAATTGTGGTGGCGGGTCGACACAAAACTTGGCGTCACGAACAGGATACGAAACTTGCAGCATTGCGAGCCCTGTGTGCCTGTGGAGTGTTTTTGTGAAAAAGGACTGTTTGCACTTTTGGCGCCAAAATCGCCATATTTGCCGCCAGATTCGCGCCCTAAGGCGCTGGAGAAGAAGGTGGGCGTACCTGAAAGAGCGCGCAAAGTCTTGGACACGCCCCCGGCTCTGACTCATCGGCAGGTCCTGCAACAGGAAGTGAACGCTCTGACATCAGAGCGCCTGCGACGAAGGTCCTGTTCCCACTGCGGTGCTTGTGAAATAGCAGCGTCTGAAACCGGTAGGCTCCGTTTAACCAAGGGGGCGCTAAGATGTCACAACAACCGGCTGACAGTGCGGCCCCGGCCGAGGCCCCAATCCCGCACCGTCTGGTATTGTAGCGCCAGATGGGGGCGCAGGCCCTGCACCCAGTCCGGTAGTCCCGATCATGCCACTAACGCTCCCATACATGCCTGGGGCGAAATGGCTTCCCCAATACAGCGGTGGGCCAGGCACATTAGCAGGCTTCAAGCGGAAGTTATGCAGCATCCTAGAAATGTACTCCATGCCTGAGAGACAAAAAGCTGCTGTGCTAATAGGGCAGCTAACTGGCGCTGCTGAGAGGGAAGTGGAGACCTGGGATACCGTTGATCAGGAGTCGGTACCTGCGATCTTCCTGAAGCTAAATGCCATATTTGAAGACCGCACAGAAACGGATCTCCGGATGGCCTTCTATCACTGTTCACAACAGCCAGGTGACAGCATCCGGGACTATGCTTGCCGACTACAGGGAGCCCTGAGAGCCCTCAAGCAAGTTAACCATTTAAATGCTATCGACGAGAATAGAATGCTGAAAGAACAATTTATACAGGGATTGAGATCCCCAGAGGAACGCAGAACTGTAAATTGGTGGTCCTTAGATCATCCGGATGCTACCTTTGATGCCCTAAAGGACATGGCAATAAAAGGGCTGCGGCCCCTGGGCAAACCTGAGGTGGCCACCCAACATCATCAGGGTGAAGTCACTCTGGAATCGGCAGTAACCCCCTGTTCCCCGCTAGTGGCTGAAGCCAAAGCGCAGGTGACACCTCCTAGTGAATTGGACTGTCTGCGCTCAGAGGTGCGCCAGCTGACTAAAAATCTGGCCGCTGTGATGAGTGCCCTGCAGCTGCGGAAAGAGGAGGAAGGAAAGATCTCGTTAGCCGACTGCCCAGAAGACGTCCCGTGGATGCATCGGAGAAGAAAGAAGACGTCACCCCCCCGGAGGAGGACAACGCCACCCCCAGGAGCAACCTCTGATCAACACCCTTCTCGTCGAGAGATCATCTGTTATCGCTGCAACCGGAAAGGTCATCTGTCTACACAGTGTCCTTTAAACGGCAGAACCTGGGTCCAAGGGCCAACACCCAGGAGAATACCCGTCAGGCCCCCTAGACTGGAACCGCAGGTATGTGGGCGGGCGACCCTACCTGTCTATTATTCTAGATGGTATTGCTGTTCCAGCATTGTTAGACACTGGGTCCCAGGTGACCCTAATACCTGATGCTCTATATACCAAGTACTGGTCAATGGACAGTCTTAAACCTCCGAGCCTTGACTTTACTGTGTATGCTTCTAATGGTCTTCCTGTAGAAGTACTCGGAACAAAAAGTGTAGATGTAAAGGTGGGCAGAGAGGAGTTGAAAGACCAGGGACTTCTGGTAGTAAAGACTGTAAATGAGGAGAATGGTTTAAATATAATTTTGGGTACTAACATTATCGGTAATTGTTTGGGAGAAGTTGTGTTCTTGCTCCAACAGCTCGCTGAGATTGCCCGACCAAGGCAGAGAGGAGTAATCCAAAGAGAGATCCGGGCCCTGGTGTGTCAGCAGCAAGCGAAGCTTACCGACGGCGAAATTGGTAATGTACGGGTCACTGACTCGGATCCTATTGTGATACCCCCAATGAGTGAAATGATCATTTGGTGCAGGGCGGCCATAGGTCTGAGAGGACAGAATTACCAAGCTGTAGTAGAACCCCACCATTCAGAACATAGACCTACACTTATGACTGCTAGAGGAGTAGTAGAAGTGGTGAATGGAAGAGTACCGGTACGGCTTCTCAATTGGGGAGATGATGAGGTAAATTTACCCCGTTATGCAACCATTGCTAAACTTCATGCTGTTGATAATAATTCTATTCTCCCGGCTGAGTCCTTAGACTCCTGTCAAATAGAGGAGGACAATGACCCAGCAACTCAGGTGGCGGAATGGTGTCAGCAACTCCATGTTGGGACGGACACCACTCCCGCTCACCAGAAGCAAGGGGTATTACGGGTGGTGCAAGAGTACGCCCAAGTGTTTAGCAAAAATCCACTTGATTTTGGGACAATTAAGGGAGTACAACATCATATCCCTACAGGCAATCATCCTCCCATCAAAGAGCGGTATAGGCCCATACCTCCAGCTCATTATCAGAAGGCTAAAGAAATGTTGAATGATATGAAGAAAGCTGGGGTGATAAGGGATAGTTGTAGCCCCTGGGCAGCCCCTCTAGTTCTGGTTAAAAAGAAAGATGGTAGTATGAGAATGTGTGTGGATTACAGGCAGGTGAACCGCATAACACACAAGGATGCATACCCGCTACCACGTATAGAGGAATCATTAGCTGCTCTGAAAACGGCTAACTACTTTTCTACCCTTGATCTGACTAGTGGTTACTGGCAAGTGGCTGTGGCTGAGGAGGATCGTGAGAAAACGGCTTTCACCACCCCAATGGGGCTCTGTGAGTTCGACAGAATGCCGTTTGGGCTCAGTAGTGCCCCAGGAACATTTCAGAGAGTGATGGAAAACTGTCTGGGACATCTCAATTTTGAAACCGTGCTGCTATACCTAGACGACGTTATCGTGTATTCCAAGACATATGAGGACCATCTGAAGCACCTGGCAGAAGTATTCGAGTCCCTGTCCAGGTACGGGATGAAGTTGAAACCCTCAAAATGCCATCTACTCAAACAGAAGGTGCAATACTTGGGGCACATCGTCAGTTCGGAAGGAGTAGCGCCGGACCCAGAGAAAGTCACTGCCATCCAGAAGTGGCCGGAGCCGAAGAACCTTAAGGAAGTGCGACAGTTCCTGGGACTAACGGGTTACTACAGGAGATTCGTGAAAGATTACACGAAGAAGGCAGCTCCTTTACAGGACCTCCTGGTAGGACAATCCCTAAAGAGCAGAAACCCTCCCTTTAATTGGGGTAAAGAACAGGCTGAAGCATTCCAAAAGATGAAAGAGATCCTGACAGGTGATGAGATCTTAACCTATCCTGATTACAGCCAACCGTTCCTGTTGTACACCGACGCCAGTAATGAAGGGCTGGGAGCAGTTCTTAGTCAGAAGCAGAATGGCCAAGAAAAAGTCATCACTTATGCTAGCAGAAAACTCAGGCCAACGGAGAGGAATCCGGAAAATTATAGCAGCTTCAAGCTGGAGTTTCTGGCGCTGGTCTGGGCCATTACTGAAAGATTTAAGCACTATCTGGCCTCCAATAAGTTCACGGCGTACACAGACAACAACCCGTTAACGCACCTGGAAACTGCCAAGCTGGGTGCCATGGAGCAGCGATGGATGGCTCGGTTGTCCAATTACCAGTTTACTATCAAGTACCGGGCAGGTCGAAAGAATGCTAATGCTGATGCGTTGTCCCGAATGCCGCATGACTCTGATACGGAAGAAGAATCGGACGACCTGGAAGAAATTGAGCTACCTGCGTTTCATCGAAATGGGGTAGTCCATGAGCATCGAGTCCACAGAAAGCAGAATGGTGCAACATTAAATCCTTTACCCCATCATAGTTGGAAAGAGACTCAGGACAGTGATCCAGTGGTCAGCCGCATCAAGGAGTTGTTAAGACAGGAAGGCTCCTCTCTGGAAAAGGATGCACCTATGTCAGCCAAGCTCCTGTGGAACGAGAAAAGCAGGTTGTTCCTATACCGTGAGAAGTTGTGCAGGAGATACGTCAACCCCAGAACCCATGAGATGGTCTGGCAAATCGTGGTCCCCAAGGCAGACGTCCCAATGGTGTTGGAAGCATACCACGATCAAGCAGGACACTTTGGCTGGAGAAAGCTGGAGACCCTGTTGAGATGCCGGTTCTATTGGGTAGGGATGCGCAGCTCCATCGAGAGGTGGTGTCGGAACTGTGGACCCTGTGGTCTCAGAAGAAAGGACTACGGTAGTCAGAAGGCACCCCTGCAACCTATCCGGACGACTCGTCCTCTGGAGATTGTGGCCCTGGACCACGTCAAATTGTCGCCAAGTAGATCTGGATACTCATACGCCTTGACCATGGTGGACCATTACTCCAGATTTCTGGTAGTTGTTCCAGTTAAGGACCAGACCGCGGTGACGGCAGCGAAGACCTTTCAAGCAAGTTTCTGCAGACCGCATGGGTATCCGGAGCAAGTCTTAACCGATCAGGGACCTGCTTTTGAAGCCGATTTATTCAAGGAATTCTGTCATATGTACGGGTGCAAGAAAATTAGAACGACACCATACCACCCTCAAACCAACGGTCTTTGTGAAAAGATGAACCATATTGTCCTTGACTTGTTGAGATCCATACCGTTGGAAGACAGGAATCGATGGCCGGATTTACTACCTGATTTGGTTGATTTGTATAATCATATACCTGTAAGCTCAACTAACTGCACTCCAGCTTATCTTATGCGAGCAAGGCCCGGAAAACTACCAATGGATCTAGAACTTGGAGTGGTAGAACCGGAGGCAGACGATGCTGTTGAATACTGGGACGTCAATCGGCAAGAGCAATACAGAAGAGTACAAATCTGTGTGGAGGAAAGTCTTAATAAGGCACGGGAGAAACAGGAAGATGTTTACAACCGAAATGCTCCTGCCAAGCCTCTGATGCCTGGAGAGGTAGTATTAAAAAGAAAAAGGAAGATGCACAAATTGGATAATCAGTGGGAGCAAGAACCCTACGTCATACAAGATTCTAAATATGACAACAGAAAAGTTTGTGTCGTCAGTAAAGACGGAGGAAGAACAACCACCACTGTGTCCAGAGATCATTTGAAGTTGTGTCCAGAACACTTAAAGAGTTGTGAAAAGAACCCTGTCCTCAATCAAAGAGAAAGAAAGGAAGAGGTCATACACACCGATCTGGGAGATTTTCCTGCGGATTGGCCCCGACTGGGAGATGCTGTGATAATTCCAGTGTTGCAGTTTTATCAGCCACAAGAGGAA
>JARQOD010000010.1:8645670-8812664 GCA_033576555.1 Oophaga sylvatica
ATCATCACAATGTGACCGCCTTTTTGGGGGAAAGTTTTTTTTTCAAAACACAATCCTATTAAAAAACTTAAAAAAAATTTAAAATAGTACAAAACCCCGTGGAGCCCCATATGTTGGTGCGCTTTTAAAAAGTGTCCCTGGTCAAAATCCCCGGGGATGAGGGGAAAGGTCCGTTAAGGTTTTTTCATGACATATGTCCCTTTTTTGGGAACCCCCGCAGGGGGGGGGAAAAAGGGGTGTTTTTGTCAGTCAGTTTTCCCGCCCTTTTGGGAGGGGAGCCCTGCCATTTTTAGTGTCATCATTTCAAAACGTGGAGGGGTACCCGGGGGTTTTTCCCCTTTTTTTTCGTCAGAGCGTGCCAGGGGAAGGGAAAAACCCGAACATTTTAAGAGTCGGAAAAACAAAAAGGAAAGGGGAAAGGAAAATTTTTGGGGAAAAGGGGTTTGGTTGGAAAGGGGCCGCACAATTTTACGGTTACGGGGACCGAAAAGGTAAAATTTTGAAAAACTAGTGAAAAAAACCAGGTTTTCCCCGGCCCCCAGGGGGGGGCAAACAAGCCCTTTGTCAGTAGAAAGGGGGGAGGGAAGTGGTTTTGAGTTGCGGAAAAAAAAAAATTTTAGCCCTCCGAAAGACCTACCCAAAAAAGATGGGAAGCACAGTTTGGTAAGTGGAAAATAGGGGGATCCCTTCGGGGTGGTCGTCTTCTTATTGGACAGAAAAAGGGGGCCCCCCATTTTCTTAGTTTTCCCCCAAAAATCAACCCCCCTCCCCCTCATTTTGGGGCCGCTTAAAAACCTTTTTAAAGTAAAAGGGAGGGAAAAAAGCGCCCTTGAGGGAAGGGGGATTTTGTGCCTGACAATCCCTACCTAACTCCCCCCTGGGGCCAGTACCTGTGGGGCCCGCCCAAACTGCATCAAAACCCCGAGTCTACAGCGCGTGGTTTAAAAAAAAAACCCGAAGATTTGGTGGGTCAGAATGTAATAAATAATCCCTGAAAAAATTTTTCCCCCAAATACGGGAGACCCCCCGGGGCCCCGACGAGCCCCCGCTATGTGAAATCCCCCTAGATTTTCCCGGGGTGGGTCTGAGACCCCCAATTTTCCCCGGTAACCCCCCTTGTGGTGGGGGCGAAAACAAAAAATTGGGGGTACGAACAGGGACAAATGCAGCCCTTTCGAGCCCTGGGGGCCTGTGGAGTGTTTTTGGGGGGAAAAAACTGTTTTTCCCCTTTTTGGGCCAAAAGCCATATTTGCCCCCCGTTCGGCCTGGGTGGGGGAAAAAAATGGGTCCCTGAAAAGCGGCAAAGTCTTGCCCGCCCCTCTGATCCCCCAGGTTGCAAAAGGAAGGGAAGCTCTGAAATCAGAGGTGCGCCCAAGGCCCGTTCCCCTTTGGGTTGTGAAATAGCAGGCTGAAACCCCGGGGGGGGTCGTTTAACCCGGGGGCGCTAAGAAATCCAACAAGGTGACCCCTGCGGCCCCCCGGCCCCGGGGGGGCCCAAAAACCCCCCTTGGTATTTCCCGTGGGGGGGCAGGCCCTGCACCCAGTTCCCCGGGTTGTCCCGATATGCCCCCAGTCCCCTCCCGGGTGGGGCGAAAAAATTCCCCAAAAAACAGCGGTGGGCCCGGAATTGCAGGGGTTTTAAGCGGAAAAAATGCAGCATCCCAAAATGTCTCCATGCCTGGGGCCCAAAAGCGTGTCTTTTTTAGGTAAAAGGCGTGTGGGGGGAAGTGGGGACCCCCGGGTCGTTGATCAGGGTCGGTACCCGGATTTCCCGAAGCTAAAATTTTCCATTTGAAGACCCCAAAAAAAGGATTCGGATGGCCTTCTCTCCCCGTTCACAACAAAAGGTAGCATCCGGGACTTGCTTTTCCGATAAGGGGGCTGAGAGCCCCGGAAAAAAACCCCCTTTTAAAAGCTTTTGCCCAGAAAAGAAGTGAAGAAAAATTTTTAAAGGGGTTGAGAACCCCCGGGGAAAAAAAAAAACTGTAAATTGGTTTTTCCCTTACCCATCTATTTATGCCCAAAACTGGAAAAAAAAACTCCCCCGGGCAACCTGAGGGGCCCCCAAATCCGGGTGAAGCTCTGGTTTTCGTAACCCCCCTTTCCCCCCAGGTGAAACAAAGCCAGGTACCTCCCGTGAATTTGGTTTGCGTAGGGTGCGCCCCCGACTAAAATTGGCCGTGTGGGAGTGCCCTGAGTGGGAAAGAAAAGGGGAGGAAAAAATCTGTTAGCCCATGCCAGAAGAGTCCGTGGGGGGATGGAGAAAAAAGAAAAGGGCCCCCCGGGGGGGACAAAACCCCCCCGGAGCCCAAATTTATAACACCCTTTCGTCGGGATCATCTGTTTTTGTGAAACCCGGGGAAAATTTTTTTTTACCCCGGGCTTTTAAAAGGGGGGAAACCCGGTCCGGGGGCCCCCCCAAAAGGGGAAACCCCGGCCCCAAGGAACGAGGGGAGGGGCGGGCGACCCACTGTCTTTAAATTTGATTTGGGTTTTTGGGTTTCCCCAAATTTTAAAAATGGGTCGGTGGGCCCCCAATGAGGGTTTATACCCTACTGGTCAAAGGCCCTTTAATCGACCTTTTTTTTACGGGGTTTTTCTAAAAATTTTTGGGAAAAAAACGGAAAAAAAGTGTGAAATAAAGGTGGGGAGAGAGGGTTGAAAGACCCGGGGGGTTTGGGGGGGAAAGACTGTAAAAGAGGAAGGGGTTTAAAAAAATTTTTTGGGGGGAAAAATTTCGGTAAATTTTTGGGGAAAAATTTTTTTTTTGCTCCAAAACCCCCCGGAATTTTTGACCCAAGGGGGGGGGGATAAAAAAAAAAGAGATGGGCCTGGTGTGTCCCCGCAGCGGAGTTACCCCCGGGGAAATTGGTAATGTGGGTACGAACGGATTTTTTGTGATCCCCCCCAGTGAAAAAAAAATTTGGGGGGGGATGGTTGGAGGAAGAATTACCAAGTGTAAAAGGGAACCCCCCCCCAGAAAAGCCCCCCCTTTCTGAGGGGTAGTTGAAGGTTTGGGGGGAAAAGGGAAAAGTAGTCCCGGGTTTCCTTGGGGAAGTGAGGGGAATTTCCCCCCTTTGCAAAAAATTTCTAAACTTATGTGTTTATAAAATTCTACCCGGGAGTCCCCTTTTTCCCCCTGTCAAAAAAGAGGAGGACAATTTACCGCAACTCGGTGGGGGATGGTGTCAGGGCCCCCAGTTGGGGGGGAACCATCCCCCTCCCAGAAGCAGGGGGGGTTGGGTGGGCAAGAGTAGCCCAAATGTTTACAAAAACCCCCTTGATTTTGGGGGGTTAGGGAGTTACAACCTCTTTGGGAAAAACTTCAAAGCGGTTTTGGCCCCTTTCCCAGCTCATTATCCCAAGGAAAAAAAAATGGGAAAAGAGAAAGTGGGGGAAAAGGGGATTTTAGCCCCCCCCGGGTTTTTTGGTTTTAAAGGATGGGGTATGAGAATGTGTGGGGGATTTTAAAGGGGTGCCCATAAAACACAAGGGCCCCCTCCCGTTCCCCCCGTATAGAGATATTAGGCTTAAAAAGGGGGAAATTATTTTTTTCCCCTTTTTGCTAGGGGGTTCCCGGAAAGGGGGGGGGGTGGGGGGTGTGAGAAAAGGTTTTTTACCCCCCCAATGGGGCTTGGGGGTTGGGGCGATCCCTTTTGGGGGGGTAGTCCCCCCGGAAATTTCCCCGGGGTTTAGGAAAATGCGGGACTTAATTTTAAAAACCCTGGTTACTGGGCGAGTTATCGTGTTTCCCCAATTAGGACCCATCTAAGCCCCGGGGGAAGTATGGTCCCTGAACCCGGGAAAAAGTTGAAACCCCAAATCCATTACTCAAAAAAGGGCCAAAAATTTGGGGGCCCTGCAGTTGGGAAAGGGGTAGGGGCCCCGGGAAAATCACTGCAAAAAAAGTGGGGGGCCCCAAAAAACCTTAAGGGGTGGAAATTCGGGACTACGGGTTTTAAAAAAAAAAGTGAAAGTTAAAAAAGGGGCCGTCTTTTTCGGCCCCGGTGGACTCCCTTTAAAAGGGAAAAACCCCCTTTTAAAAATTTGGGGGAAAAAACGGTAAAAATTCCCAAAAAATGAAAGATCCAAAGGGGGATGGTTTTTAAAATTTTTGGGGTCGCCCCCCTTTTTTTTAAAACCCCCGCCCCCTTTAAGGGGGGGGCAGGGCTTGGGGGAAAAAGGTTGGGGCCAAAGGAAAAAATCAATTTGGGTGCGAAAAAGGAACGGGAGGAACCCGGGAAAAAAAATGCAGCTTAAAAATGGAGTTTTGGGTGGTTGGGCCTTACTAAAAATTTAAAACATTTTGGGGTCAAAAGTTCCGGCGTCACAGAAAACCCCCTTTAAACCCCTAAAAAAACCAAGTGGGGCCATGGGCAGCGATTTGGGTGGCTCGGTTGCCCAAAAATTCCCCCTTTACTATAAAATACGGGAAAAGGGGCGAAAAAAATGCTATGTGGGTTGTCCAAAAACCCCCATGACTTGTTGGGAAAAAAATGGGGCGACTGGAAAAAATTTTAGACCTGCGTTTCATCGAAAGGGGGGGGCCCCCGGGGAAAGAGTCCCCAAAAAACCCCAAAAGGGGAAATTTTAAACTTTCCCTCTGGGAAAAAAACCCGGACAGGATCCAGTGGTCCCGCAAAAGGAGTTGTTTTAAAACAGGAAGGCCCCCCTTTGGGAAAAAGGTTTCCCCCTTTCCCCAAGTCTGGGGAAAGAAAGGGAAAAAAGGTTTTTTCCCATGTGAAAAGGTGCCCGGGATAGTTTCCCCCGCCCCATGGATGGTCTGGCAAAGGGTCCCCCCGGAAAACCCCCAATGGGGGTTTGGGAAACATCCCCATCAAGCAGGACCTTTTTGGGGGGGGAAAAGGGGGGCCCCTTTTTGTCCCCGGTTTTTATTGGGTGGGATGCGCACTCCATCGAGGGTGGTGTGGGAAAATTGGCCCCGGGGGCTCGGGGGAAAAAAAAAGGGCTACGGGTAGAACCCCCGCCCCTATCCGGACGAATGGGTTTTGGGTTGTGGTGGCCCCGTCAAATTTTCGCCCCAAAAAGTTGGATACTCAAAGCCTTGCCCCGGTGGGGGGATTCTCCGATTTTGGTAGTTTTTCCAGTTAAGGACCCCAAACCCCGGGGCCCCAGGAAAACCCCTTTTTTGCAAGTTTCGCGCCGCATGGGTATCCGGAGCAAAAATTTTAAAGAAAAGGGGCCCCCCCTTTTTAAGCATTTATTCAAGGATTTGGTTTTTTCCCCGGGGGCAAAAAAAAATTTGAACGACCCCCTCCCCCCCAAAAAACGGTCTTTGTGAAAAATGCCCCTTTGTCTTGCTTGTTGGGGTCCTTTTTAACCCCCGGAAGCAGGAATCGTGGCCCCGGGGGTTTCTCTGATTTGGTTGATTTGAAAACATATTTCCCCCAAAAACAACTATGCCCTCCCCCCCTTTCTAAAGGAGCAAGGCCCGGAAAAAACCAAAAAATCTAGAATTGGGGTGGGGGCGGAGGGGGGGCGTTTCGTTGAAAACTGGGGGGGGCCCAAAGGGAAAAACAAAACGAAGATACCCCCTCTGTGTGGGGAAAGTCTTAAAAAGGCACGGGGAAACAGGGATGTTTCAACGAAAAGCTCCTGGGCCAAAAAGTGCTGGAGAGGTTTTTTTAAAAAGAAAAAAAGATGCACAAAAATTGGGGGAAACTGGGAGCAAGAACTATAATTTAAAAAATTTTAAAATGACAACCGGGAAAGTTTGTGTCGTCAGTAAAGAGGGGAAAAAACCCCCATGCCCCCGAGATCCCTTTTAAATTGGCCCAAAAAAATTAAAAAGTTGTGAAAAAAAACCCCGCCCCAATAAAAAGAAAAAAGGGAAGGGGATACACCCCCATCTGGGAAATTTTTCCCGCGGATTGGCCCCGTGGGGAAGCTGTGATAATTCCCCGTGTTGCCCTTTTAAAAAGCCCCAAGAGGGGAAAAATTTACCCCCCAGTTGTGCCCGTGGGCCCCCTTTAGCCCCTTTGGAGTCCCCCCCCGAAAAATCAACCCCCGGAACCCCCAAAATGGTATTTAGAAGCAGGCCCCCTAAATATGGGTCCCTGGTGAAGCTCTCCCCCAGCATCCCTCCCCCCTTTAGATCCTGAGTTGGGAGTTCAGTTTTCCGTACCAGTGCCAGAAGATCGCCCCTTTTAACCCGAAAAACAAACCCCGTAACAGAGAGAATACAAAAAAGGGGGGGAATTTTCCCTTGTTCCGCAGTGTTATAACGTTCATGTAATCCCTTAAAAAGTTTTATTAAAAATTTTGTGTTTTTCCCTATTTGTCTTGTTAAAATGGATCAGAGGGTGAGGTGAGAGCCAAAAACGTATTTAAATGTTGCACTTTGGCCCCTTTTTTAATTTTTTTACCCGAAACCCCTTTTTTTTCTGAAAAAAAAGTGTGGTGGTGGGGGCTAGTGGGCGCTTTGGTGTTTTTCCCCCCCGGACCCCCCGGGGAAGGGTTTTTGGGGGGGGCCTTCACAAGTTTACCGTTTATTTATTAAATGCTATTTCTACTTTTGTATTTTTTTATATAAGTTATTTTCAAAATCCAAAAATATTCCCCCCCCGGGGGGGGAAAAACCAAAGGGTTTCCTTGTTTTGTTTTATGAAAAACCCCCCCCAAGTTCTTTTTTTTCAGCCCGGGAGGGCTGTCTTTTTCCATGGGGGTGTGTAGCCCGGGAAAACAATACCGGGGGGGGGAGTGGAGAGGAACAGTTGGTCTTTCCGGGGACCCCCGTACATTCTAAACCCCCAGGGGGGTGTGGAAGGGGGATTTTCTATTTCCCGTCGTTTTGCCCCTTTGGCAAGTGACGGCCCAGTTTGGCCTGCATTTTTTCCCCGGGGGGCTGGTAGGGGGGGTTTTTTAAATTTTTTTGTCTAGTAGGCTGTCCCCCAAAATGGAAAAAAAAAAATAAAAATATTTTTTAAAAGTCGAGCAAATCAAAGGGGGGAAAAAAGGGGGGAAAATTTTTGGAAAAAAGGGGTTTGGTTTGGGGAAAACCCCGACCTTGCTCCCCTTTTTGGGGGGGGAAGGATACTTTTTGCAAAACCCCCCTGTGGGGGAAAAACCCCGGTTTTTCCGGGGCCCTTTGGTGCGGAAAAAAAACCCCTTTTGGGGCAGTAGAAATTTTGGGGGCAGGGGGGTGAACCCTTTTTAGTCTTGGGGCCCCAAAAAAAAAAATTTGGGGCCCCCCCCTGGGGAAAAAATCCAAAACTAAACGGGGGGGAAACACGCTTTGGATAATCTTGGGGAAAAAAAAGAGGGGACTACGCTTTGGTGGTCGTTCTCATTTCATTGGACGTAAAGGAGGCCCCCCCGTTTTCTTTTTTGTTGCCCCAAGCTCATCCTCCCTCAAAACCCCCCCCCCTCCCTGGGATGTTTTTCATCTTACAAGAAAAAAGGGGGGGGAAAAACGGCCGGTGAGGGGAAAGGGGTTTTTAAAGGGGGGTGAAATCCCTTTCCCAACTCCCCACCGAGGGCCCCGCCCCCCGTGGGGACCCCCCCTTTGCTGCTCACCCCCAACCCCCGAGTTTTTCCCCCCCCGTGGTTTAAATTACAGAAGGGGGCAGGGGGGGTACGAACTGGGGTTTTTAAAAAAAAACCCCCCTTTTTAAAAAAATCCCCCTCGCCCCCCCGCCCCCGGGCCCCCAAAGGGGGGGGCAAGGTACCCCCGCAATCCCCTTTGACTTTTCGGGGGGGGTCTGGTACCCATTGCCCGGGGAAAAAATTTTTTGGGGGGGGGGTCGAAAATAAGAGGTTTTTTGACGTCGCCTAACGTGCGTGAGGTTTATTTCAATCCAAATGCCGGGCGTGGGGTTTTTGTTGGTGCACCGAGTTGGTGCTGCCCCCCCCCTGAAGGGGGACTCCCCCGGAAGAAAAAAATTTTTTTTTTTTCCCGAAGTGGCCCGGGGCCCCCCCTGGTTTTTTATTTTTCCTACCCCTGAACCTTTCTGGGTTCCCAAGTGGAGGGGTTTTTTTTTGGGAAAGGTTTTTAAAAAAAAAAAACTGTTTTTTTTGGGGGGTTTCCCTTCAAGTAAAACCAAAAAGGGGGGGGGGACCGTAAAAAAAAAAAGGTTTTTTTTTTTGGGGTAGATTTAAACTTTCTTTTTGGGGGGATGGTTCCCCCCCGTTCAGCCCCGGGGGGGGCCCCCCCTATCCCCCCACTTCCATGCTTTTACCGTGCTCGTCTGCAGGGGGGAAAAGCCAGCTCCGGGAGCAAACACCCCACCGCCCCCGTAAAAACCCTCCCCCGGAATCGCGCTATGTTGCGCCCCCTTTCCCAATTTTTTTAAACATTATTATTTTATTATCTTACAATTCAAAATATTAAAAAAATTTTTCTTATAAAAAAAATTTTTTGGGAAAAAACGGTATTTATTTTTTTAAAAAAACCCCCCTGTTTGCCCTACAAAACCTGATGATGTCCCACCCTTTTGGGGGGGCCGCTGTGTCTTGGCCTGTGCCCCCCCCGGGGGGCCGGGGGACGCATGCCCCCTGCTTTGGCTTCCCCCGGGGGCCAAATTTTTCCTTTGGGAACCCCCGGGCCCCCGGTGGGGGAAAAAAGGCTATTCAGCAAAAAATGCGCTTTTTTCTGGTAAACCTAAAAAAAACAAGTGGTTTTTAATTTTTAATTTTTTTGAAAAGGGAATACGCGGACTTGTGCTAAATTTTTGGGAAAAAAAGACCCCCCGGGGGGGTTTTGGTCCCCTTTCCAAAAATTCCCGGGGAAAAGGGGGGCCCCCCTCCCCCTCCCCTCCCCATTAATTTTTTGGGGGCCCCCCTTTTTTTATTTTGATCCTTTTGGGAAAAAGGGTGGAAAGGGGGGTTTTTTTTGAATTGTGAACGGGGGCCGGGGCCCCCCCCCCTTCTTTTAGGAAAATTTTACCACTCGGGAAAATTTTCCCTTTAAAAAGAAATGGCTCCCCTTAAAAGGGGCCTCCCCTTTAAAACCAAAAAACATGAAAATTTTGTCTGGGGCATTAATCCAAAAAAGTTTTTGGGGGCGCCTTTCTTTACATGTCATTTCTCTGCTGCTTTTTTTGGGGTTTTTTTTGGAAAAAACCCTTTTTTCTGCTGTAGAAACAAGGGGAAACTGACCTTTTGCCCCAATCTGCAAGAAAAAGGGCCCAAAAAGGGGTCCCCCGATCATTTTTTTGGTGGGGTTTTTTTTCCCCAGTATTTTTTTAAAACAAACCCCGGAGTGGGGGGAAATTTTAAAAAGTGATGACGTTTTTTATTTATTTTTTCCCTTTTATTGGGGTTTCCAAAATTGATTTTTTCAAATATGAGGTAAATTTTGCCCAAATTTTTCTGAGGGGAAAAAATGACATATACCGGGTAAAACCCCCCAAAAATGGGGGAAATATCCCAAAAAAATGGGGAAAAAAGGGGCTGCCCCTATACTGAGGTAAAAAAGGGGCCAAAAAATGAGGAAAAATACTGCCCCAAAAATGGGGTTTTAAAAAACTGAAAAATTTTTGAGGTAAAAAACTGCCCCCAAAAAATGGGGGGAAAAACGCCCAAAATATGAGGGTAAATCCCCCCCCAAATATGAGGTAAAAAAATGCCCCAATACTGAGGAAAAAAATGCCCCAAAAACTAAAAGGGAAAAAACTGCCCAAAAAACTGAGGTAAAACACTAAACCCAAAAGGGGGGGACAAACACGCCAAAAAAATGAGTACAACACTGACCAAATATGAGGAAAAATTTCTGCCCCAAATTTTCTGAGGAAAAAAATACTGCCCAAAATTTTCGGGGTTTAAAAAATGTAAAAAAAAATGTGTGAAGGGGCCCCGGGGGTACGATCCCACGATGAGCGTTTGTTTTAGTTTTTGTTTTCCCGCAAAAATTTTTTCCCATTTTTTTAAAATTTGTTAGGTGCATTTTTTTATTGGTTTTTGAGGTTTTTTTTTTACATGCTTTTTTTTGCTTTTTTTTAAAGCTGCGGTTTTTGTCTTTTTTTGGGGTTTTTTGCTTAAAAAAAGGGGCTTTCTTTTTGTACTTCCGGGGTTTTTGGGTGAAAAAAAAATTTTATTTTAAAAATCCATTACTTTGTGACTGTAAGCGCGGAAAAAAAAAGGCGTGTCAAAATGCCCCAAAAAAACCCCGTGGGGGAAAAAGGGTAAGGGGCTCTGAGTTGTGAGAGTGGATACTTTTTATTTTTATATATTTTTACGTTCAAACTTAAAAAGTGAGCAAGATAGATATTTTCCCCCAAACCCCTTTTTATCGTACTGCCCTAAGGAAATCCCCACCAATACATTTTCCCAATAAACCCCCTTAAAACCAAAAAAATCCCCAAATTTAATTTTAAAAAAAGTGTATATAGGACCAAATAAAAAGGGATAATATTTCCCCCACAAACGGCAGTGCCCCAAAAATTTTTCCCAAAATCAGCCCAAAAAGGGCCCCAACCCCAAATAGTGAAAAGGGGGAAAGATAACGACCGTTTTTGATGGGGTAATGGTGGGTTTGAAAAAACCCGGGGGTTTCCCCTTTTGGGGGAATTCCCCTTGGGGGCCCCTTTTAAATTTTAAGGGGTCTAAAAAAAATCCTGTTTTGCCGCCCCCAAAAAAGATGGTTTCTGAAAACCCTTTTTAAGGGCCCCCAAAAAGGGGGGAAAGGAAAAAATTTTAGATTTTATGGAAAAGTTTTAAAAAGTCCGTTGGAAAAAAAAACCTTTTGGAAAACAACCCCCCGGGAACAGGGGTTTACTTTTTATTACAAATTTTTAAAAAATGAAATTTTTTTCTAAAAGGGGGGGAAACTTTCGAGAAAATTTTTCTGCAATCCAAAAACCCGAGGACGTGTCTAAGTATTTTTGTTTCTCTTTAGAATTTTTTATCCCTGTGCTTACAGAGTAATAAATTTTAATTTTTTTGGGAAAATTTTTGCCCCCTCGCTTACATATTTTTCAATTTTGAAAAAATTTGCCACCCCAAAAAAAAAAAAAAGTTGGCCCAATGGGGGGGGACCCCTGTGACTGAAAAAGAGGGGCAGGGGGAAAATTTTTAAAAACCCCTTTGGGGGTGTTTAAAAGGGGGGAACCCCCCCCCCTTATGGGGGGGGGAAAGGGGCCCCCGGGTTTTCTTGGGGTTTTTAAATTTTTCTCCATTTCTTTTGGGGGGCCCCGTTTTCCCCCCTTAAGGGCCCCCCAAAGTGTGAAAACCCCGAGGTAGGGGTTTTTTCCCTTTTGGGGAGGGCAAAAAAGGTTTTTATGCCCGGAGAGGAGACTTTTAATTTTTTTGTGCCCTTCCAAAAAAATTTTGCAAATTGTTCTTCAGAGAAAAAAAGGACTAGAACTGTAGGCACCTCGGGGGAAAAGAATCCTAAAACAATATCGGGGGCTTTAAAAAGCCCCTTTTTAAAAAGGGCTCATTATAAAAGCCCCAAAATTGAATCTCAATTTGCAGAACCCGGGGGGTTTTGGGGGTACTGCCCCCATTGGTAAAAAAGAATTTAATGGTAGGGGGGCAAAAACCCCCCGGGAATTTTAAGGTGTGTTTTTCCCTTTTTGGGGGGTGACATGCCGTTAAATTACCTTGTTGCAAATTTGTTTTTTTATCCCCCTCATGTGGCAAAAGGGCGTTAAAGGGTTGTTTTGCTTCAAAAGGTTTTTGCCCCAAGGTGGGCTTTTTTTTTTTGTTGAGGTTTTCCCCCTTTCCTGAAGAGGGGGGAAACGAAATTTTTGTTTGAAAATTTTTTTTGGGTGTGTTCCTTACCAAAACCCCCGGGTCCCCCCGTTTAAAACTTTGGGAAATCGAAGTGTAAATTTTTTTTTTAATTTTTTTTAAAAAGGGAAGTTTTGGTTTTTTGATTTTGATTTTTATCATTTTTCCCCTTTTTGGTTGTTTTTATGGGGGTAAAATCTATGTGAAAGCTAAAGCCGACCCGGGGCGGTTGACATTCGAATTGTTTCCCCCTGGAACGGAGACTATGATTTCCACGGGGGTTTTGGGAACAACCAGGCCAGGGTTTTTTTTCGTTTTAAAAAAGTCCAAAAAAGTTGGAGGGGCCCCCCCTGACCCCAAAAAGGGGGGGGGACACTCCCCCCGAGTATATAAAGGGGGGGGGCATTCCTGGATTTAAAGGGGGATGGGGGATTCCCCCGAGCCATTAAAATTTTGGGGGGGAAACCCATGGCCTAAAAGTTGGAGGGGACATCCCCTGAGCTATTAAAGGGGTTTGGGGGGGCCTCAGCATGAGCTTAAAAAAGGGGGTAGGCCCCTCCACCACTGAGCCATATAAAGTTGAATGGGACACTCACCACTGAGCCATATAAAAGTTGGATGGGACACTCACCACTGGCCATATAAAAGTTGGATGGGACACTCACTACTGAGCCATATTGTAATGGTCTATGAAGTTTGTGGGATTAGGCAGTTCAGAGGTTAATCTGGATGGCCTCATTCTGGGAGGCTTCTTATAGCCTCATTGTGGGGCCATTCCCTGTCACTTATACTCTGACCCTAGGCCGAGTGTGTTTGACCCTGTTGTGCCTGTGGCAGTTCTTTGTGCCTGTGCTACTTTACGTCTTTCTGGTTCTGATATGGTTTTGTCCCTGTTACGAGTTTTGCCTGCCCACTTATACTGTGCTGTCCTTTCCGTGTATGCCCCCTTGGCTACGTCCTGACTACCCTCTGCCTGTTTCTTTGTACTGTGCTGTCCTCTCCGTGTATGACCCCTTGCCTACGTCCTGACTACCCTCTCCCTGCTTCTCTTGTACTGCGCTGCCCTCTCCATGTATGACCTACATCCTGACTATCCATTCTGTCTATGCCCTTTGGTTTCTTTGTCCATAGTTACCCTTCTAGGAGTGTTCCCTCAACTCCTAGCTTCTGGAGTTTAGGCCCACTCCCCAGCGTCACGTGCTTCAGGTCCTGTTTGTCTGAAGCACACACCTTCACCGCTGCTACTCCACTCCACAGGTATCTTTGGGCACAGTGTGTTTTACTCAGGAACGCGCACTAGCTCAGTGAGCAAGTGCAGTGCGGTGTTCCTGATTCATATAAAAGTTAGATGGGACACTCACCACTGAGCCATATAAAAGTTGGATGGGACACTCCTACTGATTCATATAAAAGTTGGATGGGACACTCACCACTGAGCCATATAAAAGTTGGATGGGACACTCACCACTGAGCCATATAAAAGTTGGATGGGACACTCACTACTGAGCCATATAAAAGTTGGATGGGACATCACTACTGAGCCATATAAAAGTTGGTGGGACACTCACCACTGAGTCATATAAAAGTTGGATGGGACACTCACCACTGAGCCATATAAAAGTTGGATGGGACACTCACTACTGAGCCATATAAAAGTTGGATGGGACACTCACTACTGAGCCATATAAAAGTTGGAAGGGACACTCACCACTGAGTCATATAAAAGTTGGATGGGACACCCACCACTGAGTCATATAAAGGTTGGATGGGACACCCACCACTGAGCGTTTAAAATGTTGCTTTATTGCGATTCAATAACTAAGAATGTGGAGACAAAGTGGCTGACAGCCGTTTCGCGTGAGAATCATGCTTCCTCTGAGCCTTCTAAAAACTCAGAGGAAGCGTGACTTTCAAGCAAAACATCTGTCAACCACTTTGTCTCCACATTCTCTGTTATCGAAGTCAATAAAGCAACATTTTAAACGCTTGTGGTGAGTGTCCACTGTCTCGTCCTCCGTTAAATATGGTTTCAATTTGTTCTCTTTCTTGGTGAGCACCATTGAAGCGGTTTGTTAGCTGCTAAATTTGGACATTATAACCATTGTTTCTAATGCACAGATGAGAAAAGGAACAGTGCTGGATCCCTGTTATTCTGTATATTCATCACTAAAATGTGATCAGATTTTTGTGATCACCCTGTAAATCTTTAGGGCTAAAAATAAATGGTTATTCTATAGATAATAACTTTTAGAACAGTGGGGGTTGAACCACTGGGACCTGCACTGATCGTCAGCTTGGTGTATGCTCCACTGCATTCATTCTTTATGGTACACCCAAGTGCGCGCTTAGTTTTTTTGGATGTCCCCATAGAGAATGAATGGAGCACTAGTGAGCATGTGTACTGCCAACCCCTTCTAACAGGGTGAAAAGTTTCTCATTCTGCCAATCTCTGGAGGTCCACCGGTCCCCCTGCCACGATCAATACGTTTTCACCTATCTATTAATAATATAGTTTTCTGTATTAAGATGACTTTATTTTGGACTTGCACAGGTCTATGACTTCCACCAATGGCAGTAAAAGGTCCTGTCACAGAGAACAAACCCAAGAGATATATGACATCCCTCCCAGTGTGGAAAAAAATCTACGGAGCATCTGCAGTCTCTTTTAATGGTAGGAGATTTAGACTTTTACTAAAATACATAAAGGGATTGGTCCATTACTTTGACAACCCTTTCTTAATACTATATTCAACAGTGTAAATTTAAACCAACTATGTTGGTACAGAGTCTCCCTAGCCATTTTTCTATGTTGTCAGCGCTGCAGCCAATCTGTAGCTGCTCCTGGGCACAGTTTTCACGCTTCCCTCGGACGTCAATGTTTTGTCCCAGGAGACTATGGCAACTTTATCCCATTGGAAGATGCCGATTGGCCGTAGTGATCATGTGGCGTAACAATGTTACAGCAGGAACAGGAGAGTAAGCGCCAATATAGCTGCTGGAACAGCGCCGGTGTGGTAGTTGAATATAAGGATTTTTTTTTCTGTGGGGCACTATTGCATTAAGAAAAGATTATTGAATTAGGGGACAACCGCCTTAATTACCGTAGTTCTAAGACTGGTCATGGTGGGATTGCTTTTATGCTTTTTTGAACAAAAACAGTATTTACCAAGTACCCTGTGTTATTTAAATGCTCTATTACTATTTACTTACTTACATCAGGATATTTGCTCATTTTGTTTCTATATTAGGTTTTGTCTGTTACCTTGCCACAGTGTGAACATGCTCCTGTGCGCATGTATATCAACTTATGCTCCAGCTCTTTTATTTGGTTTTGTTGCAGTTTGGAGACTGGGTTGGCAAATTGCAGACATAGTGGATTTTTTTGTGCAGCTATTTCCACAAAAAACACTTAAAAAACACAATAGGCGCAAAATATGAATCCCGACAAATGGAAAATTTGTATGTTAGTTCATTTTTTTTCTTTCATGTAAAATTAATTTGCAGTGTTCTGAGCATATTCCATCAATGTGTTACCTTTTAAAGTGAATCTCTTATGTCGAATGTGCTGCCCTGTCTGTGGACATCAGGTTTTACAGCACAAGGAGCTAAGAAATTTGATATTTAATGACGCTGATGCTCATTTTTTAGTATGAACCCTTGTTTACTCCGAGCTTAGAAGTCCATGATGTAGACTTACTGAAACAGGGTGAACTGTCAATTATCAGAAAATTTAATTTTTCTTAAATCAATTTTTTATCTTAATTTTTTTTATCTTAAATCTTTTTTTTGGTGTTTTCCTAATTCTAAATTGTATGATGAACACTTGCAGTTATTTTTATTTTTGACCAGTGAGCCATATATCAGGCTAACAGCCATATAATCACCATCACAGATCAGCAGGGTAACAAGGAAATAGAACACCTACATTCAGATAACACAGGATCCACCATTTATAATAGATGATGGCTAGAGCTCTCCTCCTCCTCCCTGCGCAATGACCTCTGCACAGAACACAGAGCATGCCCAGGAAACTCTCCCATAGAAGTCAGTGAACATCTCCATTGTATTGTTTCCTATGGTCCATGGGACTGCTGTAATGAATATCTCTCAGGCCCCCTTCACACGTCCGTTTGTTTGTGTCTGTATGGGGTCCATTTTTTGACCACCGCAAATACAGACACAGACACACACATTGTATTCAGTGGTGGTGCACACATGTACACTTTTTCACATGCACCATATTTTCATGTGAAAAACTCACAGACATATCAGTTTATCAGTTTTTTAGCAGCAGCACGGACAAAATGCATGCTTGCACACGTGCACACTGGTGACACACGGATGACATCTGTGTGTCATTAACATTACAGGCATTAGGAGCAGGGAGAGCGGAGTCAGAACGTAGCCAAGGGTCATACACGTAGAGGGTAGCAGAGTACAAAAGGGACAGGCAAAACTCGAAACAGGGACACAGCCAAATCAGAACCAGACAGACAAAACGTAGCACAGGCACAAAGCACTGGCACAAGCACAACAGAGTCACACACACTCGGCCAAGGGTCAGAGTATAAGCGACAGAGGATGGCCCCACAATGAGGCTGTAAAAAGCCTCCCAGAATCCCAGAGTGAGGCCATCCCGGTTAACCCTAAAACCACCTAATCCCAGAAACTCAGCAGACCATGACAGAACGGTGCCATAATGTGACCATTCATGCTGAAAACCAGAACACAATGAGCTGCTGCGAGCGCAGCTTCAGTGACGAGCGGTGACGCAATAGAGGTTACCCTCAGTCACAGAAGCTGCGTTTCCACAGGCAGTTCACTGTGAGCCGTGATGATGAACTGCGGTGACCTCAATGAGGGGAACCCTATGTCATTTTTTTTCTGGGTTCCCTGTAAATTCACCAGCAAAGGCTAAGCAAACAGCCGTGAGCGGTTATTAATAACCTGGGAACCTTTGGGGTATTGTCCATTTTCCCATAGGCTTTCCCTTTACTGGTTATGAAAATTACATGGGAGCCAATTTTTTATATTTAATTCTTTATTTTACACAGAATACACAGAGCGGGGGGCTGAATACAATCCCATCATTGTCGCCTGGTCGAGCTGATCTCAGGGAGACCAAGCAACAATAATGAGAGCTGCCTTCAGCACTAGATGCCGGTGAACAGCGCGAACTGTACTGCTTTTCCTAGGACACTGGTACGTGTCACACGGATGACACACAGACAGCAAATGGATACACGTACATACGGAGGGCACACAGACCACGGATGTCACCAGTACTAGTTTTTCCTGTACAGGTTTCACCAGGACGTGAGAAGGAATCCTAAATGTTATTCAGTAGACACACAGGAAAAATGGCCAATCCATAATCTTGTAAAGGAGACAGAAGAAAGATAGAATCGGAAAATAAACTCAGATGAGTAATAAAGAATTAGGCTTTAGTTAGTAGATGACACATTGCCTTTGACTAAATCCCCCCCAACACTATAATTATAGAGCTTTATTGCGGAGAGTCCCGGCTCCGGGCCCAGGAATGGAGTCACTGGATTACAATTCTGGTGGTGTGATTTACGTGTGGCCGGCGTGCATTTCTATTCATGGGATGATGTGTAGCAGGTTAATCTCTTCTGTGCGTCACTCTACAAGTGGTGTCATCTGCTTACCCATTTCATTAGGTAAATGTATTGTAATTATTCATGTCTTGCACACCCCGGACCTAGCAGACATATTGTCTGCAGTATTTTCCTCTTCCGATTGGACGCACAGGCAGGTTCCATGTCTTTATATACAGGTGTCCAGCTGTATAATAGAATAATTGTATTAATAAGTAAGGCCATAAGTGAGTTTTTTGTATGTAAAAACACAGACCAATTTTCATCAGTGTTTTGGACCTGAGTCTCATCAGTGTTTGCTCACTGAGTCAGTTTATACCATCTGTGTTTCAGTGATTTAATCGTATAAAAGAAAAAAGATTGCAAATCTTCTCCTGCCCATTACAGTGTTAATCATGGCCAGCACACTCATAGCAATGTGTGCTGTCAGTGATTTCTCATGGACCCATACACTTGTATGGGTAATTTTGATCTGTGACGCTGTTCAAAGAAAGGAGACATTGTCGTGATTATTTGCAGACATGGTGTGCACAAAAAACACGCAAATGTGAACAGCTCCATAGGTTATAATGGGTATGTGTTGTATCCCTTAAAACAACAGATGGGACACATATGTGAAAAAAGGACTTTTAATTGACATCTAGTATCCTCAATTTTAATTTTAGAAAAAAAATAAGGGCTAATAAAAAACTTTATTCTGAATTCATGGGTAAAATCTGTACAAGCTGTATTCAGTGAAGACAGAGCTTCACGTTGCTGAGATGGGAGATGACAGTTGGTGCTTATGAGATTCTATGGAGCGTAGTCGAGTTGGAGGAGGGAGGAGCTAGAAAACCGATACAGATGTTCTACTGCAACTTCTCCTGAAATGACTGTTACACTTTTCACCATAGATTTTAAGGGTAACTGTTGTTTCAGGAGAAATTGTAGTAGAATATCTGTATTTTCTTCTAGCTCCTGCCCTCTCCATAGAATTTTATGAGCACCAACTGCCATATCCTATCTTAATAAGAAAAACTATATTTACAGTTTACAAATTTTACCCCTGAGAGTGTTCCAGAGGAGAAAGATGGGCATTTCTCTGCTTAGATATATTACAAAGCTCCCTATTTTCATGTGTATTATTGATTTATGAGATAAAAATTAATATGACCCTTACTCTATATACCTTTGATAGCGGTCTGCCAAATGTTTCTTTATCTGTTCGCTATTATTCCTAATACACGTGTGCTCAAAGACTTCACTCTCAGGGAGTGCAGAAGTTGGACCCCCATAAATCAGAATTCTTTGGCATATTGCAGCCATATGTAATTATTTTCCAAGATGGAAATTCTGCTTTAATATTAGAATTAATGGTCTGTCTATGAAATTGCATAAGTCTCGCGCTACTGCTACTAGTTGGAAAATGAACATCTTGTGACGTTATTGTGACACTGTCCGTTTGCTCTTTCAGATTTATGATATACCACCCTCGGTAAGCAAAGATGTGCCAGATGGTCCTCAAAGAGAAGACACCTATGATTTCCCACCTGCTTTTTCCAATCAGAAAATGCAGCTTCCACCTAAGGCTCCCACACACATCCATGACCCGGAGCCATACATTCCTGAAGATATATATGATATCCCTCCTGCTGCTGTTAAGGGCAATGATTCCACCTTTTCCCAAGAGATATATGACGTTCCCCCCAGCTTGAGAAAGCCTGCTGGACAGAACTTCAATGATGTATATGATGTTCCGAGAGAGTTTCACGGTGGAAAAGCTTCACTAGAGACGGAGATCGATTACATATATGACGTTCCTCCCCAGGTAGACAGGGAGGTCAAGGTGGTTGAGGAATTGACTGGCAACTTCAAGAGACTGTCAGCTTCAAGCACAGGAAGCACCAGGAGCAACGTTTCCACCTCCTCACTTGACGTTATCCCGGTAAAAGAATCGTCAGTCGTGCCACCAAAGATACCAGGGAAGGAGCTCAATCTTGATTTGGAGGCAGCGATGGAGCTTTTGGTCAAACTACAACATGGCGTCAATAGCTCAATCTCCTATCTTATGTCCTTCATAAGTAGCACTTGGAGAAGTCAAGAACACATGGAAGTCAATGTGCAGAGCATCCAGGCCGCAGCAGAAGGAGTCAAAAATACCGTTAAGGAATTGTTGGAATTTGCCAGGGGGGCAGTAGTAAATTCAGCGCAAGCATCTGACCGGACACTTCATGCCAAGCTAAGCAAACAACTTCAGAAGATGGAAGATGTTTACCAACAACTGCTGAAGCATAGTCAGGCCTTGGACAGCTGTAACTGGGCCTTGAATGTGTTAGTTACAAATAAACCAGGTTCTTCCGATGACCTTGACCGCTTCGTCATGTATTCGAGGGGGATACCAGATGACACCAAACAGTTGGCTTCGTTTCTACATGGAAATGCTTCTTTGCTCTTTAAAAGGACCAAGCAACAACATTCGGTGGGAGATTCTCAGCCTGGACAAGAAAATAGCAATCACTTGGCCAATAATAACAATAATTTGTCTGCTGGACATACGGAAAAGACCAACATACAATCACGACCTCTGCCTTCCCCACCTAAATTTGTAGCTGAAGATTCCCCGGACGGCCAGTATGAAAACAACGAGAGCGGCTGGATGGAGGATTACGACTATGTCCATTTACAGGTGAGGTACCCAGAGAGTTCAGTCCATGGCTGGCCACTAAACAATGGTTTCCATCCACATTATCATTTTTTCCTTGAATGTGGCTTCTGTCCTTCGCTTAAATGGAGAAATTGAACAAGGTACAAAAAGTTGAGGACATCTGATCTAGACCAAAAGTTTTATTCTCTTTATGCCGAGTTAGCCTGAGGTCTCTTGATGAATTAGAAGAAGGCCAGCATTTAAGTAACAATACAAATATTAAATATTTTTCTAATATTAAATAAATATAAGCCCTGATGAGAAGGTTGTACTTACTTTGAAAATCTAGGTCAGAATAATTGTATAATTCTGATGCTAAAAGAACCAATTGTTGTCTCCAATTAGAGCTTTAGTCTTAAAATGATCATTGTGATATCATCAAGGAAAAGTTTCAGAAAAGGAATATATACAGTCATTGGTTTTCAAAGTAAATGCACCTGCCTTATCAGGTCTAAAATATTTATTTCCGGCTTCTATTGTGAAACTCTGTAATAGATCCCCTTTAAGTTGGCAATACACATTAATGTAAAGTCAAGACTCGTCTATTCAAGTGTTTTAACCACTGTGGGTTTCCAAAAACACCAAGCAGTTAAAGGAAATGAGCAAATCGAACTTCAGGTGTTTTTCGCTTGGAAGACGCTCTATATGTTACAATAGAAGTCAATGAGAAGGGTAGAAAGACGCTACTTGAGCATTTTTTTTAGTATTTGTCCATAAACAGTAGTGCATTCTTCATTGTTTGATACGATTACAAATATTGGAATATATCTGGAAAACAACCTTAAAAAGAAGCCCAAAATATAATGAAAAAATGCTGAAAAAATAACCCTTTAGGTTTACAAAGCTCCATAGAAAAGGAGCGATTTCTGGAGTGTCTTCTGCTTGTAAATGGATGTTTCTGGACACCTTAAGGCTTCTTGTAGATAGGACAGATCTGGTTAAGTTGGGCTTTACTGACCTTATTAAAAGGAAAACAAATGATAAAAAGCATTTCAGGTCTCCTCAGGTGACCATTTCTATCACACAGCCCGAGGGCAACAGAACACAAGGCACAAGCTCTTTCATCTACATCACAAAGTACAAAAGGAATACAAAGAGTCTAATTTTCCCCGGGCTACTGTGATCAAAAGTCAGTAAGACATTACCTTCATGTATCAAAATCGAGAAAAGGACCTTGCTGCTGATAGCAACTAATCCAAGTCATTTTCTAACCTGCTCTGAAGAAGTCATATCTAGAGATGGCAATAGTTGTGCTTCACCAGGCATTGACTGATACCTCCCAATTTAGCCATGTAAATTTATACTAGACTTGGAACCCATAGTCCAGTGCTAAAAACCAGTGTCTGGAAACACTGGAGCCGCGTAGTAGTCATCAGTATAGTCAAAAACATTTTCTAACCTTTTCTGAAAAACAGAAGTAATATCCAGAGATGGTAATAATTGTACTTGGCCAGACACTGACTGGTTCCTCCCGATTCAGCCATATAAATTATATGCTAGACTTGGAACCCGTACTCCAGTGCTAAAAACCAGTGTCTGGAAACACTGGAGCCGCGCAGTAGTCATCAGTATAGTCAAAGTCATTTTCTAACCTTTTCTGAAAAACAGAAGTGATATTCAAAGATGGCAATAGTTTTACTTGACCAGACATCGACTGGTTCCTCCCGATTCAGCCATATAAATTATATGCTAGACTTGGAACCCGTGCTCCAGTGCTAAAAACCAGTGTCTGGAAACACTGGAGCCGCGCAGTAGTCATCAATATAGTCAAAGTCATTTTCTAACCTTTTCTGAAAAACAGAAGTGATATCCAAAGATGGCAATAGTTGTACTTGACCAGACATTGACTGGTTCCTCCCGATTCAGCCATATAAATTATATGCTAGACTTGGAACCCGTACTCCAGTGCTAAAAACCAGTGTCTGGAAACACTGGAGCCGCGCAGTAGTCATCAGTATAGTCAAAGTCATTTTCTAACCTCTTCTGAAAAACAGAAGTGATATCCAAAGATGGCAATAGTTGTACTTGACCAGACATCGACTGGTTCCTCCCGATTCAGCCATATAAATTATATGCTAGACTTGGAACCCGTACTCCAGTGCTAAAAACCAATGTCTGGAAACACTGGAGCCGCGCAGTAGTCATCAGTATAGTCAAAGTCATTTTCTAACCTTTTCTGAAAAACAGAAGTGATATCCAAAGATGGCAATAGTTGTACTTGACCAGACATCGACTGGTTCCTCCCAATTCAGCCATATAAATTATATGCTAGACTTGGAACCCGTACTCCAGGGCTAAAAACCAGTGTCTGGAAACACTGGAGCCGCGCAGTAGTCATCAGTATAGTCAAAGTCATTTTCTAACCTTTTCTGAAAAACAGAAGTGATATCTAGAGATGGCAATAGTTGTACTTGACCAGACGATTACTGGTACCTCCTGGTCCAACCATGTAAACCCATAATCCAGTGCTAGAAATCAGTTTCTGGATGCACAGGTGCTGCGCAGTAGTCATCAGTATAGTAAATGATTCCTTCTATCTTCACAGGAGTCTGTGGGTTTGGAAGAGTCATCCACTGACTTCCCTGGCCTCCAATTAGCACATGGGCCACCGAGATCCATGGATTTAATCGGGGCCCTATTAAGAGATGGCAGACTACACATTTTCTGACCTGAACATATAGTATTCTAGATTTTTAGTAGATTTTAATAGTCTGGAGCCATAAGTAGGAATTTTTATTTGAGCAATCCCCTAATATACTGGTGTAAGTTCAGGAGAAGGTGAAGCAACTCTACATGATGAGTGGATGAGAGAATGAGAACATAGCGGCATCCATCTCTATAAAGGATGGGAGACTTTCTCTCATCCCTGGCAGTGAAGTTTAATTAATCTAGACTTTAATTATTTCAATCGTTCTGCAAACTCACGCACATCAATAAAGGAGCGGAGGCTTTCGTGCCATCTGGCGATAACTGCAGAAATCTTCTAGAAATGCTGCGTCTTCTAAAAATCAGTGTATCCTGTTTAGTTGGCAGGGAGGCTGTTTATTTAATGATATTTACATTTTACCGTTAAAGGTCTGTCACTGTAAAACACTGAATAATATCGCCATATTGAGCAAGGTGTGCACAGCTGTTCCGAAAAATGCCTTAAAGGGGACACGTACCTCTACTCATCTGCTGCCTAAGCTTCATGATTTTTTAATCCCTTTCAGCGAATTTAAATAGTAAGCGTCGGTTTAGTTTTCAGTTCATAAATCAATAATACACATAAAATTAAGAAACTTTGTAATATATCTCATCAGAGAAATCTGCTTTTTTTTCCTCCTGGACTGATCGTTAATTCTCAAAATTCTCAATTTATCTGTGAAATCTGTATTTAGTGAAGACAGAATGTTCCATTACTGAGATAGGAGATGGCAGTTGGTGCTTATAAAGTTCTATGGAGAGGGGAGGAGCTAGTGGCAGAGCTCCTCCTCCCTCCTCCATGCCATAGAATCTCATCAGTACCAACTGTCATCTCCTATTTCAGTATCACTGAATACAGATTTCACAGAATTAATGATCAGTCCTGGAGGAGAAAGAAGCAGATTTATCTGATAAGATATTTTTACGATTCTTATTTTCATGTGATCTGTTGATTTATTAAATAAAAATTAAAAGAACGACAACCCTTTCAGCGCAATCCTTCCAGTAGCGAGTGATGCATAGTAAACATCTGAAAGGGGTTTATTTTTATTTGAATAAATAATGTATTAATTGTGTAGTGAATTTTGCACCTTTTTAATTTTTCCATTTTTTGTATTTTTTTTTTTTTAGATTTTTCACCTATTTTTGATCTGCTTCAAGTTATTGGAAATTGTTTTTTTCCCTTATGTGTTATAACGTTATGCACATTATTTGGAGTAAAAAAATAGAGATAAACCCTATTTTTTTTTTTAAATAATTAGAACTAAAAATGACATGACAGTTGAAGGTAGACATTTAATTCCATGAGAGGACAATAAAAAAAAATTTTTACATTTGTTAAATTTTTTTTTTCTGGGTTAAGTCATCTAATTAGCTCAGCTATTGGGGTTTCTACTGGTATCGAAAGTGAAAGTGCTGCAGCCCATCGCTGATCTTGGCAGTGCTGTGCCCGCAGACGCAGTGATTGGCTGCAGTGGTCACATGAATGATGAATGCATCTGGACAGGCGAGAAAATGAAATGTCAGATGCCCTATTTAAAGTTTCAGAAAACCCCTTTTAAGTGACGGGACGTTAGTTCTCTAAGGATTGGGAATGGCTATGGGCACATGAAAGGCCCCAGCCTACGGGCGTCTGATAAAGCTGGGTGTGTTTCTCACAGCCGAGACAATGGAGCAGCTGCCCCCCTTTCCTTTTCCGTCCACGACATCTGAAGATTGGGTTATACATCCATGAAGGAAGATGTCAGAGCCTGGGAACAACTGTACCATTGATGGGGCTCGGTCACAGTGAGCCGGTTGCCTTTGATATATGATATCGCTCTACAAATATCTGATGTGTAAAGGGAATGACATAAGTGGTAAAAAAGAGATATAATCCCCATACATGAGCAGAGATACAAACTGCACGTCTGTGGGGAATAGAGAGGCTGGGAAACTACGGCCCCGGCTCCCCCGAGCCTTCCCAACACATCTAACCCCTTACACTTTCTATAAAGTTGTATTTAACACTTTTCTATATCCCGAAAATGTGCGGCCATATCGTCACAACATACTGATATAATAGGGTTCATCATTATCACTCATTTTCACTCCTTCAACCCTAGTGCCATCTATAGGAAGTAGCAATCCTAAAAAGTCAATATTGACCTGTAGGATCGCAACGATCGCATAGATCAGAGTGGGGCAGGGGGAGAGCCTTCTCTCTGTTCTCCTCCATCACGGGAAGTCACCTCTAGAAGACACACATACTTTTTAGCAAGAGTTTTTATGCATTTTATAGTCCGAAAAATACATTTTCTATAAAATATTTCATTATTTGCCCCAAACTTACAAATAAAAGACCTCATATACTTCCATAAAATGAAAAATAACAGTATTATTGATCTTGGGATTAGAGAAAAGGGATTTTATTTCAGAAACAAAACCAAAAAAAAAGTTTAAAGAGAATCTGTCAGCTGGTTTCTGCTGTATTATCTGACAGCAGCATAATATAGAGCAAGAGACCCTGATTCCAGTGATGTGTCACTTCACAGAAATTATGATAGGATAGCCACATCACTGGAATCAGGGTCTCCGCTCCTACATCAAGGTGCTCTCAGATTACATGGAAAAAAAACCTGCTGACAGATTCCCTTTAATCATAATGACCTATGAAATTAGGTATCAATTGTGTAGGATTTTTATGGTACTTTTTGTGGGTTTCGGCTCTTTTGTAGACACTCAGGAACAAGCACCTGCCCGCATGTCATTATTTTGCCATACGACCCTGGAAGCTCAGGAAATAAGCGACCTAATGCTCCATGACTATCTTCTTACCGGCAGTGGTGGTCTGTTACCTGTGCAGTATTAATGCCCTTGTTTTCTCACTTAATACCATGAAAAATGCATTTGTTAAAAAATGTTCACGCCTGAGTCCATGCATTAAAATAGGTTTCTCACCCTCAAATAATCACAAAGGAGCAGTAAAGTAACCAGATCCCACTTATGGCCCCTCTGTTCTCAGGGATCCCTTTTCAAAGGCCCATAAAGAACTAATATCAGCCAGAGAATGAGTGCAGATAAGGCTCAATTATCACATCAAGTCATAGCCCTCATTAGTCTGAGAAAAAACATGGCATTAAAATTTATTTTTACATTTTTTTGTTTAAGTGGTTTTCTGTTTTTGATAAGAAGACTGCCCATCCGTAGACGACAAGCAGAGATCTTGTAAAATAGGAGGAGCAGGATCAGTTACATAACTTTTCCACGTGAAATGGCTACGCGCTAAACTGGAAAATTCCTTTAAAAGTTATAAGGGCTGCTTCAGGGACACAATCCCTATGCACAGGCCCTATTAAACGGAATCTGCCTGCAGGTTTTGCAGTGAAATGTATACTGTAGGGGCAGATACCCTGATTCCAGTGATGTATCAATTACTGGGCTGCTTGCTGTCATTTTCATACAATCTCAGTTTTCTCTGCTGCCTATCTAGCAGCTCTCTGAAAGCTGAGCTTTGTATAACCCCGCTCACACCACTGATTAGTAGCTTATATCAGTTGTGGCGGCTTTACATCACTACATCCGACGCTCGGCATTGTGCTTGGTGATGTAAGGCTGCATGCAGCAAGCTAGGCCACGAAGCTTCCAGCGGGGGCGCAGTGTTTGTGCTGATATTAATGACCGAGTAGGTTTGGCTCTACAATTATGGAATCAGCAGAGCGTTGGTGACTTTTTTGCCCTTTGCTCCTCAGCTCTCGCCCAAACCTAAATCATGTAGCAAAAGTTACACAACGGAAGAGCAAAATGGAAGCAATAAGTGTTCTAGGACTGGAACAGATTGATTATTTTCCTTATTATAGTATCATGATCTGATGATCACATGTTCAAATCCATAAAAATTCAAGAAAAAAAAGACTAAATTATGAAAATACTAAAAAAAAAAAAAATCAATCACCCAAACACATGATTATTTGTACCTATGTAAAAGTCCCATCTACCAAAATATTAATTATCCCGATCAGTAAACTCAATAAAGAGGAAAAAAAATTGAAACGTCAGAATTACATTTTTTTCATCATAACTACTATCCTTAACGTGATATCAAATAAAAAGATGATCTGGTCACACGGGAAAATGGTGGCACAAGCAAAAAAAAAAAAAAAAGTTTAATGAATTTCTGAATTTTTTTCTACCACTTAAATAAAAAAAATAGATATAGAAGTTTGATATCGCTATTTTCGCTCTGAACTGGAAAAAAGTTTGAGGTTCTGCGCTAAATGTGTGCAGTTTGTTATCCAGTAGTGCCACCTAGTGGTGATTTACTATGCTGCCATTTTCTAATTCCAGGCTGTAGTTCAAGTGTGTAATTACACATTGCTAAGAAAAGGAAAAATAAAAAGCTTTACATAGCTGTGGGATAATTAATCGGAAACACTAGACTGCTTAACCGCTACAGAACTAAACTGCAAATGTAATTAATAGTGCGTGTTACAATAAGTATCTGATTAATTAAAAGGGCGCTTTTAAGAGGACAATGGATGCCTTAATAAAATGCCTGAGAAAACTAGTTACAAAAGAGAAATACATGGCGCTCTGCTCCTGTGGCTTGTTACATGCAATGTCGGACTTCTAACTACTTCATTTCCGTTTACGATTTTTTGGGGGGGGGTAAATTACATGAAATTAACAGTAACATTATTCCCTTTGTACAGGGTAAAGAGGAATTTGAAAAAACACAAAAGGAGCTGCTTGAAAAAGGAAACATTATACGACAAGGGAAGGGTCATCTGGAGCAGCAGCAGGTAATGTCTTTGCAGCTTATATGTTTCCCTGAAAATTAAGACCTACCCCTAAAATAGGGCCTAGCATGATTTTACAAGGATTTTTGGCGTATGCTTGAAATATAAGCCCTAGTTATAATCAGGGCTGACACTGGAGGGTGTGGGGATGAGACAAACTGGCAATAGCACAAGCTCCCTAGTCTCTTAGGGGCCCCCAGAGTTTCTTTTCCGATGTTAAGACTGCTTAAGGAGCTTTGGTGACATTACAGTCATGTGACCATGATGTCACCAAGGGTCATTTAACTGCAGGAGTCTAGAGGAACTGGAGAGGAAACAGGCTGGTATGTACCGTATGTGCAGTGTGTGTATATACATGTCTATGTGCAGTGTGATTATGTGTATACATGTCTGTGTGCAGTGTGTGTATATATATGTCTGCGTGCTGTGTGATTATGTATATACATGTCTATGTGCAGTGTGTATATACACGTCTATGTGCAGTATGATTATGTGTATACAGGTGTATGTGCAGTATGATTATGTGTATACATGTCTATGTGCAGTGTGGTTATGTATATACATGTCTATGTGCAGTGTGATTATGTATATACATGTGTATGTGCTGTGTGTGTGTATACAGGTGTATGTGCTGTGTGTGTGTATACAGGTGTATGTGCAGTGTGATTATGTGTATACATGTCTGTGTGCAGTGTGTGTATATATATGTCTGCGTGCTGTGTGATTATGTATATACATGTCTATGTGCAGTGTGTATATACACGTCTATGTGCAGTATGATTATGTGTATACAGGTGTATGTGCTGTGTGATTATGTGTATACATGTCTATGTGCAGTGTGGTTATGTATATACATGTCTATGTGCAGTGTGATTATGTATATACATGTGTATGTGCAGTGTGTGTGTATACAGGTGTATGTGCAGTATGATTATGTGTATACAGGTGTATGTGCAGTGTGATTATGTGTATACACGTCTATGTGCAGTATGATTATGTGTATACAGGTGTATGTGCAGTGTGATTATGTGCATACATGTCTATGTGCAGTGTGTGTGTATACAGGTGTATGTGCAGTGTGATTATGTGTATACATGTCTATGTGCAGTGTGGTTATGTATATACATGTCTATGTGCAGTGTGTGTGTATACAGGTGTATGTGCAGTATGATTATGTGTATATAGGTGTATGTGCAGTGTGATTATGTGTATACACGTTTATGTGCAGTATGATTATGTGTATACAGGTGTATGTGCTGTGTGATTATGTGTATACATGTCTATGTGCAGTGTGGTTATGTATATACATGTCTATGTGCAGTGTGGTTAAGTATATACATGTCTATGCAGTGTGATTACGTATATACATGTGTATGTGCAGTGTGGTTATGTGTATACATGTCTATGTGCAGTGTGGTTATGTGTATACATGTCTATGTGCAGTGTGGTTATGTGTATACATGTCTATGTGCAGTGTGATTATGTATATACATGTCTATGTGCAGTGTGTGTATATACATGTCTATGTGCAGTGTGGTTATGTATATACATGTGTATGTGCAGTGTGATTATGTGTATACATTTGTGTGTGCAGTGTGTGTATATACACGTCTATATGCAGTATGGTTATGTGTATATATGTGTATGTGCAGTGTGATTATGTGTATACAGGTGTATGTGCAGTGTGATTATGTGTATACAGGTGTATGTGCAGTGTGATTATGTGTATACAGGTGTATGTGCAGTGTGATTATGTGTATACAGGTGTATGTGCAGTGTGATTATGTGTATACAGGTATATGTGCAGTGTGATTATGTGTATACAGGTGTATGTGCAGTGTGATTATGTGTATCCATGTGTATGTGCAGTGTGGCTATGTATATACATGTCTATGTGCAGTGTGGCTATGTATATACATGTCTATGTGCAGTGTGTATATACACGTCTGTGTGCAGTGTGATTATGTGTATACAGGTGTATGTGCAGTGTGATTATATGTATACATGTCTATATGCAGTGTGTGTGTATACATGTCTGTGTGCACTGCAGTGTGTGTGTATACAGGTGTATGTGCAGTGTGATTATGTGTATACAGGTGTATGTGCAGTGTGATTATATGTATACAGGTGTATGTGCAATGTGTGTATACATGTCTATGTGCAGTGTGTGTGTATACATGTCTATGTGCAGTGTGTGTAAATACATATTACATATGTATGTATGTGCAGTGTAATTATGTGTATAAAGGTGTATGTGCAGTGTGATTATATGTATACAGGTGTATGTGCAGTGTGTGTATACATGTCTATGTGCAGTGTGTGTGTACAGTATACATGTCTATGTGTAGTGTGTGTATATACATATTACATATGTATGTGTGTGCAGTATGTGTATATACAGTGTATCTGTACAGTGCGTGTTTGTACATGTGCATACAGTGCCTACAAGTAGTATTCAACCCCCTGCAGATTTAGCTGGTTGACACATGCGGAATTAACTTGGCATTGTGACATTTGTACTGTAGATCAGCCTGGAAGTGGGAAATGCACTGCAGCAAAAATTTTTGTTTTAATTTTTTTTTTTTTTTTTTAAAAACGTTAAAAGTTAATTCAGAGTGTCATTTATTATTCAACCCCTCAAACCACAAGAATTCTGTTTGGTCCCCCTAAAGTATTAAGAAGTAGTTCAGGCACCAAGAATAATGAGCTTCACAAGTGTGGATTAATGATCTCTTTTGCCAGCCTTTTCTGACTATTTAAGACCCTCCCCAAACTTGTGAACAGCACTCATACATGGTCAACATGGGAAAGACAAAGGAGCATTCCAAGGCCATCAGAGACAAGATCGTGGAGGGTCACAAGGCTGGCAAGGGGTACAAAACCCTTTCCAAGGAGTTGGGCCTACCTGTCTCCACTGTTGGGAGCATCATCCGTAAGTGGAAGGCTTATGGAACTACTGTTAGCCTTCCACGGCCTGGACAGCCTTTGAAAGTTTCCTCCCGTGCCGAGGCCAGGCTTGTCCGAAGAGTCAAGGCTAACCCAAGGACAACAAGGTAGGAGCTCCGGGAAGATCTCATGGCAGTGGGGACATTGGTTTCAGTCAATACCATAAGTAACGTACTCCACCGCAATGGTCTCTGTTCCAGACGAGCCCGTAAGGTACCTTTACTTTCAAAGCGTCATGTCAAGGCTCGTCTACAGTTTGCTCATGATCACTTGGAGGACTCTGAGACAGACTGGTTCAAGGTTCTATGGTCTGATGAGACCAAGATCGAGATCTTTGGTGCCAACCACACACGTGACGTTTGGAGACTGGATGGCACTGCATACGACCCCAAGAATACCATCCCTACAGTCAAGCATGGTGGTGGCAGCATCATGCTGTGGGGCTGTTTCTCAGCCAAGGGGCCTGGCCATCTGGTCCGCATCCATGGGAGGATGGATAGCACGGCCTACCTGGAGATTTTGGCCAAGAACCTCCGCTCCTCCATCAAGGATCTTAAGATGGGTCGTAATTTCATCTTCCAACAAGACAACGACCCAAAGCACACAGCCAAAAAAACCAAGGCCTGGTTCAAGAGGGAAAAAGTCAAGGTGTTGGAGTGGCCTAGTCAGTCTCATGACCTTAACCCAATTGAAAACTTGTGGAAGGAGCTCAAGATTAAAGTCCACATGAGACACCCAAAGAACCTAGATAACTTGGAGAAGATCTGCATGGAGGAGTGGGCCAAGATAACTCCACAGACCTGTGCCGGCCTGATCAGGTCTTATAAAAGACGATTATTAGCTGTAATTGCAAACAAGGGTTATTCCACGAAATATTAAACATAGGGGTTGTATAATAATTGACCCACACTTTTATGTTTAAAATTTATTAAAATTCAACTGAGCAACATAACTTTTTGTTTTGTAAGATTTATGCTTCTGTTAATAAATCCTACTCTCGTTTGCAGTTTGAAGGCTCTAACTTATTTGCATCTTATCAAACCAGCTAAATCTACAGGGGGTTGAATACTACTTGTAGGCACTGTAAATTCATGTGTGTGTATGTTGTGCAGTGTGTGTAATTATATGCTTATATATTAAGAATAAATGTGCATCATTGTTCATTGAAAAAAATAAGAAATCCCCTGAAAGTCCTAATCCATCTTTTGGAGCAAAAAATGATATAAAACCGTGTGTCATTTATGGGGAAACACAGTGCTTATAGGACATCAATAGCTGTTTGCTGCTGTGATCTTATAACTCTAAGGAGGGCTCTGATTATAGGGGGGATTTTAAAGCCTTGGACATGGTATTGTGTCTGTGGACGACATGCTGAACGGGAGCTAAACAGATTGATATACACATTGTGCGAAATACATGGAGTCTCCGACACCTCCCATCATGTACAGTGCGTCTCTGAAGCCGGGACATGTTCACCCCGGCCTCAGAGGATCAGTGCAGTGACGGAGAGAAGCCACACACATGTGCAAGGTATGTATACCGCAACGATGACGCCGGTGCTTGTAAGCCATGTCATCAGACGCACAGGGGCATGATAACATGTAAGTGGGCCGACTAGTCTGGGGACGCTAACGCCCCATCGACTAGTCAAAGCTGCTAGTCACGCCCATTAGTAAATGCCTGAATCCTTAGCGCTAAATAAAAAGACCCCTTGTGTCTATGGAACCGCACGGCGGATTCTGAAAAATAAAAAAGCGCAATATTGAGGGGAATAGCGGGAATAAAATAGGAGCGTTAACTGGCTACTTTAACCTAGTGATGGGCCCTCTCTAAGTAGAGGATTTTTAATGAGTTCATGTACATGGCTGTTCTTTGGACACGTTCTCCAGATCTGTAATTCAGCTCCCATAGCCTACTTTGGACTCTTACTGCGCCTCTGCAAGCTTCTGATTTGATACTTATGCCTCTTGCTTTGTTTTTATCATGGTTTCTGATTGAATCCACAAAAGAATGATCCCCACATCACTCCATGTGCTTTTACCACAAATGTGAATAAATAGATTTTTGTGTTGTACATTACGAGGCCTGTTTATATTGCCCGCATGAAGAGGTTTTCACACATCGATATTAGGGCTTGGCTTTCTCATGACATTTTTCGGTAACTCTACAATTCTAGAAGAACTTATTAGGGTACTAAGAAATGTGACGTGGTGACAAGTAATTACACTTTCTTTCTGTTTTACATGTTTTAGCTGAAGCAGTTCGAACGTCTAGAAGAAGAGGTTGCACGACCCATCGAGAACGATCTGTCCAACTGGACACCACCTCAACACTACAGCCAAGTTCGTAGCGCCCTGAGCAACTCCGACCGGCAGCTGCTTCTCTTCTACCAAGAACAGTGTGAGGCCAACGTCACTACTTTGACCAACGCCATTGATGCCTTTTATAGCTCCATCAGTAGCAACCAACCTCCCAAAATTTTTGTGGCCCACAGCAAATTTGTTATCCTCAGCGCCCACAAGCTGGTATTTATCGGGGACACATTGTCGCGCCAAGCCAAAGCTCAGGACATCCGAAACAAAGTCACCCACTACAGCAACCTTATGTGTGACAAGCTCAAGGAGATCGTTCTTTCCACCAAAACAGCAGCACTTCAGTACCCGTCTCCATCAGCAGCCAAGGATATGGTGGAGAGAGTGAAGGACCTCAGTAACAGCACTCAGCAGTTCAGGATGGTCCTTGGGCAGCTGGCTGCCATCTGAAGGTGCAGAGACCTAGTCCGGGTGTGATGGAGTCGGAGCAGCCGGCTCAGTGAGCCAGCTATGAATTCTCTATACAGACGGCTGATAGACTTCAATGCCACCTCACAAAAGGAAAATGAATTTTAAGTGAACTGGGACTCAGTTTTAGTCCCTAAGATGACACTACAGCCTATGTTACATTTCCAGAGGAATGTTGACCCACAATTAGCTGTTTAGCTAAGCTTGTAAATATTTCTGACCCATTCATTGAATTTAGATGGAATTATTACTTGTCCATTCCATGGCCCCGATAGTCAAAAATAAGAATGTTTTTGGGGTAATGCATTTTATTATGAGTTATGTCTTACGCTGCAATACCATAAAGGTTTACCCACTGGAAAACCACCACTGCTTCTGGAAGCATGTGTAGTCCAAAGCCAGAGTCACCCATTGGCTCATATACCATCATCAGTGTGCTGGAATCTGACGGCGCAGCAGGTCGCATGTGCAACCAGCGCTACATTCAGCTCTTTCAGGCATGGTCTTGTGACTTAAGAGGATAGGGGCATGGGACCTCATTCTGGTGATCGGTGGGGAGGCCAGGAGTCTGAACCTCCCCGATTTAACATTTATCAGTTATCAGGTGATAGATTGTCAAAACCAGAATAACCCTTTCAAGGGCCGGTAATTCTTCAACACGTGTCAATGAAATATTAGAGCGATTCTGATTTTGTGATATTTGAAGAAATTCTAATAACCTGGAAGCAGCAGATCTGGCCGTTTTAAATAAGAAAAATGCTGTACTGTTTTTAAAGAGGTTTTCCATGCAAAGGTGAAAAACTGTAAAGGCAGGGGCGAAAGTCCGGGCACAGGTCAAAGAGCACCAGTGCAGGAGGAATCCAATCTTATCTTTGGGCCCTCTCCTGTCTATGAACCCTCGGATTGTCCCGAAATGTAATTACACATTGAGCACCGGTATATCACCGATATATCTGATTAATATGGCGATATGTGATCGAAAAAGACAGAATATCCCAGGCAACTAGTCTAGACGTGGAAGGCTGCAGCTATTAGACATTGTTTTCTTAGCAACTACGTGGTCTTAAATGCTGTTCAGCATTGGAAGAGCAGAAGAAAGATAGTCAAGCAGCAGTCTTAAGTGTTATTCCCCTCCAATCCTGTGTCATTAATCAGATTTTCCAAAAGTCTGAGAACTTCTTTACGGTCGTAATCACATAACATTGTTCCTATTTCCAATCCATACTTTGAGAATTAATATCTTCTCCTTTGTGTTTGAATTCGGCCTAAAGGCCTGGGCACAAGATGTTTTTAGGCACCAGTGGTGGATTCCTGAAGTGTCTTCATTGGCGTCTTCTCCATCATTTTTTATCATTTTAACCCTAAATAGCCAAGAGCAAACCACCCAAAGGATGAACATGCTACTTCTTTTATCCACCTTTTGAAGCCAGGTGCTGTTACAAGCAGTGACAAAAGATTATATTTTAATTCATGGACTTATTACAATACATGCACAATGCAGGCCCAAGAGTTAAATGCAGCTCTGCCATATCTATATTTCATATTTTCACAAACAATAATCTGGGGGTTTTATTATAAATCCACAGGAGATGTCTGTGATCAGGAAAAAAAAAGTTAGCATTTTTCTTCCAGAAACAGCGCCACTCTAGTCCTTGGGTTGTGCCTGGTATTGCAGCACATTCTTATTCAACTGAACAGCAATACCGGACGCAGCCTGCAGATAAATCCGCATCACAGACAACCTAAATTATTCTTTGAATACTCTTCCTCTTCAATGGAAAATACACTTTGCTTTTCATAATCTGAATTATTTCGGTGTCCTTCTGATGAGGTTTTGAACACCTTGTTGTGAAAAGCTTCAAACTTAACACTATCAAGTCAAAAGGCTGCAAAAAAAAACACAACGTGGAAAAATAGGCTTCAAAAACTTCTCGAAAATTGCTCCGGGAAACAGTAAAAGGGAACCTGCCATCTGATTCATCCCGCACAAACTACGGCCAGCATGACTGCAGCCAGGTGGATCTAGCATTTCACAGAAAATAGTCTGACTAGTCTGGCACCGTCCCAGGCCGTCTCTGCACAGAGCTGCTGGTGATGATTGACAGGTCTCTCCCTATGTGCACAGGAGGGAGACCTGTCAATCACCTAGAATGACCAGGGCGAGCCGGACTAGTCCACTCTCCAGCTATAGTTGCCAGCTCCATCTTTAAAGTATAATTTCTTTGAACGTTTCAGAGTAAAAACTCTGTGTGTGAACGTACCCTTAGATATAATTGGTCGGGGTTCTTCCCATCTAAGCCTTTCAAGGCTGAGACATCAATAACTCCACAGAACAAGTAACCGAAAGCAGCTGAGTAACTCTGATAGAATTTAGTGGGAGTTACAGAAATCAGGACAAAGTTATTCATATCTCAGCTATGAATGGGAATAACAATTTAAAAGTGCATCTGTCCGCGGGTTTTTTTATATATCAAATCTTACAGCTGCATGATATAAGGGCAGAGAGCCTGATTTCAGCGATGTGTCACTTACTGGGCGTCTTGATGCACTGTTGACAAAATCTCTGTTTCTCTGCTGTAAATGTAGCAGTGCTCAGAATACCGAGCCCTGTACGACTCCTCCCATTACCCTGATTGGCCGCTCTCTGTGTACATTGTCAGCAAGCAGCCAATCAGTGGTTGGGGCGGGGTTACACAGATTAGCAGGACTGCTTGGCACGCAGCACCTAGTCCTGCAGTGATAATCTCTAATGCTGATTGCATTGAAACGACTGCGAGTTGCTGAGCAAGTGATACATACCTGGAAACAGGATCTCTCCCCCTATATTATGCTGCTCTCAGATTAAATAACAAAAAACTGCTGACAGATTCCCTTTAAGAGAGGACAACTTTATTTTTTGTCCCACCGTTTACTATAAGCAACACAGATGCGTTTTGATGGAACCAAGTGAATTAATAACTCCTAATCTAAACAGGTCAAAGCTACGAGACCCATCTATGCCGAGAGACGTAAATGCTTTCTCTCCAGCAGACTGTGATCCCAGAGCTCCCATCAGCCCTGCCACTCAGAGGAGAATGAATCAGTAAACTGCAGATCGCCCGCAGTACATCGCTCTGTCACTATGCCTTAATCCATTTTCAGGTGATTATTCGTTAGATTAAACCCCAGTCCATTTTCCAGTCCTTACACTAATTCTTACAGTAATTCTCTTAGGATGTAATTTTTGTGTTGTTCTATTTGGGAGAATTCGTTGTATTTTGATGTATGAATGCCATAGATTTTCTCTTTGTAGGGCTATATATTTTATGTGAGAAACGAATGTAAGGTAAAGGAAATATTGTCGGCACAGAACATATTGGTGCGGTGTTAATGAATTTGCTGGAAAAAAAAATCCTAAATATTTTATTCTGATCTGAAGTCTTATGTCACAAAGATTCTCCTGTTCATAGTTTTTTTTGGAAGCTTGAAATGCCATCTGCCTGTATAAAACACATTTGTCTATTTGTGTTCTGAAAAAAATGTGTTCTCATTAATAACCCGCCAATGCCACCGACTGCAAATTATTTTCTATAGCCTTAAGTGTCGGTAACAGATTTTTAAAGGGAAGGTGTCACCGGGTTTAGGCTTCCCAATCTGAGGGCAGCATAAAATAGTGAGAGGCCCTGATTCCCTGTATAGGCTTCTTTCCTGATAAAAGCACGACATTTTATCTGCTGCAGCTCTGCTAGTCCTCTAAAGGATCAGCTCATCTAACCTCTCCCCCAGCATTGCCTGACCGCTTCATGCCTGTATTGTCCGTGGGCAAAAAGCTGCTGATCGGCGGGATAGCAAGAGGACATGATTATGGAGGATTACATAGCAGGAGCTCATTGTTGATAGGACTTAACCCCTGATACACAATAGTTAGCTGCTGGCCATATACTCACTCAGCCGATCTCCTGACTTCTCTCCCTTTCCTGTCTTCTCTATGAGAGAATCACTGTTAGGCCGGGATCATACATGCGAGAAACACGGACGAGTCTCGCATGTGAATTCCTGGCACTGCCGCCGGCACTCGGAAGCGGAGCAGTGCCGGGAAATCACATGCTAGACTCGTCCGTGTTTCTCGCATGTGTGATCCCGGCCTTAGACTCCTTTGGTGGTTCCTCATCGAAGGCAAAAGAGCCAGCATTCCGAAATCGACATGTAGGATCCTGATCTTCCCCAACAACATCTGCTGATATCAGCAGATTCAAATGACATTAGTCTTATGTGTATGGGAGCCTTAAAGGAAATCTGTCAGCAGATTTCTGCTATGTAATCTGAGTGCAGCATGAGATAAGGGTTGAGACACTGATTTCAGCGATGTATCACATACTAGGCTGTGTGCTGTAGTTTCAATACAGTGTTTTATCAGGACTAAATTATCACTGCCGGACTAGCTGCCTGCATGCCTCCTAGTCCAACCATGCCCCCCAGCACTGATGAAATGATCACTGTCAATATACAATGTACATAGAAAGACGGGGTGCGGGCCAGGTTAGTTTTCAGAGCTCTGCTACATGCTACATCTAAAACTCTGGTTGTATCACAAGTGCTAGAATCAGGGTCTCTGCCCCTGCTTTATGCTGCTCTTAGTGAGTTAGCATAAACCTGGGTGACAGATTCCCTATACCAGCTCTGTAGCAGATTGAACCATGATTTATTACAATTACAGCAAGTAGCCCAGTAAATGATGCATTACTGGAATCTGGGTGTCTGTCTCTAGTTTATGCTGCCTCGGCAGTGGCAGCATAAATCTGGGTGACAGATTCCCTTTAAGACTCACTAAGACCCCTATTCAGTAAAGTGTTTTATGACAGAATTCTGGAATAAAACACCTTAATAAGTTGCAACTAGTGATGAGTGAGTATACTCGTTGCTCGGGTTTTCCCAAGCACGCTCTAGTGATCTTTGAGTATTTGGATGTGTGGCGCCCCTGAGGGTCCAGTCGCCACATAGGTGTTGCATCTCACCCAGAGGTGTGACACCTCTCAGGTAAGGAGGAAGCACCCCTTAGACTCCAACACCGCATCCAACACACCATGCCAGCTGAGCATACAGACAGACCCTACGGAAGGATGGTCTGACTCAGCCTGGTTAGGAAAGGGTGTCTAGCTGGGTGGGTGGAGCTTAGACAGCACTTAAGGGTATGCCACACTAAACAATATCGCTAACGGGATCGCTAAAAAACGTCACTATTTAGCGATCCCGTTAGCGATATTGTTCAGTGCGGCAGCTTCCAGCGACGAGCTTCCTGCTGTGATCTCGCTCGTCGCTGGAATCGTTCCGGACCCTATTTCATCGCTGGCGCTCCCGCTGGGTAAGTATCTTATCGCTGTGTGGCACCTTTTCTTAGCGATTTAGCGGTACTTTTGTACCGCTAAAGTCGTTAAGAAGATCGCTAACGGCGATAGCGTCGTTAACTATATCGCTAAATGCGGCAGCATTTAGCGATATAGAAACAATCCCGCTAGCGATCTCATTAGTATGCAACGCTAACGAGATCGCTAGCGGGATAGCTTAGTGTGGCAGTACCTTTAGGCTGCATGTTAGATTAGAGAGCAGCCAGTCCTGGACTGGGGCTTTTCCTGAGCTGATCTTGGGAAGCAACTGCCAGAGGAGCGAGGGTCCTGGGCAGAGGCAGTGATTGAAGCTGTAGCCCATTCTAGGATTAGAAGGACCAGGCCAACACGGGACATGGCGCCTAGACTAGCGGGAAAGCTTCAGGCTCTGCTAGTAAAGCCAACAGCAGTGGTCACTTCATGGGCTATATTCATATATACTTCATTGCGATATACCACCAGCATCTCTACCAGAAGGCAGCATTACGGAGTAAAGTACGTGCAGACAAAGGATTGATCTGTTTACCGAAAGGGCTCACAGCTCCCTTCGTCTGGGAGCTCTGACTGGGTGAAGGTGCAAGGAAGTAAGGAGTAATAGCACGGAGAGAAAGATAGAAGGCCGGAAAGGAACATTATTGAAAGAGAGTCTTTTGGAGTGCGACCAAACTACCTGAGGGTTGCTGGACCCCACCCCTGGAGGACACAGTGCCAGGCGGGCATCTGTACTGCATGCAACAGACTGTGAGTAAAAACCCTGAAACTGCATTTGGACTGCCTCCTAGAATTATTCCAGCGTCGCACACTCCCCTCTGCTACATTCACAAGCATCATTCCTGCACTACCACATCTGCCTGCCCTGGAAGGACATTACCTCTCCTGTAGGAGGCTTATCATCTAGCTGCACAACACCATCCCTTCCAGAGGACTTGCACAGCAGCGCTGGTCACCCTGACTAGGTACTACAGGTGGCGTCACGAATCATCATACGAACACTAATCCCCTGTAAATATTTCCCCTTTTTGGTGAGCGCCCAGGGCCACGGACCAAGCCGTGGCTGCCATGACATCCCCCATAGAAGTCGACGGGCTCGGTGCCGAGTACCCCACGGCCCTGGCGGGCGGCTCAGATGTGCTCATGCTTGGAGATTTACTTTCTGTTGCCCTTGCTGCATTATTTGCAGCTATTTGACAGCCTGAATACATGTGGGGATTCCTTAACAAACAGGCAATCCCCACATGTATTCAAGCTGTCCAGCAGCCATAAATCATGTAGCTGCAGCAACAGAAACTGAATCTCCGAGCATGCCAAAATACTCGGAGATCACCCAAGCGTGCTAGGGAAAACCCGAGCAAGGAGTATACTCGCTCATCACTAGTTGCAACATTTTTGTGCAACTTGACAGCAAACAAAATTGCGATTTCTGGTGTTTTCATGCCAGTCCTGACCCTCTTTACCAAATGAGCAGAGTGGGTGGGATAGTGCATGGCTACACCCACCTGTCCCCTTTATTAGTGTAAATTTTGCCAGAAATATACCCCGGTACCTGACTGGAGTAACATATTTAGTGGAGGCTCTTGCCGACCAGACCTGCACAACATATGACCCACCGAAGGATGTTGTGCGTCCCGCGGAGCGGTCTGGGAGATGCCGCTCCCTTCTTATAGTCAAATGTATTTGCGTCTTTCAGACATGGATATATGTGAACACTGGTGCGGGACTGGGGCAGAGGAGCGCTCATCTGTCCCAGTCCCGACGTGCAGCGGCGTGATGAGGTCAGCACAGTGGTGACGCTTATATTTAGACCTCATCTTCCTCAAATTATCAAGAACCCCTTGTCACATAGACATAATTTAGAAATAATTGATGATGAAAACCGTTCTTCAGGTATTACAGAAGAACGATTCCTTTTAAATGAGCTGAACTGAGGATGAAACCCATATGCCCCAAAAAACGGGGACTTACCAGTAGACTCATGACAATGATTATTTACCGTGAATTCAGCTAGAGGTAACTAGGTAACCCAATCCTCCTGATTCTCAGACACAAAACACCGAAGATAAGTCTCAAGATTCTGGTTAATCCATTCAGCTTGCCCATTAGACTGTTGGTGAAATGCTGAAGAGAACGACAGATGGATCCCCGAACGACTGCAAAACGCCCTCCAAAATTTGGAAATAAACTGCACCCCCGATCAAAAACAATATCGGTAGGGATCCCATGTAATTTTACAATCTCTGTGAGGAACATTTGCGCCATGGTCTTGGCGTTAGGTAAAGCGGGTAGCGCAATGAAATGTGACATTTTACTAATCTGTCCACCACCAGTTACCAGTATTACCTGCCAACATGAGTAGATCAGTGATAAAATTGACCTATAAATGAGTTCAAGGTCTACTGGGAATCGCCAATGTTTGGAGAGACCTAGATGTACAAATATAAGAGGGTTTGAAACGCGCACAGTCACTGCAGGCGGCTACATACTCCCGGACATCCTGATGTACCCCTGACCACCAAAAGTGCAGAGTAAAAAGATCTGTGGTGGCTTTATTACCGGGATGTCTGGCCAAGACCAAATCATGATGTTCACTAAGAATTTTCAGATGGAGATTCACAGGTAGAAACAGTTTACTAACAGACAGGTAGCAGGGGCGTCCCTCTGAGCTTCAACAACCTCTTTCTCAAGATTGGAGCATATAGCTGCAATAACCAACCTGTGACGTCCGCTCACTGCAGGTCTGAACTGCAGGTAAGACAGTACCCCGAGAAACCCCGAGACCCTTTATCCCTATACAGGGATCTGGAATTACAGAGAAGCCCAGGGGGTAGCTGCCTATGACAGCAGTGGACCGGAGTAGGAAGGACGCTAGGAAGGGAATAAAAAGCGAGACCAAATGCGAAGTCAGAAGTCCAAGGGTCAAAACCAGGAGGGCGGCAAAGGTACAAAATCGGCAGGCAGTAGAAGGGTCAGAAATTCAGGCTAAAGTCAAAACCAGGAGGGCAGCAAAGGTACAAAATCGGCAGGCAGTAGAAGAGTCAGAAATCCAGGCAAAGGTCAGAGAAACAATAGCAAAACAAACTATCACACTGGGGAAACCAAGACTATATCTGGCGGCTTGCAAGCCAGGCTCCAAGGCATTTGAAGGGCATGGCTGTTAGGGGTCGAGTTCCCGCTTCAGCACAAGGGGAATCTTGAGCCATACCGGCTGTGGTCTCCCATCCGTCTCCGGCCGCAGTGGACTCTGCTCAGTTTAGACGTCGGTCCCAGCGTCTCGCCCAGTCTAACAGTTCGCAGAGGATTACTGCTGCCTCTCCAGGCTCTGCTATTGTGGCCAGTACTAGTTAGCGGCGAGCAGACGTCTTTAGGACAAAGTCCTTGTTTTCCCCTTCTGAGCATGCCCAGGGTGAGATCTCTCATTGGAAATCAGGGGTCACATGCTCAGGTACTGCAGCAGCTCCTATTGGTCCGCCAGGATGGTCCTGTGACTACTGGTGTTCTGGAACAGTTTCATTGGTCCTTGTTTCTGGCAGGTCCTGTAGCTCTTACTATAAAAGGGTGGCATGGCTGGGCCGCCATGCGCTAGTATCAATTGCATTATGTGCTTTGCGCCAGTGTGATCATGCACGCATGTGGTTAGGGCTCGGCTGAAATAAGCCCCTAGAATACCGGCACCTCCGGTGAGGAGATTTGAGTGCAAGTGGTTAGGGCTTGGCTGAAATAAGCCCCTAGAATACCGGCTTCTCCGGTGAGGAGATTGCTTGAATGCGTTGCTGTCTGCATGATCACGGACTGCTATCCGCACAGCAGTTATCTGTGTATCCCTGTGGTGTTAACAGGACAGTCTTTTTCTCAGTGGCTCTGTGACGCAACTGGGTTAGCTTTATAACGCTGGTTCAGCGCCCTAGCGTTTTACTTTGCGGCTCACTGAAGCTAAGTGAGTTCGCACCTATCGCCATATAGCGCTGTGGCATTCCCGTTAGCGGCTCTGGGGATTAACAGAGTTCGCACTTACTGCCACAGCGCGCTACGGCGTTTATTTTAGCGACTCTGCGGGATAACAGAGTTTGCTACTTTCGCCATCTTACTAGCAGCGGGCTTCGCCTGCACGGTGGACCCCGGGCTGCGAACGCACCTCTCTACTATATTAGGTGCGTTCCGCAGACCCTAACATAATACTTGCGCCAGGGTCTGGCTAGTAAAATGGCGGATGACCAGCGTCTACTGCGGGACATCCAGCAGCTCCAACTTCTGGCAAGTTTACAGGGTTCGTCCTTGGTCAGCTGTTTTTTGCTGTCCAATTTCGGACTCTGTCCTCGGAGTTGGACTGGCCGGATAAAGTCCTCATTTCCGTGTTTTGGAGAGGACTAGCGGGCCATGTGAAAGACGCCTTGGCTACCAGGGAGATTCCCGCCACAACTGGAGAAGCTTATCGCCATATCTACCCGCATCGACCTCCGTTTTCACGAGCGGAGGTTGGAGCGGTCCCAGTGTAGGCAGAGTTTCCAGCTGGCTCCCACCTTCGCCAGACCTCTAGAATCTTCCAGCCAGGCAACCGACTCCATGAGGCCATGGAGGTTTCTCGAGCAGGACCTAAGTCCCGGGCCGCTCGAGTACCCGTGGTCTGTAACATCTGCCAGCAGTTAGGACATTATGCCAACAAATGTCCACAGCGGTCGGGAAAACGGTTGCGTCCAGTGACCTTGGGAGGAGGTTCACTAGACACTGCGGCATTTTCACCAAGTTGTCCTTCAAGGGGACAATTACTGTAGGTCCATCCACGCTCACAGCCGAGCTCTGTGTGGATTCTGGAGCCGAGGGGAATTTCATGTCCTCTGCATTTGCTCTCTGCCACACTATACCTCTGGTGATGCTCGCCAAACCGGTGACTGTGCGAGTAGTGAATGGATCAACTCTGCCCTCACAAATCACCCACCAGACTATCCCTCTCACTTTATCTATGTCCCCTTCCCATCAGGAGAGTATTTTTTTCTTGTCCTGCCCAAGGGAATAGACGAGGTGTTGCTGGGAGTACCTTGGCTCCATTACCACTCTCCCCATATTGAGTGGTCTGCTGGGAGGATACTGGGTTGGGGTGATTCATGTAGAGGCAGGTATGTCAGGGAGTGCGTTCAGGTCACTACCACAGAGATACCCGTAGATCTCACTTCTCTTCCTCAGTGTTATTGGTCATATGCAGACGTTTTCTCCAAGAAGGCGGCGGAGACTCTTCCACCTCATCGCCCCTACGACTGTCCTATTAATCTCTTGCCTGGAGCAGAACCTCCTCGGGGGAGAGTCTACCTCCTCTCGCTTCCTGAGATGGAGGCCATGTCCCAGTATATTCAGGAGAATCTGGCAAGAGGGTTCATTAGGAAGTCGGTGTCACCAGCAGGAGCGGGGTTCTTCTTTGTGCAAAAGAAGAATGGAGAATTACGTCCATGTATTGACTACAGGGGTCTTAACGCCATCACCGTCAAGAATAAGTACCCGTTGCCCCTAATCTCTGAGCTCTTTGATAGGCTCCGAGGAGCAAGAGTATTTACCAAGCTTGATCTACGTGGTGCCTATAACCTAATTCGCATCCGTGAGGGGGACGAGTGGAAGACAGCTTTTAATACCAGGGATGGGCATTATGAATACCTGGTGATGCCCTTCGGGCTCTGTAATGCTCCCTCTGTTTTCCAAGACTTTGTTAATGATATCTTCCGGGATATGCTCTCCACCTCTGTAGTAGTCTATCTGGATGATATTCTCATCTTTTCACCAGATATAAACTCTCACCGGAGAGATGTCAACAAAGTCTTCGACCTCTTACGGGCAAACTCCCTCTATGCCAAGCTGGAGAAATGTGTGTTTGAGCAGGAGTCCTTACCTTTCCTGGGCTATATCATCTCTGCCCAGGGATTGGCTATGGATCCTGCCAAACTACAGGCTGTAATGGACTGGCAAGAACCCCATTCTCTTAAAGCGGTGCAGCGCTTTATGGGGTTCATTAATTATTATCGCCAGTTCATTCCCCATTTCTCGACTGTGGTAGCTCCCTTGGTAGCCCTCACCAAGAAGGGAGCAAATCCCAAGTTGTGGTCTGAGGAGGTCTCCAAGGCGTTCTCTTCCATCAAGTCGCATTTTGCCAGTGCTCCCATATTACATTGCCCTGATGTTGATAAGCCGTTTATTTTAGAGGTGGATGCCTCTTCTGTTGGTGCTGGAGCAGTCCTTTATCAAAAGGATGCTCAAGGTCGGAAGCATCCCTGCTTCTTCTTTTCTAAGACCTTTACACCAGCAGAGAGGAATTATTAAATTGGGGACAGGGAGTTGCTGGCTATGAAGTTGGCCTTCTCTGAGTGGAGACATCTTCTGGAGGGGGCTCGTTTTCCCTTCCAAGCTTTCACCGACCACAAAAACTTGGTATATTTGCAAACAGCTCAGTGGCTAAATTCTCGCCAGGCCAGATGGTCCCTATTCTTCTCTCGGTTCCACTTCACCCTCCATTTTCTCTCTGGTGAGAAGAATGTTCGGGCCGACGCTCTCTCGCGCTCCTTAGTGTCATCAGAGGAGGAGGATGAGGAGCCTCGGCTTATTGTCCCCGAAGAGAGCCTGAGAACTGTAGCCCGGGTTTCGCTAGAGTCTGTGCCTCCGGGCAAGACTTTTGTGCCTACTAATTTGCGATCGGAGGTACTCTCTTGGGCACACTCGTCCAGGGTAGGTGGACACTTTGGGGCAAAGAGGACAACTGAGTTTTTGGCGAGGACATACTGGTGGCCACATATGGTCCGTGACGTCAGGGAGTATGTTCAGGCATGTGTCTCCTGCGCCAGGAACAAGTCCCCTCGACAACGGCCAGCTGGGTTACTTTTTCCTTTGCCGGTGGCAGACAGGCCCTGGTAGATGGTCGGGATGGACTTTGTGGTGGGCTTACCCAAGTCTCGGGGTTGCACTATCATTTGGGTGATCACCGACCACTTCTCCAAAATGGTGCACTTAGTGCCGCTACCACAGTTACCTTCTGCACGGGCCTTGGCAGCATTATTTATTAGACACATCTTCCGTCTACACCAGACCTTGGTCACCTACTTGCGACATTTTGTCTCAGCCAGGCAGGATGACTGGGCATCCTTGCTCCCGTGGGCGGAGTTCGCGCTAAACAATGCAGTGGCTGACTCCACCGGACAGACCCCATTCCTCTTAAATTACGGTCAGCATCCGCGGGTATCGGTGCCCATGCCCGTGGCTTCCGCCGACTCCAGGGTGGTAGACTTGGCTGTGGAGGCACGGGACATATGGGACCACACCCAGGATGCCATTCAGGCTTCCAAGGAAAGGATGAGGTCTTCTGCCGATGCCCATCGGCGTCCCGCTCCGACATTTGCTCCTGGCGACCTAGTGTGGCTCTCCGCCCGAAACATCAGACTACGGTTGGAATCCACTAAGTTGGCAACCCGCTATTTGGGTCCCTTCAAGGTTCTCGAGCAGGTAAACCCTGTGGTTTACCGTTTGGCCCTTCCGCCTCGCTTTGGTATCTCCGACACCTTCCATTTGTCCCTCCTAAAACCCGTGGTCATCTCCCGGTTGCCTGAGTCATCTGCCGGGACGTCGGGTTCGTCTTCGGACGATTACGAGGTGAACTCCATTGTAGGGTGCAAGGTGGTACGGGGCAAAAATATTTTTTTGGTGGATTGGAGGGGTTATGGGCCTGAGGATAGGTCCTGGGAGCCTGCCGAGCATGTTCATGCTCCGCAGCTCATCGCTGCCTTTGAGCGTAGCGAGGCCCAGAGGAAGGGGGTAATGTTAGGGGTTGAATTCCCGCTTCGGCACAAGGGGAATCTCGAGCCATCCCGGCTGCGGTCTCCCATCCGTCTCCGGCCGCAGTGGACTCTGCTCAGCTTAGACGTCGGTCCCAGTATCTCACCCAGTCTAACAGTATGCAGAGGATTACTGCTGCCTCTCCAGGCTCTGCTATTGTGGCCAGTACTGGTTAGCGGCGAGCAGACGTCTTTAGGACAAAGTCCTTGTTTTCCCTTCTAAGCATGCCCAGGGTGAGATCTCTCATTGGAGATCAGGGGTCACATGCTCAGGTACTGCAGCAGCTCCTATTGGTCCGCCAGGAAGGTCCTGTGACTACTGGTGTTCTGGAACAGTTTCATTGGTCCTTGTTTCTGGCAGGTTCTGTATCTCTTACTATAAAAGGGTGGCATGGCTGGGCCGCCATGCGCTAGTATCAATTGCATTATGTGCTTTGCGCCAGTGTGATCATGCACGCATGTGGTTAGGGCTCGGCTGAAATAAGCCCCTAGAATACCAGCACCTCCAGTGAGGAGATTTGAGTGCAAGTGGTTAGGGCTTGGCTGAAATAAGCCCCTAGAATACCGGCTTCTCCGTTGAGGAGATTGCTTGAATGCGTTGCTGTCTGCATGATCACGGACTGCTATCCGCACAGCAGTTATCTGTGTGTCCCTGTGGTGTTAACAGGACACAGTCTTTTTCTCAGTGGCTCTGTGACGCAACAGGGTTCGCTTTATAACGCTGGTTCAGCGCCCTAGCGTTTTACTTTGCGGCTCACTGAAGCTAAGTGAGTTCGCACCTATCGCCATATAGCGCTGTGGCATTCCCGTTAGCGGCTCTGGGGATTAACAGAGTTCGCACTTACTGCCACAGCGCGCTACGGCGTTTATTTTAGCGACTCTGCGGGATAACAGAGTTCGCTACTTTCGCCATCTTACTAGCAGTGGGCTTCGCCTGCACGGTGGACCCCGGGCTGCGAACGCACCTCTCTACTATATCTATTAGGTGCGTTCCGCAGACTCTAACAATGGCTACCTCTCACAGGCTCACAGTCTGATGACCTCATCTGGGCCGCCCCCAGAACCAGGCCAGATGGTGATGCATGACTGACACCAACCACTTCACCTCTGACAGGAGAGCGAAGCCTGCGCCCACCAGACGCCTGCGCAGGGACCCCTTCTCTGTCACCAACATTACCCACAGGCGAAACATGGCGATGCGCAGCGACAGAGGCCGGCGTCAAAGGAGCGGAACCATATGAGGATACCGCTCTCCTATCACCGGCACCAGCCGATGGAGTCCGGCGCCACCCAGCGGCCGAGGCAGGAACACCAGCCACTGAATCCAACAGCGACGTGACACAACCCTTTTTGTAGTATAGCAACCGGTTCATAATTATCTTCACCCCCAGGATAACTACAAGATAAGGCATCTGTCTTAAGCCCCCATCACACTAAACGAGATCGCTGAAGAGTCACCGATTTTGTGACGCAACAGTGACCTAGCCAGCGATCTCGCTTAGTGTGACACGCAGCGACTATCAGCCCCCCTGCTGGGTATCGCTGATCGTTGCTGAATGTCCTGGACCATTTTTTGATCGTTGGTCTCCCGCTGGCCCGCGCGCATCGCTGCGCGTGACAGCGGGAGACCAACGATCAGTGAGCTGGGAGATGGTATCCAATGTACATATCGGGTAACTAAGCACCGCGCGGCACCTAGTTACCCGATATGTAGGTGATAATGTAAAGAAATGGGGCATGAGCCCCTGCCAGCTCACCGACCACCACCGGAGCACGAACTGGAAGTCCAGACCAAGACATGCAGCAGGAAAAATGGAAAGATCAGTCCAGCTTCAGGAAAATTTCAATGCTTTATTCAATCCTTATTAAAAATCTTCACAAAACGGTGTCCTCTATTATTCAAAGATAGCAGATAGTTAGCACCACCAGCTAGATCAGCGACGCGTTTTGACCTCTAAGGGTCTTTGTCAAAGCTGAAGATAATGAAAAAGAGAAAAAACATCTTATTTAACACATAAAGAAAAAAAATGTTCGAGCGATAAGATAAGCTCTTCAAAGGGACATTTTCGCAAGCAAGCAGTAAGGATCAGAGAAAAATTTTAACCATTCGTGTACCCAGATCATCACCAGTATAATTAGTGACAGATGCATTTGTATATATTATATATTTTTTATGTTTTTTGTGTTTTTTCTTTATATGTTAAATAAGATGTTTTTTCTCTTTTTCATTATGATTGTTTCATATATGGATTACTTGTATATATTGTAGTTTTAAAATTATATATTTGTGTATACCTGCATTGTATAGTGAAAGATTCCATCTGAAATCCTGCACCAAATATACTGAGGCAGGTCAGCCATATAATTAGCTCAAGATGTGAAGGAGAATGTGTGATCCAATCACATAATGAATCACAGCTGATATATGGATATAGAACAGCTATATAATGCAGGTGCACATGTTATCTTCAGCTTTGACAAAGACCCTTAGAGGTCGAAACGCGTCGCTGATCTAGCTGGTGGTGCTAACTATCTGCTATCTTTGAATAATGGAGGACACCGTTTTGTGAAGATTTTTAATAAGGATTGAATAAAGCATTGAAATTTTCCTGAAGCTGGACTGATCTTTCCATTTTACCCGATATGTACCCTGGTTACCGGCTCCCAGCTTCTGTTGTAGAGCACTGAGAGCCGGTATCTAGGGTACATATTGGGTAACTAGGTACCGCACGGTGCCTAATTACCCGATATTACATTGGATAGCGGCTCTCAGCGCTCTACAGCAGAAGCTGAGAGCCGGTATCCAGGGTACATATCGGGTAGCTAGGTGCCGCGTGGCGCCTAGTTACCCGATGTGTACATTGGATACCAGCGTGCTCGCTGGTCCTGATCGCTGGTGAGTCTGCCCATGTGACAGCTCACCAGCAATCAGCTAACGATGTCCCAGCGATCCCATCCACGTCGTATCGGTGGGATCGCTGGGACATTGAACAGTGTGACGGGACGCTTAGTGTTCTTGTTCCCTAGTCTATACGTAACAAAAAAGTTAAACCTAGTGAAGAACAATGCTTATCTAGGCGTAAGACGCTTAACAAACTCTAGATATACAAGATTCTTATAATCCGTGATTACTATAGCCAGACGAACTGCCCCCTCCAGAAAATGACGCCACTCTTCAAAGTCCCACTTGATTGTCAAGAGTTCCCTGATACTAATGTCATAATTTGTCTCCGCAGATGACTGTTTTTTAGAAAAGTATGCACATGGACGCCATTTAACAGGAGAGGCACCCTCCGACAATACGACGATCCCAATCCAGTACCGCCCGGACTATCGCCGGATCCATGCGAATACCGGTGGACGATAAAACATATACTAGAAAAGGGATCTCAACCGAGAACCTACATTTCTCTCATTTGACAAATAATTTATTGTCTCTGAGTATCTGTAAGACCTGCCTGATGTAATTCAAGGTCAGGTGAATAAATTAATGTGTCATCAAGATAGATTACAATAAATCTATCTTCCAGGTGATTAAAGATGTCATTTACAAAGTGCTGAAAGACGGCGACAGCATTAGTCAACCCAAATGGCATCACAAGGTTCTCATAGTGTCCCTCAGGTGTATTGAAGGCTGTTTTCCACTCATCACTCTCTTTAATACGAATGAGATTATACTTCCCCCTGAGATCCAGTTTAGAAAACCATTTTGCGCATACAATCTGATTAAAGAGGCCCGGGATGAGAGGGAGCGGATATGGATCCCAGACCTTAATCTGATTGAGTTTGCAGAAATCAAGGCAGGGGCATAACCCCCCTGTCTTTCTTCTTTACAAAGAAAACCCCAGCAGCAATGAGGGATGAGGATGGCTTGATATGACCCTTTGCTAAACTTTCCATGATATAGTCCTTCATGGCCTGCCTCTCTGGACCAGAGATATTATATAGTGTGCTCTTTGGCAGCTTGGCCCCTGAGACAAGATTAACGGCTCAGTCATAAGGATGATGGGGAGGAAGATCTTGGCACTCATGCCCCGAAAATACATCCCCAAAGTCAAACAAGTATTTAGTCACAGACATCCATCCTTGCAATCCGGGTGCCCAAGCAGTGTCCTTGACAGTACTCACTCCACTTTGCCACCTCCCGAGTCTGACAATCTACCACAGGGTTGTGCAGAGTGAGCCAAGGTGGTCCAAGAACCACAGGAGAGGGCAGACCCTCTAGCACATAACAGTCAATACCCTACCTGTAGATATAAACCTTGGACAACTTGAGAAAAATATCCCTGTGTCAAGGGTGCAGTGTCGATGGCAATTATGGGTATAGGTCTGGACAGTGCATGTGGTTTGAGGTCCTGGCCCTGGACGAACGAGCAAGTTACACCCAGGCAGAAAAAATTGTGTCCTACCCTTGGAGCAGATATGTACACCCGGATTGAGCAGGATCTCTCCAAATCCTATTTAAATACTTAAAACTTGGCTCTGGTGATATACAGTGGGTTCGGAAAGTATTCAGACCCCTTTAAATTTTTCACTCTTTGTTTCATTACAGCCATTTGGTAAATGCAAAAAAGTTCATTTTTTTCTCATTTATGTACACTCTGCACCCCATCTTGTCTGAAAAAAAACAGAAAAGTAGAAATGTTAGCAAATTTATTAAAAAATAAAAACTGAAATATAACATGGTCATAAATATTCAGACCTTTTGCTCAGACACTCATATTTACGTCACATGCTGTCCATTTCCTTGTGATCCTCCTTGAGATGGTTCTACTCCTTCATTGGAGTCCAGCTGTGTTTAACCCCTTCCCGACCCATGACGCCACGTAGGCGTCATGAAAGTCAGTGCCAATCCGACCCATGACGCCTATGTGGCGTCATGAAAGGATCGCGTCCCTGCGGGCCGGGTGACCGGGGTCACTGAAAGGTCACCCGACCCGCCGGCACAGGACCCTTTGTGCTTCACCACAGGGGGGTTGGCTTAACCCCCCCGTGGCCACGATCGCTCTGATTGGCTGTTAAAAGTGAAACAGCCAATCAGAGCAATCTGTAATATTTCACCAATATAATTGGTGAAATATTACAATCCAGCCATGGCCGATGCTGCAATAGCATCTGCCATGGCTGGACACCGAGCCCTGACCCCCCACACGGATTCACGGCGGCGATCGGCCGCCGCCACCGAAAGAGTGGCAGCGGATCGGTCCGCCGTCCTAAAACACCCATCGTCCTGGCCTCGCTGCTTGCCCCCCCCTTCCGGATTCACCCGCCCGTCACGATGTCCCTGAATCCATTCCGCGCTGCCCGGGATTCTCATGGCGCCACATTAAATGGCGGCGTGTAATGCCCCGCGGTCAGGCATGAGTCGTACCTATCTTTAGATTGTAAAACACAGTCGATCAATAATGTGAATCGCAGTAGATAATAGAATCAAGTGGACCTTGCGGTTCTGCGGTAGCGTGGCGTATCCATTAGGTTAATTAGGTTATTGGGATTGGTTATGGGTGGTCACGTTAGGGTGTTTGAGGGTTAGGTGGTAGGTAGCTGTTAGGTTAGGTTGATTAGAGGTTAGGGTTGGCTTAGTATGTTAGCTGGTTGTATTAGGTTGGTGTGTAGGTGTAGGATGTTTGGGGAGGTGTGGTTAGGGTTGGAGTTAATTAGGTACACATTAAGTCATCGTGTATCTACTGAGTAGGAGGTATAGTTTTGAGTAGGGGGGTGGTGGAAATGAGAATGACATATGCAGAGGAGTTGGAATCTATGAGATTGAGTACCTGATAACCACACACTAGAGGCAGCCTGAGCGTTGTTGGTCTAGACGCCTCGTACAGCCTGAGAAAACTAACTACACCTAAAGATAGATATAGGAAAGCTATCTGCCCCGGAGCAGAACCCCAAAGATAATAGAAAGCCCCCAAACATGTAATGGCGGTTAGACAAGATGAAATACTGACACAGAAAGAAAATAGTATGAGCAAACGCTGGGGCCCAAACTAACTAAATAGAAAAGGATAGGAAGGGTACTTACTGCAATCCCAGAAAACCCTGAAAAGTAACACCTGAGATCACACGACCTCTACCACCTAAATTAGTTCTCTGGTGTAACAAAATCAAAACAGCAGCCACTGAAAAAACTGGAAAAAGCAAAAGTACAAACATCAGTGGCTGAACAAAACTGAGAGGGCAGAAGCCCCCGGAGGGGACCCTGAAGGCCCCCACAGAAGTGCAGGACAAAATGCAAAAATATAGCACAAACACAAAAGAAGAAAATGTCTTATCTGTAGCAGGAGATGCAGACACGACACAGCAGGCTACAGGGGAAACTGGAATAAAGGATTCAGACCAGAACAATTGATCACCGGCAACCCTGATGGGAAGGTGACTCCCTTATATAAGACCAGTCAGTAACACCTGATTCCCAGTCCTCACAATCTTCACTGGACAGACTAGCACCGCTTGTAACCACCAGAGGGAGCCTCTGCTCAGAACTCATCTCAAACCCATTCACAACAGTACCCCCCCCTTGAGGAGGGGTCACCGAACCCTCATTTGAGCAACCAGGTCGGTCAGGATGAGTTCTATGATACGCACGGATAAGTCTCCTAGCATGGATGTCCGAAGCAAACACCCAAGAATTGTCTTCCTGACCATAACCTCTCCATTTAACCAAATACTGGAGTTTCCGTCTAGAAAAACGAGAATCTAATATTTTCTCAACCACATACTCCAGATTGCCCTCAACCAAAACAGGGTCAGGAGGCACAGCAGCAGGAACCACTGGCTCAACAAACCTCTTCAACAAGGACTTGTGGAACACGTTATGGATCTTAAATGTCCCTGGAAGAAGCAAACGAAAAGAAACAGGATTAATAATCTCCATGATCTTATAAGGTCCAATGAACCTAGGCTTAAATTTAGGAGATGCTACTCTCATAGGAATATTCTTTGAGGACAACCAGACCAAGTCCCCACTTTAAACCGAGGACCATCAGTCCTATGCCGGTTAGCAAACCGCTGGGCCCTCTCCTGAGAGAGGGACAACCTCTCCACTACCTGGTCCCAAATCAGTTGCATACGCTCCACAACAGAGTCAACACCTGGACAGACAGAAGCCTCCGTCTGTCCTGAAGAAAATCGAGGGTGAAACCCAGAATTACAGAAAAACGGAGACATCAAAGTAGCAGAGCTAGCCCTATTATTAAGAGCAAACTCAGCCAAAGGCAAAAAAGAGACCCAGTCATCCTGATCAGCAGACACAAAGCATCTTAGATAAGTCTCCAATGTCTGGTTTGTTCTCTCAGTTTGACCATTGGTCTGAGGATGAAATGCCGAGGAGAAAGACAATTGAACACCCAGTTTAGAACAAAAAGTCCTCCAAAATCTGGAAACAAACTGGACTCCTCTGTCAGACACAATGTTCTCAGGAATGCCGTGTAAACGAACCACGTGCTGAAGGAACAACGGCACCAATTCAGAGGAGGAAGGCAACTTAGGTAATGGCACAAGATGTATCATCTTGGAAAACCTATCACAAATTACCCAGATGGTGGTCTGTAAGGTTCTATGTATATATTCCTGAAACTCAGTTTGTTCGTCAGCCATTTTACTTTCTGTCTTGCTGCAGCTATCTTGCCCTCAGTCAAAATGGAGTTTCCAGCTTGCATGTTCCCGCCCTGATTCTCTCCTTTGCTTCTTAAGCAGCCACAGCTGAGCAATCAGTGCTTCAGAATCTAGCCTGCAGTGAACCTGTGACTTGACTCCTGTAAGCCTTGGACCTTGTACTCCAGCTATTCCTACTGAGGAACTCTGAAGCACTTGTGGACTCTGAACCCTGCTCTTTGAAAGACCCACGTTTGCATGGACTTACGGTAACAGAGAAGAAGATCCTGAATCTGTATTGGAGAGTGATTGCTGAGCTTGGATTACTCTGGCCTGCTGTGTCTCCTGTTTCTGTGTCTGCAAACTGTGTGACTATTTCTGCCAACTTGTATGAAGTAATACAGGACTTTACTATATCAAACCTGTGACTCCTGTGTTTTCATCGCACCCAAGCACAAGACGCTATATGAACTGTACTACATACATTACAAGATTCTGAAGCCAAAACGTTAGTGTCTGCTGGGTCTGGAAGGATGTGTCTGCTGTACTGTGGATATCAGACGTCCGGTTGTACTTTCTGTGATGACAGTGGTTGTGACTTCTCACAACCATTCCAGGTGAGCAATTCCCTTAAGTTTTTTCTTTTTGCAGTGTTACCACAGGTAAACACTATTGTTTTTTTTTTTTTTTTTTTCCTTTCTTTTCTCTTTTTTGTCTGCTGTAACTCTGGATATCAGATGTCTGGTTGAAACTTTCTGTGATGATAGTGGTTGTGACTTCTCACAACCATTCCAGGTGAGCAGTTCCCTTAATTTTTTTTTTCTCTCTGCAGTGTTGCCACAGGTGAACATATTGTTTTTTTTCTCTCCTCTTCTTCCAGTAATCCTGTCTTAAAAGATCTGGAAAATGGAGGCCCGCATAAAGGAACTTTGCGGAGTGACTGATAATATCCTTGCAGATTTGCAGAATATAAAGACCCGTTTTACAAATCTACAGGACCTCAATAATCACAATTTGCAAGTGGTTGGACAGACTACCCAGGATTTGCGAGCCAGGATTGAGGTTCTAGAGGGGCGAGTCCAGGCTCCTGCCGTAGCCCCGAGTGCTGGGATTCCCAAGTTGCCCCCTTTTCGTTTTGGCGGTGAACGTGAGAAATTCAGGGGATTTATTAATCAATGCAATCTTTTTTTTTCTGCACATGCTTCACAATTTCCCACTGAACGATCTAAGGTGCTTACTATAATTATGTTGCTTACCAACAAGGCTTTAATGTGGGCAAACCCTCTGATTGAGACTGAGGATGATTGTTTGAATCACCTTGATGATTTTATTTCAGCCATGGGGCAGGTGTTTGATGACCCCAATCGAGGTGCAACAGCTGAAGCAGCCATGTTAGCTTTGCGCCAAGGTAAGCACTCGGTAGCTGAATATGCCTTGGATTTCAGGAGATGGGCCCTTGATACCACCTGGGACAGTTCCGCCAAAAAATCTATTTTTCGAAAGGGGTTATCTCCACTGATTAAGGATGAACTTGCTCGTGCCGACCCTCCCACTGCGTTAGGTGACTTTATTAACTACTGCATCCGTATTGATACTCGTCTGACTGAACGCAGGCAAGAGAGATGGTTCGAAAGCAATCGTACTAACCTTTTCCTACCTTCCTCTCCAGCTAAGGAACCTTTGAGTAGGATTACACGGGAACCTGAACCTGAACCCATGCAGGTAGACTCTTTACAACGACGGGTTAGTGATGCACGCAAGGAACATCGTTTTAAGGAGAATCTATGTTTCTATTGTGGTAAGTCAGGGCACTTCATTATAAACTGCCCCAGCCGTTCTCGTAAGACTACTGCAGCACTCATTCATTGTGAGTGTTGCGAGAGGGGATCTGTCAGGTCCGAGCCTCAGGCTCCAGAGAGATCTGCAGCAACAGATCTTGATTTCTCTGACTTAAACTCCATTACCTCTGAGGACGTTGACTGTGTAAACGCTGCCATTTTTCAAGTTTCCTCAGCGGTGTCCCAGCTGAGTTGTAAGAAAAACAATTCTCATTGCTTTCTTTCCATCAAACTCTGGGTTGACTCAGCTTGGGTGTCTAGCTCTGCTATGATCGACTCAGGGAAGTGGAAATTTTATGGATGTCTCCTTTGCTCTGAAACAGGGAATACGTTCAGTGAAGAAGGCTACTCCAGTACAGATGGAAACTGTGGATGGCTCCCTGCTGACCTCTGGACCAGTGGATCAGGAAACAGAGCCTTTGAGGGTTCTTATGGGTAAAGATCATCAAGAGAAACTGTCCTTTATGCTTATCTCTTCTCCCACTTTCCCATTATTCTAGGGCTACCATGGCTGCAGGCTCAGAATCCTACCATTAACTGGGAGACCAAGGAATTACACTTTCCAGAGAAACAGATGAGTCCAAAAGTTTCAGCTTGCTCTGTTCCTAAAGGAATCATGTCAGTCCCTGAACTACCAGCTGTATACCAGGACTATGTGGATTTATGTGACAAGAAGAACGCTGACCAGCTTCCTCCTCACCGTCCATATGATTGTCCAATTGAATTATTGCCTGGAGCAGAGATACCTTTTGGTAAGATCTACCCCTGGCGGGGCCCGAGCTAAAGGCTTTAAAGGATTACATAGATGAAAATCTAGCCAAGGGCTTCATACGCCCCTCTTCATCTCCTGCAGGTGCACCCATCTTCTTTGTAAAGAAGAAAGATGGATCTCTGAGACCATGCGTAGACTATAGGGAACTCAATAAGGTTACTATTAGAAACCGTTATCCATTGCCTTTAATCCCTGAGTTATTGGAGAGAGTGCGACATGCCAAAATTTTTTCTAAACTAGATCTTCGTGGGGCCTATAACTTAGTCCGTATTAGACCTGGGGATGAATGGAAGACTGCATTCAGGTCACGCTATGGACACTTTGAATATCTAGTTATGCCTTTTGGTCTGAGTACCGCCCCAGCCACTTTCCAACACTTGGTGAATGACATCTTCAGGGATCTCCTAGATACATTCGTGGTAATTTATTTGGATGATATTCTAATTTTTTCTAACTCCACAGAGGAACATCATGGACATGTGAGAATGGTCTTGGAACGTCTAAGACAAAATCATCTTTACATCAAACTTGAAAAGTGTGAATTCCATAGGACCGAAATTCAATTTCTGGGGTATGTACTGTCTACACAAGGAATTAGTATGGATGGAAGCAAAACCCAAGCCATCAAGGATTGGCCAAGTCCTAGAAATGTGAAGGAGGTACAGCGCTTCATCGGGTTTGCCAACTTCTATAGACGTTTCATTAGAAATTTCTCTGAGGTAGTGTCACCTATCACTCAACTTACCCGGAAAGAGTCTAGGTTTTCCTGGACTCCCCAAGCCCAGGAAGCATTTTCCCGTCTAAAAGATAAATTTACCACTGCACCTATCCTAGTACATCCCAACCCCGAGCTTGCCTTCATAATAGAGGTGGATGCTTCAGACTGTGCCGTTGGAGCTATACTCTCTCAGAGAACAGGTGAGAAGAATGTCTTGCATCCCTGTGCCTTCTTTTCCCAGCAGTTGTCTTCGGCTGAGAGGAACTACAATGTGGGCAATAGAGAGTTGTTGGCCATTATTGCCGCCTTCAAAGAATGGAGACACCTTCTTCAGGGAGCTGCACAGCAAATAGTCGTCCTGACAGACCATCGTAACCTTGAGTTTATCAGGTCGGCTAAGTGCCTGACACCTCGCCAGGCTCGCTGGAATCTTTTCTTAAACTAATTTAATTTTATCATCTCTTATAGACCAGGATCGCGCAATGGAAAGGCTGATGCACTCTCTAGGATTTACTCAGCAGAGACACGTCCAATTACTCCTCCTAAGACTATTCTTCCTGACTCTAGATTCCTAGGAGTAATTCATAATCAAGACCTACTTAAGGACATCAAGGAAGCATACCATGCGGATTCCTTTTTGGCACAACCCCCAAGGGAAGTAAGTCTTGTCTTTAAGAATGGTGTGTGGATTCAGGGACAACGTCTGTATATTCCTGAAACAGTCAGATTAAGAGTATTGCAACTCATTCACGATTCCAAGATAGCTGGGCATAGAGGAATTCTAAAGACACAGGAATTTCTTTCTCGTTTCTTTTGGTGGCCCACTTGCAGGAAGGATGTTTTGAATTATGTCACTTCATGTGAGGTCTGTGCAAGATGCAAAACACCTCGCTCCTCACCAACTGGTCTGTTACAGCCTCTTCCCACCCCGTCCCGCCCGTGGGGATCCATTTCTATGGACTTCATTGTGGAGTTACCAACCTCTCAGGGGAAGAACACCATTCTAGTGGTGGTTGACCGTCTAACAAAGGCAGCTCATTTTATCCCTTGTGTCGGCTTACCCACTGCAAAACAGACATCAGATTTGATGATTAAAGATGTGTTTCGCTTACATGGAGTACCGGATGAGGTTATTTCGGATCGAGGGATGCAATTCACTTCTAGGTTTTGGCAAAATTTCTGTGCAGCATTGGACATTAAAGTAAACCTTTCTTCTGCTTTTCATCCCCAGACTAATGGACAGACCGAACGAACCAATCAAACCCTGGAGCAGTATCTCCGCTGCTTTATCTGCCACCTACAGGATGATTGGGTGGATCTACTTCCATTAGCTGAGTTCTCATATAACAACTCTCAGAGTGCCTCCACTAAACAGTCTCCTTTTTACTCTAATCTAGGTTATCATCCTAACATTCTACCACGATTTCCCATAGAAACGCCTTTACCAGCAGTGGCTGAAAGAATCACGTCTTTACAGAAGAATATGGATCTTCTAAAGGAAAATCTGGAATCGGCTCAAGAAAGGTACAAGAAAGTAGCAGATAAATTTCGTAAACCTGCACCAGCTTTCAAGGTAGGAGACTTGGTCTGGCTGTCAACCAGAAATCTTAAGTTAAGGATTCCATCGTCTAAGTTGGGACATAAGTACATTGGACCCTATAAAATCAGTAAAATTATAAGTGCCGTTGCTTGTCGTCTTCAACTGCCCAGAACTATGAGAATCCACCTGTCTTTCATGTATCCCTACTAAAGGCTGCGACACCCAATACGTTTCCTGGACGTTCCTCTCCTTGCCCTGACCCAGTGCTAGTCGATGGTCAGGAAGAATTTGTGGTGGAAAGGATTTTAGATTCCAGGTTGTATAGAAATCAGTTACAATATCTGATTAAATGGCAGGGCTACCCAGTGGAGGACAACTCATGGGAACCGGTCAATAACGTTAATGCTCCTCGCTTGCTCCGTCAGTTTCATCAGAGGTACCCACACAAGCCTGGTCTGAGGTCATCCGGAGGTTGTCCTTAAGGGGGGAGTAATGTAAGGTTCTATGTATATATTCCTGAAACTCAGTTTGTTCGTCAGCCATTTTACTTTCTGTCTTGCTGCAGCTATCTTGCCCTCAGTCAAAATGGAGTTTCCAGCTTGCATGTTCCCGCCCTGATTCTCTCCTTTGCTTCTTAAGCAGCCACAGCTGAGCAATCAGTGCTTCAGAATCTAGCCTGCAGTGAACCTGTGACTTGACTCCTGTAAGCCTTGGACCTTGTACTCCAGCTATTCCTACTGAGGAACTCTGAAGCACTTGTGGACTCTGAACCCTGCTCTTTGAAAGACCCACGTTTGCATGGACTTACGGTAACAGAGAAGAAGATCCTGAATCTGTATTGGAGAGTGATTGCTGAGCTTGGATTACTCTGGCCTGGTGTGTCTCCTGTTTCTGTGTCTGCAAACTGTGTGACTATTTCTGCCAACTTGTATGAAGTAATACAGGACTTTTCTATATCAAACCTGTGACTCCTGTGTTTTCATCGCACCCAAGCACAAGACGCTATATGAACTGTACTACATACATTACATGGTCATTCTCTGAGAAACAGGAAGGTCGGAAATGAAATCCATAGAGATATGGGTCCATGGTCTCTTGGGCACAGGCAATGGCATCAACAAACCACTAGAGCGAGAGCAAGGCTTGGAGCGAGAGCAAGTCCCGCAGGACTGCACAAATTCCCTGACATCACGAGACAAGGTAGGCCACCAAAAGGACCGACTAACCAAGTCTCTGGTACCAAAAATTCCGGGATGCCCAGCCAACGCGGAACAATGAATCTCAGACATCACACTCTTTTTCCACTGGTCCGGGACAAACAATTTTCCAACAGGGCAGCACTCGGGCCTATCCTCCTGACACCCCTCCAGAGCAAGTCTCAAATTGGGCGAGATGGCGGAAAGAACTACACTCTCTTTCAAAATAACAGAAGGATCAGATAACTCAGGAGAGTCCGCAAGGAAACTCCTCGAGAGGGCATCCGCCTTAACATTCTTAGTGCCAGGTAGAAAGGAAACCACAAAATTAAAACGTGTGAAAAACAAGGCCCACCTGGCCTGTCTAGGATTGAGTCGCTTGGCAGATTCCAGATAGACCAGATTCTTATGGTCCGTAAGGACCACCACCTGATGTTTGGCTCCCTCCAGCCAATGTCTCCACTCTTCAAAAGCCCACTTCATGGCCAATAACTCCCGATTACCCACGTCATAATTACGTTCAGTAGGAGAAAATTTTCGAGAGAAAAAGGCACAAGGGTTACTTTTAGAGGACTCTGGATCTTTTTGGGACAAAACGGCACCTGCCCCAATTTCAGAGGCATCAACCTCCACCTGAAATGGCAGAGAAACATCAGGCTGCCGTAGAAAAGGAGCAGAAGTGAATCTCTGCTTAAGTTCCTGAAATTCAGAGACTGCCTCAGGAGGCCAATTCACCACATCAGAACCCTTTCTGGTCAAATCAGTTAATGGTTTAACAATAACCGAGAAATTACCAATAAATTTACGATAAAAATTGGCAAAACCCAAAAATCTCTGAAGAGCCTTCAATGAAGTAGGTTGGACCCAATCACAGATGGCCTGAACCTTGACCGGGTCCATTTCAATAACAGATGGGGACAAAATGAATCCCAGAAATGAGATCCTCTGTACGCCAAAAAGACACTTTGATCCCTTCACATACAGAGCATTCTCTCTCAAAATCTGGAACACAGTTCGAACATGTTTCACATGAGAGTCCCAGTCATTAGAAAAAATCAAGATATCATCCAAATAAACAATCAGAAATTTGTCCACAAAATCCCTGAAAATGTCATTCATGAAGGACTGGAAGACGGAAGGAGCATTAGTGAGCCCAAAGGGCATCACCAGGTACTCAAAATGCCCTTCAGGGGTATTGAATGCCGTCTTCCATTCATCCCCGTGCTTAATGCGAATAAGGTTATACGCCCCCCTGAGGTCAAGCTTGGTAAACCAAGTAGCGTTTTTCACCCTGGAAAACAGGTCAGAAATCAAGGGTAACGGGTATTGATATTTCACAGTAATATTGTTCAAGAGACGATAATCAATACACGGCCTTAATGAACCATCCTTTTTGGCCACAAAGAAAAAACCGGCACCTAAGGGTGAAGAGGATGGTCTGATATGACCCTTCTCCAATGATTCCTTGATATAAGACCGCATAGCGTCATGTTCAGGTACAGACAAGTTAAAAAGGCGACCTTTAGGGAATTTACTACCCGGCACTAATTCAATAGCGCAGTCATAGCTCCTATGGGGAGGCAAGGATGCAGATTTTCTTTCGCTAAACACATCAGAAAAATCAATCAAAAAGTCAAGAACATCCTGAGCCTGGGGGGAGGCAGAAAAAACAGGAGTGTTGGTATTAACACATTGGCAGCCCCAACTGGTTACAGACACAGATTTCCAATCCAAAACAGGATTATGAGACTGCAACCAAGGGAAACCCAGCACGATAATGTCATGCAGATTATACAGAACCAAAAATTTGCAGCACTCCTGGTGATCAGGTTCAACCCTCATTATCACCTGAGTAGAAAACTGGGGTTTATTCTCAGCCAAAGGGGTAGAATCGATCCCCAGTAGGGGAATAGACTTCTGTAGGGGTATCAAGGGAAATCCACAACGTTTAGCAAAATCATAATCCATCAGGTTAATAGCTGCTCCAGAATCAACGAAAGCCTGAGCAGAAAATGAGGACAGAGAGCATATCAGAGTGACAGTTAATAAAAACTTAGTCTGAACACTACCCAAGACAACTGAGCGTGCAAAACGTCTTCCCCGCTTAGGGCAGATTGAAATAGCATGAGAGGCATCACCACAGTAGAAACATAACCCATTGCGCTTTCGAAACTCATGACGCTGTGCCCCAGACACCACTCTATCACACTGCATGGGTTCAGAAGCTGGTTCACAAGGCAACACCATTCCACGCATACTTCTCCGCTCACGCAAACGTCTGTCAATTTGAATCGCTAATGACATAGAATCATTGAGACCAGAGGGGACAGGGAATCCCACCATAACATCCGTTACTTTATCTGACAGACCCTTCCGGAAAAGGGCTGCCAAAGCGTCGTCATTCCATTTGGTCAGGACTAGGGTTGAGCGATACTTTTCGATATCCAAAAGTATCGGAATCGGAATGGTATCGCCGATACCATTAAAATATCGGCGATACCCGATACCGATACCGGAAGTCCCATGTAAGTCTATGGGAACAAAATATCGGAATTAAAAAAAACCCATTCTTGCCTTGTTGGTTAATTGTACATGAAGGAAAACAACAAAGAGTAATGTAGAATGTATTGGGGAAGGTTGAGGAGAGATTAAAGGCATAGATGTTTAACCCAATCAAATGGAATAGCATATATATATATATATTTTTTTAAAGATGTTCGGATTGACGAATAAATTGACAATGTTGTTAACGTTTTTTCTATTTTGGCAAATATGTATATTTCACAACTTCCATGCTCTTCACCTTTTTAACTTTTCACACACTTTCTCCTTCATAATCTTCAGCAGCATCATCTTTTTCATCAAATTATTCTTCATCTTCACCTTCTTTATCTTCTTCTTAAACTTCTTGCTATTCATCTTTTTGTTAACATTACTCATATTCTTCTTATTAAACTATTATTCTTATTCATATTGTACTTCATCTTCTTCATCATATTCTTATTTGTGACAGAGAATCCTGTACTTGTAATCTGTCAAAGTATGAATTTTTCATCCTTCCGTTCTTGCTGTCACAAAAGATTTAAATTACAACAGTATTTGTCCGTGTTCAGTTTAGCCTGCAGCAGCAGGCATTTTCCAGGGGCACCACGAGGAGGAACGGACTCACCCCCATACACTGCTTAGTCTTCTTCTGCTTAGAATTTAGAGCATATATTTTGCTCTTCATTTTGGTCTTATACTTCATGTTCTTCTGCTTTTTGATCTTCTGCTTATTGTTCTTAAGTCTCTTGTTCTGTATCTTGCAGTTTGTCTTAACCTTCTTAGTCCTGTTTGGTAATCTTTTATTTCTTCTTTGTGATGGTGTTTAGGCTGGTTGGCTTGATGCTCGTCGTCCTTGTGGTCGTCATCTTCTTCGGGGTGGTCATCAGGGTCGTCGTCTTCATTGTTGGAGATCCAGAGTGATTACCCAAAAAAGCATTGAAAAAATCTTCAATTTGTAAATGTAGCAGAAGGTACAAGAGTCAATGCAAGTAACGAGGACCAGCTGACTGTGCTGGAACCCGGAGGGGCAGCAGAAGGAAAAGAGCCAATGGCACAACCGAGGACCAGCTGACGTTACTGGGACACGGTTACTAAGCAGGAGGTACCTGTGCTCCAAAGCACTACCAAGGACCAGCAGACGTTGCTGGAACTCGGATACCGAGATGGAGGCACCTAGGCCAAAGGCACTGCGGAGAACCAGCTGACGGTACTGGAACCCGGACGGGTAGCAGAATGTACAAGAGCCAATGCAAGTAACGAGGACCAGCTGACTGTGCTGGAACCCGGAGGGGCAGCAGAAGGAAAAGAGCCAATGGCACAACCGAGGACCAGCTGACGTTACTGGGACACGGTTACTAAGCAGGAGGTACCTGTGCTCCAAAGCACTACCAAGGACCAGCAGACGTTGCTGGAACTCGGATACCGAGATGGAGGCACCTAGGCCAAAGGCACTGCGGAGAACCAGCTGACGGTACTGGAACCCGGACGGGTAGCAGAAGGTACCCATGGAAATTTAAGATGACAGGCCGCGAGCCGGCCGCAGTTACCGAATCCCACAGTACTACAGTGGGTGATTGTCCTATTGTCACAACGGAAACAGCATTTATTTGCATATCCCGCAGCACACATAGGAAGCACCTAAACTCCAAGCACCATAGAGTCGGCTAACCCGACCGCAACACGACAGGACAACTTATTGGAGGCTAAGTGACGTTTACACTGAGAGGAAACAGATGGCGTGCTGTAACCAGTCTGGGCAGGAGTGAGTACCCGTGCCAATGACACTTCCGAGCAACAATTGGCGGTGTTGTAGCCCAGGGATGAGAAGAGAACATGGTGGAGGCAGCAGGACTTTTTGCCGTTCACACAGCAGGGGAACAGCTGACATTACTGAACCCCAGTAACACAGGAGCAAGTGTTCACTGTGCTAACAGCACTTCCGAGCAACAACTGGCGGTGTTGTAGCCCAGAGATGAGAAGAGAACATGGTGGAGGCAGCAGGACTTTTTGCCGTACACACAGCAGGGGAACAGCTGACATTACTGAACCCCAGTAACACAGGAGCAAGTGTTCACTGTGCTAACAGCATTTCCGAGCAACAACTGGCGGTGTTGTAGCCCAGGGATGAGAAGAGAACATGGTGGAGGCAGCAGGACTTTTTGCCGTACACACAGCAGGGGAACAGCTGACATTACTGAACCCCAGTAACACAGGAGCAAGTGTTCACTGTGCTAACAGCACTTCCGAGCAACAACTGGCGGTGTTGTAGCCCAGGGATGAGAAGAGAACAGGGTGGAGGCAGCAGGACTTTTTGCCGTTCACACAGCAGGGGAACAGCTGACATTACTGAACCCCAGTAACACAGGAGCAAGTGTAGACTGTGCTAACAGCACTTCCGAGCTACAACTGGCGGTGTTGTAGCCCAGGGATGAGAAGAGAACAGGGTGGAGGCAGCAGGACTTTTTGCCGTTCACACAGCAGGGGAACAGCTGACATTACTGAACCCCAGTAACACAGGAGCAAGTGTAGACTGTGCTAACAGCACTTCCGAGCTACAACTGGCGGTGTTGTAGCCCAGGGATGAGAAGAGAACATGGTGGAGGCAGCAGGACTTTTTGCCGTTCACACAGCAGGGGAACAGCTGACATTACTGAACCCCAGTAACACAGGAGCAAGTGTTCACTGTGCTAACAGCACTTCCGAGCAACAACTGGCGGTGTTGTAGCCCAGGGATGAGAAGAGAACAGGGTGGAGGCAGCAGGACTTTTTGCCGTTCACACAGCAGGGGAACAGCTGACATTACTGAACCCAGTAACACAGGAGCAAGTGTAGACTGTGCTAACAGCACTTCCGAGCTACAACTGGCGGTGTTGTAGCCCAGGATGAGAAGAGAACAGGGTGGAGGCAGCAGGACTTTTTGCCGTTCACACAGCAGGGGAACAGCTGACATTACTGAACCCCAGTAACACAGGAGCAAGTGTTCACTGTGCTAACAGCACTTCCGAGCAACAACTGGCGGTGTTGTAGCCAGGGATGAGAAGAGAACAGGGTGGAGGCAGCAGAACTTTTTGCCGTACACACAGCAGGGGAACAGCTGACATTACTGAACCCCAGTAACACAGGAGCAAGTGTTCACTGTGCTACAGCACTTCCGAGCAACAACTGGCGGTGTTGGAGCCCAGGGATGAGAAGAGAACAGGGTGGAGGCAGCAGGACTTTTTGCCGTTCACACAGCAGGGGAACAGCTGACATTACTGAACCCCAGTAACACAGGAGCAAGTGTTCACTGTGCTAACAGCACTTCCGAGCAACAACTGGCGGTGTTGTAGCCCAGGGATGAGAAGAGAACAGGGTGGAGGCAGCAGGACTTTTTGCCGTTCACACAGCAGGGGAACAGCTGACATTACTGAACCCCAGTAACACAGGAGCAAGTGTTCACTGTGCTAACAGCACTTCCGAGCAACAACTGGCGGTGTTGTAGCCCAGGGATGAGAAGAGAACAGGGTGGAGGCAGCAGGACTTTATGCCGTTCACACAGCAGGGGAACAGCTGACATTACTGAACCCAGTAACACAGGAGCAAGTGTAGACTGTGCTAACAGCACTTCCGAGCTACAACTGGCGGTGTTGTAGCCCAGGGATGAGAAGAGAACAGGGTGGAGGCAGCAGGACTTTTTGCCGTTCACACAGCAGAGGAACAGCTGACATTACTGAACCCCAGTAACACAGGAGCAAGTGTTCACTGTGCTAACAGCACTTCCGAGCAACAACTGGCGGTGTTGTAGCCCAGGGATGAGAAGAGAACAGGGTGGAGGCAGCAGGACTTTTTGCCGTTCACACAGCAGGGGAACAGCTGACATTACTGAACCCCAGTAACACAGGAGCAAGTGTTCACTGTGCTAACAGCACTTCCGAGCAACAACTGGCGGTGTTGTAGCCCAGGGATGAGAAGAGAACATGGTGGAGGCAGCAGGACTTTTTGCCGTTCACACAGCAGGGGAACAGCTGACATTACTGAACCCCAGTAACACAGGAGCAAGTGTTCACTGTGCTAACAGCACTTCCGAGCTACAACTGGCGGTGTTGTAGCCCAGGGATGAGAAGAGAACAGGGTGGAGGCAGCAGGACTTTTTGCCGTTCACACAGCAGGGGAACAGCTGACATTACTGAACCCCAGTAACACAGGAGCAAGTGTAGACTGTGCTAACAGCACTTCCGAGCTACAACTGGCGGTGTTGTAGCCCAGGGATGAGAAGAGAACATGGTGGAGGCAGCAGGACTTTTTGCCGTTCACACAGCAGGGGAACAGCTGACATTACTGAACCCCAGTAACACAGGAGCAAGTGTTAGACTGTGCTAACAGCACTTCCGAGCTACAACTGGCGGTGTTGTAGCCCAGGGATGAGAAGAGAACATGGTGGAGGCAGCAGGACTTTTTGCCGTTCACACAGCAGGGGAACAGCTGACATTACTGAACCCCAGTAACACAGGAGTAAGTGTTCACTGTGCTAACAGCACTTCCGAGCAACAACTGGCGGTGTTGTAGCCCAGGGATGAGAAGAGAACAGGGTGGAGGCAGCAGGACTTTTTGCCGTTCACACAGCAGGGGAACAGCTGACATTACTGAACCCCAGTAACACAGGAGCAAGTGTTCACTGTGCTAACAGCACTTCCGAGCAACAACTGGCGGTGTTGTAGCCCAGGGATGATAAGAGAACAGGGTGGAGGCAGCAGGAGTTTTTGCCGTTCACACAGCAGGGGAACAGCTGACATTACTGAACCCCAGTAACACAGGAGCAAGTGTAGACTGTGCTAACAGCACTTCCGAGCTACAACTGGCGGTGTTGTAGCCCAGGGATGAGAAGAGAACAGGGTGGAGGCAGCAGGACTTTTTGCCGTTCACACAGCAGGGGAACAGCTGACATTACTGAACCCCAGTAACACAGGAGCAAGTGTAGACTGTGCTAACAGCACTTCCGAGCTACAACTGGCGGTGTTGTAGCCCAGGGATGAGAAGAGAACAGGGTGGAGGCAGCAGGACTTTTTGCCGTTCACACAGCAGGGGAACAGCTGACATTACTGAACCCCAGTAACACAGGAGCAAGTGTAGACTGTGCTAACAGCACTTCCGAGCTACAACTGGCGGTGTTGTAGCCCAGGGATGAGAAGAGAACATTGTGGAGGCAGCAGGACTTTTTGCCGTTCACACAGCAGGGGAACAGCTGACATTACTGAACCCCAGTAACACAGGAGCAAGTGTTCACTGTGCTAACAGCACTTCCGAGCAACAACTGGCAGTGTTGTAGCCCAGGGATGAGAAGAGAACAGGGTGGAGGCAGCAGGACTTTTTGCCGTTCACACAGCAGGGGAACAGCTGACATTACTGAACCCAGTAACACAGGAGCAAGTGTAGACTGTGCTAACAGCACTTCCGAGCTACAACTGGCGGTGTTGTAGCCCAGGGATGAGAAGAACATGGTGGAGGCAGCAGGACTTTTTTGCCGTACACACAGCAGGGGAACAGCTGACATTACTGAAACCCAGTAACACAGGAGCAAGTGTAGACTGTGCTAAGAGCACTTCCGAGCTACAACTGGCGGTGTTGTAGCCCAGGGTCAAGGAGGATGTTTAAATACTATATCAGTATTTCCTTGTTACGTGTCAATTAAAAATGTCTATACTCCAACAAGAGAAATATAAACTTTAGTACCATAAGATGATGATTTAACTTAAAAAAATATATGTAAATTAAAAATTTACAACATAAACGCATACATTAACATGTTGAAAAGCAATGCAAACCACAATTAAATAGGTTAAATAATCTGCTATTACGGTTTAAATAAAAGCATACAAGTACACATCAGAATCCATTAATGATGGGTAAGTAACAGTATGTACACCATTTTTATTGTGTAGACAATGAATGGCTGACTTAAAAACATAATCAGCATTACAAGTTTTCTTTGACATTCATAAAACTTTACATTTGGTGAATAATATAACTACAATTTTTTAAAAAATATCTAAAATTTCCATCATGTAATACTGATAATATGTGCCAATCATTTATATTAACAAAACGAAAATTTAAAAAGTGCATAGTGCAGAGTGAAAACAGATATTTATGCCTGACTGTGGACTTGCAAGCATGACAACGGATAGATAAGGTATATATAGATGAGACTGCATAGCCACAGATGGTGAATGGCGATGTAATACTGTACCTCAATAAAGTGTGCGTTACTACTACATCCTTTTTTTTATCTAGCTTTATAAAAGGTTACGTGCATGTATGGTTGCGCCTCTGTTTGGACGCACAGACTGGCTTCCTGCTGTGACGCGTTGGGTATTGGAGCGTCTGTACGTCTTATGACGCAGACTAACATTCATGGTGCGCATCGTTCATCATCGCAAGCGTACCGACAACACAAAGGCGTTGTCATGACTGCTTTACTCAGTAAACATGCACCTATGATGAAACATACATGCATGTGCCCTATTACATAACAAGCTACAAGAAAAACGAGTGTGAGGTGTGACACAGCTGTTTTGTTAAGGTACAGTATTATATCGACATTGTACAGATGTCACTATTCAGTCTGATAAATATATATCATTCACGTATTCTATCAGTTGTCGTTCTTTCAGCACCACTTACAGGTATATATTTTGCTATTGTGACTATGCACTATTGACTTTACCAAGGTAATGCATGATTTTTGTAAGCGATTATCATGTTTACATGAAGGACCTTCATGATATGGGCTGTTAACTTTCTAATCAAATATGTATTTTTTAAAATGACACAAATATAAGTAATGTTGAAGAGGACTATTCCTACATGCATTGTTTGCACAATATTACACGTGTACATCACGTCCCTTAATCAACATTGGATTATTATATTTACTTGTATGCTTTTATTTCAAAGGCAAGAACACTGAAGTATAACCTTCGCACTGCAGCAGTTGTCAAAGTTCAACCCACATTATGCACTTCCAACATTGCAGCATTGGAGTCATCATGATGTGAGTTGGATTTGTCTAAGCTATGGAGTGACAAGGTTGACCATCAGTATCCTATAGCATAAGTAGGATTTTGTGTTTGCATTTGTTTTTGACATGTGCATATCTGTAATAATATGTCACATTTATTTTGTTACAGATTTGTGACAAAGACTAATCATTTTATGGTTTGAAAGTTGACGTTTCAAATGTTTACAGCTTAGAAATCAGGGTGTAGCCTCATATCTATGTGTAGCACTAGACACTTTGAGATGTCAGTTTTTTTTCACCATGATTAGGTAGCTAGCAGTAATTTTTGCCGGACACACAGCAGGGGAACAGCAGGCGTTACTGAACCCCACAAACACATCAGCGATTGTTTTCATCTGTGCATCTAACACTTCTGAGCAGCAACTGGCGCTGTTGAAGCCCAGGGTCAAGGAGGGTGTAGGCAGAGGCCTAGTATGAGACGTTTGAAGTTGAAGTTGTAGTTAGCAGCAGTAATTTTTGCCAGACACACAGCAGGGGAACAGCAGGCGTTACTGAACCCCACAAACACATCAGCGATTTTTTCATCTGTGCATCTAACACTTCTGAGCAGCAACTGGCGCTGTTGAAGCCCAGGGTCAAGGAGGGTGTAGGCACAAAATATTGACTTATTGCCTTGTTACGTGGCCATTGCAAATGTATGTACTTCAAACAAGAATAAATGAAGTTTTACTAGGACAATAAAATGATGAATTTCAATTCCAAGAATAGAAAAATATTTATACTTGAGAGTCCTCTGTGGTTGATACCGTTTAATGGCTAACTGAAAATATGGTAACAAATTCAAAGCTTTCGAGACTACTCAGGTCTCTTCATCAGGCTAAGACTAAAAAAAAAATGGAAGAATCACATATTTGTACACACAACAGGACACAGGAATAGGTAAGACAAGTGAGGGAGGGACAAGTGAGGGTAGACCGGCCAAAAAATGAGAACAAGGATGAATTATCAGCGCCACACGATAAGACAAAAAATAATGGATTTACCTGTGGCAAAACACTTTTGTATGCCCGGTCATAGCATGATGGATATGGAATTACTGGTATTAAAATATAACTTCAAATATGACAAAGATACAAAGGTTTCAGAATATAAGCTCATCATGACCTTTGACACTGTTAGTGATGGAATGAATAGATCACACGGATTTATGTCATTCTATATCAATTAAGGAATCTGCGTCTCTGCCCCTCCAGGGGCATTAAAACACAAAACCAGACCCCAATCAGAGGGCAATAAAACTTTCTATCCTTATCTAGGAACTGTTCCAATATTTATGTTCATCCCTCTGTGATAATGACAGTTCTGCTACACGTCACTTACTTGTCTTACCTATTGCACTATTCCTGTGTCCTGTTGTGTATAGAAATATGTGATGCTTCATTTTTTGTTTTAGTCTTTGCCTGATGAAGAGACGTGAGTAGCCTCGAAAGCTTGCAATTTGTTACCATCTTTTCAGTTATCCATTCAAAGGTATCAACCACTGTGGACTCTCAAGTGTAAATATTTTTCTATCTAATGGCTAACACGGTACGAAGATACACATGTTTCCTAACTTCAATAATAAAAATAAAGACACTGCAAATATAAACGCATATATGCACATGCCAACAAGAAATGGAACAACACACCACCCAAAAAATTGGTTACAAAATATAGTGTTGTAAATTTAAGAATAAAAGTCCATTTTTGTATTTATGAATAATGCTTAAGGAACGCTATGTTAAACCATAACATAGTGAAGACAATGGATTTTGTAATCGTCACTCATCATCATCATCATTGCAATTTAGATGTGACAGTCACAGACATTTCAATTATTTAAGTTAATAAAATCGTTACTTTGTACAGCATGTATGACATGTCCAGCATGGACTCATCAATGTGATGACACAATAATGTACGATAAAAATAACCATTTAAAAAAACATAATGCATTGTCACAATTTAAGTGTGTGCCTGCAAGTGTAGGTGAAAGAAAGGCTACGGATAGCAAAGGTATATTCTATGTCTGTATCAGACAGTGGACAGCCTCTGATGGGTAATGGCGATGTTATACTGTACGTCAATAAAGTCTGCGGCTGCAATCATGCATTTTTTGCTTGGACAGTGTTGAAGAGGGTAAAAGCATGTCTGGTTGCGCAAGGCTTTATCCGTCAACACTACCTTCCTACTGTCACGCGTAGGGTAGGGTAGCGTGTGTCAATTAGATGACTCTATAAAATGTGACGTTACGCAGCGTTATTGCACCCTAGGGACGCCAAAAATACAACAGCAGTAATCATTTACTGTCTAATACTCCACCTATGACCAACAAAGAAAGACCGTTCCCTCTTTAACAATCTACAAGACTAACAAGCATAATGGTTCACGCTGACTTTATTGAGGTACAGTATTACATCGACATTGTCCATGAGTAACTATGCACTGTGATACCTATATACCATTAGGGTCTGGGGGGTACCCCCAGACCCTAGTCCAGAGCCTCTCATCTAGCCAAATCAGATCTCTCCTACTTTGCACTGACGAGGACCAACAGTCCGAAACACCGTGTCTGCAAATGGAGATTCTGATTTGGCTTTTATCCTAAGTCATATTACAAGACTCGTTAAAGGGTTGATTGTGACTTGTAGGATCGCTACTTCCAATAGGTGGCGCTATAGAGTACAAGTCCTCTTTGTTTGAAGAGGCAATTTGCCTATATACCATTATTAATTTATATCTGTTGTGGTTGTTTCAACAGCACTTGCAGGTATAACTAGTACTACCTATTGTCAGTATGCATGATGCACTTTATAGATGTAATAATTTATTATTGCACATTATTACCAGGTTTAGATGCTGGCCATTTCATATATGGTGTGTGAAGTTACAGTTGGCATCAGTATGTGTATTTTATAATGTCTGTCATAAATAAAAATCGTGATGATGATGATGAGGATTTTATGATTTGTACATCCATTGACTGCATTATCTTACAGGTACAGATAAAGTTCCTTGAAAAGCATTAATTGATAAGTATGAAATGTACTTTTATGCATTAATTTTAAAAAGTGAAGACTATGTTTTAGTTTTTGTTACCATTTATAATAGACATGTGCAGATATGCGCTGTGATGACAAATTATTATTTGTCCATATTTGTCATAAAAATTTATCATTCTAGGCCTGGAAAACTTCACAATTTCCTGTTTTAAGCATAACAATCAGGGTGACGGCTCTTCCCTATTTGGAGCATGTTCGACATGGGTTTTTCTGTGCATGTGTAGGGAACAGGAGACTTGTTGTCGGACACACAGCAGGGGAACAGCTGGCGTTACTGAACCCCACTAACACTATAGCTTGTGTATTGGTCTGTGGACACGACACTTCTGAGCAGCAACTGGCAGTGTTGTAGCCCAGGGAGTAGAGTTCAGGTGGTAGAAAGATGAACATAACAGGAGACATGGATAACGTTGCGAACCAGTTATTTAATCTGAAAACGGACAAATTCTGGCGAGATCCATGCCTTGTTCATTTTCAGAAAAGTAAGCCGGTCTACATTATCGGAGGATAGTCGCATGCGACGGTCTGTTAGTACACCACCTGCGGCACTAAAGACGCGCTCCGATAATACACTGGCAGCAGGGCAAGCCAGCACCTCCAATGCATACTGGCTAAGCTCTGGCCATGTATCCAGCTTAGAGACCCAAAACTTGAATGGGGAAGAGCCATCTGGGAGTACACTGAGAGGGAAAGACATGTAGTCTGTCACCATCTTACGGAAACGTTGCCTCCTGCTGACTGGAGCCGTCTCGGATGGTGTAGACATTGGTGGCGCTGCCACAAAACTTCGCCACATTTGGAACATACTGGTCTTGCCCTGTGCAGAGGCGCTGCTTGTGCTCCCTCTTGTTCCAGAGCTGTCTCCACTGCCTCGACGCACAGAGCTGCTTTGTAAAGCAGTAGCAGCAGCAGTGCTCTCGGCTGGAATGGAGAACATTATGGATTGCACCAGTATGTCTTGGTACTCCCGCATTTTACGCTCCCGGTTCAACGGTGTGATGAGGCTTTGTAAGTTGTCCGGTAGCGAGGGTCTAGGAGGGTGTACACCCAATAATCAGACGTGGTGAGAATGTGGGCGATGCGGCGGTCGTTTCTCAGGCACTGCAGCATGAAATCAACCATGTGCTGCAGACTCCCAACTGGCCAAGAAACGCTGTCCCCTGCAAGAGGCGTCATCTCTGACTGCTCTGCATCACCCCACCCTCGCTCTACATACTGACTAGAGCGTTGTGTACCTCCCTCTGGAGCGATGTCTTCCTCCTCCATTGACTCCTCCTCATCCTCCTCACAAAGTGAACACTGCCCAGCCCTTTGTGAGGAACCACGTTGCGCTGACTGTCCAGAAGGTGATGGAATTTGTGACTCCTCATCCTCCACCTCTTCCAAAACCTCATCCCTTATTGCTTGCAGTGTTTTTTGAAGCAGGCAGATAAGGGGGACAGTCAGGCTGACTAGTGCATCATCTGCACTCGCCATCCGTGTTGACTCATCAAACGCACGCAAAACATGGCAGATGTCCTTCATAGAGGCCCACTCAGTAGTGGTGAAGTGTGAACGACGCAAATTGCGAGTTGATTGCGCCTGATGCAGCTGATACTCCATTACTGCTGGCTGCTGCTCACACAACCGCTCCAACATATGTAACGTGGAATTCCACCTGGTGGGTACGTCACATATGATGCGATGTTCAGGAAGGCGAAATCTGCGTTGCAGAGCTGCAATGCGCGATCTGGCCATGCTGGAACGTCGCAAGTGAGCGCACTCTAGGCGGACCTTGTGCAGCAGTGCATCAAGATCCGGATAGTCCCTCAAAAAACTCTGCACGACCAAGTTGAGCACATGTGCCAGACATGGTATGTGAGTGAGGTTGCCAAGGCCCAGAGCTGCCACCAGATTTCGGCCATTGTCACACACTACCAAGCCTGGCTGGAGATTCGCTGGCAAAAACCACACGTCGCTCTCCTGCTTGATGGCATTCCAGAGCTCCTGCGCTGTGTGGCTTCGATTCCCCATGTAAATTAATTTCAGGACGGCCTGTTGACGTTTGGCCACGGCTGTGCTCATATCGGTCGCATCAGGTAAGCGTTCACGGGTCCATGTGGAGGTAGACCGTGACGGCTCCTGCAGCGATGATTCTGAGGAACTGGAGTAGGAGGAGGAGTCAATGTGGACAGACTTGATTCCTGCAATCCTTGGAGTTGGCAGAACACGTACAGCGCCACTCGCAAGATCTGTACCCGGCTCCACAACATTGACCCAATGGGCAGTGAGGGAAAGGTATCGTCCCTGGCCATGGGTACTGGTCCACGCATCGGTGGTCAGGTGGACCTTGCTACTGACGGCGTTTAGTAGCGCATGTTTAATTTTTCCCTCAACATGCTTTTGCAGACCAGGGACGGCTTGCCTGCTGAAATAAAATCGGCTGGGCACATTGTATTGTGGGACTGCCAATGACATTAAGTCACGGAAACTGTCAGTCTCCACCAGCCTGAATGACAGCATTTCAAGGGACAGGAGTTTTGCAATGCCAGCATTCAGAGCCTGTGCTCGTGGATGGTTTGCCGAGTATGGCCGTCTTTTATCCCATGCCTGTGCTACCGATGGCTGTTTTGTGGCCTGGGAGTGTGAGGATGACAGGGAACTTGCAGCTGTGGGTGGAATAACACTGGGTCTCTGGACAACAGTTACAGAGGTTCTTCCATGGCGATCCTGTGAGGAAGCCGAACCAGCTGTGTGTGAGCTGGAGGAAGAGGCTCCAACACGAGCTGAAGATGTAGGTGCTGCTGTAGGTTGGCCTACATCTCCAGTGTGTCTTTGTAACTCAGCTACGTGCTTTGTCCGTACATGTTTCCACATATTTGTGGTATTGAGGTTACTGATATTTTTACCTCTTTTAACTTTTTGATTACACAGCTTGCATTTGACATAGCAAATATCATCTGCAAGTGTGTCAAAAAAGGACCACGCAGTGCAAGTCCTGGGAGCGCCGGTTTGGCTGTTGGAAGAGAACTGCTACGAACGGGTGCCAAACTGGAGGGTACAGGCAACCGAGTCTGCAGCCTACCTCTCCCTACTGTTTGGACCGTTGGGGCAATCTCTTCCTCAGAGCTGCTACCACCACCTTCCTGTTCCTCACGCCATGTTGGGTCTTGGACCTCATCATCTCCACTACCCTCTTCCAACACCTGCTGCTGTTGGGTGGTCTGGCCAGCACCTTGCTCAACAGAAAATGGCACCTGAGTCTCATCATCATCAGATGCGTTCTGCGGTGTGCTGACCATCGGCACTGGCTCACCCGCCTCTTCACATTCAGAGAGACACAGCTGTTGCGCATCACTGCATACTGCCTCTTCTTCACATTCCAGAATGCTGCTTGGCTGGGCCCCTGTTTCCAAGCCAACAGATTCTGAGAACAGAAGCAGAGACTCAGCTGGCTCCAGTTCAGAACTCTCTGACTGCCTGGGCAATTTGGCAGGCGGTGAAGAGACAGATGGTTGTTCAACAGTGCTGTGGTCCTGAGAGGAGGTGGAAGCAATTGAAGTCGATGCATTGGCTGCCATCCAACCAACAACGGCTTCAATTTGTTCTTCCCGCAGCAGGGGGGTACGCTGAGCTCCTACAAAAGTGCGCATAAAGGAACGCTCACGGGGAAAACTGGTGGATGCTGTGTCACTGGGTGCGGCAGCAGCCACAGAATCCCACGTCCTCTCCCTGCTGAAACTCCACGGCCACGACCACGTGCCTTACTCCCTGCCTTCTTCATCTTGGTAGATTGATAAAGAAAGTCAGAAAAGTTATAAGGCCTAAGTGTGGTTATTCCTCAGAGACTGCAGTGAACACTGCAGACAACTGTTCAGTAGCTGTGAAAGGCCCCTTTGTGTACTTCTATAGTGTTTGCAACCAATGTATTGTATACGGATGGAAGCGCGTCACACTAATAGATTAGATTTTTTTCAAATATAATGGAGCAGCACCAATTAGAGAAAAATGTGAAGGCTGAGGCAGTGACACACGCTCAGCAGACTACAACCAGCAGTAGTTGAAGAACTAACTGGAGCGTGATCTGCACTCAAAAAATGAAAAGCTCACAGACTACAGTGAACACTGAAACACAACTGTTCAGTAGCTGTGAAAGGCCCCTTTGTCTACTTCTATAGTGTTTGCAACCACTGTATTGTATACGGATGGAAGCGCGTCACACTAATAGATTAGATTTTTTTCAAATATAATGGAGCAGCACCAATTAGAGAAAAATGTGAAGGCTGAGGCAGTGACACACGCTCAGCAGACTACAACCAGCAGTAGTTGAAGAACTAACTGGAGCGTGATCTGCACTCAAAAAATGAAAAGCTCACAGACTACAGTGAACACTGAAACACAACTGTTCAGTAGCTGTGAAAGGCCCCTTTGTCTACTTCTATAGTGTTTGCAACCACTGTATTGTATACGGATGGAAGCGCGTCACACTAATAGATTAGATTTTTTTCAAATATAATGGAGCAGCACCAATTAGAGAAAAATGTGAAGGATGAGGCAGTGACACACGCTCAGCAGACTACAACCAGCAGTAGTTGAAGAACTAACTGGAGCGTGATCTGCACTCAAAAAATGAAAAGCTCACAGACTACAGTGAACACTGAAACACAACTGTTCAGAAGCTGTGAAAGGCCCCTTTGTCTACTTCTATAGTGTTTGCAACCACTGTATTGTATACGGATGGAAGCGCGTCACACTAATAGATTAGATTTTTTTCAAATATAATGGAGCAGCACCAATTAGAGAAAAATGTGAAGGATGAGGCAGTGACACACGCTCAGCAGACTACAACCAGCAGTAGTTGAAGAACTAACTGGAGCGTGATCTGCACTCAAAAAATGAAAAGCTCACAGACTACAGTGAACACTGAAACACAACTGTTCAGTAGCTGTGAAAGGCCCCTTTGTCTACTTCTATAGTGTTTGCAACCACTGTATTGTATACGGATGGAAGCGCGTCACACTAATAGATTAGATTTTTTTCAAATATAATGGAGCAGCACCAATTAGAGAAAAATGTGAAGGATGAGGCAGTGACACACGCTCAGCAGACTACAACCAGCAGTAGTTGAAGAACTAACTGGAGCGTGATCTGCACTCAAAAAATGAAAAGCTCACAGACTACAGTGAACACTGAAACACAACTGTTCAGTAGCTGTGAAAGGCCCCTTTGTCTACTTCTATAGTGTTTGCAACCACTGTATTGTATACGGATGGAAGCGCGTCACACTAATAGATTAGATTTTTTTTAAATATAATGGAGCAGCACCAATTAGAGAAAAATGTGAAGGATGAGGCAGTGACACACGCTCAGCAGACTACAACCAGCAGTAGTTGAAGAACTAACTGGAGCGTGATCTGCACTCAAAAAATGAAAAGCTCACAGACTACAGTGAACACTGAAACACAACTGTTCAGTAGCTGTGAAAGGCCCCTTTGTCTACTTCTATAGTGTTTGCAACCAATGTATTGTATACGGATGGAAGCGCATCACACTAATAGATTAGATTTTTTGCAAATATAATGGAGCTGCACCAATTCCACAAAATCAAATAAAAAAAAGAGTCAGTGAGTGACACTTGCAGATGCCTACAAACAGGGTGGATGCAGAGCAAACTGCGTCACCTGCACTCTCACACACCTTGCACAGAGCTGTTAAAACAACACTGGCAAAAGGAAGCTTTACACAGCGGTTGGTAAACTAGCCTGCCTAAAGCACAGTAGAGTACACAAAATCGCAATGTCTAACTGTCCCTCAGAGTCAGCACAGCAGCGTTCTGTCCCTAACTGAGTTCACAGCACAGTGACGCTAAAATGGAGGTGGCGCCTTTTATAGTGCATTCTGACATCATTTCAGCAGCCAATCACAGCCATGCCATTAGTTAAGATGACCGCAGCATTACAGGATGTGCCCACACTTCATAAGATTCCTCATTGGCTGACTAAAATCACATTGCCTCTCAAAGAATTATGGGAACTTCCGATTCCGGTATACGATATATGAAAAATATCGGAACTAAGTATCGGAATTCCGATACAGCGAATATCGGCCGATACCCGATACTTGCGGTATCGGAATGCTCAACACTAGTCAGGACTGCCCACCTACGGAATCTCTGACAGTATAACTCAGCGTCATCAAGCCCCTGATTTAATGCCAACAAGGCTTTCTCAGCTTGATCAGTGACATTAGGCTCATCGTACAATAACCCCAAGGCCTGAAAAAATGCATCAACATCACTCAAAACAGGATCCCCAGGTATCAGGGAAAGAGCCCAATCCTGAGGATCGCCGCGCAGGAGAGAGATGATAATTTGAACCTGCTGCGCTGCGTTCCCTGAAGACTTAGATTTTAAGGCAAAAAACAATTTACAATTATTTTTGAAATTCTGAAACTTAGCTCGATCCCTAAAAACAAATCTGGCATGGGAATCCTAGGTTCCACAACAGGCAACCCAGCAAGATAGATAGCAATACTCCGAACCTCAGTGGCAAGCTGATCCACACGGCCAGACAACTGTGCAAACTCCATTGAGAGAAAAGATCCTCCCCAGCACCCAGAGATACAGAGGGAAAAAAAAAAAATGCAACAAACAGAAAAATATCTCTGACAACTCTGACAATATTTTTTCCCTTCTGTGAGTACCATACAATTTTCAATTTTTAGGCCGGTGATACTGTTATGTTTCGGTAGCTGAGGAGTGCAGGTAAAAAAGGCAATACACCAGAGCAGTTGGAATCTATGAGATTGCAGTACCCTGACTAACCACCACAACTAGAGGCAGCCGTGGAGCGTTCCTACGTTGGTCCTAGACGCCTCGTCACAGCCTGAGAAACTAACTACACCTAAAGATAGATATAGGAAAGCTATCTGCCCCGGAGCAGAACCCCAAAGATAATAGAAAGCCCCCAAACATGTAATGGCGGTTAGACAAGATGAAATACTGACACAGAAAGAAAATAGTATGAGCAAACGCTGGGGCCCAAACTAACTAAATAGAAAAGGATAGGAAGGGTACTTACTGCAATCCCAGAAAACCCTGAAAAGCACCAACTCTACTAATTTCAAAAACACCTGAGATCACACGACCTCTACCACCTAAATTAGTTCTCTGGTGTAACAAAATCAAAACAGCAGCCACTGAAAAAACTGGAAAAAGCAAAAGTACAAACATCAGTGGCTGAACAAAACTGAGAGGGCAGAAGCCCCCGGAGGGGACCCTGAAGGCCCCCACAGAAGTGCAGGACAAAATGCAAAAATATAGCACAAACACAAAAGAAGAAAATGTCTTATCTGTAGCAGGAGATGCAGACACGACACAGCAGGCTACAAGGGAAACTGGAATAAAGGATTCAGACCAGAACAATTGATCACCGGCAACCCTGATGGGAAGGTGACTCCCTTATATAAGACCAGTCAGTAACACCTGATTCCCAGTCCTCACAATCTTCACTTGACAGACTAGCACCGCTTGTAACCACCAGAGGGAGCCTCTGCTCAGAACTCATCTCAAACCCATTCACAACACATCAGGGGGTCTCCATACGCGACATGGCGCCAACATTGATTCCTGCAAATTTTGCGTTCAAAAAGTCAAACAGTGCTCCCTTTATTCCAAGCCCCGACGTGTGCCCAAACAGTGGTTTACCCCCACATATGGGGTATCAGCGTACTCAGGAAAAATTGCACAACAACTTTGGGGGTCTAATTTCTCCTGTTACTGTTGGGAAAAAAAAATTGGGGACTAAAAAAGTTATTTTTGTGGAAAAAAAATGATTTTTTATTTTCACGGCTCTGCGTTATAAACTTCTGTGAAGAACTTGGGGGTTCAAAGTGCTCACCACACATCTAGATAAGTTCCTTGCGGGTCTACTTTCCAAAATGGGGTCACTTGTGGGGAGTTTATACTGTTTAGGCACATCAGGGACTCTGCAAACGTAACATGACGCCCGCAGACCATTCCATCAAGTCGGCATTTCAAAACTCACTACTTCCCTTCCGAGCCCCGAAGTGTGCCCATACAGTAGTTTTCTCCCACATATGGGATATCAGCGTACTCAGGACAAATTGGACAACAACTTTTGAGGTCTAATTTCTCCTGTTACCCTTGGGAAAATAAAAAAATTGGGGACTAAAAGATCATGTTTGTGGAAAAAATATGATTTTTTTATTTTCATGGCCCAGCGTTATAAACTTCTGTGTAGCCCTTGGGGGTTCAAAGTGCTCACTACACATCTAGATAAGCTCCTTGGGGGGTCTAGTTTCCAAAATGGTGTCACTTGTGGGGGGTTTCTACTGTTTAGGCACATCAGGGGCTCTGCAAACGCAACATGACGCCCACAGAACATTCCATCAAGTCTGCATTCCAAAATGGCGCTCCTTCTCTTCTGTGCTCTCCCATGCGCCAAAACAGTGGTTCCCCCCCACATATGGGGTACCAGTGTACTCAGGACAAACTGTACAATAACTTTTGTGGTCCAATTTCTCCTGTTACCCTTGTGAAAATAAAAAATTGCGGGTTAAAAAAATCAGTTTTTGAGGAAAAAAATGATTTTTTATTTTCACGGCTCTGCATTACAAACTTCTGTGAAGCACGTGGGGGTTCAAGGTGCTCACCACACATCTAGTTAAGTTCCTTGAGGGGTCTAGTTTACAAAATGTGGTCACTTGTGGGGGGTTTCTACTGTTTAGGCACATCAGGGGCTCTGCCCGCCCGCAGACCATTCCATCAAGTCGACATTTCAAAGCGTCACTACATCCCTTCCAAGCCCTGACGTGTGCCCAAACAGTGGTTCTCCCCCACATGTGAGGACAAATTAGACAACAACTTTTGGGGTCCAATTTCTCCTGTAACCATTGTGAAAATAAAAAATATGGGGCTAAATAATCATTTTTTGAGAAAAAAAAATGATTTTTTATTTTCACGGCTCTGCGTTATAAACTTTTGTGAAGCACCTGGGGGTTCAAAGTGCTCACTGTGCATCTGCATAAGTTTCTTAGGGGGTCTAGTTTCCAAAATGGGGTCATTTGTGGGGGAGCTCCAAAGTTTAGGCATACAGGGGCTCTCCAAACATGACATGGTGTCCGCTAACGACTGGAGCTAATTTTCCATTCAAAAAGTCAAATGGCGCTCCTTCCCTTCTGAGCCCTGCCGTGCGCCCAAACAGTGGTTTATGACCACATATGAGGAATCTGTGTACTCAGGAGAAATTGCCCAACAAATTTTAGGATCCAATTTATACTGTTGCCCATGTGAAAATGAAAAAACTGAGGCTAAAAGAACATTTTTGTGAAAAAAAAAGTACTTTCTTTTTTTTACGGATCAATTTGTGAAGCACTTGGGGGTTCAAAGTGCTCACTCTGCATCTAGATAAGTTCCTTGGGGGGTCTAGTTTCCAAAATGGGGTCACTTGTGGGGGAGCTCCAATGTTTAGGCACACAGGGACTCTCCAAATGCGACATGGCATCCGCTAAATATTCCAGCATATTTTCCATTCAAAAAGTCAAATGGCGCTCCTTCCCTTCTGAGCCCTGCCGTGCGCCCAAACAGTGGTTTATGACCACATATGAGGTATCGGTGTACTCAGGAGAAATTGCCCAACAAATTTTAGGATCCAATTTATCTGTTGCCCATGTGAAAATGAAAAAACTGAGGCTAAAAGAAAATTTTTGTGAAAAAAAAAGTACTTTCTTTTTTTTACGGATCAATTTGTGAAGCACCTGGGGGTTCAAAGTGCTCACTCTGCATCTAGATAAGTTCCTTGGGGGGTCTAGTTTCCAAAATGGGGTCACTTGTGGGGGAGCTCCAATGTTTAGGCACACAGGGACTCTCCAAATGCGACATGGCAACCGCTAAATATTCCAGCATATTTTCCATTCAAAAAGTCAAATGGCGCTCCTTCCCTTCTGAGCCCTGCCGTGCGCCCAAACAGTGGTTTATGACCACATATGAGGTATCTGTGTACTCAGGAGAAATTGCCCAACAAATTTTAGGATCCATTTTATCCTGTTGCCCATGTGAAAATGAAAAAACTGAGGCTAAAAGAACATTTTTGTGAAAAAAAAGTACTTTCTTTTTTTTACGGATCAATTTGTGAAGCACCTGGGGGTTCAAAGTGCTCACTCTGCATCTAGATAAGTTCCTTGGGGGTCTAGTTTCCAAAATGGGGTCACTTGTGGGGGAGCTCCAATGTTTAGGCACACAGGGACTCTCCAAATGCGACATGGCAACCGCTAAATATTCCAGCATATTTTCTATTCAAAAAGTCAAATGGCGCTCCTTCCCTTCTGAGCCCTGCCGTGCACCCAAACAGTGGTTTATGACCACATATGAGGTATCTGTGTACTCAGGAGAAATTGCCCAACAAATTTTAGGGTCCATTTTATCCTGTTGCCCATGCAAAAATGAAAAAATTGATGCTAAAAGAAAAATTTTGTTGGAAAAATTGAAATGTCCATTTTTTCCTTCCACGTTGCTTTAGTTCCTGTGAAGCACCTGAAGGGTTAATAATCTTCTTGAGTGTAGTTTTGAGTAGCTTGAGGGGTGCAGATTTTATAATGGTGTCACTTTTGGGTATTTTCTGCCATATAGACCCCTCAAAGTGACTTCAAATGTGAGGTGGTCCCTAAAAAAAATGGTTTTGTAAATTTTGCTGTAAAAATGAGAAATCGCTGGTCAACTTTTAACCCTTATAACTTCCTAACAAAAAAAATGTTGTTCCCAAAATTGTGCTGATGTAAAGTAGACATGTGGGAAATGTTATTTATTAACTATTTTGTGTCACATAACTCTCTGGTTTAACAGAATAAAAATTCAAAATTTGAAAATTGCGAAATTTTCAAAATTTTGGCCAAAGTTCCATTTTTTTCACAAATAAACGCAAAAATTATCGACCTAAATTTACCACTATCATGAAGCCCAATATGTCACGAAAAAACAATCTCAGAATCGCTAGGATCCGTTGAAGCGTTCCTGAGTTATTACCTCATAAAGGGACACTGGTCAGAATTGCAAAAAATGGCCAGGTCATTTAGGTCAAAATAGGCTGGGTCATGAAGGGGTTAATTAAACTGATAGGACTTGATTTGTAAAGGCACACACCTGTCTATACACGACCTCACAGCTCACAGTATATGTCAGACCAAATGAGAATCATGAGGTCAAAGGAACTGGCCAAGAAGCTCAGAGACAGAATTGTGGCAAGGAACATCTGGCCAAGGTTACAAAAGAATTTCTGCAGTATTCAAGGTTCCTAAGAGCACAGTGGCCTCCATAATACTTAAATGGAAGAAGTTTGGGACCACCAGAAGTCTTCCTAGACCTGGCCGTCCAGCCAAACTGAGCAATTGTGGGAGAAGAGCCTTGGTGAGAGAGGTAAAGAAGAACCCCAGATCACTGTGTCTGAGCTCCACAGATGCAGTAGGGAGATGGGAGAAAGTTCCACAAAGTCACTGCAGCCTCCACCAGTCGGGCCTTTAACCCCTTAATGTCCATTGACGTACACAGTCCGTCATGGCAAGGGGTCAGTTTTGGCACCTTGACGGACTGTGCACATCATGCCTTTGAACTACCACTGCGTGTTAGATCAGTGCCGACAGCTGTCACAGACAGCTGACAGGCACGGCAAGCGGTGCGGGGACCTTTGCCGTCGGTCCCCGCACCCACAGCGCTGTGATTGGTCAGTCAATCTGATTGACCAAACACAGCAGCGATCGCGCAGGAGATGCTGAAATTTCAGCATCTCCAGCGTGATCAGTGCAGGAGCCGGCGCTGCAGTGGCTGAGCTTCCTGCACTGACAGCCAGGAGCGGCGCCCCCGCCGCCCCTGGCTGTTAACCCCGACTGCTGCGATCGAGCGCGATCGCAGCGCTCAGGGGGAGAGGCAGAGGGTCGGGAGCTCCCTCTGCCTCAGATCGGCGCCCTGCAATGTATTTGCAGGGCCCGATCTCTGCCTTGATGACCCGGGGGTTGTCATGACAACCTCCGGGTGATCTAGCTACGGAAAGCTGCTGTGATCATGCTCACAGCAGCTTTCCCCATAGGTACAATGCATTGCAATGCTGGAGCATTGCAATGCATTGTAACTGCAATAAAAAGTAAAAAAGTGAAAGTCCCATAAAGGAACAAGTTAAAAAAAATCATTTTTTAAAAAAAATTGTAAAAAAATATTAAAAAATTATTTTAAAAAAATCCCCTAAAAAATACACATTTTTATGTAATAAAAAAAACAAAAAACAAAAAAAATACACGTTTGGTATCGCCGCGTCCGTAAAAATCCCATCTATAAAAGCATAGCCCTAGTTAACCCCTTCAGTGAAAGCCGTAAAAAAAAAACACAAAAAAGTAGTAAATTATACTTTTTCCAAGCGGTATCATCATACCGCTTGGAAAAAGTGCAATAACACGCGATCAAAAAGTCAGATATAAATAATCATGGTACCGCTGAAAACGTCATCTTGTCCCGCAAAAAACAAGCTGCTATACAACATCATCAGCAAAAAAATAAAAAAGTTATAGCTCGCGGAATAAACTGATGCAAAAATAATTATTTTTTCTATAAAAAATTTTATTGTGTAAAAAAAGCCAAAACATAAAAAAATATATAAATGAGGTATCGCTGTAATCGTAGTGATCCGAAGAATAAAGCTGCTTTATCAATTTTACCACACGCGGAACGGAGGAAAAAAAAAAGAAAAAACAATTCCTGAATTGCTGGTTTTTGTTCATTGTGCTTCCACAAAAATAGGAATAGGAAGCGATCAAAAAACGTTATGTGCCCGAATATGGTACCAATAAATACGTCAGCTCGTCCCGCAAAAATAAGCCCACAGATAACTCTGTCGGCCGAAATATGGAAAAATTATAGCTCTCAAAATACGGCGATGCAAAAATTTCTTACAAAAAATTATTCCAAAAAAAGCATCTTTTAGTGTGTGACAGAAGCTAAACATGAAAAAAGGGTGTAAATCTGGTATCGCCGTAATCGCACCGATCCGAGGAATAAAGTCGCCTAATCACTAATACCGCACGAGGAACGGCGTAAAAAAGAAAACCAATTCTTAACCTTTTGTGGATTTGTTCATTCTGCCTCCCATAGATCGCAGTAAGGCGATCACAGTGGTTCCCCCCCACATATGGGGTATCAGCGTACTCAGGACAAAGTGCACTTCAACTTTTGGGGCCCTATTTCTCCTGTTACCCTTATAAAAATAAAAAATTGGGGGCAAAAAGGTCATTTTTGTGGAAAAAAATATGAATTTTTTATTTTCACGGCTCTACGTTATAAACTTCTGTGAAGCCCTTGGGGGTTCAAAGTGCTCACCACACATCTAGATAAGTTCCTTGGGGGGTCTAGTTTGCAAAATGGGGTCATTTGTGGGGGGTTTCTACTGTTTAGGCACATCAGGGGCTCTCCAAGCGCGACATGACACCCGCAGACCATTCCATCAAAGTCTGCATTTGAAAAGGCGCTCCTTCCCTTTCGAGCTCTGCCATGCATCAAAATAGTGGTTTACCCCCACATATTGGGTATCAGCGTACTCAGGACAAATTGCACAATAACTTTTGGGGTCCTGTTACTCTTTGGAAAATAAAAATTGGGGGTGGAAAGATCATTTTTGTGGAAAAGATATGATTTTTTAATTTTACAGCTCTACGTTATAACCTTCTGTGAAGCCCTTGGGGGTTCAAAGCTCTCACCACACATCTAGATAAGTTCTTTGGGGGTCTAGTTTCCAAAATGGGGTCACTTGTGGGGGTTTCCACTGTTTAGGCACACAGGGACTCTCCAAATGCGACATGGCGTCCAATCTCAATTCCAGCCAAAAAATTCAAATGACGCTGCTTCCCTTCCAAGCTCTGCCATGTGCCCAAATAGTGGTTTACCCCCACATATGGGGTATCAGCGTACTCAGGACAAATTGCACAATAACTTTTGTGGTCCTGTTACCCTTTGGAAAATAAAAATTGGGGGTGGAAAGATCATTTTTGTGGAAAAATATGATTTTTTAATTTTACGGCTCTACGTTATAACCTTCTGTGAAGCCCTTGGGGGTTCAAAGCTCTCACCACACATCTAGATAAGTTCCTTGGGGGGTCTAGTTTTCAAAATGGGGTCACTTGTGGGGGGTTTCCACTGTTTAGGCACACAGGGACTCTCCAAATGCGAAATGGCGTCCAATCTCAATTCCAGCCAAAAAAGTCAAATGGCGCTGCTTCCCTTCCGAGCTCTGCCATGCGCCCAAATAGTGGTTTACCCCCACATATTGGTATCAGCGTACTCAGGACTAATTGCACAATAACTTTTGGGGTCCTTTTATCCTTTGGAAAATAACAATTGGGATGAAAAGATCATTTTTGTGGAAAAAAATATGATTTTTTAATTTTACGGCTCTACGTTATAACCTTCTGTGAAGCTCTTGGGGTTCAAAGCTCTCACAACACATTTAGATAAGTTCCTTGGGGGGTGTAGTTTCCAAAATGGGGTCACTTGTGGGGGGTTTCCACTGTTTAGGCACACAGGGACTCTCCAAATGCGACATGGCGTCCAATCTCAATTCCAGCCAAAAAAGTCAAATGGCGCTGCTTCCCTTCCGAGCTCTGCCATACGCCCAAATAGTGGTTTACCCCCACACATGGGTATCGGTGTACTCGGAGAAATTGTACAACAAATATTGTGGTTCATTTTCTACTGATACCCTTGACAAAATTTAAAAAAATTGTGTCGAAAGAAAAATTTTGGGAAAAAAAGTTAAATGTCCATATTTTCCTTCCACATTGCTTCAATTCTTGTGAAGTACCTAAAGGGTTAATAAACTTCTTGAATGTGGCTTTGAACACGTTGAGGGGTGCAGTTTTTAGAATGGTGTCACTTTTGGGTATTTTCTGCCATATAGACCCCTCAAATTCACTTCAAATGTGAGGTGGCCCCTAAAAAAAAATGGTTTTGTAAATTTTGTTGTAAAAATGAGAAATCGCTGGTCAACTTTTAACACTTAAAACTTCCTAACAAAAAAAAAATTTTGGTTCCAAAATTGTGCTGATGTAAAGTAGACATGTGGGAAATGTTATTTATTAACTATTTTGTGTGACATATCTCTCTGATTTAATGGCATAAAAATTAAAAGTTTGAAAATTGCCAAATTGTCAAAATGTTTGCCATATTTCTGTTTTTTTCATAAATAAACGCAAGTTATATTGAAGAAATTTTACCACTATCATGAAGTACAGTATGTCACGAGAAAACAATCTCAGAATCGTGAAGATCCGTTGAAGCGTTCCAGAGTTATAACCTCATAAAGAGACAGTGGTCAGAATTGTAAAAATTGGCCTGGTCTTTAACCTACAAAATGGCTTGTTCGTTAAGGGGTTATGGCAGAGTGGCCCGACGGAAGCCTCTCCTCAGTGCCAGACATATGAAAGCCCGCATAGAGTTTGCTAAAATACACATGAAGGATTTTGTATAATGGCCGCCTATGGGCGGCGGATCCGCTTTTGACGGAATCCGCCCGCGGTTCCGTCGCCTCTCTCTCATATTTCCGAAACGAAAATTTCATCATTTCCGGGTGAACACTTCTTGGCGGATCCGTCAGACAACTGATCCGTTTTACATCCGTTTTTACACTTTTCTGACGGATCCGCCATTTTCACGGATGGGCGGACGTCACACAACGGAGGTGTGAAAGAGGCGAGAGAGAGAGAGAGAGAGAGAGAGAGAGAGAGAGAGAGAGAGAGAGAGAGAGAGAGAGAGAGAGAGAGAGAGAGAGAGAGAGAGAGAGAGCCCTGACACTGGTTTCTGTATTTTACTATGGTTTTCAATAGAGGCGACGGATCCGCAGGCGGATTCCGTCAAAAACGGATGCTGGCGGATCCGCCACCCATAGGCGACCATTGTAAAAAATGGCGGATGCGGCGGATCCGCCGTTGTCCGCCATTTTGGCGGTCAAAAAAAACGTTGCATTGGACGTTTTTTTTAAAATGACGGACGCCAATTTTTTTGGCGGATCCGTCAAAAAACGGACCTAACGGACGACCATCCGTCAAAATCCGTCACTAATGCAAGTCTATGGGAAAAAAAACGGATCCGCAAAAAAAAATTTGCGGATCCGTTTTTTTAACATTTTGACGGATTTTGACTGACGTCGCACGACTGAAGTGTGAAGAGGCCTAAGCGGTACGTGTGAAGAAAACCTAGCCATGCAATTGCCTACAGTAGAACGCTCCGCCTCCTTCGACCAATGGGTTAATGTGTCACATGGTTTTGTTATTGTGTGACGTCACACGGTGAAGGTCCTGTCAGGTGTGTACCCCACATCACACAGACACGATGCTTTCATATAGACAGATGCTACAATTCTCTACGTCATGTCATCTTTCTCTGGTACACGTTAATAATAGAATGTGGACGCTCCGGGCCGTGTGAGCAGTGACATGACGTCAGCCTATTAGTGAGCAGCGAGGACCTGCAGCTATGGAGACACACAGCACGTCAGCCTACCCGTACAGCCTCCCGCTTCCTGTCTTTTGAATCACGTGCCCAGGGAGCTTCCGGGACAAGTGCAGAGGCGGCTATAACAAATGCAGGTCAGCGCGCTCTCCTCAGTATAGTCACGTGACTGTATGGCCTGGGGCTTGTGGGACGGTCCTCAGAGGGAGGAGAGGGGCAGGAAGGAGTCGCTCAGGCTGTAGTGGTTGCTATGGGCAACGTGACTTGTCGTTAGATTACCAGTACACTGAAGGTTCCCATAGTAACCAGTCCTGTCCGCCCTGGACTCCCTGAAGGCTGCTGTGGAAAGTGTACTTATCCCCATAGAAATGAATGGGAGTATTGGAAACAGCACTGGGAGCAAGCAGGTGGCAGGGTGACATGCTGAAAGGTGCAGGTGGCAGGGTGACAGCAAGCAGGTGACAATGCTGAAAGGGGCTGGTGGCAGGGTGACATGCTGAAATGGGCAGGTGGCAGGGTGACATGCTGAAATGGGCAGGTGGCAGGGTGACATAATGAAAGGGGCAGGTGGCAGGGTGACATGCTGAAAGGGGCAGGTGGCAGGGTGACATGCTGAAAGGGGCAGGTGGCAGGGTGACATGCTGAAAGGGGCAGGTGGCAGGGTGACATGCTGAAAGGGGCAGGTAGCAGGGTGACATGCTGAAAGGTGCAGCAAGCAGGTGACAATGCTGAAAGGGGCTGGTGGCAGGGTGACATGCTGAAATGGGCAGGTGGCAGGGTGACATGCTGAAAGGGGCAGGTGGCAGGGTGACGATGCTGAAAGGGGCAGGTGGCAGGGTGACATGCTGAAAGGGGCAGGTGGCAGGGTGACATGCTGAAATGGGCAGGTGGCAGGGTGACATGCTGAAAGGGCAGGTGGCAGGGTGACATGCTGAAAGGGGCAGGTGGCAGGGTGACATGCTGAAATGGGCAGGTGGCAGGGTGACATGCTGAAATGGGCAGGTGGCAGGGTGACATGCTGAAAGGGCAGGTAGCAGGGTGACAGCAAGCAGCCAGGTGACAAAGCTGAAATGGGCAGGTGGCAGGGTGACATGCTGAAAGGGCAGGTAGCAGGGTGACATGCTGAAAGGTGCAGCAAGCAGGTGACAATGCTGAAAGGGGCTGGTGGCAGGGTGACATGCTGAAATGGGCAGGTGGCAGGGTGACATGCTGAAAGGGGCAGGTGGCAGGGTGACATGCTGAAAGGGCAGGTGGCAGGGTGACATGCTTAAAGGGGCAGGTGGCAGGGTGACATGCTGAAAGGGCAGGTGGCAGGGTGACATGCTGAAAGGGCAGGTGGCAGGGTGACATGCTGAAATGGGCAGGTGGCAGGGTGACATGCTGAAAGGGCAGGTGGCACGGTGACATGCTGAAAGGGGCAGGTGGCAGGGTGACATGCTGAAATGGGCAGGTGGCAGGGTGACATCTGAAAGGGGCAGGTGGCAGGGTGACATGCTGAAAGGGCAGGTGGCAGGTGACATGCTGAAAGGGGCAGGTGTGCAGGGTGACATGCTGAAAGGGCAGGTGGCAGGGTGACATGCTGAAAGGCAGGTGGCAGGATGACATGCTGAAAGGGGCAGGTGGCAGGGTGACATCTGAAAGGGGCAGGTGGCAGGGTGACATGCTGAAAGGTGCAGGTGGCAGGGTGACATGCTGAAAGGGGCAGGTGGCAGGGTGACATCTGAAAGGGGCAGGTGGCAGGGTGACATGCTGAAAGGGCAGGTGGCAGGGTGACATGCTGAAAGGGCAGGTGGCAGGGTGACATGCTGAAAGGTGCAGGTGCAGGGTGACATGCTGAAAGGGCAGGTGCAGGGTGACATGCTGAAAGGGGCAGTGGCAGGGTGACATGCTGAAATGGGCAGGTGGCAGGGTGACATGCTGAAAGGGGCAGGTGGCAGGGTGACATGCTGAAAGGGCAGGTGGCAGGGTGACATGCTGAAAGGGCAGGTGGCAGGGTGACATGCTGAAATGGGCAGGTGGCAGGGTGACATGCTGAAAGGGCAGGGTGCAGGGTGACATGCTGAAATGGGCAGGTGGCAGGGTGACATGCTGAAATGGGGCAGGTGGCAGGGTGACATGCATGAAAGGGGTCAGGTGCAGGGTGACATGCGAAATGGCAGTGCAGGTGACAAGCTGAAAGGGCAGGTGGCAGGGTGACATGCTGAAAGGGGCAGGTAGCAGGGTGACATGCTGAAAGGTGCAGCAAGCAGGTGACAATGCTGAAAGGGCTGGTGGCAGGGTGACATGCTGAAATGGGCAGGTGGCAGGGTGACATGCTGAAAGGGGCAGGTGGCAGGGTGACATGCTGAAAGGGGCAGGTGGCAGGGTGACATGCTGAAAGGGGCAGGTGGCAGGGTGACATGCTGAAATGGGCAGGTGGCAGGGTGACATGCTGAAAGGGGCAGGTGGCAGGGTGACATGCTGAAAGGGCAGGTGGCAGGTGACATGCTGAAAGGGGCAGGTGGCACGGTGACATGCTGAAAGGGGCAGGTGGCAGGGTGACATGCTGAAATGGGCAGGTGGCAGGTGACATCCTGAAAGGGGCAGGTGGCAGGGTGACATGCTGAAAGGTGCAGGTGGCAGAATGACATGCTGAAAGGGGCAGGTGGCAGGGTGACATGCTGAAAGGGGCAGGTGGCAGGGTGACATGCTGAAAGCTGCAGGGTGAGCAGAATGACATGCTGAAAGGGGCAGGTGGCAGGGTGACATCCTGAAAGGGGCAGGTGGCAGGGTGACATGCTGAAAGGTGCAGGTGGCAGGGTGACATGCTGAAAGGGGCAGGTGGCAGGGTGACATCCTGAAAGGGGCAGGTGGCAGGTGACATGCTGAAAAGGGCAGGTGGCAGGGTGACATGCTGAAAGGGGCAGGTGGCAGGGTGACATGCTGAAAGGTGCAGGTGGCAGGGTGACATACTGAAAGGTGCAGGTGGCAGGATGACATGCTGAAAGAGGCAGGTGGCAGGGTGACATGCTGAAAGGGCAGGTGGCAGGGTGACATGCTGAAAGGGGCAAGTGCAGGGTGACATGCTTAAATGGGCAGGTGGCAAGGTGACATGCTGAAAGGGGCAAGTGGTCAGGGTGACATGCTTAAATGGGCAGGTGGCAGGGTGACATGCTGAAAGGGGCAGGTGTACAGGGTGACATGCTGAAAGGGGCAGGTGGCAGGGTGACATGATGAAAGGGCTGGTGGCAGGGTGACATGCTGAAATAGGCAGGTGGCAGGGTGACGTGCTGAAAGGTGACAGGGTGACTTGCTGAAAGGGCAGGTAGCAGGGTGACATGCTGAAATGGGCAGGTGGCGGGGTGACATGCTGAAAGGGGCAGGTGGCAGGGTGACATGATGAAGGGCTGGTGGCAGGGTGACATGCTGAAATAGGCAGGTGGCAGGTGGACGTGCTGAAAGGTGCAGGTGACAGGGTGACATGCTGAAAGGGGCAGGTAGCAGGGTGACATGCTGAAAGGTGCAGCAAGCAGGTGACAATGCTGAAATGTGCAGGTGGCAGGGTGACATGCTGAAAGGGACAGGTGGCAGGGTGACATGCTGAAATGGGCAGGTGGCAGGGTGACATGCTGAAATGGGCAGGTGGCAGGGTGACATGCTGAAAGGGGCAGGTGGCAGGGTGACATGCTGAAAGGGGCAGGTGGCAGGGTGACATTCTGAAAGGTGACAGGGTGACATGCTGAAAGGGGTAGGTAGCAGGGTGACATGCTGAAAGGTGCAGCAAGCAGGTGACAGTGCTGAAATGGGCAGGTGGCAGGGTGACATGCTGAAAGGGGCAGGTGGCAGGGTGACATGCTGAAATGGGCAGGTGGCAGGTGTGACATGCTGAAAGGGGCAGTGTGGCAGGGTGACATGCTGAAATGGGCAGGTGGCAGGGTGACATGCTGAAGGGCAGGTGGCAGGGTGACATGCTGAAAGGGGCAGGTGGCAGGGTGACATGCTGAAAGGGGCAGGTGGCAGGGTGACATGCTGAAAGGGGCAGGTGGCAGGGTGACATGCTGAAAGGGGCAGGTGGCAGGGCGACATGATGAAAGGGGCAGCTAACTGGTGGCAGGGTGACATGCTGAAAGGACTGTCCACTGTGCGCAGGATAGCGTGTCACTTACTTTGTGCAAATCTTTTATGTCATGTGGTTTGGAAACTTGATTGAGCAGAATATGTCTCTGCTTGCAGATTGCAGCCTCCATGGCAGCAGTGGACAGCTTTCATCTCTTATACAGGGAAGTGGCCAGATCTTGTCACAGCCATTTGGAGTTTTGGGCTGTAGTTGGCGCCCTGTACACGGCCAGGCAAGGTCTGTGCGTCTTGTATGATTGTTACAGCCTTATCCGACTCCATGTTACCCCATGTCTACTCCGTAAGAAGGACCTTGTCCAGCAGTATGGAGAGTGGGCCGTGGTGACTGGTAAGTAGTAAACTGAGCTGAGGTTGGAGAATTTCATAGGATCTCGCTTATTATCACAGTGGAAGTGGTTTACATGTGTTAAAAATAAAAATTTCTGCAATTAACTAATATACTTTTATTATCAAAGCATCACCAATGTCACACTGTCACAGGCCCGGATACCAGGGGGAGACCGAGAGGGGGCTGGCTGACACATCACTGATTGCAGGAGTAATGGGTTAAAACTGTGCAAAGGATTTAGTATGAATGGAGCCAAGGATCCAGGAGATAAAATGCATTATTTATTCGAACATCCATGACAGCACTAGAGAGAGGGGATCCGCCCCTTAGGAACAGGAAACCTACAGATACAAAAAGGGCGGCACCTCTCCCACGCATCAGTTGGTTTCCTGTTCCTAAAGGACGGGTTTCCTACAGATGAAGATCTTCAGGAGGACCCAGGCCGGCCGGTCGACCCAGGTAGCGGGGGGGCATTTCCTACCTCGGCCGGTGCGGAGCCCCTGGAAGCGCCACGGTGGGTCGGGTAGGATTCCACGACAGTGTGCGGAGCAGGTGGAGCAGTATCCAGAGGATCCCTGTCTCCCAGCCAGCGCCGGTAGGTAAGTATTCCCCCTCTCCCTGGTCCCGGTGCCTTCTCCCTGTCTTCTACTGTGGTCCTGTCATGGTGGGGGCCTCTTAAGGTGGTGCAGCCGTGGTTTTTTAAAAAAAAAAAATTTTTTATTTTTTGAAATTTGAATTTCCCGCCGCGTCACTGCTATGGACGGCGCGGCGGGGGTTTTTTGAATTTCCCGCCGCGCGTCGCTGCTATGGACGGCGCGGCGGGCGGTTTTGAATTTCCCGCCGCGCGTCACTGTTATGGACGGCGCGGCGGGGGTTTTTTGAATTTCCCGCCGCGCGTCACTGCTATGGACGACTCGGCGGGCGGTTTTGAAATTCCCGCCGCGCGTCGCTGCTATGGACGGCGCGGCGGGGTGTTTTAAATTTCCCGCCGCGCGTCACTACTATGGACGGCGCGGCGGGGTTTTTGAAATTTTAGCCGCGCGCCTCTTCTGGAGCGGCGCGGCTGGGTTTGGTTGAGATCTCCGCTCGTGTCCCGGCTAGAGGGGCGATGCGGCGGGAGACTATACTTGCCTCCATTGGTACGGCTGGGTCTGTAGGAGCGCGGGGAAAGGGGGCGGAGTCTCCACCGCCGGAACCGGAAGTGAGACGCCGGCCGGCGTTTTTTGAAATTTTTGGCGGCTGCATCATCAGACGGCGCCTGCTGTGGGGACGGCGGGGAGGTGCAGGGGGGCCGTGGGGTGGGGAGTAGGAGGGGGTGGACCCCTGGCCAGACCTGCTGACCCGGATATCCGGGGGAGGATATAAGGAGCCTAGGAAAGAGGTAAAGCGCTTCTGCCCCATTTTCGCGATGGACACTGCAGAAGCTCCCTCGGTGCAACAGGAGAGCCAGCAGCAGCAGACAGAGCGCTCCTCTTCAATGGCCAGGAGCACCAGCCGCAGAAGTTCCGCAGCTGTGAAAAAGGCCCCTCCCGTGATCCGGTACCTACTGCTGTATAATCTGGGTAAGAGATCGTCAGACTTAGAATACCCAGTAATGCAGTTTTTCCCCCATTCTGTGTCTGTTACTAGGGGAAGAAGTGTTCGGTGAAAAGCAAGCACAGGGAATGTGCCTTTTGTGCTTGCCCTCTGCCAGACGCTTGCCCTAAAGGTTGTGCCAGCCGTGCATGCAACGGACGGTAGGGCATTTGAGGGGGAAGGGCAGGGGCCTGGGATGAGATAGTAACCCTCCCTCTGCCCCTTCCCTTTTTAGATAGCGGAGGAGACTCCAGATTTCACCGAAAGCCTGAAGGAGATAATAAGAGCAGAGATGAAAGCGTCCTCAAGACACGGAGAATCTTCCAGGCGTAGAACTGTACCAGTTTTATCTGATTCAGATTCACCTGCCGCCCATGACAGGGGTGAAGTTGTGTCAGGACCCTCCTCGCCTTCCTCTTCGGCTTCCTCCTCGTCTTCTACGGAAGACGCTACCCGTTTTTGTTTTCCCTTGGACCAGATGGACAAATTTGTCAAATCAGTTAGGTCCACCATGGGGGTAGAGGAGGCGAAACCAGAGCTCTCAGTACAGGATCTGATGTTCGGTGGCCTAGATCCAAAAAAAAAACGGAGATCCTTTCCACTAAACAGTAGCATCCAAGGCCTTATAGACAGAGAGTGGAAGAAGCCTGAAAAAAGAGGCTCCTTACCCCAAGCGTTTAAGCGGTGATATCCCTTTGAAGATCCCTTGACAGGTAGATGGGATAAGGCCCGAAGCTGGATGCATCAGTGGCGAAGGCTTTTAAAAAATCCTCCATCCCATTCGATGATATGGGGTCTTTGAAAGATCCACTAGACAAGAAGGCAGACTCCTTCTTGAAAGGGACAGGGAGATGTCGGCAGGTGCCCTGAGACCGGCGGTTGCAGCCACTTGTGCAGCCAGGTCAATGATGGTCTGGCTAGACCAGTTAGCATCCCAGTTAGCAGATGGAACCTCCAGGGGGTCAATTCGGAAGACCTTGCCGATAATTCAGAACGCGGCGGCTTTCCTGGCTGATTCCTCAGCGGACTCAGTAAGAATGGCTGCCAGAGCGGCAGGGCTGTCTAATGCAGCACGAAGGGCATTATGGCTGAAATGTTGGCCGGGCGATATTCAAGCCAGATCTCGCCTCTGCTCCATTCCGTGTGACGGCGAATATCTTTTTGGCCCGGTCCTGGACGAACTTTTAGAAAAGGCAGGGGACGACAAGAAAAAGTTTCCCAGTCTATCAACCCCTTTCTATAAAAGACCTTTCAGCAGAAGGAGGTTCAGCCGCAGAAGGTCGTCCAGGGAACGAGCCAAATGGGATGAAAAGAGGCGAAGAGGTACAGGGTTTATGTTTAGGGGTCCACCTAGGGAAACAAAAAAAACCTCGCAATGACTAGCAATGCCGGTAGGAGGCAGATTGAGGGCCTTCTACCCGGCCTGGTCGGAAATCTCAAGCAGTAGCTGGATCCTTAACATCATAGCTACAGGGCTGCGGTTAGAATTCTCCTCGGTACCTTGGGATAACTTTAAAATTACCCCACTCAGGTCATCCCCATCGGAGCAGGCCGCTCTAGAGTTGGAGGTTCAGGAGCTTTGCGCTAAGAAAGTCTTAGTGGAGGTGCCAGAAGCAGAGCGGGGTAAGGGGTTTTACTCCCCTCTGTTTTTGATCCGTAAACCGGACGGGTCTTTTAGAACAATTATTAATTTGAAAGCCCTCAATAAGTTCCTGATTATTCACCCATTTAAAATGGAAACGGTCAGCTCAGCAATAAAGCTTCTGTTTGAAAATTGCTTTATGGTGGTGTTAGATCTGAAAGACGCTTATTACCACATACCGATCCATATGGAGCATCAGCGTTTCCTCAGAGTAGCAATCCAGATGGGGGAATCGCTGCGACATTTTCAATATAGCGCCCTTCCTTTTGGCTTGGCGGTTGCCCCACGAGTGTTCACTAAGGTTATGTCGGAGGTCATGGCCCACTTACGTGAATCCAACATGCTTATAGTCCCCTACCTCGACGACTTTCTTATCATTGGGGAGACGACAGAGCATTGCCTAGAGCAACTGCAAAGAGCAATGTCTATTTTAGAGCGGCTGGGATGGCTAATAAATACCAAAAAGTCTCGTTTGAATCCGATGAGGGTCCAGCAGTTTCTAGGGCTAATTCTGGATTCGCGGAACCAGATCTGTAGTTTGCCGTCAGATAAGTTGGTTCGCTTACGGTACCAAGTCCTAAACGCTTCCAATAACCCCTCCATGTCTCTTAGGAAGGCCATGTCTCTTTTGGGCTTCCTCTCGTCCTGCATTCCCGCGGTTCGGTGGGCTCAATTTCACACAAGGACGCTGCAAGCTGAGGTCTTGCTGTATCAAAATTTGCTAGGTGGTTACCTGGAAGGCCAGCTATCCTTGTCCCAGGCTGCTATAAGATCCCTGGATTGGTGGAAGGATGAGACGAACCTGTCTAAGGGGGTTCCCTGGGAATATGAGATATCCCGAATAGTCACAACAGATGCTAGCCCCTCTGGGTGGGGGGCTCATATGGGGGACGTTATGGTTCAGTGTTGTGAATGGGCTTGAGATGAGTTCTGAGCAGAGGCTCCCTCTGGTGGTTACAAGCGGTACTGGTCTGTCCAGTGAAGATTGTGAGGATTGGGAATCAGGTGTTACTGACTGGTCTTATATAAGGGAGTCACCTTCCCATCAGGGTTGCCGGTGATCAATTGTTCTGGTCTCTATCCTTGATTCCTGTTTCCCTTGTAGCCTGCTGTGTCGTGTCTGCATCTCCTGCTAACAGATAAGACATTTTCTTCTTTTTGTTTTTGTGCTTGATTTTTGCATTTTGTCCTGCACTTCTGTGGGGGCCTTCAGGGTCCCCTCCGGGGGCTTTTGCCCTCTCAGTTTAGTTCAGCCACTGATGTTTGTACTTTTGCTTTTTCCAGTTTTTTCAGTGGCTGCTGTTTTGATTTTGTTACACCAGAGAACTAATTTAGGTGGTAGAGGTCGTGTGATCTCAGGTGTTTTTGAGATTAGTAGAGTTGGTGCTTTTCAGGGTTTTCTGGGATTGCAGTAAGTACCCTTCCTATCCTTTTCTATTTAGTTAGTTTGGGCCCCAACGTTTGCTCATACTATTTTCTGTCTGTGTCAGTATTTCTTCTTGTCTAACCGCCATTACATGTTTGGGGGCTTTCTATTATCTTTGGGGTTCTGCTCCGGGGCAGATAGCTTTCCTATATCTATCTTTAGGTGTAGTTAGTTTCTCAGGCTGTGACGAGGCGTCTAGGACCAACGTAGGAACGCTCCACGGCTGCCTCTAGTTGTTGTGGTTAGTCAGGGTACTGCAATCTCATATATTCCAACAGCTCTGGTGTATTGCCTTTTTTGCCTGCACTCCTCAGCTACCGAAACATAACAGTATCACCGGCCCAAAATTTAAAATTGTATGGTACTCACAGAAGGGAAAAAATTTGTGAAAGAAAAAACGGTTGTCAGAGTTGTCAGAGATATTTTTCTGTTTGTTGCATTTTTTTTTTTTTTCCCTCTGTATCTCTGGGTGCTGGGGAGGATTTTTTCTCTCAATGGAGTTTGCACAGTTGTCTGGCCGTGTGGATCAGCTTGCCACTGAGGTTCAGAGTATTGCTGCATATCTTGCTAGGTTGCCTGTTGTGGAACCTAGGATTCCCATGCCAGATTTGTTTTTAGGGGATCGAGCTAAGTTTCAGAATTTCAAAAATAATTGTAAATTGTTTTTTGCCTTAAAATCTAAGTCCTCAGGGAACGCAGCGCAGCAGGTTTAAATTGTCATCTCTCTCCTGCACGGCGATCCTCAGGATTGGGCTTTTTCCCTGACACCTGGGGATCCTGTTTTGAGTGATGTTGACGCATTTTTTCTGGCTCTGGGGTTATTGTACGATGAGCCTAATGTCACTGATCAAGCTGAAAAAGCCTTGTTGGCATTAAATCAGGGGCTTGATGACGCTGAGTTATACTGTCAGAGATTCCGTAGGTGGGCAGTCCTGACCAAGTGGAATGACGACGCTTTGGCGGCCCTTTTTCGGAAGGGTCTGTCAGATAATGTAAAGGATGTTATGGTGGGATTCCCTGTCCCCTCTGGTCTCAATGATTCTATGTCATTAGCGATTCAAATTGACAGACGTTTGCGTGAGCGGAGAAGTATGCGTGGAATAGTGTTGCCTTGTGAACCTGCTTCTGAATCCATGCAGTGTGATAGAGTGGTGTCTGGGGCACAGCGTCATGAGTTTCGAAAGCGCAATGGGTTATGTTTCTACTGTGGTGATGCCTCTCATGCTATTTCAGTCTGCCCTAAGCGGGGAAGACGTTTTGCACGCTCAGTTGTCTTGGGTAGTGTTCAGACTAAGTTTTTATTAACTGTCACTGATATGCTCTCTGTCCTCATTTTCTGCTCAGGCTTTCGTTGATTCTGGAGCAGCTATTAACCTGATGGATTATGATTTTGCTAAACGTTGTGGGTTTCCCTTGATACCCTACAGAAGTCTATTCCCCTACTGGGGATCTATTCTACCCTTTGGCTGAGAATAAACCTCAGTTCTCTACTCAGGTGATAATGAGGGTTGAACCTGATCATCAAGAGTGCTGCAAATTTTTGGTTCTGTATAATCTGCATGATATTATCGTACTGGGTTTCCCTTGGTTACAGTCTCATAATCCTGTTTTGGATTGGAAATCTGTGTCTGTAACCAGTTGGGGCTGCCAATGTGTTAATACCAACACTCCTGTTTTTTCTGCCTCCCCCCAGGCTCAGGATGTTCCTGACTTTTTGATTGATTTTTCTGATGTATTTAGCGAAAGTAAATCTGCATCCTTGCCTCCCCATAGGAGCTATGACTGCGCTATTGAATTAGTGCCTGGTAGTAAATTCCCTAAAGGTCGCCTTTTTAACTTGTCTGTACCTGAACATGACGCTATGCGGTCTTATATCAAGGAGTCATTGGAGAAGGGTCATATCAGACCATCCTCTTCACCCTTAGGTGCCGGTTTTTTCTTTGTGGCCAAAAAGGATGGTTCATTAAGGCCGTGTATTGATTATCGTCTTTTGAACAATATTACTGTGAAATATCAATACCCGTTACCCTTGTTTTCTGACTTGTTTTCCAGGGTGAAAAACGCTACTTGGTTTACCAAGCTTGACCTCAGGGGGGGCATATAACCTTATTCGCATTAAGCACGGGGATGAATGGAAGACGGCATTCAATACCCCGGAGGGGCATTTTGAGCACCTTGTGATGCCCTTTGGGCTCACTAATGCTCCTTCTGTCTTCCAGTCCTTCATGAATTACATTTTCAGGGATTTTGTGAACAAATTTCTGATTGTTTATTTGGATGATATCTTGATTTTTTCTAATGACTGGGACTCTCATGTGAAACATGTTCAACTGTATTCCAGATTTTGAGAGAGAATGCTCTGTATGTGAAGGGATCAAAGTGTCTTTTTGGCGTACAGAGGATCTCATTTCTGGGATTCATTTTGTCCCATCTGTTATTGAAATGGACCCGGTCAAGGTTCAGGCCATCTGTGATTGGGTCCAACCTACTTCATTAAAGGCTCTTCAAAGATTTTTGGGTTTTGCCAATTTTTATCGTAAATTTATTGGTAATTTCTCGGTTATTGTTAAACCATTAACTGATTTGACCAAAAGGGTTCTGATGTGGTGAATTGGCCTCCTGAGGCAGTCTCTGCATTTCAGGAACTTAAGCAGAGATTCACTTCTGCTCCTGTTCTACGGCAGCCTGATGTTTCTCTGCCATTTCAGGTGGAGGTTGATGCCTCTGAAATTGGGGCAGGTGCCGTTTTGTCCCAAAAAGATCCAGAGACCTCTAAAAGTAACCCTTGTGCCTTTTTCTCTCGAAAATTTTCTCCTACTGAATGTAATTATGACGTGGGTAATCGGGAGTTATTGGCCATGAAGTGGGCTTTTGAAGAGTGGAGACATTGGCTGGATGGAGCCAAACATCAGGTGGTGGTCCTTACTGACCATAAGAATCTGGTTTATCTGGAATCTGCCAAGCGACTCAATCCTAGACAGGCCAGGTGGGCCTTGTTTTTCACACGTTTTAATTTTGTGGTTTCCTTTCTTCCTGGCACTAAGAATGTTAAGGCGGATGCCCTCTCGAGGAGCTTCCTTGCGGACTCTCCTGAGTTATCTGATCCTTCTGTTATTTTGAAAGAGGGTGTAGTTCTTTCCGCCATCTCACCTAATTTGAGACTTGCTCTGGAGGGGTGTCAGGAGGATAGGCCCGAGCGCTGCCCTGTTGGAAAATTGTTTGTCCCGGACCAGTGGAAAAAGAGTGTGATGTCTGAGATTCATTGTTCCGCGTTGGCTGGGCATCTCGGAATTTTTGGTACCAGAGACTTGGTTAGTCTGTCCTTTTGGTTGCCTACCTTGTCTCGTGATGTCAGGGAATTTGTGCAGTCCTGCGGGACTTGCTCTCGCTCCAAGCCTTGCTCTCGCTCTAGTGGTTTGTTGATGCCATTGCCTGTGCCCAAGAGACCATGGACCCATATCTCTATGGATTTCATTTCCGACCTTCCTGTTTCTCAGAGAATGACCGCCATCTGGGTGATTTGTGATAGGTTTTCCAAGATGATACATCTTGTGCCATTACCTAAGTTGCCTTCCTCCTCTGAATTGGTGCCGTTGTTCCTTCAGCACGTGGTTCGTTTACACGGCATTCCTGAGAACATAGTGTCTGACAGAGGAGTCCAGTTTGTTTCCAGATTTTGGAGGACTTTTTGTTCTAAACTGGGTGTTCAATTGTCTTTCTCCTCGGCATTTCATCCTCAGACCAATGGTCAAACTGAGAGAACAAACCAGACATTGGAGACTTATCTAAGATGCTTTGTGTCTGCTGATCAGGATGACTGGGTCTCTTTTTTGCCTTTGGCTGAGTTTGCTCTTAATAATAGGGCTAGCTCTGCCACTTTGATGTCTCCGTTTTTCTGTAATTCTGGGTTTCACCCTCGATTTTCTTCAGGACAGACGGAGGCTTCTGTCTGTCCAGGTGTTGACTCTGTTGTGGAGCGTATGCAACAGATTTGGGACCAGGTAGTGGAGAGGTTGTCCCTCTCTCAGGAGAGGGCCCAGCGGTTTGCTAACCGGCATAGGACTGATGGTCCTCGGTTTAAAGTGGGGGACTTGGTCTGGTTGTCCTCAAAAAATATTCCTATGAGAGTAGCATCTCCTAAATTTAAGCCTAGGTTCATTGGACCTTATAAGATCATGGAGATTCTTAATCATGTTTCTTTTCGTTTGCTTCTTCCAGGGACATTTAAGATCCATAACGTGTTCCACAAGTCCTTGTTGAAGAGGTTTGTTGAGCCAGTGGTTCCTGCTGCTGTGCCTCCTGACCCTGTTTTGGTTGAGGGCAATCTGGAGTATGTGGTTGAGAAAATATTAGATTCTCGTTTTTCTAGACGGAAACTCCAGTATTTGGTTAAGTGGAGAGGTTATGGTCAGGAAGACAATTCTTGGGTGTTTGCTTCGGACATCCATGCTAGGAGACTCATCCGTGCGTACCATAGAACTCATCCTGACCGACCTGGTTGCTCAAATGAGGGTTCGGTGACCCTCCTCAAGGGGGGGTACTGTTGTGAATGGGCTTGAGATGAGTTCTGAGCAGAGGCTCCCTCTGGTGGTTACAAGCGGTACTGGTTGTCCAGTGAAGATTGTGAGGATTGGGAATCAGGTGTTACTGACTGGTCTTATATAAGGGAGTCACCTTCCCATCAGGGTTGCCGGTGATCAATTGTTCTGGTCTCTATCCTTGATTCCTGTTTCCCTTGTAGCCTGCTGTGTCGTGTCTGCATCTCCTGCTAACAGATAAGACATTTTCTTCTTTTTGTTTTTGTGCTTGATTTTTGCATTTTGTCCTGCACTTCTGTGGGGGCCTTCAGGGTCCCCTCCGGGGGCTTTTGCCCTCTCAGTTTAGTTCAGCCACTGATGTTTGTACTTTTGCTTTTTCCAGTTTTTTCAGTGGCTGCTGTTTTGATTTTGTTACACCAGAGAACTAATTTAGGTGGTAGAGGTCGTGTGATCTCAGGTGTTTTTGAAATTAGTAGAGTTGGTGCTTTTCAGGGTTTTCTGGGATTGCAGTAAGTACCCTTCCTATCCTTTTCTATTTAGTTAGTTTGGGCCCCAACGTTTGCTCATACTATTTTCTGTCTGTGTCAGTATTTCTTCTTGTCTAACCGCCATTACATGTTTGGGGGCTTTCTATTATCTTTGGGGTTCTGCTCCGGGGCAGATAGCTTTCCTATATCTATCTTTAGGTGTAGTTAGTTTCTCAGGCTGTGACGAGGCGTCTAGGACCAACGTAGGAACGCTCCACGGCTGCCTCTAGTTGTGGTTAGTCAGGGTACTGCAATCTCATAGATTCCAACAGCTCTGGTGTATTGCCTTTTTGCCTGCACTCCTCAGCTACCGAAACATAACAGTTCAGGGCTTATGGGAGCAGGATCAAATTCAAATGTCTTCTAATATGAAGGAGTTAGCGTCGGTAGAGCTAGCAATTAAAAAGCTCCTTCTCTATCTACAGGGTCACCACGTTCGAGTGCTCTCCGACAATCGTGTCACAGTCGCTTACATCAACCACCAGGGTGGTACTCGTTCCGGTCCTCTCATGGAAGTGGCAAGGTGCCTACTCCAGATAGCAGAACGACACTTTCTTTCTCTAACGGCTCTACATATAAGGGGAGAAGAAAATACCAAGGCGGACTTCTTAAGCCGCAATCTCCTGAGTCAAGGAGAGTGGTCATTAAAGACTTCCATCTTCAACCTAATTGTGCGGAAATGGGGTCAACCGGAGGTAGATCTCTTTGCTACCAAAAGCAACAGGAAAGTGAGACAGTTCTGCTCTCTGAATCCCAAAGAACGCCCTCTGGCAGTGGACGCTCTTCTATTACAGTGGGATTTCAATCTAGCCTACGCCTTCCCTCCCCTGTCCTTACTTCCCCTAGTATTGAGGAAGGTCAGGAAGGACAGGGCAAGGATAATAATAGTTGCTCCTTTTTGGCCCAGGAGGGCATGGTTTTCATGTCTCAGAAACATGTCGATAGCCGACCCGTGGGTCCTGCCGGATATTCCCGATCTGCTCTCCCAGGGTCCAGTCTACCATCCTCGAGTAGCGGGCCTCCACCTGACGGCGTGGATTTTGAACGGTCGCTGCTGAGAGATAAGGGGTTTTCTGCTAATGTAATTAATACTCTCCTTAAAAGCAGAAAAAAGGTTACAACTAGAATCTACTCTAGGACTTGGAAGAAATTTCTCCAGAGCTCGGGGGTGGTAGCAGGGGACCCAACACCGATAACCCAGATTCTAGAATTCCTACAAAAGGGTCTGGACTTAGGTCTCTCCACAAGCACCCTTAAGGTGCAAGTTTCAGCTTTGGGGGCACTCTTCAGTTGCAACATCGCAAATAATTACTGGGTCAGTAGATTCATTAAAGCTGCGAGTAGGTTGAGACCCATAGTGAAGGTGAGAATCATGCCATGGGACTTGAACCTTGTTCTCACTGCTTTAACAGAGCCCCCTTTTGAACCTATATCAGCAGCATCAATAAAATTCTTTCCCTTAAAACCGCTTTCCTGGTAGCATTAACCTCGGCTAGGAGGGTAAGTGACATCCAGGCACTATCTAGACTGTCTCCTTACACTCGGGTCCTGAATGACAGAATAATTCTTAGACCTGATCCGGCATACCTACCTAAGGTGTCTTCCGCTTTCCACAGAACACAGGAAATTGTTCTCCCTTCGTTCATCCCTAATCCATCTAATCAAAAAGAAATAAAACTCCATACTTTAGATGTTAGAAGATGTCTACTGCAATATTTGGCAGTCACTGATCCCTGGAAAAGGGACAATGCATTGTTTGTCTCTTTTCAAGGAATTAACAAAGGCCGTAGATTAACGAAGAGCTCATTGGCCAGATGGATTAGGGAAGCAATTTCTCTGGCATACACCTCGAGGGGCAAGCCGGCACCTGAGAGGCTAAGGGCGCATTCCACCCGAGCTGTGGCGACTTCATGGGCAGAGAGGGCAGAAGTCTCCATTGACCAGATATGTAAGGCAGCTACGTGGTCTTCTCCACACACGTTTTACACTCATTATAGATTAGATTTGGGTGCTTCCTCAGACCTTTCTTTCGGACTAAGGGTGCTGCAGGCTGTAGTCCCTCCCTAAGTAGTTATTACTCTCTGTAATTCTCTCTGTAGTGCTATCATGGACGTTCGAATAAAGTCTAAGTTACTTACCGTTAACGGTATTTTTCGAAATCCATGACAGCACCCTTACATTCCCACCCGGGTTCTATGTGCACTTCTTCCTCTTATATAGTCCACATGTAATAAACAATTGATTAATGTTACTGTGTGATGCATAAAATTTTTTGCTGTATACCATTTAACCTTGATGTCCTCTTATGCTCTGTAATCCAACTGATGCGTGGGAGAGGTGCCGTCCTTTTTGTATCTGTAGGTTTCCTGTTCCTAAGGGGCGGATCCCCTCTCTCTGTAGTGCTGTCATGGACTTCGAAAAATACCGTTAACGGTAAGTAACTTAGACTATTTGCCACGCGTTTCGAAGCAGCGTGTCGTTATACATGCCACTGACACAGGAAGGCGAGGAAGCGCTGTTCTGCGCCGTGGTGGGATAACGGCCTGGAGCTGACAATGGGACATCTAGGGAGCTCAGCGCTCTGCTTGCCAACAGTCATCTTCGCAGCTTTGCCTTAGTGGGTAGTTATGGGGTCCTCACTGCAAGCATGCCCATTTTGCCTTAAGACATCCTGCTTGGCAGAACAAGCACTGGCATGAAATGTCAATCAAGGCAAAGCGGAGACAGTATGACGAGTCGCCATTGCAGGGCCGCCGAGGTGACTATTGAACTAACGGCTGCCCTATAAATGCAATAGCTGAGTAATTATTTGGCTATTAGTCATCTCTCCTGCCTCCCCCGTACACAGGAATTTTCCACCCCCATATAGACCTCTATAATCTAATGAGGGGGCCTACCTCCACCAATGTGGGGTGTTCTTTTTATTTAATTAACCCAGAGTTGTGAGTGCTAAATAAAAGTTGTCAAACGTGCTCAGAAGTGATGTTCGTGCCATTCCAGAAGTTCTGACTTTCTATCAAAAGTCAAGCCAGAACTTTTGGGTCATGGGATCCAGCAAGTCTTGAGATGTAATTCAGCACTGTCACGTACATTACGGGATGGTCGCATGACCAGAGCGGTCATCATCAGTAGCAGCTCAGTAGAGTATTCAGCAGCACTGGGTCACTGCAGAGGGCAGGAGGGGTTGTTGAGGGATGTGGGAACCCACTCTGGATGCCTTTTTTTAGAAAGTCGGGCCTTTTTGAAAGGCATTAGGGTTAGTTATGACATTAACTCCTCTTAAATAAAAGCGACATCACCAGATTAGGGATAGGTGCTCTTTAAGTTCTTTGTTTGCCTAATAATAAGAGTGAGGGTTTGCCCAGGGCATGGTTAGGATGTGGTCCACCTACCCTATACCAGCATGTCAATAGATGAATAATATTACCTATAGTGATGGGTCCCTAATGAATGTGGACTCTGTGAAGGTAACAGAAGGTTTGTGATAATCAGTACTAACAGAGCAGCGCTGTTATAAAGCTGAGTGACTAAACACATAGATGGCATGATTTATCCAGTATAATATACAGTGGGTACTAAAAGTATTCGGAACCCTTTCAATTTTTCACTCTTTGTTTCATTGCAGCCATTTGGTAAATGCAAAAAAGTTCATTTTTTTCTCATTAATGTACACTCTGCACCCCATCTTGACTGAAAAAAAACAGAAATGTAGAATTTTTTTCAAATTTATTGAAAAAGAAAAACTGAAATATGACATGGTCATAAGTATGCAGACCCTTTGCTCAGGATTGAGTAGAAGCTCCCTTTTGAGCTCGTACAGCCATGAGTCTTCTTGGGAATGATGCAACAAGTTTTTCACGCCTGGATTTGGGGATCCTCTGCCATTCTGCCTTGCAGATCCTCTCCAGTTCCATCAGGTTGGATGGTGAACGTTGGTGGACAGCCATTTTCAAGACTCTCCAGAGATGCTCAATTGGGTTTAGGTCAGGGTTCTGGCTGGGCCTGTCAAGAATGTTCAGAGTTGTTCTGAAGCCACTCCTTTGTTATTTTAGCTGTGTGCTTGGGTTCATTGTCTTGTTGGAAGGTAACCTTCAGCCAAGTCAGGTCCAGAGCACACTGGAAGAGGTTTTCATCTAGGATATCTCTGTACTTGGCCGCATTCATGTTTCCTTCAATTGTAACCAGTCATCCTGTCTCTGCAGCTGAAATACACCCCCATAGCATGATGCTGCAACCACCATGTTTCACTGTTGGGATTGTATTGGGCAGGTGATGAGCAGTGCCTGGATTTCTCCACACATAAAATTATCACTAAAAAGTTCTATCTTCATCTCATTAGACCAGAGAATCTTATTTCTCATAGTCTGGGAGTCCTTCATGTGCTTTTTTAGCAAACTATGTGGGATTTCATATGTCTGGCATTGAGGAGAGGCTTCCGTCGGGTCACTCTGCCTTAAAGGCCCGACTGGTAGAGGGCTGCAGTGACTTTGTGGAACTTTCTCCCATCTCCCTACTGCATATGTGGAGCTCAGACACAATGATCTTGGGGTTCTTCTTTACCTCTCTCACCAAGGCTCTTCTCCCACGATTGCTCAGTTTGGCAGGATGGCCAGGTCTAGGAAGACTTCTGGTGGTCCCATCTTCTTCCATTTAAGGATTATGGAGGCCACTGTGCTCTTAGGAACCTTGAGTATTGCAGAAATTCTTTGGTAACCTTGGCCAGATCTGTGCCTTTCCACAATTCTGTCTCTGAGCTTCTTGGCCAGTTCCTTTGACCTCATGATTCTCATTTGGTCTGACATGCACTGTGAGCTGTGAGGTCTTATATAGACAGGTGTGTGCCTTTACAAATCAAGTCCTATCAGTTTAATTAAACACAGCTTGACTCCAATGAAGGAGTAGAGCCATCTCAAGGAGGATCACAAGGAAATGGACAGCTTGTGACATAAATGAGTGTCTGAGCAAAGGGTCTGAATACTTATGACCATGTGATATTTCAGTTTTTATTTTTTAATACATTTGCTAAAATTTCTACATTTCTAGTTTTTATAAGTCAAGATGGGGTGCAGAGTGTACATTAATGAGAAAAAATGAACTTTTTTGCATTTTCCAAATGGCTGCAATGAAACAGAGTGAAAATTTTAAAGGGGTATGAATACTTTCCGTACCCACTGTATAAAGCATTGTGGGGATATATTCTTTTATAGTCAGGAGTGGATTCATTTCCATCTGTAGAATCCCCCTAGCCTCTTAGCTGTGCTCCTATATTGCAGTCAGACATTTTGTTCTCTACCATATCTTCTTGTAAGTAATAAATCTGACTGTAGGAAAACAGAACTGTAAGTCGGATGCAGCCTGATTTTGTAAAGAGATCACCAGGGATCTGGCTAACTAGTTTTTATTTTTTTTGCATTTTCCTCCTAGGTGCCACCAATAGCATTGGCAAAGCATATGCAGAAGAGCTGGCGAAGTGCGGCATGAACGTGCTGCTGATCTGCAGCGATAGAGCGCAGCTGCATAGTATTTCAGAGGCCCTCAGTGAAACTTACGGAGTTAATACCACCTTTATTCATGTCGATTTCAGCCTGGGTCGTGAAGTGTATCCTTTCGTTAGGGAAACATTGAGGAATTTGGATGTTGGTATTTTAGTGAATAATGCTGGAGTGTTCGCCGACTATCCACAACGGGTTCTTGAGGTTCCAGAGGATAAAGTTTGGGAGACCATTCACGTCAACATAGCTGCGGCTGTAATAATGGCTCACATTGTGCTCCCGGGAATGGTGCTGAAGAGGCGAGGAGCCATCATCAATGTGATATCGGCATCTGGCGGCAAGAGTGGCTCCCAGACCGCTGCCTCTAAGGTTAATGTTGTCCCACACATGGCCCCTGTACAGCATAACGGTCTTAACATTAGAAAAACACCATTTATGTCACTATCCTTATACAGGGCAATTATCGGATCATTAAGAAAAATGAGCTGATATAACACGAATCATTCTATGTAAATGTGGATTAGATCCTAACAGAGCTGTTCAACTCCCATACAGATCGCATATTGTCGGCAGCACGCCCTCTAATTACATGGAGATGTGCTGCAAGCAATGATGACTTTATTAGGGTTATATGCAAGTCAATATGCGACCGTCCAGGCTGAGAACCACTGATGAATGAGCTGCTGCGAGTGCAGCATCAGTGACCGGTGGTGACGTCATCGAGGTTACTGCCAGTCACTGAGGCTGTGTTCCCAGCCGGGCCCTGAACTGTGGTGACCTCAACACCGTGGAAAAAAGTCACTGAGTTCACCGCAGTTCAGCTCAGTGAGTTCACTGCAGATCTTTGATCACTGAGCTGAACTGCGGTGAACTCAGTGACTTTTTCTCACGGTGCTGAGGTGTAGGTTCATTTTCCTCGAGGGGATTAAAAAAAAGTCACATGTCCTAATAATAGGAGTAAAATGTGTGCGATACCTGCCTATCCAGCTCAGTAAGAAGCAGTGCTTTGCCATGCCCCGTGTCAGACGGATGAGCGAGCCGCATAGGACAGTAGACTAGCCATTGCTTTACTATATCTTGGTGCACACAGCAGTTTCATGGTGGTGGAGCCGTTTTAGACATTGAATCTGCTCCACGTAAATGCGGTGCTTTTCCTCCTTCAGGCTCATCTGGAAACGTTCAGCCAACAGCTGGCTTCTGAGGTGTCATCCTGTGGGATATTTGTGCAGTGCTTGACTCCTTTTCGTGTGGGAAGCAAATCTACATCATCTTATGGACCCTTACCAATGTTTGCCCCATCTCCTGAAGTTTATGCTCATCATGCTGTGAGAACATTGGGATTCTCCACCAGGACCACAGGATATTGGGCTCATTCATTACAGGTAGTGTATATTTAGCTAGTAGACCAGCATGCACTTTTTTTGCTTCCATTTATGTAAATGTTAGAAGTGTTATTTTACTACACTTTCCTAAAACAATTTGTTTGAAAAAGCAAAGCCTGATATACTAAACCCCCCCCGGCCGTATACAAGTGTGCCTCTTGATGTTGGCACGAGATTGGGTCTGATCACTGGTGGCGCGGTCCGTACTATTGGCCACAAAATATATTGAGGTAGCTGCTTAGGGCAGTTTAGATGAGCTCCGATAAATTAGATTTTCGTATGTTATTTTAGCTCATATACACATACTTTTGAAGCTTAGAGAGTGGAAACGGTAGAATGTGACGCCTCTGTCCTTGACATTTGCAAATGAAATATGACTGTAGAAAGCCATATGTACGCAGCCATCTTTTGCACACGTGCTGTAAAGTGCTAGATAATTTAATGGCGCTTTAAAAAAAGCATGTAGTGAATATTTCTGAGCTCAGAAGGCTGATACGCACAGATATATAATATATCATCAGAAAATCATATTAATTTATTAAAGGGAAGGGATCTTAGCCTTCAATGTGGACCAATCACTAGGTCAAAACGGACTCTTTTTTGCTCTTATCTTATTTCCATTGTTCCTCTGAGGATTCTGGTTTTTGTTTTTTCAAAATCCGCCATATGGTTCCAGAGATATAAGCCTTTGTAATTAGTGAAACTTTTTATAGGCGTTACAAGGAAGCATTGCTGATAGCGTAGAGCAGCTTGTAATACACCCCCAAATAATGTGTGAGCCACGCTCCTGAGTAGTGTGTGAGCCACACCCCCGAGTAGTGTGGGAGCCACGCCACCGAGCATTGTGTGAGCCACGCCCCTGAGTATTGTGGGAGCCACGCCCCTGAGTAGTGTGGGAGCCACGCCCCCGAGTAATGTGGGAGCCACGCCCCCCGAGTAATGTGTGAGCATAATTATTAGGCAATTTGTATTTTTATGGTTAATTTTATTATTGAACAACTACAATGCTGTCAGTCAAAACAAAATGTTAATAAACCTGAATGTTTAAAAAAATGAAAGTGATGTTTTGTCTTTCGTAGGAGAATATCTGTGTGTGCAAAATTATTGGGCAACTCTTAGTGTGCAGTATTGTTATGTAACTAAATGAAAAACGCAGGTTTTCCATCTCCATTATTTATTTTCATCTGTTAAAGTGAGAATAATAATAACCAAGCGACTCAAAATGTAGAAAAATACATTTATGACATTTTCAAAAAAATATATCAATAACCAATATAGTGTCTTCTAAAAGTGGCAGTAGGTTTGGGAGTTGATTTTGAGTCCATCGTCAAAAAAAAGTCCAACCAGCCCATGTGTAAGAATAGCAGTCCATAGCAGTGCCCACCTCCACCCTGCTGGCATCTGGAGATCTGTGTCCATTACTGATCCAGCCATGGGTCCATCAACAGTCACTCTTATTGTCATCAGTCCATGAAACCTTTGAAAAATCCATCTTCAGATATTTCTTGGCGCAGTCTCGATGTCTCCACTCCTGTGTCTTGCCCAGTGGTGGTCAGGTTTCATCCTTCCTAATTCGGCCATGTCTCCAAGGAGGCTGCACTCCTGGATTATGACAGCACTGGAGGATAATGGCTTCCTGGTCACGTTTGATTCTTCTCAGGTTAATGTGCGTTTTTATTTCTCAACTCGTTTTTTTGTGATCCTGCTGACTTAGTTGCAACAAAACCTTTGATTGCGCCCAAATATCTTAGCCATTTCCCTCCCTCTGTAAGACTTTACTTTTTATTTTTGACTTTTCAGAGTCAGCTAATTCTCATTTTTGGCCCATTTTCCAAGAGGAAAACAAGCTGCCTAATAATTTTGCACACATTCTTAGTGGGCGTTGTGTCCTTATCGCACATCCCCCTCATTACACAAATACACATCACCTGATCTTCATCCAATAAGCATTCAAGTGTATACAGCTCGGAGGTGGAAAATCTGCATAAAAATGATGACATGGTCAAAATACTTATGTGCCCAATCATTCTGCACACAGTGTAAATCTTTTCAATATTTTCCCACATAAAACCTCCCCAGTTCCTGTCCCACATTGGAAGACCTTCACCAAAGTTATCATCTGATGCGTCTGTGTCCCAAAATACCTACGAGGCAAACGGGAAATTTCCAATTTAAGATGTCTGCTTTGTACTTTGCTGTATGACGCGGAGTATCATTATTTGAGTTAATACAGTTTTCCCCTGTCTCATACAGGTTTTTGCTGGCCGATGGATTCCTGGCTGGTTGTCTAGATCAATAGGAAGATTTGCCCGGCAGTGATAAATGTAAAAAAAAACTCAATAAATTTTGTGAAAAATAAAACAAGGAATAAAATTATGGTCATTTTTTTGCCATTATAATGGACATTTTTATGTATGAAAAAAAGTACACATACTACACTGCTCAAAAAAATAAAGGGAACACTAAAATCCCACATCCTAAAAATCACTGGATGAAATATTCCAGTTGTAAATCTTTATTCATTACATAGTGGAATGTGTTGAGAGCAATAAAACATAAAAATGATCAGTGTAAATCAAAATTAATATCCCATGGAGGTCTGGATTTGGAATGATACTCAAAATCAAAGTGGAAAATCAAATTAAAAGCTGATCCAACTTCAGTGGAAATGCCTAAAGACAAGGAAATGATGCTCAGCAGTGTGTGTGGCATCCACGTGCCTGTATGACCTACCTACAATGCCTGGGCATGCTCCTGATGAGGTGGCAGATGGTCTACTGAGGGATCTCCTCCCAGACCTGGACTAAAGCATCCGCCAACTCCTGGACAGTCTGGTGCAACGTGACGTTGGTGGAGGGAGCGAGACATGCTGTCCCATATCTGCTCAATCGGATTCAGGTCTGGGGAACGGGCGGGCCAGTCCATAGCTTCAATGCCATCATGTTGCAGGAACTGCTGACACACTCCAGCCGCATGAGGTCTGGCATTGTCCTGCATTAGGCGGAACCCAGGGCGAACAGCACCAGCATATGGTCTCACAAGGGGTCTGAGGATCTCATCTCGGTACCTAATGGCAGCCAGGCTACCTCTGGCGAGCACATGGAGGGCTGTGTGGCCCTCCAAAGAAATGCCACCCCACACCATTACTGACCCACTGCCAAACCGGTCATGCTGAAGGATGTTGCAGGCAGCAGATCGCTCTCCACGGCGTCTCCAGACTCTGTCACGTCTGTCACATGTGCTCAGTGTGAACCTGCTTTCATCTGTGAAGAGCACAGGGCTCCAGTGGCGAATTTGCCAATCCTGTTGTTCTGTGGCAAATGCCAAGTGTCCTGCATGGTGTTGGGCTGTAAGCACAACCCCCATCTGTGGACGTCGGGCACTCAGACCATCGTCATGGAGTCGGTTTTTAACCGTTTGTGCAGATACATGCACATTTGTGGCCTGCTGGTGGTCATTTTGCAGGGCTCTGACAGTGCTCCTCCTGTTCCTCCTTGCACAAAGGTGGAGGTAGCGGTCCAGCTGCTGGGTTGTTGACCTTCTACGGCCCCCTTCACATCTCCTGGTGTACTGGCCTGTCTCCTGGTAGCGCCTCCAGCCTCTGGACACTACGCTGACAGACACAGCAAACCTTCTTGCCACAGCTCGCATTGATGTGCCATCCTGGATGAGCTGCGATACCTGAGCCACTTGTGTGGGTTGTAGAGTCCGTCTCATGCTACCATGAGTGTGAAAGCACAACCAACATTCAAAAGTGACCAAAACATCAGCCAGAAAGCATTGGTACTGAGATATGGTCTGTGGTCCCCACCAGCAGAACCACTCCTTTATTGAGTGTGTCTTAATAATTGCCAATAAATTCCATCTGTTGTCTATTCCATTTGCACAACAGCATGTGAAATTGATTGCCAATCAGTGTTGCTTCCTAAGTGGACAGTTTGCTTTCACAGAAGTTTGATTTACTTGGAGTTATATTCTGTTGTTTGTTCCCTTTATTTTTTGAGCAGTGTATATAGGGGTTGCCAAATACCATATATGTAACAAATACGCAATATAAAACAATAACAATAAATTGCTATATAAAGAAATATATATACACAAGGCACAATGAACCTAGTGAGATTTAGTAGGAAAAAAGGAAAGTAAATAAATGAATAAAAGAGAAAAATACCAAATCAGGATCAGATCATGGATGGATGTGTGACCCTCCAGGTGAGCAACCCATAGGAGAATGGAAAAAACCCACGCGTTACACCACAAAATGTGGCTTCCTCAGGTGCAAAGTGTTTCCTCCTCAGGAAGCCACATTTTGTTGGGTAATGGTCATTACTAATGACCATGGATATGCAGCTGCCCATAGCAACCAATCAGAATCCTGCTCTATTGTTTCCAAAGCCCTCCACAAAAATAAAAACGTTAACTTGATTGACTGTTGTGGACGGCCACACCGCTTCTGAATGAAAAAGTGAAGAAGCATCTGAGATAAAGGAAGGGAGATGGGTCAGGTAGGGGGATGGGTCAGATAGGGGGATGGGTCAGGTAGTAGGTGGGTCAGGTAGGGGAATGGGTCAGGTAGGGGATGGGTCAGTAGGTGGGTCAGGTAGGGGAATGGGTCAGGTAGGGGGATGGGTCAGGTAGGGGGATGGATCAGGTAGGTGTTTGGGTCAGGTAGGGGACGGGTCAGGTAAGGGACGTGTCAGGTAGATGGATCAGGTAGGGGAATGGGTCAGGGAGTAGATGGGTCATGTAGGGAGACTGGTCAGGTAGGGAGATGGGTCAGGTAGGGGACGGGTCAGGTAAGGGACGTGTCAGGTAGTAGATGGATCAGGTAGGGAGATGGGTCAGCTAGCAGATGGGTCAGTGTTATGTTTCGGTAGCTGAGGAGTGCAGGTAAAAAAAGGCAATACACCAGAGAAGTTGGAATCTATGAGATTGCAGTACCCTGACTAACCACCACAACTAGAGGCAGCCGTGGAGCGTTCCTACGTTGGTCCTAGACGCCTCGTCACAGCCTGAGAAACTAACTACACCTAAAGATAGAAATAGGAAAGCTATCTGCCCCGGAGCAGAACCCCAAAGATAACAGAAAGCCCCCAAACATGTAATGGCGGTTAGACAAGAGGAAATACTGACACAGAAAGAAAATAGTATGAGCAAACGCTGGGGCCCAAACTATCTAAATAGAAAAGGATAGGAAGGGTACTTACTGCAATCCCAGAAAACCCTGAAAAGCACCAACTCTACTAATTTCAAAAACACCTGAGATCACACGACCTCTACCACCTAAATTAGTTCTCTGGTGTAACAAAATCAAAACAGCAGCCACTGAAAAAACTGGAAAAAGCAAAAGTACAAACATCAGTGGCTGAACTAAACTGAGAGGGCAGAAGCCCCCGGAGGGGACCCTGAAGGCCCCCAAAGAAGTGCAGGACAAAATGCAAAAATATAGCAAAAAGCACAAAAGAAGCAAAAGTCTTATCTGTAAGCAGGAGATGCAGACACGACACAGCAGGCTACAAGGGAAACTGGAATGAAGGATTCAGACCAGAACAATTGATCACCGGCAACCCTGATGGGAAAATGACTCCCTTATATAAGACCAGTCAGTAACACCTGATTCCCAGTCCCCCCAATCTTCACTAGCACCGCTTGTAACCACCAGAGGGAGCCTCTGTTCAGAACTCATCTCAAACCCATTCACAACAGGTCAGGTAGTTGATTGGTCAGGTAGGGGATGGGTCAGGTAGTACGTGGGTCAGGTAGGGGGATGGGTCAGATAGGGATATGGGTCAGGTAGGGGGATGGGTCAGGTAGGTGTTTGGGTCAGGTAGTAGATGGATCAGGTAGGGGGATGGGTCAGGGAGTAGGTGGGTCAGGTAGGGCGATGGGTCAGGTAGCAGGTGGGTCAGGTAGGGGGATGGGTCAGGTTGGGGGATGGGTCAGGTAGTGGGTGGGTCAGGTAGAGGGATGGATCAGGTAGTAGGTGGGTCAGTTAGGGGATGGGTCAGGTAGGGGGATGGGTCAGATAGGGAGTTGGGTCAGGTAGGGGGATGGGTCAGGTAGTAGATGGATCAGGTAGGGGGATGGGTCAGGGAGTAGATGGATCAGGTAGGGGGATGGGTCAGGGAGTAGATGGGTCAGGTAGGGGGATGGGTCAGGGAGTAGATGGATCAGGTAGGGGGATGGGTCAGGGAGTAGATGGGTCAGGTAGGGAGATGGGTCAGGTAGGGGACGTGTCAGGGAGTAGATGGGTCAGGTAGGGGGATGGGTCAAATAGGGATATGGGTCAGGTAGGTGTTTGGGTCAGGTAGTAGATGGATCAGGTAGGGGGATGGGTCAGGTAGGTGTTTGGGTCAGGTAGTAGATGGATCAGGTAGGGGGATGGGTCAGGGAGTAGATGAGTCATGTAGGGAGACGGGTCAGGTGGGGACGTGTCAGGGAGTAGATGGATCAGGTAGATTGGTCAGGTAGGTGTTTGGGTCAGGTAGGGGGATGGGTCAGGTAGTAGATGGATCAGGTAGGGGGATGGGTCAGGTAGTAGGTGGGTCAGGTAGGGGGATGGGTCAGATAGGGAGTTGGGTCAGGTAGGGGGATGGGTCAGGTAGGTGTTTGGGTCAGGTAGGGGGATGGGTCAGGTAAGGGACGTGTCAGGTAGTAGATGGATCAGGTAGGGGGATGGGTCAGGTAGTAGATGGATCAGGTAGGGGGATGGGTCAGGGAGTAGATGGATCAGGTAGTAGATGGGTCAGAAAAATCGCAGAAACAACAGCCATGAAGTCTCAAAAATATATACTTTTATTGAGGAAAAATACAAAACATGTTAAAATCTGGACAGGGATGGGTGCAGGACAAACGTGATCCAAAAGTGGTAATCACAAAATTGTGGATACAACAAAGGCCAAACGGCAGAAACTGCTCAAATGAGTAGTTATAAATAACAAGACAAAATTACAGTGGAGGAAACACCAGGGTCTCAGTATATAATAAGTGCTGCAGATATGACACGATGGCATAAAGGAAAAGCAGCATGCATGTGGTGGTATGATAGAGAACAGTGTCTTAGCAAGATTTATGCAGTGCACAGTAAAAGACACGATCCCTATTAATAAAATAACCCATGTAGCTGAGGAAGGAGCTCTTTAGCTCCGAAACGCGCGTCGGGGAGGGCCAGACGGCGTCTGCTGCTCCTTTAGTAGGTAACATATTGTCTGCTATGTCATCATTAACATGTTTCCATATTTTGGGTTAACACCAGCGTTGCACCACCTGGTATACTAGTACTCAGATTAGTTCCGGATATGCATTATATGTGATTTCTCTACAGCTGCATGGGTCATTCTATTAATAGGGATCGTGTCTTTTACTGTGCACTGCATAAATTTTGCTAAGACACTGTTCTCTATCATACCACCACATGCATGCTGTTTTTCCTTTATGCCATTGTGTCATATCTGCAGCACTTATTATATACTGTGACCCTGGTGTTACCTCCACTTTGATCTTGTTCTGTTATTATAGCTACTTATTTGAGCAGTTTTTGCTGTTTGGCCTTTGTTGTATCCACAATTTTGTGATTACCACTTTTGGATCACGTTTGTCCTGCACCCATCCCTGTCCAGATTTTAACATGTTTTGTATTTTTCCACAATAAAAGTATATATTTTTGAGACTTCATGGCTGTTGTTTCTGCGATTTTTCTGTATTCTGTACAGCTTTTTCTCTTTATTATGTCTATTATGTACATGTCTTATAGATAGATTATTTCTTCCATATATTTTTATTAAGCTATGACATGTCAGTCACTAGTAATTTGCAGTAGATGGGTCAGGTAGGTGTTTGGGTCAGGTAGGGGGATGGGTCAGGTAGGGGGATGGGTCAGGTAGTAGATGGATCAGGTAGGGGGATGGGTCAGGTAGTAGGTGGGTCAGGTAGGGGGATGGGTCAGGTAGTAGGTGGGTCAGGTAGGGGGATGGGTCAGATAGGGAGTTGGGTCAGGTAGGTGTTTGGGTCAGGTAGGGGGATGGGTCAGGTAGGTGTTTGGGTCAGGTAGGGGGATGGGTCAGGTAAGGGACGTGTCAGGTAGTAGATGGGTCAGGTAGGGGGATGGGTCAGGGAGTAGATGGATCAGGTAGTAGATGGGTCAGGTAGTCGATGGGTCAGGTAGGTATTTGGGTCAGGTAGGGGGATGGGTCAGATAGGTGTTTTGGGTCAGGTAGGGGATGGGTCAGGTAAGGGACGTGTCAGGTAGTAGATGGATCAGGTAGAGGGATGGGTCAGGGAGTAGATGGATCAGGGAGTAGATGGGTCAGGTAGGGGACGTGTCAGGGAGTAGATGGGTCATGTAGGGAGATGGGTCAGGTAGGAGGATGGGTCAGGTAGTAGGTGGGTCAAGTAGGGGGATGGGTCAGGTAGGTGTTTGGGTCAGGTAGTAGGTGGGTCAGGTAGGGGGATGGGTCAAGTAGGGGGATGGGTCAGGTAGGGGGATAGGTCAGGGAGTAGATGGGTCATGTATTGGATGGGTCAGGTAGGGGTGGGACATGTAGGGGGATGGGTCAGGTATTGGATGGGTCAGGTAGGGAGATGTGTCAGGCGAGATACAGGCACTGATTGGCCACGGTTTGTAAACGGGCTGCTCGGACAAGAAAGCTTTTCTTGTTCAAACTAGCCCTGAAGCCACGCCTCTTCCTGTGATGTAAGGAGTCACAGATAAAAGGGAGGGCAGAGAACAACACTCAAGATGGCAGCGGCTGGAGGCCGGGAGTGAGCTGAGTTGGGGAGGTAGTCCGTGAGCCGGGGCCGCGCGTGTTCGGGATCCGTGTAAGTGCTGCCGGGAGGACTGGAGGGGCCGCTGTGCGGGCACATGCTGTGTGCGGGCACGAAGGGGCATGCTGACACTTGCGCCACTTCCACTCCGGCCTCCCACCGTGAGGGCATGCTGACATTTGTGGTGCCCTTTCCGCCCAGGCGTCCCTCTGTGAGGGTATACTGACATTTGTGGTGCCCTTTCCGCCCAGGCGTCCCTCTGTGAGGGATCTGACATTGTGGTGCCCTTTCTGCCCAGGCGTCCCTCTGTGAGGGTATACTGACATTTGTGGTGCCCTTTCCGCCCAGGCGTCCCTCTGTGAGGGTATACTGACATTTGTGGTGCCCTTTCTGCCCAGGCGTCCCTCTGTGAGGGCATGTGATTTTGCCCTTGCTCCACGTCCTGGGGTCACCGTGAGGGCATCTGACACTTGTGGTGCCCTTTCCGCCCAGGCGTCCCTCTGTGAGGGCATGTTGATACTTGCCCCTCATGGCGTCCCGTGAGGGTATGTGACACTGTGGTGCCTTTCCGCCCAGGCGTCCCTCTGTGAGGAGTGTATCTGACACTTGTGTGTCCCCTTTCGCCAGGCGTCCCTCTGTGAGGGTATGCTGACATTGTGGTGCCCTTTCCGCCCAGGTGTCCCTCTGTGAGGGCATGTTGATTGACACTTGCTCCACTGTCACTCGGGCGTCCCACCGTGAGGGTATGCTGACACTTGTGGTGCCCTTTCCGCCCAGGCGTCCCTCTGTGAGGGCATGTTGATTGACAGCTTGCTCCACTGTCACTCGGGCGTCCCACCGTGAGGGTATGCTGACACTTGTGGTGCCCTTTCCCCAGTGTCCTCTTGAGGCATGTTGATTGACACTGCTCCATGCACTCGCGTCCCACGTGGGGTATGCTGACACTGTGGTGCCCCTTCACTTTTTCTGCTTAGGATGTATCCACGGGTTAAGCCCTGCGCTTTGGATGCTGTGGATACCGCTCCCCCCAGAGCGCTGCCCCCTTTGTACGCGCGGTGATACCTCATGTCTTCATTGAACCCGTGTGGAATCACCGTGTCCTATCCATAGACGGTGTTTTATCTTGTGGAGACTGAGCGTCCCTGTGAGATAGACATGCTGCGGTCTGGAGAGACGCGCCCCATGTCCGGATACGCAGGGCCGCCGGATGTGGTCGTGCACACATAGTGGAGACCGGATTTCATAAAATCCACTGTGCTGTAACATCTGGATGCTGCATCCAATCCGCAGCAAATCCTGAATGTTTCTTGACCATGGAAACCTACGCTAATAGGCAAGGAATAAGATGAGGGTGAGGCTATGTGCACACGGTGCAGAAATGTTCCGGAATTCTTTGCAGCATTCTGGAACTCGCGCATGCGTTTTCCTGCAAAACACAAGCGTTTTTAGCTTGCACAATGCTCGCGCTTTTCCAAGCAATTTGAAGCATCACTTGAGACAGTGATTGACAGGTTGGTCACATTTGTCACGCATAGTGCTTGACAAGTGTGACCACCTTTTTACTATTGATACTGCCTGTGCAGCATCAGTAGTAAAAGATAGACTGTGTAAAATAATAAAAAAAAAATAATAGAGATATGCTCGCCCTCTGTCAGCCCCCGGAGTCCTCCCGGTCCTTAGCGAAGCTGCCGGCAAGTTCCGTTCCCAGGGATGCATTGTGCTAATGACCTCTGATGATGTAGCATCACGCGACCACTACGGCATCTGGGGTGATTCTCGCAATGCATCCCTGGGAGCGGAACTTGCCGGCAGCTTCGCTAAGGACCGGGAGGACTCCGGGGCTGACAGAGGGCGAGCATATCTCTATTTTTTTTTTTTTTTTTTTCATTCTATTTTTTTACAGGAATATGGTACCCAGGGCCTGGAGGAGAATGTCTCCTCTCCTCCAGACCATGGGTACAAACCGCACGTGAAGCACTCACTTTACGCATGGTGGGCATAGCCACATGCATAAAGTGAGCGTTTTAATGCATTCCTATGGTGGCTGAATTCCTCCAAATTAATGAACATGCTGCGTATTTTTACGCGATGTGATTACGCTCCGGAAAAAGACGCAGCATTAGCACAGCAATTGCGAAATGCAATTAAAATGAATGGGATGCATTTTGTTAGCATTTTTTTTTATAAGTATTTACGCGGAGGAAAAACGCAATGTGGGCACACAGCCTTAAAAGCCTTTGTAACCTGTGACTTCTGGAGGCCTCTTGTCATTATTCTGGACTCCTGTGCAGTAGGGATGTGCATAGGGTGCCATAGAGCAGGGTGCTGCACTCACTCATATTCGGGTTTGTGGGAAAGATGCTTCATACAGTTATTTTATTCACTGAAATCTCTTCTGTTAGGCCTGGCCATCAAGGGGGAGTTGGTGATTGGCAGCCATGTCTTATGCCCACTCATGCCTGAGGCTGGTAACTTCTGGGTAGCTCCACCCCCTTGGCTGTTAAGTCCAGAATGTGCAGGGATTTTTCCGGGGCTGTGGAGTCGGAGCCCGTTTTGGTGCAGTTGCAGTCGGTGTCATGGAAATTGAGGAGTTGTAGGTTTGGCTCACCGACTCCACAGCCCTGGATTTTTCAGTATAAAATAGAAGTTTATTCTAAATAATTTCCCAGAATCCTTTGTCTGTGGGTCTGATCTGTCATCTGCTGCCATAGCTCGCCCCATGTTTCCTAGCTTTACTGCAAGTAACCGGCGGTTTAATTTCATTCCACAATAAATCAATTGTGCACATGAAAATAGTGAGTAACTCTAATGTATGTGATCAGGGATCGTTCTCAAGGGTCTCCGTTCCTGGGGGAAATCTGTAGTCGGTGGAGACCAACTGTTACATTACTGGTAAAAGGCAGTTGGTGCTGATGAGATTCAATGCAGAGGGGAGGAGCTGGAGGCCAAGCTACTCACCTGCCATCTGCATAGACTCTTATGGGCACCACCTGCCATCTCTTGTCTTGTAACATTGATTTGCCTTGCTGTCAGATTGAACGGTCACTGTGGGTGACGCACAGGCGCTTAATGCAGCTAAATAGCTCGGGGCACCTTCCCACTTACTTGTGTTCATTTGTCTGTGGCTTTGTAGAGAAGGGCAGAGCTGTCAATCAAGCCGGTACTCGGTGTTCATTCCGTGCTGACAGTCCCTTTAATGCGCCCAGTCCTTCTACACCTTAACATCCAGCCTTGGTTTTCCCATGCTAATTCTAGAGGTCTATGTGTGTGATCTGGCGCGCACTCCAGGTTATATAATGGGATTTGCATTGATTAAGTCCAGTTTTACCTGTGAGTTGCCTGCACTGCTTGTCACTGGCTTCTCTGGTCTGCACATTACCTACCACACCTTGTAACTTGGTTTTCTAGCCTTTCTCCAATGGTCTTGAGACGTTCCTCAGACCTAGATTTCTCAACTTTATTTCCACCTCCCATCTTACAACTTCCTTTACCTCTTAGATACATTTCTAGTTTTGCGGACAGGTGCATGGGATGTGGAACTTGATGTTGCGGACAGGTGCATGGGATTTGGAACTTGATGTTGCTTCATAGGCTTTTCATACCACATTTCTTAATGATGGATCACTGGGACTAATAATCTGAACCTACCTGCAAACTTAATGATTTTTTTTCTTCCTTTTGTATATAGGTCTTCTGTAGTAATTCTTTTGAAGTGGTCATCTTCTATTATGGATCTTAAATTCTTCACTTCCCACACTGAGTAAACGAGGAGTCTGAGCCGCCATGGAGAAGAAACGCCGAAAGAAATGAGTTGTTATCCAGGCCTCTGACATGCGGACTTTCCTGAACTCCTAGAAGTGTTTGTAGTTACCAGGCTGGACATTGTCAGGCAGAGCCTGCAGGTGACCACTCTGTGCTTATCGGACCTTCGAACACAAGCTGCAACTTCACGGTAGAAATTTCACACCACGTTTTATCAACATGAGGTTTGCAAAGTTCTGGCTGCAGCTGCTTGTGATATTACTGTGTGTAACGAAGCACCAGAGCGCTCGGCCGGGAAACTCGTCTCAAGAACCCGAATCCTGCAATGGTTGCTCTCATCTTACACTTAGTGTGGATTTTTCTTCATCAGTGGTGGAACGTGGTGAGTCTGAAAACCCTTTTGTCTGTGTGGAAGAGATTCTCTTTAAATGTGTGTAAAACTGCAAATTCAGAAAGGTTCTGTGGTTTCTCATTATTGGTGCCAGTACCAGCAGCTCCAGTCCAGCTTAGTGTTCAACAAAGAGTAAGGCCGGGATCACACATGTGACGAAAACGTCCGACGCTCGCATGTGAAATCCCAGCTCCGGCACTCGGGAGTGGAGCGAGCGGCTGCATATAAATACATGCAGCCACTCACTCCACTCCCGAGTGCCGGCGCCAGAGCTGGGATTTCACATGCAGGCGTCGGCCGTTTTCGTTGTGTGTGTGATCCCGGCTTAAAGGTATTAGTGGGTGAAGTGGCGGGCCGACAGACTGACCGGAGCCGTATGTGAAGGGGCTGACTGACCGGAGCCGTATGTGAAGGGGCTGACTGACCGGAGCCGTATGTGAAGGGGCTGGCTGACCGGAGCCGTATGTGAAGGGGCTGGCTGACCGGAGCCGTATGTGAAGGGGCTGACTGACCGGAGCCGTATGTGAAGGGGCTGGCTGACCGGAGCCGTATGTGAAGGGGCTGGCTGACCGGAGCCGTATGTGAAGGGGCTGGCTGACCGGAGCCGTATGTGAAGGGGCTGGCTGACCGGAGCCGTATGTGAAGTTGGGGGGGGGGGGGGTGAGGGGGATGTGTGACTGGCCCATTTCCAGACAAAAACATAAGTCAGCTGGCTTAACTGGAGTAGTATTTTATTTAGAAATTTCAGCCCCCAGTTGCAGGTTTGGCGTGTGGTTTTGTTTTTTTTTTTTTTGTCGTGAGTGGTAACTTAATGAATTATCTTTGCTGCCTGATCGCTTGTAATGATCAATGCTCATCTGTAGCATCAGAGCCTAACCGAAAATGGTCTACAATTTAGTATGAAGCCTTCTTTGTGCTGCTGTGGTGGGGTGGCTTTGTTTCCCTCCTCTTATAGTCCTGCTTGGGTCCTTGTAGGGATCCACCAGCTCAGTCGTTTGCTGTATTTGCAGAATTATTTCTTTCTACAGAATACATTGTGGCGTTCAAAGGATACTTCACAGCAAACGCACGAAGCAAGTTTATCACCAGTGCACTGAAGAGCAGAGGCATCGAGGACTGGAGGATCGTCCCGAGGAATAACCCCGCCAGTGATTACCCCAGCGACTTTGAGCTGATTGAGATCAAGACTGACCAGCGAGTTGGCATACTGACACTAGAGGATCACCCAAACATCAAGCGGGTCACCCCTCAGAGACGTGTTTTTCGCTCTCTGAAGTTTACAGGTGGTGAGTGTTGTGGTCTAGCTGTTGCATTATTATTGCACTTTATATTAACCACAAGTGACTGCTGATTCCTGCAGGGTAAAATTACTGCCCGGTCTTCACAATGCCCACTTATTCATTCCCGCCACCCACCGTTCTGACCATTGAAGCTACAGGAAAATCTGAGCCCACAAGTCTGTGCCATATATAGTGCTTTACTTGTGACGTTACAGTCCTCTTGTATTGGAGTCCTCCGTGTAAATCTGTCCATGTGACAGTGCAGTAGGATCACATGCATCCTTTACTCCAGTCTGTCTGTAGCCCTGACTGCTATGTGTAGCCCGAGTGACGTGGATGTGGGTTAGCCCTGCCTAATTATTCAGCCAAGAGAATGGGGCACTTGGCACTCAATGTGGTGACATTTTATTTTTTAGCAATATCCAGACATAAGAGAGACGGTTCAGTCTACAATCTGACCTTCTTCAGGCTGCTGGATAAGGAGGTCCTGCTTGAGCTGTGGTCACTTGGGCCTGCAATGTCATGTTGTGTGGCCTTCAAATATTTGTTTTTGATAACACAGATGTTGATATGGAAAACAAGAGAAGCGCACCCCTGAGGAGCAGGTACTTAGGGGGCGCTATGTAGCAAAACTTGGGTTCACCATATATCAGGAACATGGGGTCCCGTTACCCCTCTGGCACAGTTAAAAGCAGTGAGTTAGTTGGAGGTGGCTGTCTACACTTGTTCTTTCCAGTGTAGTTTCTGGGAGTTTTGACATGCACTGTGGTGTAACATCCTTGTTCTTCAGGGGCGATGGTAATGTGCTGATGGGAAGACCTCCATTCTCCCCCTTGGTGGGAGTCCTGGAAGATTTGTTTGACTCAGAGGCTTAAGATATTTACTCTAGACACCAGAGTCCGGTGATCTGTAAAGTGGCCATAAATGTCTCAGTTAAGGTACTGCCACACTAAGCTATCCCGCTAGCGATCTCGTTAGCGTTGCATACTAATGAGATCGCTAGCGGGATTGTTTCTATATCGCTAAATGCAGTCACATTTAGCGATATAGTTAACGACGCTATCGCCGCTAGCGATCTTCTTAACGACTTTAGCGGTACAAAAGTACCGCTAAATCGCTAAGAAAAGGTGCCACACAGCGATTAGATACTTACCCAGCGGGAGCGCCGACGATCAGAATAGGGTCCGGAACGATTCCAGCGACGAGCGAGATCACAGCAGGAAGCTCGTCGCTGGAAGCTGCCGCACTGAACAATATCGCTAACGGGATCGCTAAATAGTGACGTTTTTTAGCGATCCCGTTAGCGATATTGTTCAGTGTGGCATACCCTTTAGTGTCATCCCTGGGACTGGTGGTGATGGCTCTGGGAGCAGAGATGATTGTGGAGGTTGCCCCTGACCTGTTCACCATTGTGTGGGTTTTTGTTCTCCTGCAGTGTCTTATTCCTCCTCACTGCCCTTCCCTGATAGGAATCTTCATGTTTAGATTTGCATGCGTCTCATTGTTCTGGGACATGAAAACTCTTCAGTTTCTTCTCCCTGCACAGACAGCAGCGAGCACTCCCAGGATCCTTCTACCCATTGTCTCCAGCCTCTCCATAATGGGTCGTTCACACAAACTGATCTTCAGTCCTAGTGCTTTCCTGTAAAATAAAACAAATCGCAGTATGCCCTAGTTTCCTCCATAATTCGGATGTCACCCATCCAAGTGTATGGGTGCAAGAAAAAAGTTGCATGGCATATGGAGGATGTTTACAGATACATTGCAACTGTGTAACATGGGAGACTATAAAAACGTGTGGCACACGGACCAAGAAAAAAAGCATCCCTCTTATGTGTATGACATTCTGAACAGTTCGTATACGGTTGTGTGAACCTACCCAACCATCAGCCGTGCTGGGATTCACTGCTTGGTGTTGGATTTTGAGCCTTTGGACCCAGGTGCTTTGTACTTTCTTGAAGGATCGATACTTGGTTTTTATTGCCATTATAGTATGGATTTTTTTTTCCAGCCTTCAGTATACTTTACTTGGTTATAAGAAATTCCTTTTGTAAATGTAATACTACATGGTGCCGGATGTCTCCCTGAGGCTGGGGTGCAGTGGCCCAGTGCCACATCTTCTGGATCACCTTCCTGTAGCCGGGGGGCACCTAACAGCTCTGTTACCATGTAATAAAGCCTCCTTGCCCCATGATTCGCTGCGTCGTCCTCCTAAGTGGCACAACAGCTGTATATTGTATGGACTCCTGGCTAGTGCCAGGAAGTGTTCACACATCACAAGAGCTGAGACTGGCTTATGCATGACACCAGTGTGTTCCGGTCAGTACTGGTTCATCAGTGTATTCTCCCTCCTACCGATACAGGCGACCCCTCAGCCCCCTGCAATGAGACGAAGTGGAGTCAGAAATGGCAGTCATCTCGCCCGCTCAGAAGGACCAGCCTCTCCCTCAGCTCTGGCTTTTGGCATGCGACGGGCAGACACTCTAGTCGTCGGCTCCTGAGAGCCATCCCACGGCAGGTGGCACAGACTCTCCAAGCTGATGTGTTGTGGCAGCTGGGATACACAGGTCAGTGACACTACAGCAGCCATACTAGGGTCTCCGTGCAGCTCTCCGGTGGTGCTAGGACCTTCTTTAGGTGGTGCTTGAGCAAGTAGCTACCCATAGAAACATCATCTCTACACCTAGCAGGAACATTTTATTGAAACCCCCAATTGCATGCCTTTAGGTGTCCCCAAAGTTACTGGCCCGGAGCAAGTGCTGCCCCACATGTTGGACTACCATCAGGAGCCACATACAGATCTGCACTCTCCTCCTGTCGCTGCCCGATCATTACACGTCCCTCTACTTCAGTACCAGTTTAGGCACCATGTTTCCTGGAAGAATCGAGTGCTGTTAATTAGAAGGGGAGGAAATTAGAAATGAAATTTCAGGGGCTGTAACTGTCTATTGAGCCCTTGGCCATGCCAACAGTACACCAAAGCCACCTCGCTTACTTATGGATGTGTCTTAAACCCCACAATAATCACACCAGCATGAGCATTTTTATGTACAGTATTTGCGGTTAAGCCCCCTATATAATTGTATTTTGCAGTGACAGACTTCTTTTAATTCTTGGAGTAAAAATATTCTAGAATTAATTGAGAAGGCTGCAGAATACTGACATTACATGACTTTCCATCTGGTGATATAGAGTGGGCAAAATATAGTAGACATGTGTGGCTGAGCACTGGATCACTTCTTGGATGGCTGGGTTCTTACAGTTTTGCTCTTGGGATCTCCCTGAACAGGTAGTCATGTACGAGTGGCCGTGTTTGACACTGGATTAAGTGAGAGACATCCACACTTTAAAAACGTGAAAGAACGAACCAACTGGACCAATGAGAAAACGCTGGATGATGGTGAGTAGAAGCTAATGTCCACTTGTCTGGTGTTTCCTTTGTCCGTGCTCCCTTCCCCCTGTTCACTGCACCTTAGGAACTCTTTCAGGACAGCGGTGAAGAGGGGAGCCCTTCCTGCACTATGGTTATGACAGCGGGACGGAGCGGTCATACGTGTCCCATTCATTGCTATATGATGGAAAGTAACAATCCATAATGGGGGGAGGTGGGAACCCAAAACTGATCACAATCTCCAGGATGGGTCAGTCCAGTGCACTGCAGGATGAGATCAGTGCTGTGTGCACACCATGGCATGCATTGTGTAGATGAGACTTGTTATATGGTTACATTCTGGTTGGTGTAAAGCTTGGGGTTTGCCATGGGAAGATCAGGGTTGCTGGTCCACAACTAATGCTCTACATGTGGCCTAATGTGGTGTATTGCTTGTTCTCCATCACATACAGTGTTTCGATGTGCTGACTTGTGCCATGTTCTTGCACTCATGTGATCTGTCCTTCTGCTTTGTAAGGACTGGGACATGGGACTTTTGTGGCAGGCGTCATTGCTAGCATGCGAGAATGCCAGGGACTAGCTCCAGATTCTGAGTTGCACATCTACCGGGTCTTCACCAATAATCAGGTACCTTTTTATTTATTTATTTTTTTTATCTGACTACTCTTGTGTTGGGTTATATTTCCTATAGCCTGAAGGCAAAAAAGATCTTTCTTGTCCATGCTATTGAGGAGGATAAAAGGACATTGGTTTACAGGTGCATAATACAAACATCCTGTGTGACAAAATACCGGGGTCACGTTAAGAAGGGATAGGCTGAACATTGGAGGGGTCCCCCTATAAATGGATTTATTTCGGTTAGGGGGTGACTCTCCCTTAATCACTGTAGAGGGATGACCTGAAAATATGTTCTGTAGGTGGATATTGGTGTAGATATCTAGACATTAATACGTGCTTCATGGCTGGACGATGGATTTAAAGACTGCAGATTACTTGAGGCTGTGAATGTACTTGGCATTTGGCTCTGGGCGTTGAGAAAAGATGACGTTTGGCTGGATCCCAAAATAACAAATGTTTGCTTTTAATTTACCGCTATTCTTTTGTGTACTAAAGGCTTATGTAGCTGGCAAGGGCTGTCATATAACTAACCAGATCCTGCCCTAAGGAGACGGAAGCGGACGTGCGAGGTGTCCATGACGGCATTATGTAGAAGGCCTTAAACTGCGGGAGATCAGACTAATCTCATCTGACATTGCTGTAAATGTACAAACCTTCTTGTGTAATAGTCCTTATTTCAATGCTCTTCTCAGGTCTCCTACACATCATGGTTCCTGGATGCTTTTAACTATGCCATACTTAAGAAAATAGATGTATTGAACCTCAGCATTGGGGGCCCTGACTTCATGGATCATCCTTTTGTTGATAAGGTTGGTTGTGAACAATCTGTCTGAGGTTACATAAGACATACCGTATACAATCTATACGCAGTTAAGCTTGATTTTTTTTCCTTTAATCTCCGTAGTAGAGGCATGCTGCCGTACAGCAGACAGGACAGACACAATCATGCACTTATCCCATTTATTGTTTACATGGGACGATTACCACCTTACTATCCCGTACCGAGTACAGCAGCATTTTCTCATCTGATGACTGATCAGTCAGGAGAAGGCCGCTGTAAAACGCTTCTAATTGCCCATTACTACTGCAATCTGGTGTAAAGATGTATAGACTATATACTTTCTCCACTTTAATTTGCATTTATTCTATGTTCATGCCCCACCTTATAAGGAATACAATATACTTTTTTTTTTTTTTTTTTTTTTGTGAAAACTGAAATGCAGCAATCTTGCTTGCACTTCCACAAGACTTTTGCATGTGCTTAAAACCATTATATGTGTATACAACATTCCTCAAGTATGTACAGATGTATGCAATTCCTTCATTCGCAAAGCAGTGTGGTTATATTACAGTAACATACAGGGCTGTCGAGTCGGTAAGCCAAACATCCGGCTCCTCAATTTCCATGACTCCGGCTCCATGACCCTGACACCACAGACCTGGTATCATGACACAATGTGCAGTGAGGTCACATGAATACATATTATGCTCCACTACCGGTAGGATTTCTATAATACAAGTTTGTATGTTGAAAAAACATATAAACCTGCAATAACAAACTTTTTTTTTTTTTTTTTTTTTTTTTTTTTGCTGTCCTCTATCAAGTACTCATCTGCATGTCCTAACTTTAGCTAATAATGTGTATACCGGACCTCCATTGTAAGACCGTGGCCTAAGAGTTCCCAATGTCCCATACCTTGTAGAACATCTGAGGACAACCTCGACTATATTGCTCTCTCATGTAATCGTCGTGTGTACAGACTCAATCCATCACTTTAGTGTTGGAGCATTCCCCATCCATCTCCTGGCGAGAAATAGATGGAAAATGAATGTGGAAAGTAACATGCATGAGGAACCCAATATGCACCTTCAAATGAATGTTCATTTACCTGTGATCTCATATTCCCATCTGCATAGATCCCAGGCTTGCGCTACCCAGGAGACCTATTATACACCTAATTATTTGTCTACGGATTGAGGATTTACTAAACTAAAAACTTGTTTTTCTCTAGTCACCTTCCACGACAGCATAGGAGGTTGTCTTCACGCCCTAATGGAGGACAGGGAGCACAAAGAGGTTAAAATCCGCTCCCAACTCCTATTCACCAATGTCTTTCCTGTCCCCCATGGGGCATGGAGAGGTTCTTGTTTTGTCTGTATACTGTGTGGCTGGTGCCGCAGTGTACCAGTTTTTAGCCGGGTGGTGGTCATGGGCTCAGTTCTCTTCCTCCATGCTGCTCCTGTCTCCCTGTTTCTGGTGGATTCGGGACCTTCCTGGCACTCCTGCCGGGGGTAAAGCGGGCCAGTGATCTCCATAGCCGGAGGCCTCCCAGAGCTCTCCGGCTTCCTCTCCCTCAGTGCGCGCTGTTCGGCGACCCGGAAGTGATGTCATAACTACGAGTCACTTCCGGGCCTTGCATTCCACTGTGGAACAGATGTACTTCCGGTTTCGGCTTTCTACAGGCTCCTGAACGGCTTGCAGAGCACGCTTGAAAAGGTTGACGCCTGCTCAGGACCCAGAGGGGGAGGAGGGGAAAATCATATGGGGCAGGGTTTATTCCTATATAAACCTGCCGGAAGACACCTCCAGGCAAAGCTAATCCCTACAGTATGGATGGTGTCTGCTTCCTGCCCAGCCCTGCTCCAGCCTCAGTAAGTCTGTGGAGAGAGGGAAGTCCTAGCCCAGGGTCCTGGGTACTTTGCAGTAGTGGTCTCTTCTTGGTTATACAGGTCCTTCTCAAAAAATTAGCATATAGTGCTAAATTTCATTATTTTCCATAATGTAATGATTACAATTAAACTTTCATATATTTTAGATTCATTACACACCAACTGAAATTTGTCAGGTCTTTTATTGTTTTAATACTGATGATTTTGGCATACAACTCCTGATAACCCAAAAAACCTGTCTCAAAAAATTAGCATATCAAGAAAAGGTTCTCTAAACGACCTATTACCCTAATCTTCTGAATCAACTAATTAACTCTAAACACATGCAAAAGATTCCTGAGGCTTTTAAAAACTCCATGCCTGGTTCATTACTCAAAACCCCCATCATGGGTAAGACTAGCGACCTTACTGATGTCAAGAAGGCCATCATTGACACCCTCAAGCAAGAGGGTAAGACCCAGAAAGAAATTTCTCAACAAATAGGCTATATGCTAATTTTTTGAGAAGGACCTGTACTTCTCTCCCTTTCTCTTCCCAGGGAGACGAGAGTGCCCACAAAAACCCTGCTAAGGTGGTCCTCAAGTGTGCCATCTGTAATAAGAAGCTTCCCTCTCGGTGGGAGAAGAAGCTATGTTAGGAATGTATGGATAAGGTGGTCAGGGCTGAACACCTCCACCTCTTCTCCAAGCCATATCCCCCCCTATGAGAGATCCAAATTGAGGATTGACTCGGATTCTGAAGGCTCTTATGGCTCCGCTTCAGAGAAATGGGAGGAATCCTCATCCCATAAGAAATCTTTTCTGCACAGAATATATGGAGGAGTTAATTGGTTCAGTCCGTAACACTATGGGCTTGGAGGAGGAACAGGTTTCCCAAACAATCCAGGATGAAATGTTTGGAGGGTTGAAAGCAGGAAGGCTGATTGGGTTCCTGGTCCATGAGAACATCCTGAACATGATCTCTCAGGAGTGGGAGTCCCCGGAGAAATGACTGAGCACCCCCTCGGAACATAACCCCTTTACTCCCTAGTGTTTGCATGTTAATGACCGGGCCAATTTTTACAATTCTGACCACTGTCCCTTTATGAGGTTATAACTCTGGAACGCTTCAACGGATCTTCGCGATTCTGTGATTGTTTTCTCGTCACATATTGTACTTCATGTTAGTGGTAAAATTTCTTTGATATTACTTGCGTTTATTCATGAAAAAAACAGAAATATGGTAAATTGTGAAAATTTCTTAAATTTTCAAACTTTGAATTATTATGCCCTTTAAATCAGAGTTATATCGCACAAAATAGTTACTAAATAACATCTCACATGTTTACTTTACATCAGCACAATTTTGGAACCAACTTTTTTTTTTTTTTTTTTGGGACCACATCACATTTGAAGTCACTCTGAGGGGTCTACATGATAGAAAATACCCAAAAGTGACACCATTCTAAAAACTGCACCCCTAAGGTGCTCAAAACCACGTCCAAGAAATTTATTAACCCTTCAGGTGCTTCACAGAGATTTTTGGAACTATTTTTCACAAAATATTTACTTCAGGTTCAAATTTTTTTTATTTTTTTATTTTACTAAGGGTAACGGGAGACATTGGACCCCAAAAGTTGTTGTCCAATTTGTCCTGAGTACGCTGATGCCCCATATGTGGGGGGGGGGGGGGACCACTGATTGGGCGAACGGCAGAGCTCGGAAGGGAAGGAGCGCCGTTTGACTTTCAACGCAGAATTGGCTGGAATTGAGATCGAACACCTGATGTGCCTAAACAATGGAAACCCCCCACATGTGACACAATTTTTGAAAGTAGACCCCTAAGGAACTTGTCTAGATGTGTGGTGAGCACTTTGAACCCCCAAGTGCTTCACAGAAGTTTATAACGTAGAGTCGTAAAAATAAAAAATCATAATTTTTCCACAAAAATGATCTCGCCCCCAATTTTTTAACTTCCCAAGGGTAACAGGAGAAATTGGACCCCAAAAGTTGTGCAATTTGTCCCGAGTACACAGATACCCCATATGTGGGGGTACACCACTGTTTGGTCGCATGGCAGATGCTTTTTATTGCAAAGTAGTTTTTGCATCAGCACATTTTGAGAGCTATAATTTTTCCATATTTTGACCCACAGAGTCATTTGAGGTCTTGTTTTTTGCAGGACGAGCTGACACTTTTATTGGTACGATTTTCGGGCACTTGACATTTTTTGATCGCTTTTTATTCCGGTTTTTGAGAGACAGAATGAACAAAAACCAGCAATTCATGAATTTCTTTTGGGGGGGGAGGGCGTTTATATGGTTCCGCGTGTGGTAAAATTGATAAAGCAGTTTTATTCGTCGGGTCAGTACGATTACAGCGATACCTCATTTATATCATTATTTTTTCTTAATGTTTTGGCGCTTGTATACAATAAACTATTTTACATAAAAAAAAATATTTTTGCATCACTTTATTCTAAGCGCTACAACTTTTTATTTTTTCTCTAATGGCGCTGTACGGGGGCTTGTTTTTTGCGGTACAAGATGACGTTTTCAGCGGTACCACGTTTATTTATATCCGTCTTTTTGATCACGTGTTATTCCACTTTTTGTTCGGCGGTATTATGAGAAGGCATTGCTTTTTTTTTTTTTTTTTTGTCACAAAAATATTTGATTAAAAAAAAATAACAAATCAATATTGTATTTCATTCTTATTTTTACACATTGTTCCACTATGGGACACTCATTTTCTGCAGGCTGATCGCTTCTATAGCATGCAGATAAAACAGCATCTGCATGCTATAGAAGCTTGCAGCGCTGCAGCTTCTCCGTGCACTAACCTGAGACTTCCTGACATGCACTGCTCATGTCAGGAAGTCTTTGACCTAGAGACCCGGCTGGGTCTCCATGGGAACGATCAAATGGAAATCCCAACTCTCTGAACAGGAGAGTTCAGACCCCAGTGAAAGCTTCCCAGACTTGGTGGTTGAGCCCCAAAAATCTGCGTATGGGTGTATCCTGGTCCCAATCACCTATGGTTATGGTAACAACCGATGCCAGCAAAAGATGCTGGGGTGCTGTAGTGTCCCATACCCTTTTCAAGGGACTCTGAAGTCAGAGAATTGGCACTTGTCTCTGGACTCCAGAGAGCTGAAGGCGGTGAGGAGGCCCTTCTTGCAGCAGACAGCCTAGTCACCAGTTGTCATGTCCGAATATATTCGGACAACATCACCACCATAGCCCACCTCAGATATCAGGGGAGCGCTAGGTTCGACAGCTTGAAAAACATATCAAGCCAAATATTTTGTTGGGCCGAAAAACATCTTTTTCTCCCTGATGGCAGTTCACCTGAAAGGGTCCTCCATTCTCTAAGCAGATTTCCTGAGTCGCCAGGTCATACAGCCAAGAGAATGGAGCCTGAACCAAGGAATCTTCCAGATGCTGGTAGCAAGATGGGATCTGCCAGATATCTACTTATTCTCCTCAAGCCAAAATACACAGGTTGAAACCTATTTCTTCCTGAACCCCAGGGACTAGTCCAGGGGAGTGGATGCCTTTGCTCACCAGTGGAACTTCCAGTTAGCTTATGCGTTTCCTCCGATTCCAATGCTGGCGAGAACTCTTCAGAAGATCTGGGAAGATCAGGTACCAGCCATCCTAGTGGCTTCTATGTGGCCAAGAAGGAGCTGGTTCAGCCTTATCGATCTTCAGGTAGACGGTCTGGTTCAGTTACCACTGGAAACAACCTTCTCTAGCAGGGACCTCTGCACCATCTGGATCCTCAAAAACTGAAATTAGCTTCTTGGTTGCTGAGGCCCAGGAACTGTGTGCACAGGGGCTTTCGGGCAAAGTAATTGCCACCTTACAAAAGTCCAGGAAACCAGTCACAAGTACCATCTATAACAAAGTGTGGAAAAAAAATTTCATCCTGGTGCATTCCTAACATACCAGATCCATTCCACCCCAACATTTCACAAATATTGAGCTTCTTACAGAAAGGGTTAGGATTAGGCCTCAAGCCTAGTACCTTGAAAGTTCAGGTCTCTCCCTTGAGCTCTGTATTTGATCAGGACTTGGCTAACCATTTTTGGATTGTAAGGTTCGTGGTGTCAGCCCTTAGACTGCGTCCCAGGAAACGGTCCGTTATACCCTCATGGGATCTAAAATGTAGTCCTCAAAGGTCTCGCACAACCTTCCTAGTCACTATACCTAGGGCAAGACGAATGGGGGAATTACATTCATTGTCTATAAGAGACCCTTAACTAACAATCAGACGTTTGTATAGTTCTCCATCTTGATCCGTCTTTTCTACCCAAGGTAGTGTCCGAATTTCACCATTCACAGGACATCGTCCTCCCCTCCTTTTGCCAGAATCCACCAATGCAAAGAAAGAGGACTTCATACTCTCGATGTTCGGCGTATGATTTTGCACAACCTTGCAGCAAACCAAATCATACAGAATTGATAAGAATTTTTGATCATCGGGTCGAAAGAAGGTGGCGAAGAGTACCATCGCGAACTGGATCAAGAGGGCTATATCCAAAGCATATCTAGCCTGGAATATGACACTCCCCTCTGGGGTCAAAGCTCATTCTACAAGGTCTACCTTGGCCTCCAGGGCTGAATTAGCTGGCGCATCTACCGAGCAGATTTGCAGGGCCGCTACGTGGTCTTCATTTCATACCTTTACCAGACACTATAGATTGGACTTATTGTCCAATAGGGATTTATCCTTCAGCCAAAAGGTTTTTCAGGCCGTTGTCCCCCCTCCCCGGAGGAGAATTAGTTGGTACTCCTCCTATGCTGTTGTGGAAGGTGACTAGAGAAAATAGAATTAGTCTTACCGGTAATTCGGTTTCTAGGAACCTTCCACGACAGCACTAATTCCCTCCCTATGTTCCTTGGATGATTCCTGGGAATCTAAAGGTAACCGGTGCTATGGTGTTAGTTGTAAGTCACTGGTGAATAGGAGGTGGGAGAGGCTTTTAACCTCTTGTGGTTCGTGTCCCCCCATTAGGGTGTGGAGACAACCTCCTATGCTGTCGTGGAAGGGTCCTAGAATTAGTCTTACCGGTAATTCGGTTTCTATTTTCCCTACTGTGCTGCAGCCGTATAGAAATACTGACCTGCGCCTCATTAATGGCTATCTGGCGCCTCACCGCTGACCTGGCCTCATTTTGGCTCTATAGTAAACCCCTCTCTAACCTCTTAAACTGTATAATGATTGGAAAGACTGACTTTTTTATTTTTTTTTTTTTTTTTTTTTTTTTTAACTTTTCAGGTTTGGGAGTTAACGGCCAATAATGTGATCATGATTTCTGCAATTGGGAATGACGGACCTCTCTATGGGTATGGACCTGGTCATGTAATGTATTGTCTGCTCTGTCACATCTGTATAAGGAACACCACATGCCCGCACCCCTGTCCCATATGTCATGTCTAGAGATGGGAAACATACTGCATATTTGGATTATAAGTAGTTCTCTATAGATTCCCATGTAGCAATTACCGTGGCCCATGGGGGGATTCTTCTAAAATTTGGGGTTAGGATTGCACAACAGTAAATGCTTCTAGTAAGACTGTTGTAATTTTCATTGTAAATGGCTGCCACAAGTGTGAACAGACACCACTGATGCCCAATATTCCCTTTGATTACGTTGTGAGAATGTGTCACATGGAAGAATAGACTGGCAGCTATGAAGGCACAATATTTCACATCCTAAAATTGTCATGTGCACTGCCTCATTGGTTAGTGTTATCCAATATAAAGACAAATCTGTCACTTGTCCAATTTATCCCACCATGTGGGCGAGCCCTTATAGTGATCGTCCCATTTATTAGGAGTCACTGCAGGAATCCATTAGCTTGCATGCAAATCATGGAAGTAACGAGATGTCTTTGTGGTAAATTGACTGTCTCGTTTCCTACCTTGTTTAGGACCCTGAACAATCCAGCAGACCAAATGGATGTGATAGGAGTCGGTGGCATTGATTTTGAGGACAACATCGCTAGATTTTCTTCCAGAGGGATGACCACATGGGTAAATCAATCTGCTCCTCTTCATAATGGTCTGTAATCAGTATGAGTATCGCAGTATTCTATCTCTACTCCTCAGATGGTGGCACTGGAGTAAAGACTTGCACAATCTTTCATTACTGGTTGCACAAACATTTTATTTAACGTCCTTTCCGACTGTTTTCTGCCACAATTCTGGTGATGGAGTCGCAACGTTGATCAGTTAGAGTAATGTTGTATTTTCATTGCACATCATAGGAGCTGCCTGGAGGTTATGGCCGGATGAAGCCTGACATTGTCACCTATGGCTCTGGGGTGAGAGGGTCTGGCATGAAGGGTGGCTGTCGCTCCTTGTCTGGCACCAGTGTTGCTTCCCCTGTGGTGGCCGGAGCAGTGACTTTGCTTGTTAGGTAACTTTAGTTCTGCTGATGAAACTGCATTACGTGACCTTTTTTCTTTGAAGTTCTATATCTTGCCTTCATTATGGAGAGAACATTGTCCAACTCGGAGGGGAGAACGTCTGCTCCGTGCATTGTTAGAATCTCCGCATCAGAATCACCTACCTCCTCTGCTAGGACAGAGCCGCGGTGCGCATGCTCCGCCGCCGCTCCATTCACTTCTATGGGGCTGCTCCGTATTGTCCGGCAGACCTGTGCTCCATTTTGTAACCCGGATGACCATTTCCCCATTCTGCTCCTCGGTGTGGGTCGCAGCACTTGGACACACACCACACACCCCTTTTAATCCTCGTTGCTTTTTTTTTTTTTTTTTTTTTTCCCCCCCCTTTCTCTCAGGCTACTAAGTTAAATACTAGATTCATTCTTGCTGATCTTATCGGACGACCTTGTGTGGTCCGCTAACTATACTGCCCTCTGAATTTGCTGCTGGTTTACCCCCTGAACATGGCACCCAGCGTGCTGCCCCCCAATGTAGAGCTGACACATGTTGGAAGCCAGCGGGTGGATGCTTTTGCTTATAATGGTGTCTTTCTCTAGTACTGTGCAGAAGAGGGAGATGGTAAATCCAGCCAGCATGAAACAGGCGCTCATCGCTTCAGCACGGAGACTCCCAGGGGTCAATATGTTTGAGCAAGGACATGGTAAACTAGATCTACTTCGGGCCTACCAGATCCTGAACAGTTACAAGCCGCAGGCCAGGTACGTCTCCTTCTTGAGGGGTAGACTCCTCTGTAATGGCCCCGTATTTATACAGCTAGTTATAAAGCGATCTTCTGTTTTGTCTCCAGTCTGAGTCCCAGCTATGTGGACCTCACAGAATGTCCCTACATGTGGCCCTACTGTTCTCAGCCCATCTACTATGGTGGGATGCCAACCATTGTGAACATAACCATCCTCAATGGGATGGGAGTCACTGGAAGGGTCGTGGACAAGGTAAGGCTCGGCTGCCACTGCAGGGGTGATCCAACATTAAAGGGGATATCCATTATTGGACAACGTCTACTTAGTGATTCAGCCGATAAGTGGCGGCATCAGTCGCATGACAAATGTCCTCTCACATAATACTCTATGGGTGCTGGAAAATAACAAGCAAATAGTTTTTTTTTTTTTTTTTTTTTAACAAATTAGCTTTTGTTCAATGGTACACGAAAATAAATGTGTATTTTCTAAGATTTATAATCTCTGACCCATTATTAATGAGATGGCAGTTGGTGCCTATAACGTTCTATGGAGAACTTGCAGCCTCCCCACGAGACTCTTAAAAGCACCTACTTAGTGTTTCAGTATAAAGAATCTGTATTCGGTGAAGACAGAGTTTACCCATTAGTTCAGCAGTGAGAAAGCCCCATTATTGGTGTATCGATGACTAAAGCTTCCCCAGAAATCAGTGAGGCCAGATACTGACCTCCAAAAACACAATTGCCTGGTTGGGAAGGGGTTAAACTTCAGTTTCTAATAGAAATGAGCATGTTTCAGACTTTCCCTTTTTCCTTCTTTTTGCAGCCTGACTGGCAGCCGTATCTCCCGCACAATGGTGACAACATTGACGTTGCCTTCTCCTACTCGTCTGTGCTGTGGCCTTGGTCTGGGTATCTGGCCATCTCCATCTCTGTAGCCAAGAAGGCCGCTTCTTGGGAAGGCATTGCCCAGGGTCATGTGATGATTACAGTGGCCTCTCCAGATGAAAGTGAGGTGCGTACTGGATCACTGGTGATGTACGTTAGATACACGTGACCATACTGTGTATTTCACCGTCTTGTGGTGTAATTCCCTCTTGTGCCACTAGGCCTGATAATGAAGCCACATCTGCTTCACAGGTAGTGGACCCCTCCCTCCAAAATGTCCATACCACTTGGCCTGGGGTGCAAAAAGCCAGTTACTATAAAATCTTTTCCCAGCACTGTGTGCGCCACACGTATCTACAGTCGCCCCGTCACTACAGGGGGTGCAGGAGCTCCCAGTGTACATGCAATTAGCCCCAGGGCTCCCTCTAGTGGCAGCAGCACAGAAAGAAGTAAAGGTGAATTTCTTTAGAATGTACATAAAAGCATTCTAAGTATGAAGCATTTACCCGTTCCCCACATACACTGCTCTGGTATAGCATACATGCATATACATATAACTCTCTACTCCAGTGCTGATCTGGTCACTTGGGGTGTGTGTGTTCTTTGTACTAAAGACAGCAATAACCTTCTATACATAGCATTTATCAGATCGAATTTGTGGTCTGACTTTTTTACCTATTATCTTCCTTTTTTTTTTTTTTTTATTTTTTTTTTTGCTTAGTTTCTTTGCACTCAAAACTCAAATTTTCCTTTAAACATTTTTTTTTTCTCCCCATAAGAGTAACTGGGGAAATTGCTCCATACAATGTGTTGTGCAATTTATCCTGACTATGCCGATACCCCATATGTGGGAGAAAACTACTGTCTGGGCGCACGGCAGGGCTCGGAAGGGAAGGAGCGCAGTTTCACTTTTTTAATGTAAAACTTGCTGTAATAATTAGCGGACACCATGTTGTGTTTGGAGAGCTCCTGATGTGCCTAAACAGTGGAAACGCCCCACAGGTGACACCATTTTGGAAACTAGACCCCCTCATGGAACTTCCCTAGATGTGTGGTGAGCACTTTGAAACCCCAAGTGCTTCACAGAAGTTTATAACGTTGAGCCGTGAAAATATCCAAATTCTATTGTCATGGCAGGGGTCAAAATGGTGAAGAAAATCACAAATATTTAATAATGTTGCTAAAACTATAGATTGTTTTATTGCACTTCATTTGAGAAACTTCCCTCCTAATTTGCACAAAATCCACTTGTAATGCTGACTCCATGGCTTTTGAAAGGTCATATAGAAGCCTTAATACAGCAAAGGGTCAACAGCGCTTACCTGCCCAGGTCTCAGGACTAGTGCACCATCAGGATGCAGCAGGCCCATGTAGTAAAGATGGTGGCAACCACTCACAACCTGCCAATTCATGGAAGTGGTGTTTGCTTAGTATTAGACTGCACAAAAGTGTCTTGTACAGGGTGCTGTTCACACCCAGGTAATGCAGTGTCTGGCTTACAGCCTATTGGTGACACCCATACTGTTAGATTAGGCGGACTGCCCAGCGCTACCTCTTTTGCTGTGCACCCATGGTCGCCTGTATCCCCCAATGAAGTTACCAAGAATCTCTGCTGTGCTAGTGTCCGCAGTCCAGCAGACACACTAAGGCTGGAGTGGGGAACCTTTCTTCTTCCAAGGGCCATTTGGATAGTTATATCATTCTTCGGGGGCCGTACAAATCCCACTAACTCCACCCACAAAGTGCGTCCTGGAACTGATGTCTGGACATAATCTTCATTTGCACGGGCCTCAATGTTGAGTAGTGAGCACTGTGTGCATGTGATCTCCGAGCGAAGAAATACAGAGGGCTGGCGGACGTCCGAATACAGCTGCTGGCCTGAGCACTGCAGTCTCTGGGAATCTGGCTGGATAAGGGGTCACTGAGGACTGTCCCCCTCAAATTCCCCCCCCCCCCCCCCCGCCCTCCTACGCCTGTAGTGAGGGGTGATGTCGCCCTTCCACCAGCCGTTGGACCGCTGTAGAGTCATTGGCAGTTTTATGATGACTCCATCGCCTGATCACATTCTGGAGGCCGGTGCAGTGGGGATAACGCCCCTTCCTGTGCAAACCACAGCGGCCATGCTGATATTGAGGGACCATGTTTGCTTTACTTAACTAGTTGCTGGGACAGTGCTTTTAATCTTTTTCCTCCTACCCTTTTATGTCTTTGAAGCAGAAGAATGGAGCAGAACAATTTTCTACAATTAAACTCCCGATCAAGGTGAAGATCATTCCCACGCCACCACGTAGTAAGAGGGTTCTGTGGGATCAGTACCATAATCTCCGTTACCCACCAGGTTACTTCCCAAGGGACAACCTAAGGATGAAGAATGACCCCTTGGATTGGTGAGTTCACGCTACTTCTGGTCTTCGTTACCTTTTGGATAATGAGTTTTGAGTTCTTTAAATAGTAATGTTTACATAAATCAATAGTGCATGGGAATATAAGAAACTATGTAAGACCTCTTGTCTCAGAAATCTGCATTTCTCCATTTTTTTTGAAGACCACTCATTATTTTCCTACTTTCTGAACTTACAATTCCCTCAAACAAATCCATCTTTGTCAAAATGAGTAAGGAGCCCTCACAGTAAGCCACGCAGATGTGTGCTGTAACTTCACACTATGGTTGTACCTTCTTAGAGTCTGGTCTATAATCAAACCTTTCCATACAGTACTGGTTTCCCAGCCCTACGGTCCAGTACTGCTGGCCTCTTCTAGCTCCTATAGATGGGCTTCTGTAGGAGCAAGAAGGGTAACGGCACGGCAGCAGTGGACGATAGGGGAGTCTGACACAGGGATCCCTGCTACTTTCTGATGTGTACTGTGTATCGGAGACATTACAGCCATTCTCCACCTACTAGAACGGAGACTGACATCTAGACTGTGGGTGTACAATTCAAGTCATTTAATGGTCAGACGTGGTGGTCTTCATGTACCGACATGCTGACTTATTGTGAAAGGACAGGTACACTTTAAGGCAGTGTTGCCTTTTTGTTTTTTAACCAGAGTTATGTGTCCTAAGATGCTCGCTGAATTTTGCGTTTCTTTAAATATAACTATACAGGATATCACTACCCAATCTTTACTACACCTTCCCACCCCATTGGAGTAAGAATTGTGACTTTAAAAAAAAAAAAAACACAATTCATAAATGTGGTGCAGACCTTCTTTTGCACCCACATCTCCAAAGCCGTGTTGAGGGATCAGCAGAGTTGGACCCAGGGAGAGATTACCTGCCCCTTGTTTTAATGTATTTTGGGTTAGACTCTTGTGACAGAGGGAGAACCACTTTTTAATGTTTTGGCTTTAATGCCTAGAAAAATATTCATGCTTTGGAATACTGCATTTACCTAGTGAATTTTTATTTTTTTCTTTTTACCAATTTTGTGGACAAAAATAAAAAAACAATTGCTTGTGGGGCATGCAGGACTTGTTGTAATATAAATATATTATATATATATTTATATTACACACGTGGTCTAATGACCATGTTTAATGACAGAAAAACCCACAATGGTCACAGACAGAAATAAATTGAATCTGACAAAAGTAATAAATCAAAATTATGAAAATGAACAGATGAAAGTCAGACATTGCTTTTCAGCCTTGCTTCCACATAATTTTTAAAAGAATGAAACTCATGAAATAGGCCGATGGTACCCTTAACTTAATATTTTTTTTGCACGACCTTTTGTGGCAAATTTCTGTAACTGTCAATGAGACTTCTGCACCTCTTGACAGGTATTTTGGCCCACTCCTCAAGAGCAAACTGCTCCAGTTCTCATGTTTTGAAGGTTGTCTTTTCCCGACTGCATGTTTCAGATCTTTCCAAAGATGCTCAATAGGATTTAGGTCAGGGCTCATAGAAGGCCACTTCAGAATAGTCCAATGTTTTCCTCTTAGCCATTCTTGGGTGTTTTTAGCTGTGTTTTTGGTCATTTTCCTGTTGCAAGACCTATGACCGGTGACTGAAACCAAGCTTTCTGACACTGGGCAGCACATTTCTGTCTATAATCCCTTGATAGTCTTGATTTCATTGTACCCTACACAGATTCAAGACATCCTGTGCCAGATGCAGCAAAGCAGCCCCAGAACATAACAGAGCCTCCTCCATGTTTTACAGTAGGGACAGTGTTCTTTTCTTGATATGCTTCATTTTTCCATCTGTGAACATAGAGCTGATGTGTCTTGCCAAAAAGTTCAATATTTGTCTCACCTGTCCATAGAACATTCTCCCAGAAGCTTTGTGGCGTGTCAACATGTAGTTTGGCAAATTCCAGTCAGGCTTTTGTTATGATTTTTTTTAATTTATTTATTTTAACAATGGTGGCTGTTATGATTTGGTAGCTGAGGAGAGCAGGCAAAAAAGGAAATACACCAGAGAGGTTGGAATCTGTGGGATTGCAGTACCCTGACTAACCACCACAACTAAAGGCAGCTGTGGAGCGTACCTACGTTGGTCCTAGACGCCTCGTCACAGCCTGAGAAGCTAACTACACCTAAAGACAGAAAGAGGAAAACGATCTGCCCCGGAGCAGATCCCCAAAGAACATAGAAAGCCCCCAAACATGTAATGGCTGTTAGACAAGAAGAAATACAGACACAGATAGAAAATAGTATGAGCAAACGTTGGGGCCCAAACTTCCTAAATAGAAAAGGATAGGAAGGACACTTACTGTAACCCCAAAAAACCCTGAAAAGTACCAACTCTACTAATTACAAAAACACCTGAGATCACACGACCTCTACCACCTAAATTAGTTCTCTGGTGTAACAAAAACTAAACAGCAGCCACTGAAAAAACTGGAAAAGGCAAATGAACAAACAGTGGCTGAACTAAACTGAGAGGAGCACAAGCCCCCGGAGGGGACCCGGCAGACCCCCACAGAAGTGCAGGACAAAATGCAAAAAGCAAGCACAAAAAACTAAAAGAAGAAAATGTCTTATCTGTTAGCAGAAGATGCAGGCACGAAACAACAGGCTACAAAGTGAACAGGAATCAAAGATGAGACCAGAACAATTGATCACCGGCAACCCTGATGGGAGGGAACCTCCCTTATATATGACCAGTCAGTAACACCTGATCGCCAATCTTCACAATCTTCATTGGATAGTTCAGTACTGTTTGTAACCACCAGAGGGAGCTTCTGCTCAGAATTCATTTCTAGCAAATTCACAACAAGTGGCCTCCTTGGTCGTCTCTTATGAAGTCCACTTTGGCTCATACAACGACAGATGATGCGATCTGACACTGATGTTCCTTGAGCTTGAAGTTCACCTTTAATCTGTTTAGAAACTTTTCTGGGCTCTTTTATTACCATTCGTATTATCCGTCTCTTTGATTTGTCATCAATTTTCCTCCTTCGGCCACATCCAGGGAGGTTGGCTACAGTCCCATGGAGCTTATATTTCTGAATATGTGCAACTGTAGTCACAGGAACATCAAGCTGCTTGGAGATGGTCTTATAACCTTTACCTTTTAACATATTTGTCTAATCTTTCTTTCTAATCTTCTTTTTTTTTTTTTGTTGAAATGTATTTATTAACACACATGTATAACACATATCAAGGGTATGAACAGTAACAAAACATGTCACATAATATAAGCCAAGCGTCATCATATCAGGTCATGTCCAATAAAACAGAGCACAATATATATGAATGAAACAGCGTGATCGAGGATCACTACTAGTATTGCGTGAGATTTGGCACACAAATTGGGTTCCTGGACTAACGAACCCCAATAACATTCTACAAGAAAGAATTAAGAACAAAATAAAACAAGAAGACACAGAAAATATAAGGGGAAATAAAGAAAAATAAGGGAATTAAATGAACCTAAATGAAAAATAAATAACTGGACAAAGAAAAAAGGAAGAAGGTTAAAGGTAAGGGGAAGGAAGAAGGGGAGGGGGGGCGCCCTCGGTCTCCGCCCACAGCACACCACGTGGCAGAGAATCTTGCATACAAAAATAGCACTCCAATGAGTCACTTACACTATGTAGGCGAAGGGGTACGAAAGGCAATCCACGGGGACCAGATGGTCTGGAATTTATCCCGGGTATGGTTGATCCATGCCGACAGGTCCTCCATGTCCCTGATATGGTCCACAGCAACAGTCCACTCCTCCAGAGAAGGCGCCACAGTAGACAGCCAATGCTTAGGCACTAGAAGTTTGGCAGCCGTCAACATAAAGGTCGCCAGTTTGTGCTTAATGGGGTTATAACCCGTCGCCGGCACCCAAAAAAGGACTGAGTCCCTGGGTAAATCACAAGGCAGAAGGCAGATATCTTTGATTTTTTGTCGTATCGCATTCCAGAAGGGCACAATGAGGGGACAATCCCACCAGATGTGAGCATAAGTTCCTGAACCCGCCCCACATCTCCAGCAGATGTCAGAGGTCTGCAAGCCATGGCGAAATAGGAAGGACGGGGTTCGGTACCACCTGGCAATCCGTTTATAAGAATTCTCTTTAATGCGAACGCACCTAGAAAATCCCAGTGCGTGTCTTTTAATACACCTGGCGACTCGTAGGGACAATGGGTGCCCCAGTTCCCGTTCCCAGGCAGCAAGGTAAGTAGGCTCAGTATCAGAGCGAAGAGACATAAGCCATTTGTAAATGGTGGAGATCACGCCTTTGACAGGACTCTGTGCCAGCAACAGCCGCTCCAAGTTGGAGGCAGCCCGCAAGGGACGATGTTGCTCCATAAAGGTCTGACAGACATGATGTACATGTGCTAGCGATAAAAAGTTGGCGTGTGTAGGTCCGAGGATGGATGACAGGCCCTCCGCCGAAGGGACGTTGCCTCCAGCAAAAAAGGAATTGAGGGCGTTACCAGTTTGCTCCACAAACCCTGAAAAGTCCAAAAACCCTCATCCGAGCAGGTCAACAAAGGGAGTAAGCGTACAGGCATGAGCGGAGAGGGGAACTTACTCATAGTGTCATGATGTAGACAGTTCAGGCATGTGTGGAGCAAACCCTTCAGGAGAGGGGAGAAGCCGCGTGTACGAGGGATCTGAGTATGCACACCCCATAACTCAAGTGCCTCCCGAGGCGAAAGAAGAGCCGTTTCTAGGGAGGACAAGAAAGACCTTTTGTTCCAGCTGTTTATCTCCACCCAACGACGAAGATGGCAAGCGAAGTAATAGTTCTTCAGGTCGGGCATACCCACTCCACCTGCATCTGTGGGCAGAGTCAAAGTCGAGAAAGCGATACGAGCCGGACGTTGGTTCCATAGGAACCGTGAGAACAGAACGTGTAAGGCACGAAAAAAGGAATTGGGAAGGAATATAGGAGCTGCCTGGAATAAGTAGAGGAATTTTGGGACTATATATGTGGACAGATAATTTTTTCGGCCCAACCAAGACATGAACGGTATTCGTAGACACTGGAGCTGTGTCCTAACCGAGGAGAGTAGGCGTAGGTGGTTCAGAGCGTAGAGGCGAGAAATATCCCTCGGAATAAGAATGCCTAAATATTTTACATGGTCTGTCTTCCAGGTGAACGGTGACATTCGTTGGAGGCGGATTAGTGTCCCTGGGGAAGCCGATAGCAAACGCGACCGATTTATTATAATTGATTTTGAAGTTTGAAAGAGTACCAAAATGGTGAAAAAGATCCAGCACAGCGGGTATAGCAGTCTCGGGTTAGTGATACTAAGCATGATTCATCAGCGTATGCGGACACGAGGGCCTCGCCTTTAGGCGTGGACGCGCCTCGGATGTCTGGGTGTGTACGAAAAGCCTGTAACAAAGGTTCCAGGCACAGAGCGAACAGACTGGGGGACGAGGGGCAGCCCTGGCGGGTTCCATTGGATATAGAGAATGGAGCCGAAAAAGAATTGTTCACCTTGACCCTGGCAGTGGGCGAGGTGTAAAGTGTAAAAATGGAGTCTATAAAGCGATCGGGAAAATTAAATAGGCGTAGGACCGACTTCATGTAAGACCAATCTATGCGGTCAAACGCCTTTTCGGCATCAGTACTTAACAACAACAAAGGCGTTTTTTGGGAAACTGCTCCATGGATTAGGTGTAAGATCTTTGTGGAGTTTTCCCTCCCCTCCCTACCCAGTACAAACCCAGTCTGATCGCTCTGCACCAGGAGGGGGACAAGCGAGACACCCGTTCGCCAGGACCTTCGCCCAGAGCTTCAAATCACAGTTAAGAAGAGATATTGGCCGATAACTACTACACTGTGCTGGTTCTTTGTCTTCCTTATGGATTAAAGCTATATCTGCAGAAAGGGATTGGGGAGGAAAGGAGGAGCCAGTCATCAAGGCGTTAAAAAGTCGGGTGAGGTGTGGGAGAAGGGTAGCTTTAAACTTTTTGTAGTAAAGTATTGTCAGACCATCTGGGCCAGGAGATTTTCCTGATGGAGTAGACTTCAGAGCTTCCTCCACCCCAATTGGAGATAACAATTCCGCGTGATGGGAAGGTTTCAATTTAGGGAGGTTCAGGGAGGAGACAAAGTTCACAATAGCAGGATGGGGGTCTGCAGTGGGGGCAGATTCATACATGGGGTTATGTAAGTTATACAAGGCGGTGTAATATTGATGAAAATCTTGCGCGATTTGCGCCGTCTCGGTGTGTGCGGCACCCGAGGGGCATCTCGTCTCAGCGATGAATGTACGCGGAGACGTTTCTTTGACGTAGGCGGACATAAGTTTCCCACCTCTGTCACCTGAAGCATAAAGACGGTGTTTCGCGTGTAAGAAATTTTTCGCAATATTTAGGTTTAGGAGGGATTTAAGGGCCATACGCAAGGACAGGAGATCGGAGAGGTGTTGTTGGCACAGAGATCGCTTGTGGAGCGACTCCAATTTGCAAATTTGAAGGAGCAAGGCATCGGTTTGTTTCTCCCTAGATTTTTTAAGTCTAGAGGCCAGTGAGATGAAATCACCCCTGACAAAAGATTTGTGAGTTTCCCAGACGATGGGGATTGGCATGCCTGGAGTGTAATTTCTATGGAAGAAATCCTGAAGGGGTATTTCAATGGCATTTATATTATCTTGAACGTCCAACAGTGTCTCATTGAGTCGCCAGGTGTATCCGAGACCACCCACCCCAGGTAAGGCCAGTGTTAAGGATACAGGCGCATGGTCCGATACTGTCATGGATCCAATATCCGCCGTAGAATAACACCCCAGGTGGCGTCGGGATAGAAAGAGGTAATCAAGTCTTTGGTATGAGCGATGCGGCGTCGAATAAAACGTATAATCCTTAGTGTCAGGATGGAGGACTCTCCAGGCGTCCACCAAGGACAGCTCCGCCAATAGCAGTTTAAGTCTTCTGAGATTCCGAAAAGAGATGGCGGAGCGGCCCGTGGAGGAGTCCACGAGAGGCTCCATAGTGAGGTTAAAGTCTTCACCCAGTACCACTAGCCCCGACATAAATTGCTGTAAAAGACGTAGAGTAGATAGTAACCAGTCGACTGTGCGAACATTGGGCGCATAAATATTAGCAAAAGTCACTAAAGTGTTTCCCAGTTTACCCTTCAAGAAAAGATATCGACCATCTGTATCTGCCAACTGCGCTTGCAACTGAAAATGAAGATTGCGGCAAAAAGCTATACTCACCCCTCTTGACGCGTGGTAGTCGCTGCAACTGTGGAACCATACTGGGAATGAAGAGCGAGACAGCTGTGGAACATGATCGTGGCGGAAATGTGTTTCCTGCATAAAAATAACAGAGACATCATCTTTTTTAAGGAGTCGCAAAACCTGAGCACGTTTCGCAGGCGCATTCATACCCTTAGCATTATAGGATTGTATAACAATATCACGTGGAGTCATCATGGAGGTACACTGGGAGGATAGAGAAGCGATAAAGCGGTGTACCGTAGCAAGGACAGAGAGCGACCCCAAGGAAAGAGGAGTGTGACAAGGAGGACACAAGAGGGAAAGAACACAAAAAAATCAAAACAGAGACAAAAAATAAAGCACCATAGGTAGCGGTGCTTGTAAACATTTGGAGAAATGTGAACTAGGCGGATCCACAAGGGGAGCCGGGAGACATTGCACCCCTCCTGAAAGAGGAGGGGGCAGTGGAGGCGATGCAAGGGTCGCATAAGAGCCCACCTGCAATAACCTCCAGCCAGCCTGTGTAACCCAAGAAAACCTGGGTCATAGTGAAATGTATTTGCCCAAAAATGGGGAGGAGAGTGGGAGAGAGAGGTAAGGAAGAAAAAGAAGGGAAGGGACCAAGAGAAGAACAGCAGGAGATGATGCCTTCCCAGGTGCAAGCAGAAGGGGCAGCGTATAGGAGAAAAAGGGGGGGGAGAGAGTGAAGGGGGGAGAAGGGAGAGGATAGCAGACCAGACCCACATATAGCTACAGGTGGGGCGACTACCCGGACCAAGAAGGTGAAGAATAGGGTAATGGAGGAGAGAGGCCGGGGGTCAGGAGGGTAGGGAAGGAGGATGGGGGAGAAAAAGATTGTGACCGTAAGGTGGACCGTGTCCTGTGTATCAGGATCCTATGATATAGTAGAGAAGGGCAAGGGTGCCCTAGTGTGGAAGGTGAGGGGGAGATTATGAGAAGTAGGGTCAGGTCCCCCAAGGATGAGTGGAAGAGGGAATGGAGAGAAAAGGGAGAGGAAGGGAAAGGTAGCTGGAAAGAGGGAACAGTGAGAGGGGAGAGTGGAGGGAAAAGATAAAGGAATGCAGAGAATGGCAAGATAGAGGGAGGAGAAGAAAGTGCTGTGTAGTGTAACAACAGTAGTAACTGTAAATGAACTGCAGATGGCAGCAGTGAGCAATGTACCAGAAAATAACAGCATAATGAAACGTTGAAAAATTGCAGGTAATTTTAAAACAGACCACAGGGGAACAAAAGCCATCTCTGTTGTCCAAAATCAGCAATGACAACAGGTAGATCCTGAAAATCAGAGAGGGCAGTGCAGTGCAATAGGTCATGTGAACAGCACACTACAGCAATCTACAAAGCACATAGGAAACCTAGATATCACATTGAGTTTCAAAGGTGAAAGAAGAGAAGATGGAGGAGGGGGAGGGGAAGAGGGACAAGGGTGAAGAGAGCACAGGAAAGCAGTCAGCACTAGCAACAATACGAGCCTGAGTGAACAGAATCATAAGTTGGATATAACCACAGTGAGTCAACAATTCAACAGGGAGGCTACAAAGTGGAAAATGTAAACCTCAGGTTTCAGGTAGGAGGGCAGGAAACCTCCAGAACAAAGGCATTACACCAGGTCTACCATGTCCTGGCAAGAACAAGAGCAGCAAGCCAGTCTGGTAACAGCTCAGTCTCCAGCCGGGTCATGCGGGCAGATAGAGAGCGACGATGCGACTTGTTCTTGGAGCGGGTGACTTGCCAATCGTCCGGGCGCGGCTGGATCGGTGGTATGGACGACTCCGGAACAGGCAGCCAGGACGGCACAGGCAGTGAAGGGATGGATAAGGCCTTCCACAAAGTAGGTAAGTCCTCTGTTACACGCACGACAAGAAATTTACTCTACGTATCCAAAGAGCCCAAAGGGGAACAACCATCTGTACTGGGTGTCATGTTCCTTCAGGTGGGTCAAAGAGGCTTTAACAAGTGGCGCTTCTGGAGGGTAGAACTGGCCAGGTCTTGGTAGAAGGCCACTGGGGACCCTCTAGCATCGGGGACCCCTGCTCCCTCGCAGCAGTGAGAAGCGCAGCAGTATGGTTGTAGTCCAGTATACCACAAATAACATCCCTGGGGGGATCAGTGTCCCTGGGGCGAGCTCTGAGGGCCCGGTGGATGCGCTCCACAACCACAGCTTCAGCAGGTTCTTCCCCCAGCAATGCAGAGAATAAAGTGCGTGCCACAGAGCGCAGGGCCTCGGGGGCATAGGACTCAGGGATACCTTTCATTCGCACATTGCGGCGGCGATTCCTGTTCTCAAGGTCCTCGGCAGCACCGAGGGCCGCATTAAGATGCTTGGAGTGGTCCTGGAGCGTGGTACAGATGCCATTGCCGAATTCCACATAAGAAGTGTGGGCCTGCTCCAGCTCCTCCACACGGCGTCCCACATGCGACACCTCCGCCTTAATGCTGGCCAGCTCCTGTAGCACTGGAGCAATGATCCGGCGGATGAAAGAGCGGGTGACCTGGTTGGAACGCTCCGGCCTGCGGGGTGATTGCCCTGAGCAAGCATCAGTGTCTATATGCGAGTCCTCTGCGTCAGACAGAGAGAGGGTTCCGGGTGCCATCTTAGGTGAAAGCCCTGGTGAAGAAGCTGGCTTTCTCCGGAGATAATGATCCAAATCCCCCTTCTTTCTTGGGGGTTTTGGGGTGCCAGTGGAGTCTTTAGCCTTTTCTCTTCCTGATTTCCCCATTTTGGGCAGAAATACGCTGTGACAATGCTAAAGCTGGCTGGGTTGAAGAGAGGAGCTCACAGACTCAGCTCCTTCCTCATGTGCAGCTAGGCTCCGCCTCTTTCTTTCTAATCTTCTGAGACAACTCTTTCCTTCGCTTCCTCTGGTCCATGTTGAGTGTGATACACAGCATGTCACCAAACAGCACAGTGAGTATCTGTAGCGCTCTATATAGGTCACTCACTGATTCCAAGATTGTAGACACCTGTGATGATTAGTGGACACACCGCGATTTAACATGTCCCTTTTGTCACATTATTTTCAGGGGTACCATCATTTCTGTCCAGGCCTATTTCATCATTTTCAGCAGCAGATGGAAGGAAGAGTGCCACACTAGTCATTACTAGTGGGTAGGTGGAGCCCAGATAGGATTGACACCTCAGATTAAAAAGTGTTGACCGGCCCCTCCAGCTCGGGCTCCTCCTACTCCTGCTTCTCCAGTCTAAAATTTGAGGTCTCAGAGGATGGTCGCTGCTGGAAGCAGCTCCTCAGAAGATTTTTTTATTTTCATCGGACAAGAGACTTGGATCACCAGAAGTGGTCTAGAGGTCTCAGGGGTCTCAGCGCTGCTGGACCCCCACCTCTCCCTTGGCGGATCTGTAATTACCTGTATGGTGGTCCCTGCAGAATCATGCCGGCCCTGGGGGATGAGGATGGCTTCCCTGGCGGGGACGCAAACCGCACATCGGGGGTCATTGCGTTCCCCGCCCTGGGGGGAAGCGATGGGCACAGCGCCACAAACCCCTGGGGGTCCCTGTGGCGCTCAGCTGGTGAGTACTCCGCATAATGTATGTGAGTGCTTTCAGCGGCTGCTGCGGCAGCCGCTGTTACATGTAAATGACATGTTTGATGACTGTAATTTTTTGTCTGCAGGCAGATGCCTGCAGGACAGAGGAGAGCAGAGAGCGAGGGAGTTCGCGCTCTTTTTTTAAAGCCGGCGGGGGGCGTGGCTTCACACTTCCCGGTCTTCTTGTGCAGAAGCGCGACAATTATGTGCTTCTCTTCCGGCTTCTCTCAGCGCGGCCATTACACCGGGCTCCTCATGCTCCGCTCCTCCCGATACAATTATACATCACCGGGCCAGCTGGGTGAGTGAAAGTCATCACCCCCACAGCGCAGGACCTATCTGTGTGACAAGTGGCAGATAACGCTATCCTGCAGCTGCGGTCTCATATAGAGACCTTGTTTCGCCTGGGACTCGCACACTCCCTTTTATTTTAATAAGGGAGTTGTGGGGAGCCTGCGACATTAACCCCTATTGGAGGGTTAACCCTTTCAGCGAGAATCCAGCAATACCCGCCGTAGGTTCTATTCCGGTATGGATCAGAACATAAAGGGTTAATTATACTGCTGACATATTCTGCTGATATTTTAGATGAGACAGCTGGGGTAGCTCTCTACTTTAAGAGCTTTAACCCTTCAGCGTGCTTGTTTCGTCCACTTAAGAAACCACACTTTTTTCTAGTTACTGACAGGTTTTGACCTGCCATATACTGTGTGAGGGCATGTCGGATCAGGGTCCAGAAGGTGCGGACCGTCTCTCAGATCCGCTTCAGGATCAGTCGCGCGTATCTGATACGCAGACCTCGACGGCGTCAAGTGCAGCGGTCGGAGGTTATAGCGATGCCAAATTGGATGCCATCGCTCGTTCTATTGATGGCCTGTCTGACCTTTTAGGTCATTGGGTGTCAGCTAGATCCTCTCATGACAGGAAGTGACACAGACCGGTTCCATCCTTCCCGCGTAGCGAATCAGAGGTCTCTGATATGGAATGCGGACAGGGTTCCCCTTCAGACTCGGATGGGGAGTTATCCGATTCGGATAAGGAGGATCGGCAGGGGCATTCTGCCTCTCTTGTGGGCCGAACAGAGGCTTTCATTGAAGCCATGAGGGAGGCGTTACAGTTACCGGAGGAGGTAACTAGACGTCCTGGTAAGTCAGCCCGAATGTACCAGGAGTACCGTAAGTCGCGATCGACATTGCCAGCTCTGGTTGAGCTTAATGGAGCAGTGGAGGAGGAACGCCTGTGTCCAGATAAACGTTTTCAAGGGACACGTTTCTTTGAGGCACTATATCCGTGTTCTACGGAGTTGATTGATAATTGGATTCCTTCTCCTGAAGTGGATGTTCCTTTATCCCAGCTTAGTAAATCCTCATTGCTCCCTGTTAAAGGGAAGGCGAGTCTGCAGGACCCGCTGGACAGAAAAACGGAGATGGCGGCGAAATCCACCTACGAGGCCGCGGGTCATGGACTCAGAGCGGTGCTAGGATCCATGTGTGCTTGTAAAGCTTCCCTGAGCTGGTTGGTCCGTATACGGACGGCGTTGCAAAATAGATCTCCGTTATCCGAGGTAGATGGGCTTCTCGAATTGTTGGAGACTGCAGCCAAATATAGCTATGATGCAGGTCTGGATACTGCGTCACTGTTGTCCAGGGCGCAATCCTCGGCGGTCACAGTCAGAAGAGCACTGTGGCTTAGACAGTGGACCGGGGACGCGGTTTCCAAGCAAGGTTTGCTGTCTTTAGCTTACAAGGGTGGTCAGCTATTTGGGTCTGACCTCACAGAGCTGATTGCCAAGGCAAAGGCAAAAGAAGCGGCTTTACCGCAGCGAAGGGCTATGGCTTCTGCGTCTGGCAGGCCTAGTGCCGGTAGTGCTCGGCGGTCCTTTCGGTCCAGGGGACGATTTGGTCAGTCCTCTTGGGGATCGGGTCGTCCCTCTTTCGGGAAAAAAGTCCTCTCAGAAATCCCGCACCCCCTGGAAACAAAGTTTCCGTCAAGACAAGCGGGAAGCTGACAAGAAGCCCGCCAAGGCGGACTGACGCCAGGGTTCCACTCGAGGGCTCTCGAGTGGGGGATCGCCTGCTCCAATTCAAAGCGACTTGGATTTCCCGCGTTCCGGACACCTGGGTAACGCGGGTCGTGTCGGCAGGCTATTTCATAGAGTTTTCTTCTCGACCCCCGGACAGTTTTTGCCAGTCTCGCATCCCGTCAGAGCCCGAGCTATTTGCCGCTCTGCTGCGAGAGGTCGAATTCCTTCTGCAGAAGGGTGTGGTAATACCGGTTCCGTCAGAGGACCGGGGAAGAGGATTTTATTCCAATCTTTTTGTGGTCCCCAAAAAGGACAAATTTCGCCCTATTCTGGATCTCAAAAGATTGAATCGGCATGTCCACACCCAAAAATTCCGCATGGAGTCACTTCGCTCCGTTGTGGCAGCCCTGTCGCAGAACGACTTTTTGGTGTCAATCGACATTCGCGACGCTTATTTGCATGTTCCCGTCGGAAGGGCTCACCAGCGCTTCCTTCGTTTTGCCATAGGTCAGGACCATTACCAGTTTGTGGCTCTGCCATTCGGCTTGGCCTCAGCGCCCAGAGTTTTTACAAAAATTCTGGCGCCTCTCATGGCAATTCTTCGAAGACAGGGGGTTACGATTCTTCCCTACCTGGACGACCTTTTGATTGTGGCGTCCTCAAAGGAGGAGGCGGTGACGGCTCGCAATCTATCCCTTCAGCTCCTGGAGGACTTCAGGTGGCTGGTCAATTGGGAGAAGTCGTCTCTGGAACCGTCAATCCTGTTTTGGGGTGCATTTTGACACGGTACGGGCAGTGGTGTCCCTACCTCCAGACAAACGGGCATGTCTCCTTCGACATGTACAGATTATGAAGTCTTCGACAGCCATGTCCCTTCGGAAGTGTATGCGCCTTCTGGGTTTGATGGTGGCGTCCATGGAGGCACTTCCGTTTGCCCAGTTTCATTCCAGGGCCCTCCAAAGACTCATTCTGAGTCGTTGGGATCGTTCTCAGGCTTCGCTGGATTGCAGTGTCATCATCTCTCGCAGGTGCGAGAATCTCTAGGATGGTGGTTACGTCCAGGAGCGTTATCCCTGGGGAAGTCTTTCCTCCCTCCGAGGTGGTCGGTCATAACCACCGATGCCAGCCTGACTGGCTGGGGGGGTGTCTGGAACGATCTCTGGATTCAGGGAGTATGGTCATCGGAAGAGTCTGTTCTACCGATCAACATCCTGGAATTGAGGGCAATTTTCCTTTGCCTCCAACACTGGACGGTCCTTTTGAGCGGTCTGCCAGTCCGAGTGCAGACAGACAACGCGACGGCGGTCGCGTATATCAACCACCAAGGCGGGACGAGGAGTTCCAGGCTCATGGTGGAGGTGTCTCGGATCCTGATTTGGGCCGAGACCAGAGTGCCAGTCATCTCTGCGATCCACATTCCAGGGATTCAGAATATCACGGCGGACTTCCTCAGTCGCGAGAAGATGGATCCCGGAGAATGGAGTCTTCATCCGGAAATTTTTGCACTGCTGTGCTCCCGTTGGGGAACTCCCCAAGTGGATTTGATGGCATCCAGGTTCAATGCCAAGTTACCGACCTTCATGTCCAGGTACAAGGACCCGAAGGCTGTGGCGGTGGATGCTCTGGTGGCTCCGTGGGACCAATTCGAGCTAATCTATGTGTTTCCACCGATATCTTTACTTCCTCTGGTGCTGCGTTGGATCAGACTGGAGAGAATCCCGGCTATGTTGATAGCCCCAGATTGGCCAAGGAGGACGTGGTTCTCGACACTGATGTCGCTTTTGGCGGCACCTCCATTCCCACTTCCTCTTCGCCCGGACCTGTTAACCCAGGGGCCTGTTCGTCATCCGGACTTGAAGCCTCTGCGTTTGACGGCGTTGGCTCTTGAGACCGAAATATTGACCCGTAGAGGTTTTTCAGCCGAAGTCATTGCCACTCTGCGAGCTGCCAGAGGTCCGGCTACTACTAAGATTTATCACAAGACTTGGGAAGCCTTCTTTTCGTGGTGTTCGGGTTCTTCAAGGAACCCGAGGATTTTTTCCATTCCCAATTTGTTGGCCTTTCTGCAGTACAGGCTGGACAAGGGTTTGGCAGTTAGCACTCTGAAGGGTCAGGTTTCTGCTCTGTCCTTGCTGTTTCGGAAGGCTATCGCCTCGCGTAGGGACGTGCGTTCCTTTTTTCGCGGAGTAACCCGTCAATTTCCGCCGCGGAAGGCGCCTGTATGTCCTTGGCGGCTCAATCTTGTCTTGGAGGCTCTTCAACATGGGCCTTTGAGCCTATGGACTCTGCTAGCCTTTCTTTACTTTCTTGGAAGGTTGCCTTCTTAGTGGCGGTCACCTCTTTGAGAAGGGTTTCTGAGTTGGCGGCTCTTTCCTGCTCGCCTCCCTTCCTGGAGTTTTACCCGGATCGAGTAGTGCTTCGCACACGGGGCGACTTTGTACCTAAGGTGGTGTCGCAATTTCATGTTAACCAGGATATTGTGTTGCCCTCGCTTTGCCCGGGCCCGAGGAATGCAAAGGAACGGGCTTTGCACACATTGGATTTAGTGCGGGCCTTGAAGTTCTATTTGTCTGTTACTCAATGTTTTCGGAAGTCAGACTCTCTGTTTGTGATTCCAGCAGGTCGTCGACGTGGTCAACGAGCTTCCAAGGACTCTATAGCTCGTTGGATTCGGTCGGCCATTTTGGAGGCTTACCGACTTAAAGGCGAACCTTGCCCGATTAAGATTCAAGCTCACTCCACGAGGGCTGTGGCTTCATCGTGGGCCTTTCATCAAGGGGCCTCGGCAGCTCAGCTCTGCCGAGCGGCGACCTGGCGCTCCGTCCACACGTTTACAAAGTTTTATAAGGTGGACGTCAGTGCTTCCGCTGATGCGGCCTTAGGACGTAGGGTCCTGCAGGCGGCTGTAGTTTAAAGTTCTAGTTAACTTGTATTTGGCGCCTGTTGCGCATTTATCAAGGTTGTTGGGATTCTGCCTCTTTTGTTTTTTTCCCACCCTTAATTTTTGGACTGCTTTGGGACGTCCCACTAGTAATGACTAGTGTGTCTCTCTTCCTTCCAATCTGCTGCTGAAAGACGGATTTTGGTAAGAACTTACCTGTAAAATCCTTTTCAGCGAAGGAAGGAAGAGAGACACAGCTCCCTCCCATGGCAGAAGTGTGTTGTTGTTTTCAGATGCGGCGTGACCCTTCTCTGATAGCGATTATCTGGGCTGAGGTCGGCGCGCTAAGGCTCTGTTCCAGCATCGCCAGCTCATCGCAGTGGTCAGGTCCAGTGAGTAGTACCTGGAACTGTGTGTTTTTTTTTTTTTTTTTGTTTTTTTTTTCTGTTGCATGCATAACCTGTATTCTTGCTTTTCTCTGAAGTCCTTCAGAAGGGTTATGTTGCTCCGCTGGTGATATTTGCTCTTCCTTAGCTTGTGTACGACTGGAGGAGTAGGAGGAGCCCGAGCTGGAGGGGCCGGTCAACACTTTTTAATCTGAGGTGTCAATCCTATCTGGGCTCCGCCTACCCACTAGTAATGACTAGTGTGTCTCTCTTCCTTCCTTCGCTGAAAAGGATTTTACAGGTAAGTTCTTACCAAAATCCGTCTTTTTTTGTTTTTTCTTAAATTCTGTGGAAGCATGGTTGAAAAGCAATGTCTGACTCTAATTTGTTCATTTCATAGACTTTTGAGGTATCACTTTTGTCAGATTCAAGTTATTTCTGTCACCATTGTTGGTGTATGTATATGTGTAAATATATATGTGTGTGTATTTTTGTGTATATATTTTCTCATATAATCAAGGCCTTTTTTTTTGAAGAGGGTGGGGGAAATGGACCTTGGTGACTGGTCCTTTCTTTCAATGTGGCCTTGTCAGCCTCATCTCTTCTGTAGAAATGCCCTGGTTGTTCCTACATCTGTAAAGTTATTTTCCTCATTCCTCAGGATGTAATTTTCTGGCTGAATGTTTGGATTCTGTAGACCTGGATGTCGTAGTGGCTACTTAAACACTTGTCTGTCTTACAGGAATGGTGACCACGTTCACACCAACTTCAGAGACATGTACCAACACCTGAGAAGTATGGGCTACTTTGTAGAAGTATTGGGGTCGCCCTTAACATGCTTTGATGCCAGTCAATATGGTAAAAAACGATTTTTACACAAGAAAACCAATAAAACTTGCAAGATAATTAACATATCAAATCGGACCATTCATGTGATCACAATGACTGAATTAACTATTTGATTTGGCCTCTAGGAACTCTGCTTATTGTAGACAGTGAAGAAGAATTTTTCCCTGAGGAAATATCTAAGCTCCGCAGGGACGTGGGCAACGGTCTGTCATTAATGGTCTTCAGTGACTGGTACAACACATCTGTTATGAGAAAAGTCAAGTTCTATGATGAAAATACCAGGTAGGTTTTAATTTTCCACTCCCCGCCCCTGAAGAGCAGCTGATCTGCAGTCCTCAGCCATGGTTTTCATGTCCACTGCCAGAGCTGAATAAAGGCTGATCGGATGGAGTGTTGGGCCTACAGACCTACACTGTGGTGATAAAGATGGTATCTCAAAGAATGTTACCAATCTAGTGAGACAACCACTTTAACCCCTTCACGACATTTGACAAGCCCTACGTCATGGTCGGGAGGGATTTCCACCCAATGACTACAGTTACATCATGGCAATTTTGCAGGAATCTCAGCATTTCAAAGACTGGGTGGGGGCACCATCTCCCACCTGATTGGTAGCCCCACAACGTAATTGGGGTTGCCAATTCTTGTCATGGCACCCTGAGGTCATGTAATGTCCTCGATCTGCCAGCTATGATGGCCTGTTAGACCACACCAGTAGTGGGGTCTAAAAGGCATTTTGTCAGTATCACTGACAGGTGAAATACATTGCATGTACATGTCTATTGCAATGCTTTATACTACTGGTCAGAGTAATACAAATTTAAAGTCCTGTTTAGGGACTAAGTTAGTTAGTTTTCTATGCTGCTGCCCCAATATGCTCCAACTGTGTTCATCTTTGAAAATCTGTATAGTCTGCAATATATTAAGTCATCACATTACATAGCACCGTGTATTAACAATTTTTTTCAGCTGCAGATGGAAGGAAGAGAGACACAGGATTCATTACTGATGGGTAGGCGGAGCCCCAGATCAGGATGTCACCTCAGATCAAAAGAGTGCTGACTGGCTGGCCCCTCCAGCTCGGGCTCCTCCTACTCAGCTCCAGTCTAAGATTTGAGGTCCCAGAGGATGGTCGCTGCTAATGCAGCTCCTCAGAAGATTTTATTATTTTATATTCGGACAGGAGACTTGGATCACCAGTTGGTCTAGAGGTCTCAGGGGTACCAGCGCTGCTGTACCCCAACCTCTCCCTTGGCGGATCTGTATTTACTCAATAGTCCCTGCAGAATCCTTGCCGGCCCTGGGGGATGAGGATGGTTCCCTGGCGGGGACGCAAACCACACGTGCGGTCACTGCGTTCCTCGCCCTGGGGGGAAGCATGGGCACAAGCGCCACAAATCCTGAGGGGTCCCTATGGCGCTAAGCTGGTGAGTACTCCACACAAAATTTTATTATTAATGTGTGAGTGCTTTAGCGTCTGATGGCAGCGCTATTACATGTATATCAGTATGCTTCAGCGCTGCGGTGACAGCGCTATTACATGTTTATCAGTGTATTTCACCAGCCTCTCCCTTGGCGGATCTGTAACTACATAATGGTCCCTGCAGAATCTTGCGGCCCTGGGGGATGAGGAGAGTTTCCCTGGCGGGGGCGCAAACCACACACTGGGGTCACTGCGCTTCCCGCCCTGGGGGGAAGCATGGGCATAGCGCCAGAAACCCCTGGGGGTCCCTGTGGCGTTTCGGCTGGTGAGTACTCCACATTTTGGTAAAATGTGTGTGAGTGTTGTAGCGACTGCTGCGGCAGCCGCTGTACATATATATATGCCGGTGACTAGTTTTTCTATGTCCGCAGGAGGATGCCTGCAGGACGAGGGAAAGGAGGGGAGTACGCGCTCTTTTTATTTTTTGAATTTCGGCCGCTTCTGAGCGCGCGCTTTACTGCAGCCTCCATTTCCGGCTCCTCTACATGGAGCACACGGAGGCAGAGCGCGGCGGCCATTGCTGATAAAGCGCTGCAGGTTGAAAGCTCCCCGGATCGTTCTCCTCCCTCCCGGCAAGAATACGTGACCAGCTTGGTGAGTCGCTTCTAGCCCGCCGGGCAGAAGCTTAACCCCTTCACCTCCACAGCGCGGGCGCCGTCTGGGGCACTTCTGAGTGACAGATTGAGCTGTCCTGCGGCTGTTCTCGCATAAGGGGCTCGCACACTCTTTTAATATTAATAAAGAGGCTGTGGGGAGTCTGCGACATTAATGCTGCCACTATACGTTTCCGCTGACGATCCTGATGGCGTCGCATAATATTGCGATCGTTTGTGTGTCATTTTTAGTGTCGCTGGTGGCTGCCAATCTGGGCAATCGCATAGGCGATTAGCGATCTCCTTGACAACTTTGGCGGTCATTGCGTTATAAAAAACAGCGCAATTTTTTAGCGATCTTGTGGAACGTTTTCTGTTTAGTGTGGCATGGCTGTCCTGCAGCTGCGACCTTATAAGAGGCGCCTGAGATTCGCACACCCTTTTCATTATCAAGGTTGTGGGAGTCAGCTACTTTAACCCCTTCTTAGGAGGTTAACTCTTAATGGGAGACAGCTGGGGTAGCTCTCGCTTTAGAGCTTTAACCCTTCAGCGTTTGTTTTTATTTAAGTACTGCTCTGGTTACTGACAGGTTTATCCTGCCATATACTATGCAAGGGCATGTCAGAGACCCTCTCCCAGATCCGCTACGGATCAGCCTCGCGTATCTGACACGCAGACCTCGACTCTGCACGGTCAGAGGTTCCAATGGTGTCAAAATGGAGGCCTTCACTGGTTTCTATTGATGACCTTTTAGGTTATGGAGTGTCAACTAGATCCTCTCAAGGAAGCGACACAAATCGGTGCTTTCCTTCTCGCTTAGCGAAGAAGTCCGATTCGGTCAAGGAGGATCGGCAGGGACACCCTGCCTCTCTCAGGGGCCGTACTAAAATTTCTGTGGAAGCCATGTGGACGTTACAGTTACCGGAGGAGGTAACTAGTCGTCCTGGTAAGTCGGCCCGGATGTTGCAAGGGTCGCATGGGTCGCGACGACCTTACAAACTATATCCGTTTTTCTACGGAGTTATTTGTTAATTGGACCCCTTCTCCTGAAGTGAATGTCCCTTTATTCCAGCTTAGCAAATCTTCCTGGTAAAAGGGAAGACGAGTCTGCAGGACACGCTGGACAGAAGAACGGAGATGGCAACAATTTCCATCTGTGTAGCCGTGGATCATAGATTCGGTATTAAGGATCTAGGTGTACTTGTTAAGTTCCCCTGAGCCGGTTGGACCGTCTAAGGACGGCGTGGCAAGTTTCCCTCTATCAAGGTAGATGGGCTTTTCTAGTTGAAGGATAATGCGTCACTGCTATCCAGGGAGCAATCCTCGGCAGTTACAGTCAGAAGAGCACTGTGACTTGGATGGAACGCAGTTTTCCAACAGGGTTTGCTATCTTTAGCTTAGAAAGTGGTCAGCTATTTGACTGACCTCACGGAGCTGATGCCAAGGCAAAGGCAAAAGAAGCAGCTTTACCGCAGCGCAGAGCTGTGACTTCTGCGTCTGGCAGGACTAGTGCCGATAGTTATCGGCAGTCCTTTTCGGTTCAAGGGATGATCTGACCAACCCTCTGGGGGTTTGTGTCGTCTCTCTCTTTTTTAAAAAAAAAAAAAAAAGAGGGGAATTCTCAGAAATTCGGCATACCCTGGAAACAGAACTTCTGTTAAGGCAGAAGCTGGCAAAAAAAAAAAAAAATCCGCTAAGGCGGACTGACTTCTGACATTCCGTCAGAGCCGAGCATGAAGTCGCTTCGCTCAGTTATGGCAGCCCTGTCGCAGAACGATCAATCGACATTCGCGACGCTTTTTGGCATGTTCCCTCGGAAGACCTCACCCAGGTTGTGGCTCGACCATTCGGCTTGGCCTTAACGCCCAGAATTTTTACAACGATTCTGAGCCAAAATCTCATGGCAATTCTTCGAAGACGGGGACTTACGATTCGTCCCTATTTGGACGGCCTTTTCGGTTGTGGCCTCAAAGGAGAAGTCGTCTCTGGAATCGTCGCAGGCAATCCTGTTTTTGAGGATGCATTTCGACACGGTACGGGCGGTGTTGTCCCTACCTCCAGACAAGCAGGCATGTCTGCTCCAGCATGTACAGACTATGAAGTCTGCGACAGCAGTGTCCCTTCGGAAGGTATGCGCCTTCTGGGTCTGACGGTGGCGTCCATAAGGTTTTTTCCGTTTGTCCAATTTCATTCCAGAGCTCTCCATAGGCTCATTCTGAGTCGTTGGGATCAATCGCAAGGTTCGCTGGATTGCAGCGTCACCATCTTTCACAGGGTGCGAGAATCCCGAGGATGGTGGTTATGTCCAGGAGCGTTATCCCTGGGAAAGCTTTTCCTCCCTCCGAAGTGGTCGGTCATAACCACCAATGCCAGCCTGACGGGCTGGGGGGGGTGTTTGGAACAATCTCTGGATTTAGGGGATATGGTCATCGGAAGAGTCTGTCCTTTCGATCAACATCCTGGAATTGAGGGCGATTTTCCTTTGCCTCCAGCATTGGACGGTCCTTTTGAGCGGTCTGCCGGTCCGAGGCAGACAGACAATGCGACGGCTGTCGCGTTTATCAATCACCAAGGCGGGACAAGGAGTTCCAGACTCATGGTGGAGGTGTCCCGAATTCTGATTTGGGCCGAGGGCAGTTTACCAGCCATTTCGGCGATTCACATTCCAGGGGTTCAGAATATTACAGTGGACTTCCTCAGTCGCAGGAAGATGGATCCCGGGGAATGGAGCCTCCACCCGGAAGTTTTTTTGCACTACTGTGCTCCCGTTGGGGGACTCCCCAAGTGGTTTGATGGCATCCAGGTCCAATGCCAAGTTACCGACGTTCATGTCCAGGTACAAGGACCCGAAGGCTGTGGCGGTGGATGCTCTAGTGGCTCAGTGGGATCAGTTCGAGCTGATCTATGTATTCCCGCCGATATCCTTACTTCCTCTAGTACTGCGTCGGATCAGACTAGAGAGAATTTCAGCTATTTTGATAGCTCCAGATTGGCCAAGGAGGGTGTGGTTCTTGACAATAATGTCGCGGTTGGCGGCACCTCCTTTTCCGCTTCCTCTTCAACCGGACTGGTTGACTCAGGGGCCCGTTTGTCATCCGGACTTGATGTCTCTGCGTTTGACGGCGTGGCTCTTGAGACCGAAATTTTAACCCGTTGAGGTTTTTCAGCCGAGGTCATTGCTACTCTTCGTGCTGCGAGAAGTCCGGCTACTACTAGGATTTACCACAAAACTTGGGAAACCTTCTTTTCGTGGTGTTTGGGGTCTTCTCGGAACCCGAGAAAATTTTCCATTCCCAATCTGTTGGCTTTTCTGCAGCATGGGCTAGACAAGGGTTTGGCAGTTAGCACCCTGAAAGGTCAGATTTCTGCTCTGTCCTTATTGTTTCGGAGAACCATTGCTTCGAATAGGGACGTGCTCTCCTTTTTTCCGCGGTATAGCTCGTAAGTTTCCGCCGCGGAAGGCACCCGTGTCTCCTTGGCGGCTCAACCTTGTTTTGCAAGTTTTTCAGCATAAACCTTTTGAGCCTATGGGTTCTGCTAGCCTTTCTTTGCTTTCTTGGAAGGTGGCCTTCCTTGTAGCAGTCACCTCTTTGAGGAGAGTTTCTGAGTTGGCAGCTCTTTCTTGTTCGCCTCCTTTTCTGGGTTTTTTTCCGGATCGTGTAGTGCTTCGCACATGGGGTGATTTTTTTACCTAAAGTGGTGTCACATTTTCATGTTAACCAGGATATTGTGTTGCCCTCATTCTGTCCAGATCCAAAGAATGCGAAAGAGCGAGCTTTGCACACATTAGCTTTAGTGCGGGCCTTGACGTTTTATCTATCTATTACTCAAGGTTTTCGTAAGACGGACTCCCTATTTGTGGTTCCAGCTGGTCTTCGATGTGGTCAACGAGCTTCCAAGGATTCCATAGCTCGTTGGATCCGGTCAGCTATATTGGAAGCTTACCGTCTTCAGGGTGAATTTTGCCCGATTAAGTTTCGAGCCCATTCCACGAGAGCTGTGGCTTCATCGTGGGCTTTTCATCAAGGTGCTTCGGCAGTGCAGCTTTGCCGGGCGGCAACTTGGCACTCTGTCCACATGTTTACAAAGTTTTATAAAGTGGACGTCAGTGCTTCCGCTGATGCAGCCCTCTGACGTAGGGTCCTGCAGGCAGCTGTAGTTTAAAGTTCTAGATGAACTTGTGTTTAGCGCTGTTTGGCATTTTTTCTGTTAAGGTTGTTGGGTTTCTGCCTTTTGTTGGTTTTTTCCCACCCTTATTTTTGAACTGCTTTGGGACGTCCCATCAGTAATGAATTCCTGTGTCTCTCTTCCTTCCATCTGCAGCTGAAACACGGATTTTGGTAAGAACTTACCTGTAAAATCCTTTTCAGCGAAGGAAGGAAGAGAGACACAGCACCCTCCCAAGGCAGAAGTGTGTTGATGTTTTCAGATGCAGCGCGACCCTTATCTGATAGCGATTATCTGGGCTGAGGTCAGCGCGCTAAGGCTCTGTTCCAGCATCGCCAGCTCATCGCAGTAGTCAGGTTCCGTGAGTAGTACCTGGAACTCTGTGGTTTTTGGCTTTCTTTGCATGCATAACCTGTATCCTTGTGTTTTTTTCTCTGAAGTTCCTTCAGAAGGGGTTATGTTGCTCCGCTGGTGATCTTGGTTCTTTCCTAAAAGCTTTGGTATGACTGGAGCTGAGTAGGAGGAGCCCGAGCTGGAAGGGCCAGCCAGTCAGCACTCTTTTGATCTGAGGTGACATCCTGATCTGGGGCTCCGCCTACCCATCAGTAATGAATTCCTGTGTCTCTCTTCCTTCCTTCGCTGAAAAGGATTTTACAGGTAAGTTCTTACCAAAATCCGTTTTGTTTTTTTCTTTCTCACCATTGGTCCCACACCCATTCGCCAACCCAGGGGTATTCCAGTTTTGCGTTTTCGTTTTTTGCTCCTTCTTCCCAGAGCCTTAACTTTTCTTTTTTTTTTTTTTTTTTTTCAGTCAAAATGGCCATGTGAGGTCTTGTTTTTTGCAGGTCAAGTTGTACTTTTTGAATGACCCCACTGGTTTTAACATCTTGTACTGGAAAGCAGGAAAAAAATTCCTAGTGTGGTGCAATTCTAATAGTGATTTTTTTTTTTTTTTTTTTTTTTTTTTCCCCCCCCATGTTTATGAAATGCTAAAACTGACCTTCTGTCATGATTCTCCAGGTCATTACGAGTTCAGTCAACAAATATGTCTAGGTCCTTTTTTTATTTAAGTGGTAAAAAAAAAAATTTCCAAACTTAGTTTAAAAAAAATAAATAAAAAAAACTGTGTCATTCTTCATGAGCTGGGTAACAGCTTATTGTTTTGCATGCTGAGATGATGTTTTTAATACCATTTTGTTGCAGATACGATCTTTTGATCTCCCTTTAATGTAATGTCGACCAAAAAAAGTAATTCTGGCCTGTTTTTTTTTTTTTCCTTGGGTGATGCTGAACGCTGCAAAACCTAATGTGTGCTATAAGCTGCTCTACTTCGATCTCCTCTGCTACACACAGGTGGTGATCAGATCACCTGTGTAGCAGAAATGCTCATTTGCTATGAGTGCTGGCAACCAGGTGGCGCTCATAGCAATCCAGCAATGACAACCATAGAGGAGACCTCTGGTTGTCATGCCGACCCATTAATTGATGGCGGCATTTACCTAAACAGCCGTAGATGGATCCTTTTTTTTTTTAAATTTTCCCTTTTCTTTAGGGTTCTAGATGTGCCATCTGAAATGAGAAGCTTCCCTCTCTCTGGGAGAAAAAGCTATGTCAGGAGTGTACAGATAAGGTGCACTGAGCATCCCTCACTCCTGGATCAAAGTCGTACCCTTGTCAAGCAGGAGGTCCAGTCCTCCTTGGCTGCTTTTACACCTCCTCCTTCTCTGGGACCATCTCCCTCAAAAAGGAATGATCCAAATTGAGGATTCTGATTTTAAGACTCAGCTTCAGAAAAATGGGAGGGAAACGTCAACCCATAGGATATCGGAGGCTAGAAAATATCTCTTTCTCAGAATATTTGGAGGAGTTAGTGCGTTCATAGCACTATGGTTGGAGGAGGAATCTGTTCCCCAAACTACTCAGGATGAAATGTTTGGAGGATTAAAAGCAGGGAAACAGATTGCTTTCCCGGTACACAAAACCTCCTAATGTGATCTTTCAGGAATGGAGTTCCGGAGAAACTCCTAAGCACCCCCTCGGAACTTAAGCATAGGTTTCCTTTGGAGGGCGAAACAGCTAAGTGGGAATATTCCTAAGGTGGATGTACAAGTGGCAAGAGTAGGCAAGAAAACTGCTCCCCCTTTGAAGATTCTTCACAGCTTAAGGATCCAATGGATAGAAAGGTAGAAAGCTTGCTGAATAAATCCTGGGAGTAGGTTGAGCATTCCGATACGCAAATATCGGGTATCGGCCGATATTGGCTGTATCGGAATTCCCATTCCGAGTACCGATATTTTCGTCATATCGGATACCGGAATCGGGATTCCCGTCCCCTGTTTTCCGTCGGCGGGTCTTCAGGATCAGCGGCACTTAACCCG
>JARQOD010000010.1:8812764-8890583 GCA_033576555.1 Oophaga sylvatica
ACTATTCTGTCCCCGGGGCCTGTGGCTGCAAATATGGCTCTGTGAGATGCCGGATCTCTTTCACCTTACTTACAATTGGCGACGATCGCAGATAGCTTAACTCAGCTGCCGGCACACATGTTATGAAGAATCCAGAAGAGACTTTGATTTCTTTAAGAATTCTTGTTGAATGCATACAAACAGCAGCAGGTAAAAAAGACTTTCTTCAGACAGACTGAAAACACATGTGATTCTGATAAAATCAAGATGGAGAATGAAACACAGGAGAAAGAAGAAGGAAATGACATCACACCAGAAGAGGGAGACAGAGAGACAGAAGGGACAAACTTGATGTAAAGGGAGGATTTCAGCTATGCAAACACAGGGACACATAGCAACAGTAAACAATATGAGAGACTGCAATACAGCATGTAAAATACACAGGACAGTCTGTAAAATGTCTCATTCATGGGACATAACAATGACGTCTTCATGATAGGTGTGGCCGTGGAGACGCGTCTGCCCGGCTTGTTGTGGCCTCCCCTCCTCTGACGTTTTGGAGGAGGAGGTGGCTGCACGGCCGGCGGATGTGCGTCTCAGCGGCTTCACGTGTTACTTGTTGCCATGGAGATGCGCCGCGTCTGCTAGCTGTGGCCTCTCCCCCTCCGATGCCCTTGGATGGGGAGATGGCTGCACGGCTGACGGGTGCGCATCTTATGTGCGTCACACGCTGAATACAGACCCGCTACACATATGCAACCAATTCCAGAGGTAATTGTATCACAATTTGAGATATATATAGCGGCACCTGATGCCCCTATCCACTTGAACAAATCCCCCAGGACGAAGCTAACGCGAAACGCGCGTCGGGGCTACTCCGGCATTCCCTCAGGTCGTACTTGCATATCCCTTTCTACTTTTCGCCATGTTTTCAACATTGTATATATTCTGTTATTCTAGTCATGTGTTATATACCACTTCTCAGGCGCAGCTAATCCCTTAGATTTTATATAGAATTCACTTGAAATTGGTATGTCGCCTGAATATTGGTATTTACCTTTGCTTCATATTTATCTATGCCAACGCAGGCCTGATTAATACTTTCAAGCATATTGACCAGAAATACTTAACCCATTCTGAACAGCAGTGTGCTGCCCACATATTTGATATCCACTGCAGCATTATAATTATTTATGCTACTGCTGGCATGACTTATGTACTATCTCTTAGGTGCATTTATCCACACAGTACATATAGCCATTCGATTCTATACAAAATCTTTATGTACAACAGTTTGCTGTCTATATATGTGCACTAGTAGCCTGTTTGTAACTATCTATGCCATTATTCATCACTTGACTTAGGTGTTGAAATCTACAACCTATATTGTATCGCTTGGATAGTGGCATAATTGCCCCAATATACCCTAATATAGATTTCCTCCAGTGATACATGGCATATGGTATTTTTCAAGCATATTGACCAGAAATACTTAACCCATTCTGAACAGCAGTGTGATGCCCACATATTTGATACCCACTGCAGCATTATAATTATTTATGCCACTGACGGCATGACTTGTGTACAATCTCTTAGGTGCATTTATCTAGTACAGTACATATAGCCATTCGATTCTATACAAAATCCTTATGTACAACAGTCTGCTGTCCATATATGTGCACTAGTAGCCTGTTTGTAACTATCTATTCCATTATTCATCACTTGACTTAGGTGTTGAAATCTACATCTTATATTGTATCGCTTGGATAGTGGCACAATTGCCCTAATATACTCTAATATAGATTTCTTCCAGTGATACATGGCATATGGTATATTAGGACAGCTATATATACATACTCTAGAACTGCATTGTAGAGATATTAGATATGCACATAGCGTTCAGTGACTTGAATATTTTGGTGATTTTGCATACTATGATCTTTGGGATATTATTGGACTCACATCCCATTTTTAAAGTGTTGTTTATACATTTTAATCATTTTTCAATAAAGTGTTTGTTACATAGCCATAGGAATCCGCACAAAGAATTGACATGCTGCGGATTTAAAACCGCAGCAAATCCGCGTTGAAAAATCTGCAGCATGTGCACAGCGTTTTTTTTTACCATTTATTTGCATTGTACTGTACATGGTTTCTGGATCTGCTGCGGATCCGCAACGCAAAATCCGCTGCGGATCCGTAGCAAAATCCGCTGCGGATCCGCAGCAAAATCCGCTGCTGATCCGCAGCAAAAATCCGCTGCGGATCCGCAGCAATATCCGCAACGTGTGCACAGGGCCTAATAGGAAAAAAAAAATTCTTTATTATTTTTCCCTACCTATGACAGGGGGGTTCACTTACTTTTTTTTATTTTGATCACTGTGACAGTATATCACAGTGATCAAAATAAATTTTTTGACTCTGCAGGGCGCACTGCGCATGCGCCGGCCGGCGGGCGCACTACGCATGCGCCCGCCATTTTCCAAGATGGCGGCGCCCATGAAGAATCCCGGGCAGCCGCCGGGAAGGATCCAGGGACATCGGTGGACCGGGAGAGGTGAGTATGGGGGTCGGAAGTGATGGGGGGGGAGATCGGAAGGTGGGGGCAGCGGAGGCCAGGACGAGGGGAGCTGTTAGTGACGGCGGTGACCGACCGCTGCCATTTTTCGGTGGCGGCGGCCGATTGCCGCCGTGACTACGTGTGGGGGGTCAGGGCTCGGTGTCCAGCCATGGCAGATGCTATTGCAGCATCGGCCATGGCTGGATTGTAATATTTCACCAATTACATTGGTGAAATATTACAGATTGCTCTGATTGGCTGTTTCACTTTTAACAGCCAATCAGAGCGATCGTGGCCACGGGGGGGTTAAGCCAACCCCCCTGTGGTAAAGCACAAAGGGTCCTGTGTCTGCGTGTGGGGTGACCTTTCAGTGACCCCGGTCACCCGACCCGCAGGAACGCGATCCTTTCATGACGCCACATAGGCGTCATGGGTCGGATTGGCACTGACTTTCATGACGCCTACGTGGCGTCACAGGTCGGGAAGGGGTTAAGGTACAGTATTATATCGACATTGTACAGGTGTCGCTATTCAATCTGATAACTAGATATCATTCACCTTTTCTATCAGTTGTCGTTGTTTCAGCACCACTTGCAGGTATTTATTTTGCTATTGTCACTATGCACTATTGACTTTAACAAGGTAATGCATGATTTTTGTTACCGATTATCATGTTTACATGATGGACCTTTATGATATGGGGTGTGAAATTTTTAATTAAATATGTATTTTTTCAAATGACACAAATATAAGTAATTTTGAAGAGGACTAGTCCTACATCCATTGTTTGCACAATATTACAGGTGTACATCACGTCCCTTAATCAACAATGGATTATTATATTTACTTGTATGCTTTTATTTAAAAGCCGAGAACACTGAAGGCTAACCTTCGCACTGCAGCTGTTGTCAAAGTTCAACCCACATTATGCACTTCCAACATTGAAACATTTGAGGCATGATGTGAGTTGGATTTGTCAAAGTTATGGAGTGACAAGGTTCACCATCAGTACCCTATAGCATAAGTAGGCTTTTGTGTTAGCATTTGTGTTCAACATGTGCATATCTGCACTAATATGTCACAATTATTTCGTTACAGATTTGTGCCAAAGACTAATCATTTTATGGTTTTAAATCTGATGTTTCACTTGTTTACAGCTTAGAAATCAGGGTGTAGCCTCATATCTATGTGTAGCACTAGCCACTTTGACATGTCATGTTTTTTTCACCATGTGTAGCTAGCAGTAATTTTTGCCGGACACACAGCTGGGGAACAGCAGGCGTTACTGAACCCCACAAACACATCTGCGATTGTTTTGATCTGTGCATCCAAGACTTCTGAGCAGCAACTGGCGGTGTTGAAGCCCAGGGTCAAGGAGGGTGTAGGCAGAGGCCTAGTTGAGATGTTGGAAGTTTAATTTGGAGTTAGCAGCAGTAATTTTTGCCGGACACACAGCAGGGAACAGCAGGCGTTACTGAACCCACAAACACATCAGCGATTGTTTTGATCTGTGCATCCAACACTTCTGATCAGCAACTGGCGGTGTTGAAGCCCAGGGTCAAGAGGGTGTAGGCAGAGGCCTAGTATGAGATGTTGGAAGTTTAATTTGGAGGTAGCAGTAATTTTTGCCGGACACACAGCAGGGGAACAGCAGGCGTTACTGAACCCCACAAACACATCAGCGATTGTTTTGATCTGTGCATCCAACACTTCTGAGCAGCAACTGGCGGTGTTGAAGCCCAGGGTCAAGGAGGGTTTTGAAATAAAATATTGAGTTATTGCCTTGTTACGTGGCCATTGCAAATGTATGTACTTCAAACAAGAAAAAATGAAGGTTTACTAGGACAATAAAATGATGAATTTCAATTCCAAGAATAAAAATAAACACCCTTAAAATATAAACGCATATAAGCACATGGCAACAAGAAATGGAACAACACACCACCCAAAATGTATTTTACAAAATATAGTGTTGTAAATTTCTGAATAAAAGTCCATTTTTGTATTTAGGAATGATGCGTAAGGAACGCTATGTTAAACCATAACATAGTGAAGACAATGGATTTTGTAATAGTCACTCATCATCATCATTACAATTTATATGTGACAGTCACACAGATTTAAATTATTTCAGTTACGAAAATTGTTAGTTCGGACAGCATTTATTACATGTCCAGCATGGACTCATCAAAGTGATGAGATGACGCAATAATGCACGATAAAAAATAAACATTTAAAAAAAACATTATGCATTGTCACAATTTAAGTGGGTGCCTGCAAGTGGAGGTGAAACAAAGGCTACGGATAGCAAAGGTATATACTATGTCTGTATCAGACAGTGGACAGCCTCTGATGGGTAATGGCGATGTTATACTGTACGTCAATAAAGGCTGCGGCTGCAATCATGCAGTTTTTGCTTGTACAGTGTTGAAGAGGGTAAAAGCATGTCTGGTTGCGCAAGGCTTTATCCGGCAACACTACCTTCCTACTGTCATGCGTAGGGTAGGGTAGCGTGTGTCTATTATATGACTCTCTCTAAAAAGTGACGTTACGCAGCGTTATTCTGCCCTAGGGACGCAAAAAAGACGACATCAGTAATCATTTACTGTATAAAACTCCACCTATGAGCAACAAAACAAGCACGTTCCCTCTTCAACAATCTACAAGACAAACAAGCATGATGGGTGACGCTGCCTTTATTGAGGTACAGTATTAGATCGACATTGTCCATGAGTAACTATGCACTGTGATACCTATATACCATTATTAATTTATATCTGTTGTGGTTGTTTCACCAGCACTTGCAGGTATAACTACCTATTGTCAGTATGCATGATGCACTTTCTAGATGTAATTATTTATTATTGCGCATTATTACCAGGTTTAGATGCTGGCCATTTCATATATGGTGTGTGAAGTTACAGTTGTCCTCAGTCTGTGTATTTTATTATGTCTGTCATAAATATAACTCGTGAGGATGATGATGATGATGATGATGATGTTTATGTTTCGTACATCCATTGACTGCATTATCTTACAGGTACAGATAAAGTTCCTTAAGAAGCATTAATGGATAATTATGAAATGTACTTTTATGCATTAATTTCAAAAAGTAAACACTATGTTTTAGTTTTTGTTACCATTTCTACTAGCCATGTGCAGATATGCGCTGTGATGACAAATTAATATTTGTCCATATTTCTTATTAAAATGTAGCATTTTAGGCCTTGAAAACTTCAATCTTTCCTGTTTTAAGCATAACAATCAGGGTGACGGCTCTTCCCTATGTGGAGCAAGTTCGACATGGGTTTTTCTGTGCATGTCTAGGGAACAGGAGACTTCTTGCCGGACACACAGCAGGGGAACAGCTGGCGTTACTGAACCCCACTAACACTATAGCTTGTGTATTGGTCTGTGGACACGACACTTCTGAGCAGCAACTGGCAGTGTTGTAGCCCAGGGAGTAGAGTTCAGGTGGTAGAAAGATGAACATAACAGGAGACATGGATAACGTTGCCAACCAGTTATTTAATCGGAAACCGGACAGGCAAATTCAGGCGAGAACCATGCCTTGTTCATTTTCAGAAAAGTAAGCCGGTCTACATTATCGGAAGATAGTCGCATGCGACGGTCTGTTAGTACACCACCTGCAGCACTAAAGACGCGCTCCGATAATACACTGGCAGCAGGGCAAGCCAGCACCTCCAATGCATACTGGCTAAGCTCTGGCCATGTATCCAGCTTAGAGACCCAAAACTTGAATGGGGAGGAGCCATCTTGGAGTACACTGAGAGGGCAAGACATGTAGTCTGTCACCATCTTACGGAAACGTTGCCTCCTGCTGACTGGAGCCGTCTCGGATGGTGTAGACATTTGTGGCGCTGCCACAAAACTTCGCCACATTTGGAACATACTGGTCTTGCCCTATGCAGAGGCGCTGCTTCTGCTCCCTCTTGTTGCAGAGCTGTCTCCACTGCCTCGACGCACAGAGCTGCTTTGTAAAGCAGTAGCAGCAGCAGTGCTCTCGGCTGGAATGGAGAACATTATGGATTGCACCAGTGTGTCTTGGTACTCCCGCATTTTACGCTCCCGGTTCAAAGGTGTGATGAAGCTTTGTAAGTTGTCCCGGTAGCGAGGGTCTAGGAGGGTGTACACCCAATAATCAGACGTGGTGAGAATGTGGGCGATGCGGCGGTCGTTTCTCAGGCACTGCAGCATGAAATCAACCATGTGCTGCAGACTCCCAACTGGCGAAGAAACGCTGTCCCCTGCAAGAGGCGTCATCTCTGCCTGCTCTGCATCACCCCACCCTCGCTCTACATACTGACTAGAGCGTTGTGTACCTCCCTCTGGAGCTATGTCTTCCTCCTCCATTGACTCCTCCTCATCCTCCTCACAACGTGAGCCCTGCCCAGCCCTTTGTGAGGAACCACGTTGCGCTGACTGTCCAGAAGGTGATGGAATTTGTGACTCCTCATCCTCCACCTCTTCCAAAACCTCATCCCTTAGTGCTTGCAGTGTTTTTTGAAGCAGGCAGATAAGGGGGACAGTCAGGCTGACTAGTGCATCATCTGCACTCGCCATCCGCGTTGACTCATCAAACGCACGCAAAACATGGCAGATGTCCTTCATAGAGGCCCACTCAGTAGATGTCCTTCATAGAGGCCCACTCAGTAGTGGTGTAGTGTGAACGGCGCAAATTGCGAGTTGATTGCGCCTGATGCAGCTGATACTCTATTACTGCTGGCTGCTGCTCACGCAACCGCTCCAACATATGTAACGTGGAATTCCACCTGGTGGGTACGTCACATATGATGCGATGTTCAGGAAGGCGAAATCTGCGTTGCAGAGCTGCAATGCGCGATCTGGCCATGCTGGAACGTCGCAAGTGAGCGCACTCTAGGCGGACCTTGTGCAGCAGTGCATCAAGATCCGGATAGTCCCTCAAAAAACTCTGCACGACCAAGTTGAGCACATGTGCCAGACATGGTATGTGAGTGAGGTTGCCAAGGCCCAGAGCTGCCACCAGATTTCGGCCATTGTCACACACTACCAAGCCTGGCTGGAGATTCGCTGGCAAAAACCACACGTCGCTCTCCTGCTTGATGGCATTCCAGAGCTCCTGCGCTGTGTGGCTTCGATTCCCCATGGAAATTAATTTCAGGACGGCCTGTTGACGTTTGGCCACGGCTGTGCTCATATCGGTCGCAACAGGTAAGCGTTCACGGGTCCATGTGGAGGTAGACCGTGACGGCTCCTGCAGCGATGATTCTGAGGAACTGGAGTAGGAGGAGGAGTCAATGTGTACAGACTGGATTCCTGCAATCCTTGGAGTTGGCAGAACACATACAGCGCCACTCGCAAGATCTGTACCCGGCTCCACAACATTGACCCAATGGGCAGTGAGGGAAAGGTATCGTCCCTGGCCATGGGTACTGGTCCACGCATCGGTGGTCAGGTGGACCTTGCTACTGACGGTGTTTAGTAGCGCATGTTTAATTTTTCCCTCAACATGCTTTTGCAGACCAGGGACGGCTTGCCTGCTGAAATAAAATTGGCTTGGCACATTGTATTGTGGGACTGCCAATACCATTAAGTTACGGAAACTGTTAGTCTCCACCAGCCTGAATGACAGCATTTCAAGGGACAGATGTTTTGCAATGCCAGCATTCAGAGCCTGTGCTCGGGATGGTTTGCCGAGTATGGCCATCTTTTATCCCATGCCTGTGCTACCGATGGCTGTTTTGTGGCCTGGGAGTGTGAGGATGACAGGGAACTTGCTGCTGTGGGTGGAATAACACTGGGTCTCTGGACAACACTGACCGAGGTTCTTCCATGGCGATCCTGTGAGGAAGCCGAACCAGCTGTGTGTGAGCTGGAGGAAGAGGCTCCAACACGAGCTGAAGATGTAGGTGGTGCTGTAGGTTGGCCTACATCTCCAGTGTGTCTTTGTAACTCAACCACGTGCTTTGTCCGCACATGTTTCCACATATTAGTGGTATTGAGGTTACTGACACTTTTACCTCTTTTTACTTTTTGATTACACAGCTTGCATTTGACATAGCAAATATCATCTGCAAGTGTGTCAAAAAAGGACCACGCAGTGCAAGTCCTGGAGCGCCCGTTTTGGCTTTTGGAAGAGAACTGCTCCGAACGGGTGCCAAACTGGAGGCTACAGGCAACCAAGTCTGCAGCCTACCTCTCCCTCCTGTTTGGACCGTTGGGGCAATCTCTTCCTCAGAGCTGCTCCCACCACCTTCCTGTTCCTCACGCCATGTTGGGTCTTGGACCTCATCATCTCCAGTACCCTCTTCCAACACCTGCTGCTGTTGGGTGGTCTGGCCAGCACCATGCTCAACAGAAACTGCCACCTGAGTCTCATCATCATCAGATGCGTTCTGCGGTGTGCTGACCATCGGCACTGGCTCACCCGCCTCTTCAGATTCAGAGAGACACAGCTGTTGCGCATCACTGCATACTCCCTCTTCTTCACATTCCAGAATGCTGCTTGGCTGGGCCCCTGTTTGCAAGCCAACAGATTCTGAGAACAGAAGCAGAGACTCAGCTGGCTCCTGTACAGAGCTCTCTGACTGCCTGGGCAATTTGGCAGGCGGTGAAGAGACAGATGGTTGCTCAACAGTGCTGTGGTCCTGAGAGGAGGTGGAAGCAATTGAAGTCGATGCATTGGCTGCCATCCAACCAACAACGGCTTCAATTTGTTCTTCCCGCAGCAGGGGGTACGCCGAGCTCCTACAAAAGTGCGCATAAAGGAACGCTCACGGGGAAAACTGGTGGATGCTGTGTCACTGGGGGCGGCAGCAGCCACAGAATCCCCACGTCCTCTCCCTGCTGAAACTCCACGGCCACGACCACATGCCTTACTCCCTGCCTTCTTCATCTTGGTAGATTGATAAAGAAAGTCAGAAAAGTTATAAGGCCTAAGTGTGGTTATTCCTCAGAGACTGCAGTGAACACTGCAGACAACTGTTCACTAGCTGTGAAAGGCCCCTTTGTGTACTTCTATAGTGTTTGCAACCAATGTATTGTATACGGATGGAAGCGCGTCACACTAATAGATTTGAGTTTTTTTAAATAGAATGGAGCAGCACCAATTAGAGAAAAATGTCAAGGATGAGGCAGTGACACACGCTCAGCAGACTAAAACCAGCAGTGGTTGAAGAACTAACTGTAGCGTGATCTGCACTCAAAAAATGAAACCTCACAGACTGCAGTGAACACTGCACACAACTGTTCACTAGCTCTGAAAGGCCCCTTTGTGTACTTCTATAGTGTTTGCAACCAATGTATTGTATACGGATGGAAGCGCAAAACAACAATAGATTTGAGTTTTTGGAAATAGAATGGAGCAGCACCAATTAGAGAAAAATGTCAAGGATGAGGCAGTGACACATGCTCAGCAGACTCCAACCAGCAGTGGTTGAAGAACTAACTGGAGCGTGATCTGCACTCAAAAAATGAAACCTCACAGACTGCCGTGAACACTGCACACAACTATTCACTAGCTATGCAAGGCTCCTTTGGGTACTTCTATTGTGTTTGCAACCAATGTATTGTATACGGATGGAAGCGCGTGACACTAATAGATTTGAGTTTTTTTTTAAATAGAATGGAGCAGCACCAATTAGAGAAAAATGTCAAGGATGAGGCAGTGACACACGCTCAGCAGACTCCAACCAGCAGTGGTTGAAGAACTAACTGGAGCGTGATCTGCACTCCAAAAATCAAAACCTCACAGACTACAGTGAACACTGCACAAAAACTGTTCACTAGCTCTGAAAGGCTCCTTTGTGTACTTCTATAGTGTTTGCAACCAATGTATTGGATACGGATGGAAGCGCGTCACACTAATAGATCACTGTTAATTTCAATTGAATGGAGCAGCACCAATTCCACAAAATAAAAAAAAAAAGAGTCAGTGAGTGACACGTGCAGATGACTACAAACAGCGTTGGATGCAGAGCAAACTGCAGCGTCACCTGCACTCCACACACACACCTTGCACAGAGCTGTGAAAACAACACTGCAAGGAAAAAGGATGATTTACTAAGCGGTTTCTCAAATAGCCTGCCTACAGAACAATTCACAAAAACGCTATCTGTAACTGTCCATCATATTCAGCAGAGCAGCGTTCTGTCCCTAACTGAATTCACAGCACAGTGAAGCTAAAATGGCGGCGGCGCCTTTTATAGTGCATTCTGACATCATTTCAGCAGCCAATCACAGCCATGCCATTAGTTAACATGACCGCAGCATTACAGGATGTGCCCACACTTCTTAGGATTCCTCATTGGCTGAATAAAATCACAGTGCCTCTCAAAGAATTATGGGAACTTCCGATTCCGGTATACGATATAGGGAAAGTATCGGAACTAAGTATCGGAATTCCGATACAGCGAATATCGGCCGATACCCGATACTTGCGGTATCGGAATGCTCAACACTAGTCCTGTTATTATAGTTTCTAACCCATTCCTTTTCTCGGGGGAGCCATTGGTTTCATCGGCCTAAACACCAAAATCCCTTGTCCAGGTCTTGATGGTATGAATAAAAGTAACAAAGAGCAGGTCTGTATAGGAGAAGAATCTAACCAAAAGCAACATAGATGTTTTATAAATGTATTTGTGCAATAAAGTTGTTATTAATTTGCACTGATTATAAAGGAAAGTGTATAAACACTGTCACTTTCTGTAGAAAGAAGCAGATGATGATGATTCCGCTCCTCGGGCCTTGGTTTACACTTGTGCTGATTTCGGACATCCAGGTCTGGATCACTCATGAGAGAGGAGAAGAGCAGGAATGTATGACATGTGATCTGTGTAGTTGGAGTTTTCCTGGATTCCTACAGCATCGTGATCAACCATATGGCCTTCTGTCTGACCATGGGCAGGAAGGTGAAGGAGCAGCCGCTGCCTTCTGTCTGTCCATGGCCAAGTGGGTGAAGGAGTAGCCACTTCCTACTGTCTGTACAAGGCCAAGTAGGAGAAGGAGCAGCCACTTCCTTATGTCTGTACATTTTCTGTAAGTGAAGGAGCATCCGCTGCCTTCTGTCTGTCCATATCCGGTAGGTGAAGGAGCATCCGCTGCCTTCTGTCTGTCCATATCCGGTAGGTGAAGGAGCATCCGCTGCCTTCTGTCTGTCCATATCCGGTAGGTGAAGGAGCATCCGCTGCCTTCTGTCTGTCCATATCCGGTAGTCTTCTCTTTACCACCACATTGTAGATGAGTCATCCAGATGGTGACATAGCAAGTATAGCTGAAAGAAGTCCTTCAATTTCAGTCTTTAATTACTTGCTATGTTGATCCAGAGGAAGGCGAAAAATAACCCTGAGGACTAGTTGTTGGATAATCCTCATATCAAGGGAAAAAAATTCCTTCCTGACCCCAAATATGGCGATCGGAATAAATCCCTGGATGTTTGGTGCTCAAATCTACGTGGATGTTATGTGGTGGAAGCTCGGTAGGTTTGTCACAGTCCGGTAAATGAGAAAGTCCAGTTTAGTTGTCTCATCCGATTAATGTAAATCTTCATTCCTGGATGTTATTGGAATGGGGCTGACTGCTATCAGCCTAATACTCCTGCTGTAAGAAGAGAAATACACACGTCTGAGAATCAGCTCCTCACATGCAGTACATACAGTGTACTGAGAGATATAATAATAAGGGGTATAGTGGGTAAGTGTGTTACTGGGTTATGATAACATTATGGATGTCCATGTGTTGTACTTACATAGTAATATGGGAATGGTGGGTTGGATCTGCCGGACTCCACATCGCTCCAGTCTATGGGGTGGAAGAACGGATGGGATCTGATAGATGACATAATGGGAAGTCGGGCAGATGGAGTTTTGCAGAGAAGCTAGAAAATGAAAGAGACCATTAGTCATTAGATTATATATTATTACTGATAAGTTATTACACAATGTCTATGGACTGCCACATCTTCTATCTCTTCTTGTAATCCCCCATCATCCTTATCCATCTGATCTTACTCACCCCTTTTATGATATGCAAGGTATTAATGCAGATCCCTGGTGGAAAATAAGGGATGTGCTCAGCAGAGACTGGTGGTACTCCTTCATTGAGCCTTGGCTGTAGAATGGCTGGTTACCTACACTCATTATATATAGGATGACGCCGAAGGAAAATGAGTCTGCCAGATGGTTGAATCCTTCACCGTCCATTATCTGGGGAAACATGAGATTGGAGAGGAGCTGAATATGAAGGGGATTTACTCACAGAGGCTATGAGGACCGGTCTGTGATTAGATATGAGCAGGATACATTGGGATCAGATTATCCCTGAATCCTACTATTGGCATCAATCACACAGAGATGTTCCTTACCTCGGGCGCCATGTAACCCTTACTGCCAGAAAACTTATGCACTTTGCCGTTCTCAAACACATTCATGGCTGCTGAGCCAAAGTCGGAGATTTTGATGTGTCCGGTGTCTTGGAGAAGGATGTTCTCTGGCTTCAGGTCACTGCAGGAGAAGGAGCAGACACTGATTGTGAGCATAAATCATGGAAAGAACATTCTACAATCGATATGTAAGGAGACAACAGAGTCACAGGTGACAGATTTATGGAGGTGAAATGATTACCAATGTATGACGCCGTGTTCATGTAGAAACTGGAGTCCGCACACCATCTCTGCCGCAAAGAGTCTGTGGAGTAAAAATGAAAGGGTGGATCAGTGGTTACATACACAATCATACAGAGAACATGAGGAGATCATACACGTGTCCATTGTTCAAGGACTACAATGTGCGGGAAGCAGATTATTAACATTTAGTACAAGACATTTACCTTGTTGTCTCTGTGTTAAACATCATCGAATCTGCCATGTGGTCATACATGTCTCCTCCAGCCATATAGTCCATGGATATTGCATACTGGATTGGTGTCTCCATATATGCCCGCATGGACATTAGGTAGGGGCATCCGGCAGCCATTCTCATGACTTCTAGCTCTCTAGAGAAAATGTCCTCCCTACAAGAACTTTTGTTCATGATCTTGATGGCCAGCATTCCTTCATTGACTGGATCTGATGCCAAGATGACCTGGAGAAAAATCACAACAGATCAGACCAAACTCCCATGTATTACTGTGTAATATTTCACTAGTTTATCCCAAGTATTATTACATACGAACATCCTGTAATGAATATGTACATCCCTCCTGTGTATCTGTGCAGGATACATTGGTTGAACACGGGGGAGGATAAAGTCACACTTACTTTTCCGAAGCCTCCCTGTCCAATAATCTTCTGGAATTCAAGGCTGGCAAGGTCAATAGTATTTGGAGTGTTGACCACTTTTATCATGGGTGGAATACAGATTCTGGCTTCACTAAGGTCTTCTGCTGGCATGGCTGCTATGTCACAAGGTATCATAAGGCTTCCATCTGCTGAGATGATACAAGATTATTAACCCCTTTGCGAACACATAATGGAAATGTTTGTCATGTTGTGCAGCAAATGTATGGAGCGGGCTCAGTAGCTGAGCATGCGCCGTACCAGGTAGATGCTGACTGCATTACTTAGCTGCCACCTGATTTATTTTTGCATTTTCTGAGGGCGCTGTATCCACCTAACAAATTGCAATAAAAATCTATCACAATGTTCTGTCTACCCAGGAAAGGTATGAATAAAATCTACAGCTTGCCACGCGAAAAATCACACAGCTCCATCGAGTTATCAAAGTCAAAAAGTTACAATGTCTTAGAATATGGGGACACAAACCAATTTATAAATATAATTCCTTATTATCTGGTAAAAGCCCCCAAGCATGTTCAGCATTATCATCGTTGCATCTGACTTGGAGAAACATTCTGTGAGGTCATTTACACCATAAATGAATGAACACAGTAAAAAAAACAATGGCGGAATCATTTTTTTCCACAATTTTACCACATTTTGAACCTTTTTTCCTTGTTTTCCAGAAAATTGAATGATAAAATAAACGGTGTCCTGGAAAACTACAGCTCGACACAGTAAAAAAAAGAGTCCACATACGGCTCCATTGGCAGGAAAATCTAATATATAAAGCTGAATGTATGTATGTGTGTATGTATGTGGGTATGTTTGTCCGGGATTGGAATCCGCACTGTCGCACTTACGGGCATGAAATTTTGCACGCCCGCACGTCTCAACCCCGAAAGCGTCCTAGGCTATGTTTTGAATCGAAATTTTAACCCCGCGCGTTCCAAATCGCCAAACAATTTTGGCCCTATCTACATAATGGGGAGAAAGCTGAATGCTTGTGTGTATGTCCGGCATAGGAATCTGCATTTACGGGCATGAAATTTTGCACACCCGCACGTCTCGACCCCGGGAGCGTCATAGGCTAGGTTTTGAGTCGAAATTTTAACCCCGCGCATTCCAAATCGGCAAATAATTTTGGCCCGGGATAGGAATCTGCACCGTTGTACTTACGGGCATGAAATTTTGCATGCCCGCACATCTCAACCCCAGGAGCATCATAGGCTATGTGTTGAATGGAAATTTTAACCCCCGCACGTTTTGGTGTGTGATTTTTATGTGCAGAATAAATTTTTGTTAACATAGTCTATTTTGTTACAGCTAACAGCAGTTATTAATTAACCCGGGCGAAGCCGGGTACTACAGCTAGTAAAAAAATAAAGTTATGGGTTTTCGAAGGATGGAGGGAAAAAATGAATATTACCATGTCAACAAGGGGTTAACAAATATAGCTCCATAGCATATATTATAATTTTAAACAGAATTATGTAAATGAGCAAGAAATGTCTAATATTTGGGCTCTCATTAATCAAAACTGTAAAATAGAAAAAATGTCCCTGTTGCCTATAGCAACGAATCACAGCACAGATTCCATTTCTTAACATTCTATAGAACAATGAGAACCGCATTGTGATTGGTTGCTATGGACAACAAGGACAGTTTTTCTGCACTTTTGATAACTGAGGCCAGTACATAATATTAGGAGTATAATCCCCTCACCCCCAGTCTACAGAGCAGTTTCCATCTTACCTGGTTCCTCTTTATCCAGTGAGGGGGTCGGTGGAGAATCACTCAGCTGTTTGTTCTCTGGGGTGGAGATGTTTTCAGCTGATGTCCTGGACCTCCGTGATGCTCCATTCCCATTTATACTGGGTTCGGTGTAGATGAGACGTCTCGTACATTGGACAGTCCCAGTGCTGTTCCCGATTCCCTTCTGGAGGTTCGGTGTCTCCAGACTTTCAGATCTGGAGAATGTGACCTGTCTCGGTGATTCTTGGAGAACCTCTTCCAGCTCTAACTCTGCGCTGATGTTTCTCCGCTTATTGAGGATGGCATCTTTATTCCTTCTCCGTATTTCAGGGACCAGATCTCCGATTTTTTTCAAGGAGATTATAATGGCCCTCTGAAGCTCAGCGGAGGCTGCAGAGTGAGACTCCATGAGGGTCTCCATTTTCCTTTTCTCTGTAAGGATTTCATGTCTTTTGGTCTTTCTCATTTTCTCTAGAGTTTGACGTTTGGACGCCATTTCTGAGGCGTCAGTGTCCATGTCCGGTAGAGTAAAGTCTTTTCGCCCTAAAGCGAACAATGGTACCTGCTCTTCATTTATTCCTCTCTTCTCTCTCAGAACCCGATCTCTTTGGGATCTTCTGTCTTTATCCATTTTGGAATCAATTTTTGCTTCGTTTGTCACGAAAAACAAAAGGGGCTGCCTCACCCTTGGGAGTCTGTAAGGCAGTGATTTCCCTTAGGCCGTAACACTGGAGCATAGAATGTGATGATGTCATCACGTCACTTGTGACATCGGTTTTATTCTGATGTCACCGTGAGAGAGATGATAGATAGATAGATAGATAGATAGATAGATAGATAGATAGATAGATAGATAGATCAAAAAATTGGAACAGCACACGTGGCTTTTAAAGTCCCTTTTGTATTTTGAAATATGGAGTGCTGCCTCTTTTTTCTGAATTTAGATAGACAGATAGATTTTTTTCTTGTAGTTATATAGATATCAAATTTGGAGGATGTGAACCAAACTTTGCTGTTGTGTATATATACTTACCACAAACAAATCCAGTGAAATAACACTGCAATTTATCAAGCATTAAATAATCAAAAAAAGTTTACTTTGAAAATATCAACTTATTCATATAAAATGTTAACAACATAGTATAAAAAAGATGCAAGATTGAAAGAGGGACATAGACTCTCCTACTGAATAACAAATGCTGCATGGCATAACATATGGTGCTCCAGTAATCTAAATGTAAACAGCCTACCAATGTCTATCTCAGGATGGAAACACCTTAGTTGGATATGCGAGTGACACACACACATGCCAGATGGTATAAATCATCCACCAATAGATCCAACCTCCTATACATGCATATATATTGGGTCTGTGTTAACAGATATCCAAATGCTTAAATTAGTGGAGGGGAACTTTTCGGGGAAAAACCATTCTGAACAGTGCTATTATTGTCAGTCGTATAATGAAACAACCACCCTGTACATAGCTGTAATAATAAATGATGGAATCACCAATTTACACAAAACTGTGAAACAACAGAAACCTGTATGATATACCTTAATAGTTTTGCAGCAGTAACGGAGTGTTGTGGAGTCCTGTCCCTCTGCCCCGACGCGCACGTTTCGCCCAGCTTCTTCGGGGGGCGTGTGCAGGGCAGAGGGTGTGCATCAGTTAAATACCCTGTTACCCAATGAAAAAAGACCCCCAATTAGTATATACCGGTGTGTGAGTTATTGCATAGCGGCGCATGTGTCGTTTTCTGCAAAGCTTCCCTTAACGGACGGATGATTGCGGTCTCAGTGAGATCATCATGCAGCCCGTGACTAATCACGTGACTTGCACAGATGACCCCAGTGTTTTAGACCGCGCTCAAACCCTCACGAGCCTGCATCAAACCCACGCATGTGCACAGCAAAAACTTTCTGTCTTCTACAAATGTGTATGTATCTTGAACCAATATGTTTCATTCTGACCTAGTAGATAAATGCTATGATAATATGTTCTGCTGCGATAAAAATCACAGAAAAGACAAGGTGTTTCAAACGTAAGCCAGCAAATTTATCTAATAGTCTAAATAACATTTAGCACCACTTGAAAGAATATATATAGATGTTCAACATACATCGAGCCCTATGGCAATATCTAACCATTAGTGACCATCTATTAAACTTAACCCCTTAATTGTGACAGAAACATGACCACTGTATATATGTATAAATATATGCACTGTGCGCTCAATTTTATTTTTGATGAAACATTTAATTATTGAACGTCTACAGCGCTGTCGGTTAGTTCAGAAGGTTAATAAACCTAAACCCTGAATATTTCGGATAATAACAGTGGGGCTTGGTCTTTCTTACGAGAATATCTATGTGCAGAATTATTATTGTTTTTTTAACTCGTTTCTTGAAGAATTCTTCATAATAAACGTTAGAAACATGCAGCAATGAGATACAAATCCTAATCTTGTTACAATCATTGGTAAAAATATCTATTTTAAAACAATGTTGCAAGTATTGTATCATACAATTAACAATAGATAACTGCAATACAGTAAAGTATATTAAAATATAGGACATTGCACTCATCTGCAGTATCAGAATTATGTGAATGTAGCAGAGATCAAAGTATACATTAATTCAAGAAAAGAGTACACTCTTCCTGATCCATTTTATATCTGGTATCTCATCATCCCATGTAGTTAGGAATCTGGAGCACATCAGTTTTTTTCTATTATTATTTCTTATTATTATTTATTCTTTCATATTAATGTTCTATTTTTTATTCTTTATTGCCCATTTTTCATTTTTTTTTCATTTTATTTTTAGTTTTCCCCTTTTTGTCATTTTTATATTTTTATTAATTTTATTTTTTCCTTTCTTTTTCTTTGTGTATGTTTATTTCTATTTTATTTTTCTTTTCTTTTATTCAGTCTTTTCGTATGTTTTTTTCTCTTCCTTTAAACTTTTTATCTGCTCCTAGCATGGTTTCATTTTCCACCTCTTTCTCTCTTCTCTCTCTCACTTTCCCACCCATTTCTCATGCTTTGCTCCATCCATTAGAAACCTGACGTATACAGTGGGTACAGAAAGTATTCAGACCCCTTTACATTTTTCACTCTTTGTTTCATTGCAGCCATTTGGTAAATTCAAAAAAGCTCATTTTTTCTCATTAATGTACACTCTTGCACCCCATCTTGACTGAAAAAAACAGAAATGTAGAATTTTTTGCAAATTTATTAAAAAAGAAAAACTGAAATATCACATGGTCATAAGTATTCAGACCCTTTGCTCAGTATTGAGTAGAAGCACCCTTTTGCGCACGTACAGCCATGAGTCTTCTTGGGAATGATGCAACAAGTTTTTCACACCTGGACCGGGCCGGTTTTAGGCAAAGTGGGGCCCTAGGCAAAAGTTTAAAATGGGGCCCCAAATGCTCACATATTGCACATCACACAGAAACATTTGTTGTATTTACATGCGCTGAGTTCAGGCCGCTAAACGATTTGTTTCCCGGCCTCTTTCCACCGTCTGAGGAATAATGATGGGGACAGAACAATCACTAATAGATCACTAATAGATCCCCATACAGTATCATGTTATCAGCAGCACATCTACAGTTTACACCGGGCGATGTGCTGCTAAGAATAATGATTTTTGTTCCAGCTTAAACAATCCAATCACTCGATGGATATGCAGCATTTTGCTTGTTTAGTATAATACACCCCATAGTCCTCCATATATAATGTGCCCCACAGTCCTCCGTATTGTAAAGTGCACACCCCAAAGTCCTCCATATAGTATAAAGTGCCCCATAGTCCCCCACCTAGTATAATACACTCCCCATAGTCCTCCATATAGTATAATACACTCGCTATAGTCCTCCATATAGTTTAATACACTCCCTAAAGTCCTCCATATAGTATAATATGCTCCCTATAGTCCTCCATATATTAAAATACACTCCGCAGTCCTCCATATAGTATTATACATTTCCCATAGACCTCCATATAGTATAATACACTCCTCATAGTCCTCTGCATATTAAAATACACTCCTCAGTCCTCCATATAGTATAATACACTCCTCATAGTCCTCCATACAGTATAATGCACTCCCTATAGTCCTCCATATAGTATAATACACTCCCTAAAGTACTCCATATAGTATAATACGCTCCCTATAGTCCTCTATATATTAAAATACACTCCTCAGTCCTCCATATAGTATTAGACATTTCCCATAGTCCTCCATATAGTATAATACACTCCTCATAGTGCTCCATACAGTATAATATACTCCCTATAGTCCTCCATATAGTATAATACACTCCTCATTGCCCTACATATATTAAAATACACTCAGTCATCCATAAATTATAATACACTACTGAGTCCTCCATATAGTATAATATACTCCTCGTAGTGCTCCATATACTATAATGCCTGCCATAGTCATCCATGTAGTACAATTCACTTCCCATAGTATAATGCACCCCATAGTTCTTCATATAGTATAATGTAATCCCCATAGTCCTCGATACAGTATAATGCAGCCCATATATAGTATAATGCAACCACTCCATAGCTCATATTGCAGCCACCCCACAGAGTATAATGCAGCCACACCACAGAATATAATGTAGCCCTGCCATACAATATAATGTAACCCCCATAGAATATAATGCAGCCCCCCTCATATACTATAATGCTGCCCCTCCATAGAATATGACAGCCCCCTCAGAATATAATGTAGCCCTCCTCATATAGTATAATGCAGCCCCCATATAATATAATGTAGCCCCCTCATAGAGTATAATGAAGCCCCCTTACAATATAATCTAGCTCCCATAGAATATAAAACAGCCCACCTCCCCACAGAATATAATGTAGCCCCATCAAAGAGTATGATGTAATCCTCCCTAATAGAATAAAATACAGCCCCCTGTTATGATTTGGTAGCTGAGGAGAGCAGGCAAAAACGGCAATACACCAGAGAGGTTGGAATCTACTGGATTGCAGTACCCTGACTAACCACCACAACTAAAGGCAGCCGTGGAGCGTTCCTAAGTTGGTCCTAGACGCCTCGTCACAGCCTGAGAGGTTAACTACACCTAAAGATAGAAAGAGGAAAGCCAACTGTCCCGGAACAGATCCCCAAAGAACATAGAAAGCCCCCAAACATGTAATGGCGGCCAGACAAGAGGAAACACAGACAGAAAATAGTATGAGCAAACGTTGGGGCCCAATCTTCCTAGAAAGAAAAGGATAGGAAGGGCACTTACTGCAATCCCAAAAACCCTAACAAAATACCAACTCTACTAATTGCAAAAACACCTGAGATCACACGACCTCTACCACCTAAATTAGTTCTCTGGTGTAACAAAACTAAGCCGCAGCCACTGAAAAAACTGGAAAAGGCAAATGAACAAATAACAGTGGCTCAGATAAACTGAGAGGAGCACAAGCCCCCGGAGGGGACCTGGCTGACCTCCACAGAAGTGCAGGGAAAAATGCAAAAAGCAAGTACAAAAATAAAAGCAGAAAATATCTTATCTGTTAGCAGAAGATGCAGGCAAGACTCAGCAAACTTCCAAGTATATATAAGGGAACCTCCCTTATATAAGACCAGTCTGTAACTCCTGATTGCCAATCTTCACAATCTTCATTGAATAGTTCAGTACTGTTTGTAACCACCAGAGGGAACTTCTGCTCAGAATTCATTTCTAACACATTCACAACAGCCCCCATAGAATATAATGTAGCCACCCATAGAATATAAAACAGCCCACCCCCCATAGAATATAATGTAGCACCATCAATGAGTATGATGCAATCCTCCCTCATAGAATATAATACAGCTGCCCCATAGAATATAATGTAGGCCCCCAAAGAATATAATACAGCCCACCTCCACATAGAATATAATGTAGCCCCATCAAAGAGCATGATGCAATCCTCCCTCCTAAAATCTTATACAGCCCCCCATAGAATATAATATAGCTTCCCCCGAGAATGGCCCCACAGTCCAGCACTCACTCACTGATATATTAAAAAAACACAATCGTCACCTATCCTTGTGCCCCACGCTGCTCCTGGCTCGGCTCCGGTCTCAGCAGCTGCACTGCCCGGCACACCGTAGGTACGCGATGAAGTGATGGCATAACGCACCCACAGTGTCAGAGGAGAGGGGAATGATGGGACAGTGAGGGTCAGTTGATGCTCTCTCCTTCATCATTGCTTTGAACTGTACCGGCGTCATAGACGCCGGTATATTTGAATGCGGCACCGGGGGAATGGCGGCGCTGGCGGCAGGCGGCCCCCTGACTCACAGGCTCCATAACAGCTGCGTGATGTGATGCTATTAGCGGCACGCCACTGGCCGGGGGCCCTAGGCAGCTGCCTGGTCTGCCTGCCGCTAACGCCAGCCCTGTACCTGGATAAAAATGAATAAAAATCATCCAAAAATTCAAGAATTAACACAGCAAGAAAGGACAGCCGCATTTACCTGCCCAGGTCTCAGAACTAATCCACTATCAGGATGCAGCAGACCCATGTAGTAAAAATAGCGGCAATACAGGTTCAAAATACGGATGAGACAACAACTCACAACCTACCATTAATGGAGGGGGTGATTGCTTAGTATTAAATTGCACAAAAGCATCTTGTATAGGGCGCTGGTCACACACAGGTAATGCACAGTGTCTGACTTACAGCCTATTAGTGACTAGTGATGAGCGAATTTGTTAGGAAAACGATCGACAAACATAAATTCGGCATGAATATGGCACATTCAGATTTGTGATCGGAAACAAGAGCCAAATTTTAGTAAATCGGAAAAAATCAGTAACATTCTGTAAAAATTGCGGGAAAATATTTGCGTTGCCACAAAAGTATTTTCAGCACTTTAGCAACGATAATGGTGGTGTATCATGAGCGTTTGGCACGTGTTTGATGAGGGGAGGTTGTTTGCAGAGCTCAGAGGCGCGGTGTTCTTGTAAACAGGAATTTTTTTTTCCAAACTTTGTGTGTACATTGCGGCTAGCCAATCAGGGCGCAGGAAACACCCACATTGTCCTCCTGACACAACAGCTCTTGTCATTGGCTGTTGAAATCACTTTAAAATAGTTTGCAGCATCTAGTGTGTTACAGAGGCCTGATCCAGAGGCCACAAAAATTCCTTCTGTTCCTAGTGTCATACAGTGGATGACCTGACTGTTATAGAAATCTTATTCTTATATTAATTTTTGATAGCTTAATATAGTAGAATCTTCTATAAAGTCTATATTCATTATTTTGCTGACATGTAAGATTTTCTTGTGTGGTGATGTATTTTTCCAGAATGTCTGTGTGGGATGTTCAAGGCCAGGAGATGTTCTTACTCCAAGACATGTGGATGATTTATTAAAATAATGTACTCATTGAAAATATAACTAACTTGTGATGAAAAGTATCTCTTGTAGTAATGGAAATGGTTCAAATGTATGTACCTTGTATAACAACGTCCTTCAATGTTGATTATAAAAATAGATGTAACCCCAAAAGAGGGAGACACTCTGCCATATCCCTTCTGAGGTGATTTTTTTTGAGCTGTCTCCTCATATATGAGAAATAAACCTAGGTGTTAATTCGACCTCAAACATCTCCAACCATTTCTTTCCATAGAAAGGAGATTTTCCTGATACTTACTTTAAAGGGAATCTGTCACTACTTTTTTGGGATATCATGTAAAAATATCATTCAATTTAGTGTCACCTATGCATTTTACCAGTACTTTTGATACCCCTTGACTCCCCACCTTTGATCCATAAATACTGTTTATATTCCTCCCGCGGTGTATGTAAATCTGCTTGGTCCAGTCTGATAGGCAGGGCATATTGTCCGTCTCCAACTCGGCTTGCTGTACGTATTATTTCCTGTGAATATCACAGCTCGCTTACAGTTACCATGCTTGCGCATTCAAATGTCCTCTCGCGCGTGCGCACAATTCTGATTATATGCTTTGCCCATAGTTGAGCAAAGCATACTGCGCACGCACGAGAGGACATTTGAATGCGCACGCGCGGTAACTCTACGCGAACGTAGGAATTACCCGAAATAAATGCGTAGAGCAAGCCAGGAGGGGTGGAGAGACGGAAAATAAGTCCTGCCCATCGGACCCGACCGAGCAGATTTACATACACCCCGCGAGGAATATAAGCGGTATTTATGGATCATAGGTGGGGAGTCGAGGGGTATCAAAAGTACTGGTATAATGCATATGTGACACTAAATTCAATTATATTTTTACATGATGTCCCAAAAAAGTGGTGACAGATTCCCTTTAAGATCGCTTGTAGCATCTAGTGTGTTATAGAGGCCTGATCCAGAGGCCACTAAGGCTGGTAATAGCCGCTCTTTATAGAGGTTCTGTCACGTTCTCTCTGTGTCAGGTGATTGCCTACAAGTTACAAGGGCAGATAATTGGGAACAAGTGTCCATACGATGCTCGTCTGATTAAGAAATCCACAAAGCATTTTCCTGCCTAGATTACACACAGCCCGTTCATTGCCTCGGTAATGTGTAATGCGCCATTTCTTCCTTGTGCTGCAAGTTCTCCTGCAAATCCCAGAAGATCCCTGAAGCTCTGAAGACCACCTTGTAATTAGATGTCCGTGAGACCATGGTGATGCTGCCCTTATCCCCCACCACAGGCTACAACTGATCTCTGCACATAGCAGTCTAATATGTTCAGGAACTGTCTAGATTTTTATGCTCTGTAACTTGAAACTAATTCCTGAGCCGGTGGCTCCTCTTCATTAACATTCTGCCAGCATTTTAGGTGCTGGGACTTCCTTTCCCTCACTTCCTGACATGCATTGCAGCTGCCATTAATCACTTGCATTGTCCTGGATTGAAAGTCCGTCTTTCTCTCCTGCCTGTATGCTGTGTGATAGGCAGGACAACAGGAACAGAGATAAAGCCCCACTTCTTGTAATCTGCAGTCTCTGCTGCGCTTGACAACAGGCAGTAAAACAAAAGGAAGACGCTGAGGGCCCGAATCATTATCTGAAATTTATTGAAGCCAATTTTTTTTATTTTGTGGTATTCAGTGATATTTATTGCATCAAATTTTTCTAAATGAAGCACGTGGTTCATATACTTGGTGCAAAATCAAACATGCTCTTGAGTTTGGTCTTTTTACCAGTTTTTGCAACTTTTTAAAGCCAAAATCCTTTAAAAAGAATTATTTTTCTGTAAAAGAAATATGCACCAAATTGAAAACTACCCCAGAAACTTTACTCCAGGCAGGGACTGGAGTGTGATGTGCCTAAAAATGCGACATTTGATAAAAATTACATTTAATGACTGTGTCCAAAACATCTGGAGAAGCAAAGTTGTCGAGAAAAATAAAAAAAAAATAAAAATAAGTGATGCTGAGAAAAGGAAGACTGTTGGTGATCTGCTCAGGACAATGGTGGAAACAAGGCAGGTAACAGTAGAGACCTTTTATTGGAAATTTTCAGGATCACAAACCGGTTTTTGGCTTCAGACCGGAGCCTCCATCTTAATGCACAATTTGGCCCGAAAAGCAGTAATAGTTGAATACATGTTTTATTTCTTAACAAATATATAAAAATATTAGAACTGACATTGTAAAGATCCATAGAAAACCTTAAGAACAATAATATTCTAAAATAAATACAAAATGAAATAAAACTGAGGAATAATCTCCTTTCTTTTGAGTAAATTGAATCTATTCTTTGCATGTTCCGGTGTATGATCTAGAGGTGTTGTATACATCGGCTTATCATGATTGCGCTGGAGGAGTGTACAGTACAGTATAGTGTCTAGATAGGATGTGTTGCATGAATTTATTTTTTATGTTTAGTCTATGAGAATTTTTGGCTATACAAACTCAGGATCGGACTTGAGTGTCTGGGGCCCACAGGGGGAATTAAACCTAGGAGCCCACCCAACAGCTATATGCAAATATCTGTAAGCCATTATTCCCATTACTAGATGGAGGCCCGATGCTTTCGCATCGGGAGGGCGGTAATGTCACGATGGAGGCAGGCTTTGCAGCGTTGAGAATTTCTCCCCCATGTGCTCACCCACCTATCCACTCTCTCTTTCCCCATGTGCTGACTTCTCCCGTCTGTGCTGTCTTCTTTGACCTGTCCACCCCATGTGCTATCCCAGTTGTCTGCTGCTTCTCTCCTTCCTGTGTTGTGTTCTCCCCTCATGTGCTGTCCCGTTTGAGCTGTCTCCCCTGTGCTCTGTCTCTCTCACCACTGTGCGCGTTCTCTCTCCCCCCTCTGCAGTGTGTGTGTGTGTGTGTGGTGCGTACGGCGTATACAGTGTGTGTGGTGCGTACGGTGTATACAGTGTGTGTGTGTGGTGCGTACGGTGTATACAGTGTGTGTGTATGTGGTTCGTACGGCATATACAGTGTGTGTGTGCGGTGCGTATGGCATTTACAGTGTGTGTGTAGTTCGTACGGTGTATAGCAAAGCGGAAAACCCTTAGCTGGAATCTCACAGACTGGCTCCAAACATCAACAGAATGTCAGAACATCCAAACAAATCCATCACAAGCAAGAAATGCCAGCAGAGGGACAAAATATAAAGCTGCACTCAAAAGGTGATAGGCACGCAAATGGCACACGCTTCCCCTCAAAAAAACAGAACAAAAATATGTGATAAAATGTAAACCTCATCATTCTTAGTATCAGGAAGATATGTCTTAGAGAAATCAACATCGGGTTGACGAGGACAGGAGCTTTAGAAAAGGCTTTATTGAAGGCAGAAAAAACTTCAACAGCCTTAGTAGAAAAGGGTAAATGTCAGTACCTTTCTTGGTTATATCAGTAAGAGGGTTGGTGATGACCAAAACGTTCTTATCAAACTTACAATAAAAATTAGCAAACCTTAAGAACCTCTTTAAATCTTTAAGATTCCTTGGTTGCACCCAATCAAGGACAGCCTGAACCTTAATGGGATCATCTGAGCACAATCATAAGGCCTCTGAGAAGCAAGAACTTCACACTCATTCTCAGAAAAAATACCCTTAGAACCCTGAACAAATTAGCAAGGAGGCGATCTCATAAATGACAATGGTTTAGGTTAGGTTCACATTAGCGTTCCTCAGAGCTGCGGATTTCCTCCATGAAGCTCTGCTCACTTCTGCACCTCCTCCGGTCAGCTCCGCCTATGTCTGCATGCAGCCTGTATGCAGGCTACGTACCTATCTTTAACATTAGGTACGCAGGCTGTGCGGATGTATGCGGATGCCTCTGCATGCATCGTTTTGACAATGCGGCAACCCGCGTCGAACGCACCGTGTTGGAATTTATTTTGTTCACCGCATCATCAAAATGACGCAAATTCTGCTTTGTGGTACATTGTTTTACTGTTCAGAGATATCTACACAAATATGGCCTTCATGGAAGAGTCATCAGAAGAAAACCTCACTTGTGTCCTCACCATAAAATTCAGTGTCAGAAGTATGTGAAAGAACATCTAAACAAGCCTGATGCATTTTGGAAACAAATCCTGTGGACCGATGAGGTTAAAATAGAACTCTTTGGCCAGAATGCTCAAAGGTATGTGAAGAGAAAAAAGGGACCAGAATTTCAGGAAAAGAATATCTCGCCAAACATTGAGAATGGGAGTTTGTCATTCATGCTTTGGGGTTGTGTTGCAGCCAATGGCATGGGGGACATTTCACAGGTTGAGGGAAGAATGGATTCATTTAAATTTCAACAAATTCTTAATGCAAACATAACACTATCTGTAAAAAAGGTGAAGTTGCAGGGGAAGCATTAATGTACATGTAATCTAAGTACATGTATCAAAGTATTGCCGCAGTTATACATGGCTAATTCTAACACGCATCTCTATTCTCTTCTTACAGGTATTTAACTATTGCAAGTTACTTCAGTGAATCCTGCATGTGTCCCATCTATGTTATTCATCTTAGCAGCATATATAATGGTATATAAACTTACTCTGCTTGTCCTCTCATGATATGAGGTCAAGTAAATTTTCAAAGTGGTTTATGATCAGTGTAGGCAGGGACACTTGTTTATCTGCTCACTACATTTATTGTGTCCTGCTGTCTCAACTTAGTTTGGCTGATTGCTAACGAGTGAGAGAGGAAAAAAAAAAGTTCTTAGATCTAGCCTCCTATATATTGAGGCATAGTTTGGGAAGCATTTATGCAGGGGTAGCATTTATGTACATGTAATCTAAGTACATGTATCAAAGTATTGCCGCAGTTATACATGGCAGTTAGACAGGTAAGACAAATTACAAAATCTATTCCCTCTACATTTGGATTACAATACATATTCACCATATGCATCTGTATAATTTATATCCTGGCTGCTGCATTCACTCACATCCACCGCCCTTGCATTAACCCTTTACACTCCATCCATATTGGCCCCTCTGTCCTTTCCTCTCCTATGTATAGCACTCACGCTCTTTTTACAGTGCTGAACAGCACAAATCCACTCAGTCGAACCATCCAACACACAAGACGCTCTCACAAATCACTTAACCATCTGCTCACTCTTTCTATTCTCCTTCTTTTAGTCGCAGGAGATATCGCTCCAAACCCCGGACCCCATGTTATAGCAAGTCAAACCTTCCAACTGCTACCCTCAGACAGGGCTGCCACTAGGAATTTCGGGGCCCCATACTGGCAAAATTTATGGGGCCCCCTTGAGACTCCGCCCAGGCTCCACCCCCCCAGTTCCGCATCCACCCTAGCTCCTCCTCCACCACGCAAACCTTCCAAAATCCCTCCGCCCTTTCATGGAAAAACTTCACTTCTGCACCATGCCCTCACCAATGACACATTCAGGCTATGTGCACACGTTCAGGATTATTTGCGTTTTTTCCGCAGGAAAAAACGTGTCAAAAACGCATGAATTAAGCATCCTATCATTTAGAATGAAGTCCGCAATTTTTGTGCACATGGTGCGTTTTTTTCCGCGAAAAAAAACGCATCTCGGAAAAAGAACCAACATGTTCATTAATTTTGCGGAATTCTAGCCTTTTTCCCCGCTATATTATTGACCTAGAAAGTTTACCGTGGAAAAAGTCTGTTTTTGCTCAGGAAAATTCTGCAAACATTCCTGAACGTGTGCACTTCGCCTAACACCAATCACTCGATGAATATGCACCATTTTGCTTGTTTAGTATAATACACCCCATAGTCCTCCATATATTATAATGTGCACCACAGTCCTCCATATTGTAAAGTGCACACCCCATAGTCCTCATATAATATAATGTATCCATAGTCCTCCATATAGTATAATACACTCCTAATAGCCCTCAATATATTAAAATACACTCAGTCATCCATATAGTATAATACACTCCTCATAGTGCTCCATATAGTATAATGCACCGCCATAGTCATCCATGTAGTACAATTCACTTCCCATAGTATAATGCACCCCATAGCTCTTCATATGGTATAATGTATTCCCCATAGTCCTCGATACAGTATAATGCAGCCCACATATAGTATAATGCAGTGACCCTATAGAGCATAATGCAGCCACCCCACAGAGCATAATGCAGCCACTCCACAGAGTATAATGCAACCACCCCACAGAGTATAATCTAAACCCCCATAGAATTGAGCCCCCTTTATAGTATAATGTAGCCCCTCCATAAAATACAATGTAGCCCTACTCATATAGTATAATGCAGCCCCCATAGAATATAATGTAGCCCCCTCATAAAGTATAATGAAGCCCCCATACAATATAATCTAGCCCCTCATAGAATACAATGTAGCCACCTCATAGAGTATGATGCAATCACCCCTCATAGAATATAATAAATATAATACAGCCCCCCATAGAATATAATGTATCCCCGAATAGAATATCATACAGCCTGCCTCCCCAAAGGAATATAACGTAGCCCCCCATAGTATATAACACAGCCACAAAGTATATAACACAGCCACATATATTATATAACACAGCCACCCTATAAAATATATATCCCCCCATAGTATATAACACAGCCCACATAGTGTACAGCGTGGCCCACATAGTATACAGCAGGGCCCACATAGTATACAGCAGGGCCCACATAGTGTACAGCAGGGCCCACATAGTGTACAGCAGGGCCCACATAGTGTACAGCAGGGCCCACATAGTGTACAGCAGGGCCCACATAGTATATAGCAGGGCCCACATAGTGTACAGCAGGGCCCACATAGTGTACAGCAGGGCCCACATAGTGTACAGCAGGGCCCACATAGTGTACAGCAGGGCCCCCATTGTATATTGCAGGGCCCACATTGGATATAGCAGGGCCCCCATAGTATACAGCAGGGCCCACATTGGATATAGCAGGGCCCCTATAGTAGACAGCAGGGCCCCCATTGTATATTGCAGGGCCCCTATAGTAGACATCAGGGCCCCCATTGGATATAGCAGGGCCTCCATAGTATACAGCAGGGTCCACATTGGATATAGCAGTGCCCCTATAGTAGACAGCAGGGCCCCCATTGTATATTGCAGGGCCCCTATAGTAGACAGCAGGGCCCCCATTGTATATTGCAGGGCCCCTATAGTAGACAGCAGGGCCCCCATTGTATATTGCAGGGCCCCTATAGTAGACAGCAGGGCCCCCATTGGATATAGCAGGGCCTCCATAGTATACAGCAGGGCCCCCATTGGATATAGCAGGGCCTCCATAGTATACAGCAGGGCCCCCATTTTACAGCCCTCATCTCTCCTCCCCCCCCAGGAATGTCCACACAGCAGGACAGATTTATAAAAAAAAAAAAAAACACTCCTCACCTCATCCTCGTGCCAGCGCTGCTCCCAGCTCCTGTCTCCTGCTCTGCCCGGCACACAGTGAGCGCGCTGTGTCAGAGGCAGAGCAGGGAATGATGGGAGAGGGAGCGTCAGCTGACGCTCTCTCCTCCATCATCGCTTTGAACTGTGCCGGCAGACGCCGGTATAGTTCAATGCAGCGGCGGGGGGAGTCGGCGCTGGGGGCAGGCGGGCCCCCCTGCCACACAGGGGCCCCCATAGCGGCTGCGTGATGTGCCGCTAGCTGGGGGCCCCTTGAGGTGCAGGGGGAACCTCAAAATGTTGGGGGCCCCCGGGCCCGAGCGCGGACCTGCGTGCTCGGGCGGCGGGCCCCCCCTAATGACCGGGCCCCATACAGCAGTAAGGGTTCTCATGCCCTGATGGCGGCCCTGCCCTCAGAAACCCCTCTAATCTTATTAATATTCCCTGCATGCCTTCTGTCTCTTTCAATTGTGCTCTTTGCAATTCTCGCTCAGTGTGTAATAAACTCCCCTTCATCCATGACTTCTTCCTTTCAATTTCTCTTAACCTTCTACAGTCATGGCCAAACGTTTTGAGAATGACACAAATATTAATTTTTACAAAGTCTACTGCTTCACTTTTTCTAATGGCAATTTGCATATACTCCAGAATGTTATAAAGAGTGATCAGCTTAACAGCAATTACTTGCAAAGTCAATATTTGGCTAGAAAATGAACTTTATCCCCCAAAACACATTTCAACATCATTGCAGCCCTGCCTTAAAAGGACCAGCTAACCTCTTTTCAGTGATTGCTGCATTAACACAGGTGTGGGTGTTGATGAGGACATGGCTGAAGATCAATCTGTCATGATTAAGTAAGAATGATACCACTGGACACTTTAAAAGGAGGCTGGTGCTTGGCATCATTGTTTCTCTTCTGTTAACCATGGTTATCTCTAAAGAAACACGTGCAGTCATCATTGTAATGCACAAAAATGGCCTAACAGGGAAGAGTATCGCAGCTAGAAAGATTCCACCTCAGTCAACAATCTATCGCATCATCAAGAACTTCAAGGAGAGAGGTTCCATTGTTGCCAAAAAGGTTTCAGGGCGCCCAAGAAAGACCAGCAAGCGCCAGGACCGTCTCTTAAAAATGTTTCAGCTGCGGGATCGGGCTACCAGCAGTGCAGAGCTTGCTCAGGAATGGCAGCAGGCAGGTGTGAGTGCATCTGCACGCACTGTGAGGCGGAGACTCTTGGAGCAAGGCCTGGTCTCAAGGAGGGCAGCAAAGAAGCCACTTCTCTCCAGAAAAAACATCATGGACAGACTGATATTCTGCAAAAGGTACAGGCAGTGGACTGCTGAGGACTGGGGTAAAGTTATTTTCTCTGATGAATCCCCTTTTCGATTGTTTGGGACATCAGGAAAACGCCTCATTCGGAGAAGACAAGGTGAGCGCTACCACCAGTCTTGTCTCATGCCAACTGTTAAGCATTCTGAAACCATTCATGTGTGGGGTTGCTTCTCAGCCAGGGAATCGGCTCTCTCACAGTCTTGCCTAAAAACACAGCCATGAATAAAGAATGGTACCAGAATGTCCTCCAAGAGCAACTTCTCCCAACCCTCCAAGAGCAGTTTGGCGATCAACAATGCCTTTTCCAGCATGATGGAGCACCTTGCCATAAAGCAAAGGTGATAACTAAATGGCTCAGGGAACAAAACATAGAGATTTTGGGTCCATGGCCTGGAAACTCCCCAGATCTTAATCCCATTGAGAACTTGTGGTCAATCATCAAGATACGGGTGGACAAACAAAAACCTAAAAATTCTGACAAAATGAAAGCATTGATTGTGCAAGAATGGACTGCTATCAGTCAGGATTTGGTCCAGAAGTTGATTGAGAGCATGCCAGGGAGAATTGCAGAGGTCCTGAAGAAGAAGGGTCATACTGCAAATATTGACTTGCTGCATTAACTCATTCTAACTGTCAATATAAGCTTTTGTTACTCATATGTTTGCAATTATTATATTTCTGTCTGTGATAAAAACATCTGTCAAACACACATAAAAACTAGAGGGCAGTAGATCATGTGAAAATATAATATTTGTGTCATTCTCAAAACTTTTGGCCATGACTGTAGCTTTTACTGAAACATGGATCCAGCAGTCAGACCCCCCGCTGCTGCTGCTCTCTCTTATGGTGGACTACACTTCTCTCATACCCCAAGATCGGACAACAGAGCAGGTGGAGGCATGGGTCTGCACTTATCACCCAAATGTACTTTTCAAGTTATCCCTCAAGTACCCTCACTTGTTTTCCCTTCTTTTGAGGTCCATGCTGTCAGACTCTACATCCCCTTCTCCATGCGAGTTGCAGTGGCGTATCGTCCTCCTGGCCCTTGTCATCAGTTCCTGGATAAATTTGCCACCTGTCTTCCACATTTTCTTTCCTGTGACATCCCCACCCTCATCATGGGTGATTTCAACATCCCCATTGCTCTTCCCCTCTCCCCATCTGCCTCTCACCTTTTATCTCTAACCTCCTCTTTCGGCCTCTTGCAGCATACTAAATCCCCCACGCATGAAGACGGAAACTCCCTCGACTTGGTTTTCTCCCGGCTTTGCTCAGTGGATGATTTCACAAATTCCCCTCTCCCGCTCTCTGACCACAATCTTTTTTCATTCTCTATCAAGAACTGCCATCCCGCTCAGGTCACCCCGACTTTCCACACATATAGAAACATACAAGCCATTAACGCCCAGAAACTTATGAAGAACTTGCAGTCATCGTTGGCCCCTATCTCCTCTCTCTCATGTCCAGATTCTGCACTGAAGCACTACAACGAAACCCTGCAAAGTGCCCTGGATGAAACTATACCTCCTATACAGAGAACAATACGACACAGACGCCGACAACCGTGGCACATGCTGCAAACACGTTTCCCGCAGCGGTGCTCCAGGTGCGCCGAACATCTGTGGAGGAAATCTAATCTATCCGAAGATTTCATACATTACAAGTTTATGCTTAAAACATACAACTCTGCCCTGCACCTCTCCAAACAAACCTATTTCAACACCCTCATCACCTCACTATCTAATAACCCTAAACGTCTCTTTGACACTTTTCACTCCCTACTGAACCCAAAAGTGCAGGCTCCAACAACGGATATCCACGCTGACGATCTGGCCAATTATTTCAAAGAAAAAATTGACCACGTCCGACAGGAAATTATCTCCCAATCCCCTCATACCATGCACTGTCCTCCCTCCCCCACTGCATCCAGCTCACTCTCTGATTTTGATCCAGTCACAAAAGAAGAAGTAATCAGGCTCCTTGCATCTTCTCGCCCTACCACTTGCATCAGTGACCCCATTCCGTCACATCTCCTCCAGTCCCTTTCCCCTGCTGTCACCTCTCACCTATCAAAAATATTCAACCTCTCTCTCTCTTCTGGTATCTTTCCCTCCTCATTTAAACAATCCATCATACAGCCATTACTTAAAAAATCATCCCTCGACTAAAACTGTGCCGCTAACTATAGACCTGTCTCTAATCTTCCCTTCATCTCTAAACTCCTGGAACGCCTGGTCCACACCCGTCTTATTCGCTATTTCTCAGATAACTCTCTTCTCGACCTTCTTCAATCTGGTTTCCGCTCTTTACACTCTACTGAAACTGCCCTCACTAAAGTCTCTAATGATCTTCTAACAGCTAAATCTAATGGTCACTACTTCATGCTAATTCTCTTGGATCTCTCCGCAGCATTCAACACTGTGGACCATCAGCTCCTCCTCACTATGCTCCGCTCCATCGGCCTCAAGGACACCGTTCTCTCCTGGTTCTCCTATCTCTCTGACCGTTCGTTCACTGTATCTTTTTCTGGTTCCTCCTCCTCTCATCTTCCCCTTACTGTTGGGGTTCCTCAAGGATCAGTCCTAGCCCCTCCTCTCTTTGTATACTGCCCCTATTGGACAAACAATCAGTAGATTTGGTTTCCAGTACCATCTCTATGCTGATGACACCCAATTATACACTTCTTCACCCATTATCACTCCTGCCTTTTTAGAAAACACCAGTGATTGTCTTACCGCTGTCTATAACATCATGTCCTCCCTCTATCTGAAACTGAACCTGTCAAAAACGGAACTTCTCGTGTTTCCTCCCTCTACTAACCTACCTTTGCCTGACATTGCCATCTCCGTGTGTGGTTCCACCATTACTCCCCAGCAACATGCCCGCTGTCTTGGGGTCATACTTGATTCCAAGCTTTCATTCACCCCCCACATCCGACCACTGGCTCGCTCTTGTTATTTCCACCTCAAAAACATCTCTAGAATTTGACCTTTTCTTACTTTCGACTCTGCAAAAACTCTTACTGTTTCTCTTATTCATTCTCGTCTGGACTATTGTAACTCTTTACTAATCGGTCTCCCTCTTACCAAACTCTCCCCTCTCCAATCTGTCTTGAATGCTGCAGCCAGGATCATATTCCTCACCAATCTTTATACCAATGCCTCTACCTTGTGCCAGTCATTACACTGGTTACCCATCCACTACAGAATCCAGTACAAACTTATTACCCTCTCCCACAAAGCACTCCATGGCTCAGCACCACCCTACATCTCCTCCCTTGTCTCAGCCTACCATCCTACCCGTGCCCTCCGTTCTGCTAATGACCTGAGGTTAGCATCCTCAATAATCAGAACCTCCCACTCCCGTCTCCAAGACTTTTCACGTGCTGCGCCAATTCTTTGTAATGCACTACCCAGGTTAATACGATTAATCCCCAATCCCCACAGCTTTAAGCGTGCCCTAAAAAACGCATTTGTTCAGACTGGCATACCGCCTCAATGCATTAACCTAACTATCCCTGTTGGCCCATTCAAAAAAATTTTCTACCATAATCAGGTACCTCGTATTATGTTCTCACCCGCTTTATGCATTTAATAGTCCTCTGTGTCTGTACTGTTACATACTTTGGCTGTTAACTAGTTCATGCAGAATTACATGAACACCCGATTCTTACACTATGGCTGGTCCGAACAATGAAAGCAATTGTTATCATCCACCTTTCGTGTCTCCCCTTTTTCCTCATAGATTGTAAGCTTGCGAGCAGGGCCCTCATTCCTCTTGGTATCTACTTTGATCTGTGTTTATTGTTATGCTGTAATGTCTATTGTCTGTACAAGTCCGCTCTATAATGTAAAGTGCTGCGGAATATGTTGGCGCTATAGAAATAAAATTACTATTATTATTAAGTTGAAAAACAGATGGTTTCTACATATGGATAATGATCCTAAACAAATGTTACATAGTTATATATTCAAATTTATTCCAAATATATACAAATTGTTTAGCAGTAGATGTGCTGGATATCGTATTTCAACTTTCTCACTTAATAGTGGTGAGCATGCATGCAGGCTGTGGAGGTCAATTGCATTAATTATTGTTTTCTATTAAACAATTGTACCTGCTGATTCCAGGTCTTTCTGTAGATCTCCACATGTGGTCATTGGCTCTTGGACAACTCTTCTGTCAATTCTTTTCACTCATCTGCCTGAAATCTTGTGGAGAGCACCTGGTCATGGCCGGGTTATGGTAAATGATGTTCTTTCCACTTCTGGATCATTGCCCCAACAGTGCTCACAGTAGTTTAGAAACTATTCTGTAACCAATGCCATCAGCATTATTTGCAACAATAAGGTTGCGATGGTCTTGAGTCTGCTCACTGGTTTTACCCATCATTATATGTTTTTTTGTGTTGCACCTTAGTAATAAGACACCTTTTTATAGGCTATCAGTTGAACCAGCTGATATTATATTTCACTAATTGGCCGGATTGCTTTCTAATTACTGATAGATTTCATCTGGTGTCATGACTTTCCATGATTTTATGTACCTGTTTTTCTTCCTGTGCTCAATACTTTTTCACATTAGCATATAGCATCTGATGCAAGAGCATCATATGCAATAAGCTAATGACACTTATCTGCTGAGAGAGTGAGTTGAGTGTCATGCTACTGTGCCCCAATCCTCTCGCATGAGAAAATCGCAGCCCAGGTGCTGAGGAGACAGAGAAAGTAATTTCTCCATCTCCTCCATTGACGGCATCCCCGGTAATCGCACTGCACTCAGATGACAACCAAGTACAGTCCGATGTTTCCCACGCACCCATAGAGTTATACGGGTGGGTGTGACCCCATTCTCAGATTCTCGGATTGTATTCTCATGCCGAATCAGCATCTGAGCTGCTCCGTAGAATAACATAATGCCGAGTGCTATGTGATGTTTTCTTCGCATAGCCCTCAGCCGTGTTATACACTTGTGTGAGCATAGGGCAGAGTTCTAAGATAATCCAAAATGTCTCCGTTTTGGAATTAGCGATAGCCTAGTTGGCGCCTGCATAATAATTCATTATTTTTTTGTACTTTGGTTTTATTATAACTTTTGTCAGCATTTCGTACACTTTTCTCAGTTTATCTAAAAATCAAAGACCGTTCATTGTATAAATCCTTTAATTCTACTAAGACAGAGTCGCTAGAAATGACACTAAGGCGAAAACTACATATAATCCTATCATAGAGAGAGTTTGTGTAATACAAGTAATAAATTCTTGTAGAGAAAATATGTAAATATACAGGTTGGTAATCTTACATAGCATCATATAATGAGACATCTTTCTGGCCCTCTAGAAAAGCCAAGCACCCCTAGTTTTTGCCTTGCTGACAGTTGGTGCTTGTTTTTCTGCAGTAGCAAATTGCATTGAAGAAACGGCAGTAACAGGTTGCGCAAGGGCTGCAGCAGGGCAGGTGTCCGACGCACGACTCCAGCAGCTGGACACATCGCCTGGGAGAACGCTCCTCTCGGGAGGATACCTCCAGTGACAGCGCCTGAGGGAGGGGAACACAAAATATTTGTAACCAGTACAGGAGCTTTATATAGCTGATAGCCAAAGAAAATTAGGGCTTGCTGCATTTTTTTGCATGATGTTAAAGGGCAAAAAATACTTTGCCATGAAAGTGAGTCTCAAATCTCATGCACATGTTGCTTATTTTTTCCTTCTATTTAAACCACCAAATAGTTTTTAAAGATCCGCATTTCAGCGTTTTTCAACCATTCAGATGAATGAATTAAAAAATGCATAAAAAACTCTGCTGCAAAAACTCAACGTGTGCACATACTCAAACATTTACGTGCCCCTGGGATCTATTGAAAGGTGATCAATCATTCCCTAAAGACTTGCGTCACAATTCATTATTAGTGTTTCTTTTTAAGTCAATCTTCATTGACATTTTTTCAGCCCATTATTCAACATAGCGCACGTGTTTCCTGAATTCTCTGCAAAAATCAAAAAGTTTCTTTATTTTTGTCTAGAGGAAAAAGTCACATGTATCATAAAAATGATGTGTGCTGTAAAAATTGATGGTGTATAAAAAAAAATATCACTCCGGAGTGGGACTGGTGAACGTTTGTGTAAAAGTTTTTAAAAAATAGAAATTGATAAATTGACCTAAAACCTCTGGAAAATAAGTAATATCCCTGGATAGTAGGGCCGTGAGCTGTCCCTGGATAGTAGTGCTACGAGAGCTGTCCTTTGGTAGTAGGGCTAAGAGAACTGCCCCTGGATAGTAGGACTGTGAGCTGTCCTTTAGTAGTAGGGCTAAGAGAGCTGTCCTTTGGTAGTAGGGCTAAGAGAGTTGTCCCTGGGTAGTTGGTGCTAACTGAGAGCTGTCCTTGGGTAGTCGGGATAGGAGCGCTTTCCCCGAGTAGTATGGTTAAAGGGAATCAGTGACCCCTTTGGGCGTACCTAACCTTTTAATATGGGCATATAGGTTCTAGAATTCTTAAAATAGTAATAACTGTATGCCTTCTATGGGCTTTGACTTCTTGTTTCTTCTGCACAGTCTCTGGCACCTGCACAGAAGAAACAAGAAGCCAATGCCCATAGAGGGGCGGAAAAGTAACGTGGAATATCGCAATTGCAGGGCACAGCGAGTGACAACCACTAGACGTCACAGGGCACTGATGGGAGGCGACAGGTAAGCTAATGAAGACCGGAAGCAGCGTTTTCTCCCAGGCACCGCACACCCCAAAGTCTGGAAACATGCATTAAGATAAAGGATTAAAAGATGATTTTTGCACAACAAGAAGATGGATGTGAAGTATATATGAGGTATACAAGTATGACTATTTTATGTATTCTGGAACCTGTGCGCTCATATTAATAGGTTAGGTACATCCAAGGCGGAGAGAGAGAAGAAGAAGAAAAAGAAAAAAATATATATTTTTATGCCAAACCGCTGCTGCAGATCCGCAAAAAGAATTAACATGCTGCGGAAAAGAAAAATGCTGCAAATCCGCGCATATTTTTCTCAGCATGCGCACAGCCATTCTTTATTTTTACATTGAATAACATTGGCTATGCACTACACTTCGGATTTGATGCAATTTCGCTCGTCCAAAAACGCTGTGGAAACGCATCTAAATCCGCAAAGTGTGCACAAACCCTAAGAGATCTTTTCATGGGTAGTAGAGCCAAGACAGCTGTTCTGTCAGGATAGTCCGGATGGTGGATAAGCAGCCACAATCAAGTTTCAAAGAAATTCAAGCTGTCCTGCAGGCTCAGGGTTCAGCAGTGTCAGTGCGAACAATCAATCGACATTTGAATGAAATGAAACACTGCGGCAGGAGACCCAAGAAGACCCAACTGCTGACACAGAGACATAAAAAGCTAGACTGCAGTTTTCCAAAATGTACATGAGTAAGCCAAAATTCTGCTGAGAAAGCGTCTTGTGGACAGATGAAACCAAGATAGAGATTTTTAGTAAAGCACATCATTCTACTGTTTACCGAAAACAGAATGAGGACTACAAAGTATATAACACAGTACCTACAGTCAAATATGGTGGCGTTTCAAAGATGTTTTTGGGGTTGTTTTGCTGCCTCTGGCACTGGGTGCCTTAACTGTGTGTAGGGCATCATGAAATCTGAAGATAACCAACAGATTTTGGGTCGCAGGTCCCAAGCTGGGTTTGCATTCTAGGTCATGGCCCAGCAGGACAATGACCCCAAACATACATCAAGAAGCACACAGAAATGGATGTACACAAAGCACTGGAGAGTTCTGAAGTGGCCAGCAATGAGTCTGGATCTAAATTTCATTGAACACCTTTGGAGAGATCTTAAAATTGCTGTTGGGAGAAGGCACTCTTGAAAAATGAGAGACCTGGAGCAGTTTGCAAAAGAAGAGTGGTCCAAATTCCAGTTGAGGGGTGTAAGAAGCTTGTTGGTGGTTAAAGGAAGTGATTGGCTGCAATTATTTATTGCAAAGGGTGTGCAACTAAATATTAATTTGAGGATCCCAACAATTTTGTCCAGCCCATTTTGGTTTTTTTTTATGTGGAATTATGTCCAATTTGCCTTTTTTTCTCTTTTTTTTGTGTTGTTCCAATACTAACAAAGGAAAAAACACGTGTATAACAAAGCATGTGTAATTGCAATAATTTTCTGGGATAAATACTTCATTTTCTTGAAAAATGTCAAGGTTACCAACACTTGTGGCCATGACTGTAAAATTACATATAACTGTATAGGTCACATATTGTACCAATAAAGTAATCATGTAGGCTTGTCTATTGAGGTGTCCAGTTAGAACGGACATAGTACCTTTGCTGATAGTGAGAAGTTACATAAAAGTGGTCCAAGAGCAGCAGGTGGTTCTTAAAGAAGCACTCCCATCAACATTTTTGTCCTCTTCATAGAATCATAGAATGGTAGAATTGGAAGGGACCTCCTAGGCCATCTGATCCAACCATTTGCTCAATGCAGGAGAAACTAAATCATCCCAGACAGATGTCTGTCCAGCCTCAGCTTGAAGACTTCCACTGAAGGAGAACTCGCCACCTCTCGTCTTGCCTGTTCCACTTGTTGATCACACTTACGGTCATACATTTTTTTCTAATATCTAATCTGTGTCTCCTCCCATTCAGTTTCATCCCATTGCTTCTAGTCTTTCCTTGTGCAAATGAGAATAATGATGATCCCTCTACACTGTGACAGCCCTTGAGATATTTGTAAACAGCTATTTAGTCTCCTCTCAGTCTTCTTTTTTGCAAGCTAAACATTCCCAAATCCTTTAACCATTCCTCATAGGACATGGTTTGCAGACTGGTCACCATTCTGGTGGCTCTTCTCTGAACTTGCTCTACTTTATTAATGTCTTGTTTAAAATGTGGTGCCCAAAACTGGACACAGTATTCTAGATGAGGTCTGGCCAAAGAGGAAAAGAGAGGGATAATGACTTCACGTGATCTAGACTCTTGGCTTCTGTTAATACATCCCAGAACTGTGTTTGCCTTTTTTGCTGCTGCATCACACTGTTGACTCATGTTCAGACTGTGATCTATTAGTATACCCAAGTCTTTTTTCACATGTGCTGTTACTTAGCCCTATTCCTCCCATTCTGTATACGCTTTTTTAATTTTTCTTTCCCAAATATAGGACTTTGCATTTCTTCCTATTAAAATCCATTCTGTTAGTTGCTGCCCACTGTACCAGTTTATTTATATCTTTTTGAATCCTCTCTCTCTCTTCTCTAGTATTAGCTACCCCTCCTAGCTTTGTGTCGTCAGCAAATATTATCAGTTTACCCTCAATTCTTTATCGATATCATTGGTAATGATATTGAACAACACAGGGCCTAGGACAGAGCCTTTTGGTACCCCATTTGAGACATTCTTCCAACTTGATGTGCAGCCGTTTATGACCACTCTTTGGGTCCGATCACTTAACCAGTTTTGTGTCCACCTAACAGTTGCCTTGTCCATTCTATACTTGGTCATTTTTTTCAACAAGGATTGTGTGAGATACTTTGTCAAATGCTTTGCTGAAATCAATATATACTATATCTACAGCATTTCCCTGATCCACCCAGTCAGTGATTCTGTTATAGAAGGAAATGAAGTTAGTCTGATATGACTTATTAGTTACAAACCCATGCTGACTCTGGTTAATCATTTCCAAATATATGTTTTCCAATTTTGGTAAGGCGCAGCCCATCTCTAACAAGTAGTGCATCGTAGCATCCATCTCTAGCAAGTAGTCCATCGTATAGGTAATTCACTCCGTGATCCAAAATCCAAATCCTTGTTGATGGCATCATCAATGTAGCCAGATGTTTACCTCCTGTAGAATCTTGTTCCACCTCCTTGTTTCATGGCCATCCACTGGGAGGATGGATAAGAAGACCACCTGCAATCATCATATTATATGCCACTGTGTACTTACTTTTGCTCATTTTGCCTTTCTACCTAGCTAATTCTTCTCTTTTCCATTAGGTCTATGACATCACGTGATCAAAAACTCTATGTAGAAACAGGAAGTCTCTTTTCCCTGCAAAAGTCATCACTGCAAAAGTCCCTGACATGGGAGGAGGGCGCGGCTGGGTCAGGAGTTGAAGAGGAGGATGATTCAAGCAGGGGCAAGATGCAGTGGGGAAAATAAGTATCTGATACACTGCCGATTTTGCAAGTTTTCTCACCTTCAAAGAATGGAGAGGTCTGTAATTTTTAACGTAGGTAGACGTCAACTGTGAGAGAGACAGAATCTTAAAAAAAATCCAGAAATTCACATTATTTGATTTTTACATAATGAATTTCCATTTTATATCATGACATAACTATTTGATGCAGTAGCATAACAGAACTTAATAATTGGTACATAAATAATCCCAATATACATATGTGGGGATCTGTTAACAATTTCACTCCATGCATCCTTTCTATCAAGGAGTTGACCTCATTCCAAAAGTAGCCTCTCTGTCTACATTTCCACATCTTATAATTCAAATCTGCCTCATCCATCCCACACCTAGTTTATTTTCCATCATGGAGATAGCCTATCTTATGTAAAAAGATTGGAGTTTTGTGCGCTCTGTGAATTAAATATACTTGATAGAGCCTTTGGGCCTCACAGGGAGAAAATTTGAGAACAGTTTCTACAATCGCTTTCCATTGCTCCATCGATATAGGGCCTACATCTGCCATTCAGCTTTAATTGTCAGAGGGTGATTATCCAGTTGAGTTGACAATAGATACTAATATATGGTAGAAATTAAATCCTTTGTATGATCTGTAGAATCAATAGTATCTATTACTAGGTACTGACACTTATTCCAAAGGATTTAAACTTTTCTACAATTTGTAACGGAGATTGTTCCACTATTGGAGAATGGGGCAGAGGATGTACTGTCATCAGGACAGATTTTTTTCCCAAATAATTGATAAACGTGACAACCTTCTGAATCTGTTATGATTGACGTTATTGGACTGATTGAGGATGACTCACTCGCACCTATATTTCTCCACATTTATACCCAGTAAAATCTCTTGACTCTCTTAGGCGACACGCAAAGAGTTCAATGGCCAGGGCAAAGAGAAAGGGCCACAAAGGACATCCTTGTCTAGTGCCCCTATGTAATTTCAGTCTCAGAGAGTTGGCCACTCACTTTTATTTTAGCAACTGGGGAGTGTTTTAACAGTTGGGTTAAAGCAATGTTGTAGGGACCAAAGTTCATATTTTTCAAAACCGCCCACAGGTAACTCCACTCTACACTATGTAGTGCAGCGGGGTTGGTGCAGTGTGATAGACAGGCAGTGACCACAGTAAACTTCCGAAACAAAAGTCTCTTTAATGTTCAGAGTACTCACAAAGTAGAAAACAAAAGGATATCCTTCGAATCACAGCCGGGAAACAAGATAGTTCGTCAGATTGCAGCCAATAAACACGTCAGTCCACCTCCGAGACCGGTTGCCGTGGGTGACTGCACCACTGTGTACACTGTGGGTGCCAGGCCTTTCAGCTACCTTGGCTGTTTGGCTTCGCTTGCCTGTGTTGCATCACACAGGTGAAGCTCTGCAGAGCCTTCTGCTCTGCACTCTTGCAAAAACAAAACTGACACTGACCCTGACACACCCAAACCCTTTACTTCAGGGTTTTTAACTGGAATCTGTGGCCTTGATCCACGTGGAAACCCTGTCCGGGGAGGAAACGGAATGCCCACTACCATGCTGTAGTCTGTTTAAAAATAAAAGCCCAGCAGGTTTTCTTAAATCTGCCCTGGACCAATAGCATGTCCAACTCACTTTTATTTCTGCATTGCAATCACAGCTACGCCTGTGACTGCAATGCACTCCCATGGCCTCAATACGCCTCCGTGCACATTCTGAGGGAGGACACATAGCGACCCACACATGTGACACCGGTCACTGCCTCACAACTTTCAAATGGTTTGGCCGTGTTCAATGACATAACCGCCCTTGTGCGATCGTCCTTTGAGCTCATTTGGAGGTTGAAGAATAGACGTCTCAGATTTATAGCGGTTGATGCATTTGGCATGAATCCAGAGTGATCCCCATGCTCTTCTTCTCTAATAACTTTAATCAATCTATTGGCTAAAACCTTAGCTAGTAGTTTACTATCTACTAGGATTACAGTGATTGGCCTATATGAGTCAGATTTGGACATATCTTTCCCAGAATTCTCTTGGGAGACCATCGGCACCTGGTGCTTTCTCATTTTCCAATGTTTGTATTGCATCATCTTGTTCCTTCAAATCCAAGCGCTGATCCAAAGCCTCCCTTGTAGCTCCAGACAGCCTTGGAAGAGCAATTCCATCTAGGTAAGAGGTGATATATTCCTCGAAAGCATTTGTCTTAGCTTTGTATATGTTTGTATAATAAAAATGGAGAAGTTTAATAACCTCATCAGTGTCCGTAACCCCTCATTTTCTAATAATTGTGCCAACAGTTGTCTTCTCACCAAGTTGCTTGCCTATTGTCCTGTAGCCCATCCCAGCCTTGTGCAGGCCTACAATTATGCCCCTGGTGTCCTTAGACAGCTCTTTGGTCTTGGCCATGGTGGAGAGGTTGGAGGGTGTGCACAGGTGTCTTTTATACAGGTAACGGATTTAAACAGGTGCAGTTAATACAGGTAATGAGTGCAGAGTAGGAGGGCTTCTCAAAAAAAAACTAACAGGTTTGTGAGAGCCAGAATTCTTGCAGGTTGGTAGGTGATCAAACACTTATTTCATGCAATAAAATCCTATTTACTTATTTAAAAATCATACAATGTAATTTTCTGGATTTTAATTTTAGATTATGTATCTCACAGGTGAAGTGTGCCTATGATAAAAATTACAGACCTCTCCGATCTTTGTAGGTGGAAAACTTGCAAAATCTATAGTGTATCAAATACTTATTTTCCCCACTGTATTTCCTGTTTCTACTAAGAGCAGAGAAAAGAGAAGAATTTACAGGGTTGAAAGGCAAAATGAGCAATTGTAAATACACGCTACCATATAATATAATGATTGCAATACATTAAAAAACTTTGATAGGAGAGCTTCTTTAAACTACACTGTGACCATTCTTGGCTGATATAACGTAGAAGGCCATTGTGTGAGCTGGACATATAGTTTTCAGAATGTGATCTATCAATTTACTAGTAAATGAAACTTAGGAACTTAGTTTTTAGACCATACAGTAGATGTATCTACTGTTTGTAGATCAATGTTCTTAAATTCTTTTTGCTGCTTACCCTCGGGTCCACCATGCCATAGTCTTCCATCAGACTCTCTTCAGCAGCCCCGGTATCCATTCTAAAGACTTCTGATCTTGCAAAGTTTGCTAAAAAGAGGAGATACAATACTTACCCCATTATAAAGTGGCATGTAAAAGTTTGGACACCCCGGGTGAAAATTACTGTTATTGTGAACAGTTAAGCAACTTAATGATAAAGTTATCTCTAAAAGGCCTTAAGTTAAAGATACAAAACCTACAAGAAACAACATGATCATACACCCTGCTTTAACTAAATAAGTAAAAAAGTAAAAGTGCATTAAAATAACATAGGGTTCTGAGTAAACACTGATTTTGGTCAAAAAAGCATTCAAACCATCCTACCATAATATCCAGCTCAAAGAAGAGGGGCCTTATACACATTGAGGTCAATATTAGACGTCTTAGGACCATCCCAAACTGGGTCACATTGCCAATGGTGGAATGGCTTTTAAGCTTTTTTTTATCACAACAGTGTTTACTAAGAGCCCTATGAATAAATAATATTATATATATATATATATATATATATATATATATTAAATTACAAAAAGCAAAATGGGTCGATGCAAAAATCTGGACACCCTTGGAGATTTCTGTGGTCAGATAACTATAAAGTAAACTATCAAATAAAGGCTAAGTGATGCAAATTTCCCAGCTGTATAAAAGCCCAGCCTCTTCTAACCTTGTGCCAAAAAACAGTAGCCATGGGTTTTTTCTAAGCAGTTGACTAGCATTCAGAAAATAAAATGACGGAGGCCCACAAAGCAGGAGAAGATAGCAAAGATTTTTTCAGTTGCCCTTTTCTCAGTTCGAAACTTAATTAAGAAATGGCAGTTAACAGGAACATTGGAGGTTAAGACAAGGTCTGGAAGACCAATCAAAATTTCAGTGAGAGTCAAATCAGAACCCTTGCTTGACTGCAAAAGACTTTCAGAAACATTTAGTTGAGTCTGGAGTTGTGTTACATTGTTCTACTGTTCAGAGACACCTTCCTTCATGGAAGAGTCACAGAAGAAAACCTCTCCTGCATCCTCACCATAAATTCAGCATCACAAGTATGCAAAAAAACTCCTATACAAGCCTGATGCATTTTGGAAACAAGTCCTGTGGACCGATAAGGTTAAAATAGAACTCTTTGGTCACAATGATCAAAGGTATGTGTGGAGAAAAAAAGGCACAGAATTTCAGGAAAAGAACAGCTCGCTAACCATTAAGCACTGGGGTTGCTCAATAATGCTTTGGGGTTGTGTTGCACATTTCACTTATAGCTGTAAGAATGGATTCAATGAAATTTCAACAAATTCTTGATGCAAACATAACACTATCTGTAAAAAGCTGAAGTTGAAGAGAGGATGGCTTCTACAAATGGATAATGATCCTAAACACACGTCAAAATCCACAATAGACGACCTCAAAAGGCGCAAGCTGAAGGTTTTTTAATGGCCCTCACAGTCCCCTGATCTGAACATCATTGAGAATCTGTGGCTAGACCTCAAAATAGCAGTGCATGCAAGACGACCCAGGAATCTCACAGAACTGGAAGAATATTCCAAGAAACAATGGATGAAAATCCCTCAAACAAGAATTGAAAGACTCTCGGCTGGCTAAAAAAAGAATTTACAAGCTGAGATACTTGCAAAAGAAGATGCTACTAGGTACTAATCATGCAGGATGTCAAAACTTTTGCATCGGCCCTTTTTCCTTTTTGTAATTCTTAAAATGTAAGGTAAAAAATTGTGGTAAATGCAAAAAAGTTCATTTTTTTCTCATTAATGTACACTCTGCACCCCATCTTGATTGAAAAAAACAGAAATGTAGAAATTTTTAAAATTTATTAAAAAAGAAAAACTGAAATATCACATGGTCATAAGTATTCAGACCCTTTGCTCAGACACTCATATTTAAGTCACATGCTGTCCATTTCCTTGTGATCCTCCCTTGAGATGGTTCTACTCCTTCATTGGAGTCCAGCTGTGTTTTATTAAACTGATAGAACTTGATTTGTAAAGGCACACACCTGTCTATATAAGACCTCACAGTGCATGTCAGACCAAATGAGAATCATGAGGTCAAAGGAACTGGCTGAGGAGCTCAGAGACAGAATTGTGGCAAGGTACAGATCTGGCCAAGGTTACAAAAGAATTTCTGCAGTATTCAAGGTTCCTAAGAGCAAAGTGGCTTCCATAATCCTTAAATGAAAGAAGATGGGACCACCAGAAGTCTTCCTAGACCGGGCCGTCCAGCCAAACTGAGCAATCGTGGGAGAAGAGCCTTGGTGAGAGAGGTAAAGAAGAACCCCAAAATCTCTGTGGCTGAGCTCAGCAGATTCAGTAGGGAGATGGGAGAAAGTTCCGCAAAGTCAACTATCGCTGCAGCCCTCCACCAGTCGGGCCTTTATGGCAGAGTGGCCCAACAGAAGCCTCTCCTCAGTGCCAGACATATGAAAGCCCATAAAGAGTTTGCTAAAAAATACATGAAGGACTCCAAGACTATGAGAAATAAGATTCTCTGGTCTGATGAGGACAAGATAGAACTTTTTGGTAATAATTCTAAGCGATATGTGTGGAGAAATCCAGGCACTGCTCATCACCTGCCCAGTACAATCCCAACAGTGAAACATGGTGGTGGCAGCATCATGCTATGGGGGTGTTTTTCAGCTGCAGGGACAGGATGACTAGTTACAATTGAAGGAAACATGAATGCGGCCAAGTACAGAGATATCCTGGATGAAAACCTCTTCCAGAGTGCTCTGGACTTCAGACTTGGCCGAAGGTTCACCTTCCAACAAGACAACGATCCTAAGCACACAGCTAAAATAGCAAAGGAGTGGCTTCAGAACAACTCTGTGACCATTCTTGACTGGCCCAGCCAGAGCCCTGACCTAAACCCAGTTGAACATCTCTGGAGAGACCTGAAAATGGCTGTCCAACAATGTTCACCATCCAACCTGATGAAACTGGAGAGGATCTGTAAGAAAGAATGGCAGAGGATCCCCAAATCCAGGAGTGAAAAACTTGTTGCATCATTCCCAAGAAGACTCATGGCTGTACTAGCTCAAAAGGTGCTTCTACTCAATACTGAGCAAAGGGTCTGAATACTTATGACCATGTGATATTTCAGTTTTTCTTTTTTACTAAATTTGCAAAAATTTCTACTTATGTTTTTTTCAGTCAAGATGGGTGTGCAGAGTGTACATTAATGAGAAAAAAATTATTATTTTTTTTTAAATTAACTAAATGACTGCTATAAAACAAAAAGTGAAAAATTTAAAGGGGTCCGAATACTTTCCGTACCCACTGCATATATGGAAAATAGAGAGAAATAAGTGCTCAAAGGGTGATATTGAACGGTACGGGTGACAATGGAGTTATTGAGTTGCTGATCTGAAAATGTTGTGATTGTCACAACTCCAGTAATTGCCCATGAACATTGCAGCAGCTGCAGTCTCATTGGTAGGTGAACCCTCTTTTGCATATCGATTAGTAGAGAAAGGAGATTGATGTTTCAATGCAGACTGCACTGCTGTAGAGAGGAAACGCTTCCAGAATGGTAATAGTACTTTTTATTTGTAAGCCTTTTGTGCTGGCAATTTTTTAAAAAACAAACTTCATAGAGCAACGTTCTACGTACAGCAGTTTGTAGTTCTAGCCGTTTGTTTCTGAAAAAGTGCAAGCATGAAATATGTAAAAATAAAAACTAAGAAATTTCTACTTCCATTCTGGAACTGCTTCCTCTCTACAGCAGCACGGTCTACTTCAGAACATTAATCTCTATTAGAGGATCTAAGTTGTAATTCTTACACATTGCTACTTCTCCCCTGGTTCCATAGTGCCCTGTGCCGAGCGATGTACTTAAGGGATCTGTCAGCACAGAATGACTGTTCAAGCCAAGTACAGGCGCTCGGTGCTTCATGGCGGCCACTCACCTTCCCACCTGCTTGTTTCCCATCTATCTCCGCCCCTGAGGGGCTCCATCAGAGATGTCATTTAAAGAAGAGAGGGGTATGTAAATGATTGGCACCATGTTCCACCAACTTGGTTTCAACAGTCATTCTGTGCTGGACACATTCCCTTCAAAGAGGACCTGTCACTTGCCATAGACCCCTGTTTTCCTGATCCTTGTTTTTCTTTCGTTCCTGCACCTCTCTATTCCTGAGATATGCTTCCTTCTCCCCTGTATGTAATTCTGGTCTTTTTAGCCAAGTAGACATAGTCATCAAACCTTCTCTGTGGACATCTTCTTGAGGACCACGTCCAGTTGACTATAAATATTGATATACAGGAAAGAGGGGGAACATCTCAGGAATGAAGAGGTGCAATACCAACTAAGAAACAATGCCGAATTCAGGAGAACATTTACACCAGGTTAAAAAAAATCCTATTTATGTCAAGGAACAGGTTCTCCACTAGATGCTAGTGGGAGACCCAAAGCTCCCAAATATTCCTATTGTAATCCAATACAATATTGTCATCCATACAAATATATAATAATATTCAAATCAAAATAATGAAAATTCAGTATAATAAGTTTTTGAATTCTCTATCACAGGATGAACACCAGCAAAGGGAAGTAAATCATCCGTATTACCTCTGCTGGGACTTATCGGCAGTATGTGGAACTGGCGGTTCATATATAGTCAGGAAGAGGAGCCCAAATACAAATTGTCTTCTTTTAGGGACACAAGACAGACGAGTCCTACCTGGCATAAGTAACCCGGACTCCTTGACTTCATGCAGTAATCCTGGGTAGCTATATTGTCCGGTATTTGCACCAGAGTTGATGTCTTCAAGCCTCCCCTTGCTGGAGTCCGAGCTCAGTATGGCCTGAATTGCCTGAACCATAGCCACACAAAGCAGGACGGTATTAAACATCATGATTGACGATATCTATATAAATGTAAAAAATATGCACAATCTAGTTCAGATGGCTTTAAATAAATGAATGTAAATATCTGTACAAAACACAGAAGAGCCATGCCTACTGCCCCCTAGTGGGCATATACCCTGCTGGGGAATGGAGAAACAACAGGAAAGTTATTTGTAGACATAACATGACGGGTGATCTTCCTTTACACTGAATCTAATATTTACCTGTAAATCTACTTTTATAATTCTGTACTGATTTTTCATTATTTTTATATATTTTTTGGTTTAATGGGAGCCCATCAGCACAGATTGACTGTTCAAACTAAGGACAGGAGCTCGGTGCACCCATGTCTGGCCATACTGTTCAGTGCCCCTTCCCACCTGCTTGATTTTCATCTATCGCTGCACTTCTCTGGCTCTATAAAGCCAGACCTGTCAATCAAAGAAGAGGGGGCAGAGATAAAGGGAAAACAGGCAGGTGGGACGGCGGCACATCTAGTGCGCGCATAAGCTCCTTGATTCTTAAAGGGGCAGAATGCGCACTTTGGAAATGCCCCCAGCCAATAACTAGGAGGCATCACAAATATAAGGCACACTCCCCTGCTTGGAGATACCTGAGTAATGTTCCCCTATTTAGTAGTGTTGTGCAACCAGTAAGTTGCTTAGTCCCTGTATCCTGTGTTGTTGGAGTCTGAACCTTTTCCTGTATCCCATGTTGTGTAGTCCTGAACCCTGAAGCCGCACCTGTGGTACCAGAACCTTGAGGCCACACCTGCATTACCTGAATCCTGACACCTCTCCAGGGATACGTGAACCCTGAAGCCACACCTGTAGCACCTGAATCCTGACACCACTCCAGCGATATATGAATTCTGACACTGCACCTGTGGTTCTTGAACCTGACACCACTCCTGGGTACCTGAACCCTGACACTGCACCTGCGGTACTTGAGCCTGACACTGCTTCTGGGTACCTGAACCCTGACACTGCACCTGCGGTACTTGAGCCTGACACTGCTTCTGGGTACCTGAACCCTGACACTGCACCTGCGGTACTTGAGCCTGACACCACTCCTGGGTACCTGAACCCTGACACTGCAACTGTGGTACTTGAGCCTGACTCTGCTCCTGTGTACCTGAACCCTGACACTGCACCTGTGGTACTTGAGCCTGACACTGCTCCTGGGTTCCTCAACCCTGACACCGCTCCTGGGTTCCTGAACCCTGACACTGCATTACTTGAGCTTGACACCGCTCTTGGGTACCTGAACCCTGACATTGCACCTGTGGTACCTGAGCCTGACAATGCTTTTGTGGCACCTGAACTTTGATGCTGCTCTGGTGGAACTTGAGCCTGACACTGCTTCTGTGGTACCTGAGCTTGACTCTGCTCCTGCGGTAACTGAACCCCGGTGCTGCTTCTGCGATACCCGAGCCTTGAGCTGCACCGGTGGTACCTGAGCCTGAAGCCACATGAGCGATACCTGAACCTGAGGCCGCTCCCGTAGTCCCCCAACCTGTAACTATTCCGGCAGTACTAAAACCATTACCAGTGACTGTCCTGGTTAGGGTTCCAGAGTCCGTACTGTCGTAGCCTGTTCTGGCATCTGAATTCATTCCTGCTGGTGATTCCGAGTCTGTGTCTGTGCTGCTCGGTGACCAAAAACTTGTGTTGTCTGAACAGTGTCTGAATCCTGTCCTGTCAGAGACTCTGAACCTGTGTCTGTGTCTGCGATCCTGACCCATGGGGTCAGCAGTTGTTGTACCGGGGACTGCCTAGGAATGATACCCGGTGGCTACCTGCAGCTCAAGTCTAACTCCACCATCATGAGCTCTAGCGAAAACCAGGTAGCCATCTAACATTGCGTCTTATAGGTTCCTAGGTGAGCCCGGCCTGCGGCACAGTGGGTCAACGATCCACGTGTGTAACATCAGGTCTCTCTATACTTCCCTGCCGGCTCTTCAAACTATGTTTTCTCTGAAACAGCCCAGCATTTCACAGTAAAATGCTCCTGGTTATTGGTTGCAGTCACATAAATCTAATGACAGGTTCCCTTTAATTAACACATCATGCATTTTTTTTAACAGATGGAATTATATAAGGAATATTTCTAATGGGAAAATGCAACAAACCACCCCAAAAAATGTCATACCTGTGCCTTGCTTGTGTAAAAAAAAGTAAGATATTTTCCAGTTTTATGAAGAAAAAAAACCTTAAAGAGAATCTGTTAGCAGAATTTCACCGCCCAAACTATTTATATGCATATATATCTCTTACACAGACAAGTCCAGTGATACCTTTACATGGCCAGTCCGTTCTTACATTACTGAGAGATCAGCGCTTGCACTGATAAGCAAATGAGGCTGAAGGGCTATTTGTAGAGCTGAAGCCTCTGTCACTCCAGCTCTATTCCACATCCAGAACCAACTCCTCCTGATTAACTGACGGCTTTTTAGCATGAAGTCACACAGAATAAAGGCTGTCAGTCAAGTAGCAGTAGATGGTGCTGAGAGGGGGATAGAGCCGGAGTGACGGAGGCTTCAGATCTACAAATAGCCCTTCAGCCTCATTTGCTTATCAGTTCAACCACTGATTTCTCAGTAATGGAGGAACACACCGGCCATGTAAAGGTATCGCTAGACTTGTCTGTGAAAGAGCTACATGTGCATATAAATGTTTTTTTTTGGGGGGCGGTGAAATTCTGCAGACAGATTCCGTTTAACCATTAGGGAACTTTTTAAAATACTTCATATTTCAATTCCTTCCCATTTTTGGTAAAATGTGCTTTGTATAAGTGAGGTGTACTATCTTAATTCTTCTATCAGGCTCTCATAGTGTATAACAACATCAAATATATGGTCAATTCCCCTACTGGAACTTGAAAAAATGAATGAATAAATCGCCTTCATCTTATACCCAAAATCCTTTGTCCAAAAATATTAAACAGTTAAGAATGTAGAAATAATTGGTTTGACCACAACGGTAATAATTTGTACAGTAAACACTGGAAAGAAATATAAAAAAAATGCAAAAATTAAAATCTCTGTGATTATTTTATGGTGATTTTATTGTACTTAAATGATAAACGTAAAAGTGTATAGTTTTGGTAATGATAAAATTGTGCTAACCAGTAGATTGAAGTGAACATGTTGCTGCACATTGAACTCTGTGAATTAGTATTATATTATTATTATATTATAGTATATTATTATTATATATATATGTATATTATTATTATTATAGTTTTATATTAATTGTGAAATCTCTGTCTTTCATTTCTCCCCCACATCAGACAAAGAATATGGTCAGCTTTGACATGACAAAATGATTTTTACATATTAGTGTGATAAAGTTTATTACTGCTTCTATCCTGCACTACTTCACTATTCAGATGCTTTCCCTCCTTTCTACAGCCTGTTTTTTCTGCCCTCCCTGAAACTGTACGTGCTTTCTACACAGTTCAGATTGTGGAGATCTGTGTGCAAACTTTTCTCTCCCTGTTCTCTCTAACACTGAGAGAAGGATGGTCAGAATAGAGAGAGAAGACGCTCTTGACAGATTTTTAAGATTGTTGCAAAGCGCTCAGCTCAAAGAGAGCCTGTCATCAGGAAGAGGCATGTTAAGCTAAAGGTGTGGGCATAAAGGCGCTGTTATACTGATTTACTAGGTACTTTCAGTGTCGAAATCCGCAGCCTGGTCGTTGTTTAATGATCAATAGAAGTTTAGGTGCATTGTGGGACTGTGGGTAGGGTCTTCGGCTTCGCCACGGCCCCTCCGCTGCCTCTTGTGTCCACATGTTCTGGCTGTTCTAAATTTTGCGATAGCGCCATCCTAATAGCGATCGGCGCTGGCGCACATTAATCTCGTGGTGAGTTTCAGGAAAGTGGTGCTGGCGTTGGCGCATGCGCAGATTTAGATCTCAACGACAGATCTCAATCTATGCATGCACCACTCCCGGTGCCATTTTACTGAATCACACCACAAGATCAATGTGCACAAGCGCCGCTCGCTGTTAGGATGGCGCCATATTTAATACAGTAAGAGCATACAGACCCCAGAGTCAGCAGAGGGGCCCTGGAGGAGCCGAAGACCCTTAAATCAGCTGAGAGGAGTTCAGAAAAAGACAGATAAAAAGGTTACAAACTCCCTTTCAGAACGTCTTAGCGACCAACTGGCGGATTCTCAGTTAACTCATTTGCAGACAGCAATAGACACTGCAACACGGATGCTTTATAAGGCAAACGGTGCAACATTTTTAGTGAAATACAATTGGAAAAATCATTTTTAGCACCAATTATGTGCATTTTGGGGAAACAAAAATGTCCCCTATGGCGGACAGCTTCAATAGTAACACGGTGATTCGCCTAGCATTTCCTTTAAAACACCATGCCTTTAATTTTTGATTATATAAAGAGAAGAGAACATACTGGAGAATGAGAAAACATGTATTTAGTAATCATAGTCACTTACATGCACAGTGCAGTCACCAGGTAAAGCCAAAAGATGATGGTATAGACGAGCACAAGACACTTATATAGGGAGAGAACGTCGGTCTATTGTGGTGACGTGTGTGGACAACAACGAGTAGGAGGACGCTACTTAATGGCAAACTGCGGAGCAGATTAAGGAGTCATTTATAAACTCCACTCAGAACTCATAATATTCATTACTTGTCATTTATGGTAAAAGCTCCCTTATCCTGATTGCATTTGCTGTCACTGTCAGTTGACCACATACCGCTTCATTTGGTCCTTAGTTTGTTTTGACTTTGTGATGGATGTAGACGCGAGAACATTTGTACCTACAGATCTATGGGCATAGCCTACAGTTCTTAAAGGGAATCTATCACCAGATTTTTGCCATGACATTTCAGAGCAGAATAATGAATACTATTTGTTAGTTATATACGGAGATGGCTACTCGTAGTTTGCGCCTGTTCACACCTGGTTTCTGTTTGGAAGTGACGGACAGTCTTCGATATTTATACCCATTTACTGTTAGAGGAGTCTGGCCAGAAGTGGTTTTCGACATGGACACAAAGCCAAGTGACTCAGCTATGAAAAAGAACATAGGAACTGGGGTGCTGAGAAATGGCAGCAGGTGATCTGGACTGATGCGTTGAAATTTGAAACATTTGGCTGCAACGGAAGCAAGCGAAGAGCTGGAGAATGGCATAATAATGAGATTCTCAAACTCTGGGGCGGGTCTGTGGGCAGGGCTGTGGCCGGCCGGTGGGAAGGGCTGTTTCCAGGGCTGTGGGTGGCCGGTCGGCAGGGCTGTGGGTAGCTGGTGGGTGGGGCTGTTGGCAGGGATGTGGGTGGCCATTGGGCAGGGCTGTGGGCATCGGGAGGGTGTGGCTATGGGCGGGGCTTTTTCCGGTGCTCCACTTACATATTCATCAGTTTGGCTTATGACAGGTCACTGATCCCTCTCTGACCTGCCCCCTATTTTACATATCGCATAGAATATTGTGTGGAAAAAAAATTAACATTCATCAGGCAAGCACCTGTGCTGTGGCGTGATACAATGGATAATATGGGGAGAAAAAAAATACCTTCATCAAAATGGCGCCAGCGGCCGTGCCTGCGCAGTAGCATCTATCAGATCGCCGACAGATGCTACTGCACAGGCGCCATTTTGATGGAGCCAAATTTTTTTTTCTAGCACAATGGCACCAGCACCTGTGCAGTAGCATCTATCACATTCCATCATATGATGCTACAGCTCCCAGATGATGAATGTTATTTTTTTGCTGAGTCTTGCCTCTTCTTCTGCTTTCAGATAAGATATTTTCTGTTTTTGTTTTTGTGCTTACCATTTGCATATTTCTCTGCATTTCTGTGAGGTTAGCCAGGTTCCCCCCCCCCCCGGGGGGCTTGGGCTCCTCTCAGTTCCTCTGGAGCCATTGTTATTTGTTCATTTGCCTTTTCCAGTTTTTTCAGTGGCTGCGGCTTAGTTTTGTTACACCAGAGAACTGATTTAGGTGGTAGAGGTCGTGTGATCTCAGGTGTTTTTGCAATCAGTAGCGTTGGCATTTTTTAGAGTTTTTATGGATTGCAGTGAGTATCCTTTCTATCCTTTTCTGTCTAGGCAGATTGGGCCCCAGCGTTTGCTCATACTATTTTCTGTCTGTGTCTGTATTTCCTCTTGTCTAACCGCCATTACATGTTTGGGGGCTTCCTATGTTCTTTGGGGATCTGCTCCGGGGCAGATAGCTTTCTCTTTCTATCTTTAGGTGTAGTTAATCTCTCAGGCTGTGACGAGGCGTCTAGGACCAACGTAGGAACGCTCCACGGCTGCCTTTAGTTGTGGTGGTTAGTCAGGGTACTGCAGTCCAATAGATTCCAACCTCTCTGGTGTATTGCCGTTTTTGCCTGCTCTCCTCAGCTACCGAAACATAACAGGGGCAAGCAACTTAAGGATCAGTAAGCCCATATAGATGCATATGTGAGCAGAGCACCACATAAAGCCCCGCCCACAGTCCCACCCAAAGCCCCACCCCAAAGCACGAGAATCTCATTAACTGAAAACTGAAAATAAAGATTAAACAACAACCACAAGACGAATTTCATCACCAGGTATCATTTTAATCAGTATAACGGCGCCGACCTGACACTGTCTGTAGGTGTCACGCGGTCTTATGATATGTGTATGATGTCAGTAAACTATTCTTAAAAGAACAACACTCTATACAACATATAGATTAGCAACATCAGCATGTAAATATAGAATAGATTTACCTGACACGATATCCGTTGAACTCAGGGTTAATCTTGAGGACTTGATACACTGTCACAGGAAAGAGAGGACCGGGGTCTAACCTGACCCTAAACTGGGGTCCTAACTAATCCCTCACCTTGGAGGTACTGATAATGGTTCAGAGGTCCAAGTCTCCAGCCTAACCCTGTCTCCTATCAGTCCCTGAACCCTGTAATCAGTCCTAAGAAGGATTCTGATTACCACCAAAGGGATATGGGCTGATCTCTGCTAAATACACAGATTAGACATATAAGACAGACTGGAGAAAACACAGACTTGCATACACACTCAAACACAGAAGGAACATAAATGATCTGGGATATTAAACTCTAAGCAAGGTGAGCTTAAAACAACTAAGGAGCTCTTTAACTTAAGTCTATACAGATACAATCCTATCTGTGGTCTGCATGAAGAATTTCACTGGCAACTCCCAACACAGACAACCAGAGATTTAAAGGAAACCAATCAACAAATAATTAATTGCAGCCGGGAGAAAACTGCACCCAGTCCCAGAACTGAGCACAGACAGAATTAACTCCCTAACTGCCAAACACAAAGAAACAGCAACTCAGCTGTGAGAAGTCAGAATGTGCAACCGCGACGATCTTCGTGGCGATGCACACATGACAGTACCCCCCCTTCTACGAGGGGCCTCCGGACCCTCAGGGCCAGGTTTGCCCGGGTGAGTTCTGTGGAAGGTCCGCACCAAACGATCTGCGTTAATGTCAGACGCAGGAACCCACGTCCTCTCCTCTGGACCATACCCCTTCCAATGCACCAAGTACTGAAGGGACCGGCGATTCAGACGTGAGTCAATGATCTTTGACACTTGAAACTCCAAGTTACCATTGACCACCACTGGAGGAGGAGGTAGAGGTGATGGTATGACTGGTGCCACGTACCTCTTAAGTAATGACTTGTGGAACACATTATGAATTTTAAACGTAGGAGGGAGGTCCAGACGAAATGCCACAGGATTAATTATGGAACTGATCCTGTACGGCCCGATGAATCTGGGGCCCAGCTTCCAGGAGGGAACTTTAAGTTTTATATTCCTGGTAGACAACCATACCAGATCGTTCACATTAAGATCTGGACCAGAAACTCTCCTCCTATCAGCCATACGTTTATAACGGTTCCCCATAGCACTCAGATTATTCAATACACCTCTCCACACTGAAGCAAGTGACGACGAGAAACGCTCCTCCTCAGGAACCCCAGAAGGGCCCCCCCCATTGAATGTACAAAACTGGGGATGAAAACCATATGCCCCAAAAAACGGGGACTTACCAGTGTACTCGCTCCGCCTGTTGTTAAGAGCGAACTCTGCCAGAGGCAAGAAAGAAGACCAGTCCTCCTGGTTCTCTGAGACAAAACACCGAAGATAAGTCTCTAGGCTTTGATTCAGACGCTCTGTCTGACCATTGGTCTGCGGATGAAAAGCCGAGGAAAATGACAATTGCATCCCCCGACGTAAACAAAATGCCCTCCAAAACTTGGACACAAACTGAGACCCCCTATCTGACACCACATCAGAAGGCAACCCATGAAGTCTCACAATCTCCCCAATGAACACCTGCGCCAGAGTTTTAGCATTAGGGAGGGCAGGAAGAGCAATGAAATGTGCCATCTTACTGAACCTGTCAACAACCACCAGTATGACAGTCTTCCCTGACAGTAAAAAATTTGTCTCGCCCACCAGTGAACCTGTCCGGGAGAGCTACTTAGGTTCAAATCTGGTTTGCTCCGAGGGAGACAAAACTTTGGACTTAATGTCCGTCAGCTCCATGGATAATCCCTGCAACTGCAGAGCCAGCTGGGCTACTGGATCCATGGCAACTGGGAATAATTTTATGGCCAGTGAAAATGTCACGCGGTCTTATGATATGTGTATGATGTCAGTAAACTATTCTTAAAAGAACAACACTCTATACAACATATAGATTAGCAACATCAGCATGTAAATATAGAATAGATTTACCTGACACGATATCCGTTGAACTCAGGGTTAATCTTGAGGACTTGATACACTGTCACAGGAAAGAGGAGGACCGGGGTCTAACCTGACCCTAAACTGGGGTCCTAACTAATCCCTCACCTTGGAGGTACTGATAATGGTTCAGAGGTCCAAGTCTCCAGCCTAACCCTGTCTCCTATCAGTCCCTGAACCCTGTAATCATCCTAAGAAGGATTCTGATTACCACCAAAGGGATATGGGCTGATCTCTGCTAAATACACAGATTAGACATATAAGACAGACTGGAGAAAACACAGACTTGCAACACACTCAAACACAGAAGGAACATAAATGATCTGGGATATTAAACTCTAAGCAAGGTGAGCTTAAAACAACTAAGGAGCTCTTTAACTTAAGTCTATACAGATACAATCCTATCTGTGGTCTGCATGAAGAATTTCACTGGCAACTCCCAACACAGACAACCAGAGATTTAAAGGAAACCAATCAACAAATAATTAATTGCAGCCGGGAGAAAACTGCACCCAGTCCCAGAACTGAGCACAGACAGAATTAACTCCCTAACTGCCAAACACAAAGAAACAGCAACTCAGCTGTGAGAAGTCAGAATGTGCAACCGCGACGATCTTCGTGGCGATGCACACATGACAGTAGGCTACTGTGCACAATCCTGCTGACAGGTTTCCTTTAAGGTATATACAGTGGGGAAAATAAGTATTTGATACACTGTAGATTTTGCAAGTTTTCCCACCTACAAAGAATGGAGAGGTCTGTAATTTTTATCGCAGGTACACTTCAACTGTGACAGACCGAATCCAAAAATGAAAACCCGAAAATCACATTGTATGGTTTTTTCATACCGTAATTAAATAGATTTTTATTGCATGAACTAAGAATTTGATCACCTACCATATTGATGGGACAATGGATGGTGCCATGTATCGCAAGATTTTGGCCAACAATCTTCTTCCCACAGTAAGAGCATTGAAGATGGGCCGTGGCTGGGTCTTCCAGCATGACAATGACAAGAAACACAGCCAGTGCAAGTAAGGAGTGGCTCAGTAAGAAGCATTTCAAGGTCCTGGAGTGGCCTAGCCAGTCTCCAGACCTGAACCCAATACAGAGGCGTATCCGGGGGGCAGCCGGGGCATGTGCCCCGGGCGCAGCCAGCATAGGGGCGCAGTCGGGCCGCCTAATGCGGCGGTCCGCAGTGTCTCCCCCGCGGCTGCATTCTGCCGCCCCCGGCATGGGAGTCGGCGGTTCCCTGTGCCGGCTGTCAAGTTGACAGGCGGCGCAGAGAAGCTGCTGCGTGCCGGCTCCCAGGGATTAATTGTACTGGCGTCTATACAGACGCCAGTATAACTGAAGCTCTGACCGCCGGGTCAGAGTGACGCCAGCAGCGTGATCAGGTCATGTGATCACGCTGCTGACATCACTCGTCAGCAACGCCCAAAAGGAGGAACATTGGTGGTAAGTGTGCTCCACTGGAGCTGAAGAAACCACCGAAGATTAATGGGGGGACATAATGTATGGGGGGGATTTAGAGTGGGGATGGGGGGGTACTTTGTGTGGGGGATTTGGAGTGGGGATGGGGTTACTTTGTGTGGGGGATTTGGAGTGCGGATGGGGAGTACTTTGTGTGGGGGGATTTGGAGTGGGGATGGGGGAGTACTTTATGTGTGGGGGGATTTGGAGTGGGGATGGGGGGTACTTTGTGTGGGGGATTTGGAGTGGGGATGGGGGATACTTAATGTGTGTCGGGGATTTGGAGTTGGGATTGGGTACTTAATGTGTGGGGGATTTGGCGTGGGGATGGGGGGATTTAATGTGTGGGGATTTGGCATGGGGATGGGGGGATTTAATGTGTGTGGGGGATTTGGCGAGGGGATGGGGGATTTGGAGTGGGGATGGGGGGATGTAATGAGTGTGGGGGATTTGGAGTGGGAATGGGGATGCAATGTGTGGGGGGATTTGGAGTGGGGATGGGGCATTTAATGTGTGTGGGGGGATTTGGAGTGGGGATGAGGGGAATTTAATGTGTGTGGGGGGATTTGGAGTGGGGATGGGGGCATTTAATGTGTGTGGGGGGATTTGGAGTGGGGATGGGGCATTTATTGTGTGTGGGGGATTTGGAGTGGGGATGGGGGGATTTAATGTGTGTGGGGGATTTGAGGACACTGAAGAGTATGTATGAGGGCATGTATAGGAAACAGTATGGGGGTGGGTGCAGACAGTATGGGAAGCGAACATATTGACTCTCACCACTCATGTCCTCCATCTCCTTGTTGTCACCTCCAACGCTCTTTTGCCATGCAGGCTGTGCTCTTGCCTCACGATTACTGTGTGTCATCATAACTGATGATATGTCTTCCCCAGCTCCTTACCTCTCGTGCTGGGACAAAAATGGCGCCGGTCGCTCTCTGACTATGCACTTCCTGCATGTCCAACTCATCCTCTTTCTGGGCCAGACTCCTGATGCAACCGCCACGTCACACTTCACTGTTGGAGGCTCAACCTTCAGTCACGCCCCCTTCCATAGTAATCTTCCATGCAGTAGCCCACATTTCACACTGCACCACGCCTTCATCCGGAATGTACCTCCTATTCTCGGCTGACCTCCGATCACTGGGCCCATCCTTCTTTGGGCAGTTACTTGTGGGGGCTGAACATCTTTTTGAGCTCTCGGTTGCCGTCTACGCCCACGATAGGCATTTCTTCTCTTTACTGCCACTGTCGCCATCTTGGAATCCATGTTTCGGGCCGCCATCTTGGGCCTCATGAATTCCGATGCTCTTCCATCTGCGGCATGTGCCATATCTTTCCCGCTATCTTTGTGCGAGGTAGTCGCATCATGGCGCCTACGCCAAGTGTAATGCAGGTGCCTGGATGCAACGTACAGAGATCACGAGGCGGAAACAGCCAAAGGTTGATATATTGGTATTTTTATACAACGTTAGCTTTTAAACAATTAGTGTTAGTAAATATGCAATTTAACAATATAGAGAATTATAACAGATTATGAACAAGCTAGAAAGTCTCTCAGTACTTAACATTAGTGGTGTGCCCAGTTGTTATGTTATGGTAGCTGAGGAGACAGGAGCAAAAACCGCATAGGCAGCCCAACACCAAAGAGGTTGGAAACTGAAAGGTTGCAGACCCCTAAACTAACCGCACAACTAGAAGCAGCGGTGGAGTGTAAATACTGTGGTCCTAGACGCCTCGGCACAGCCGGAGAGATAGCTATCCCTGAAGATGGAAAGAGGAAAGTTAACTGCCCCGGAGAAGACCCCCAAAGCCCCCAAACATATAATGGCGGTTAGACAAGATGAAAACACGAACACAGACAGAAAATAGACTGAGCAAACGCTGGGGCCCAAAACTGTCTAGATAGGACAGCACAGGAGAGAATACAGTCTGCAACCCAGAAAAACCCTAGGAAAAACTCCAAGACTTCTGAATCCAAAAACACTGAGACCACACTGTCTTGACCACCTATATCAGATCTCTGGTGTGGACACGTAGCTACCCAGCAGTAAAATATCACAAGAACTGAGCAAATGAACAAATACAAAAAACAAATGGATACCAGCCAAAGCCCCCAAAGGGGACCCGGCTGAAGACAAAAAGCAATGCAGCAAAAAGCAAGGAATTCAAACCACAGTAAAAAAAACTGAAAGAGACTTATCTGAATGCAAGCAGGAGACAGCAGAAAAGCAAGCTGAATTCCAACCTAGACCAGGAAGAACAATTGATCACCGGCGAGGATCATGGGAGGTCAGCTCACTTATATCAGGCCAGTCAGTATCGCCTGACAACCACTCGTCAGCTGCAGGTGTAGGACTCTTAGTGTTCCACATAGGTTCAATACTCTCAGCAACCACCAGAAGGAGCTTCAGCTCCGAAGTCGTCTCCAATACTTTCACAACAGTACCCCCCCTTGAGGAGGGTCACCGAACCCTCACTTGTGCCACCAGGACGATCAGGATGAGCTTGGTGATAGGCACGGACCAGTCTTTCAGCATGAATGTCAGAAGCAAACACCCAAGAATTGTCCTCCTGACCATAGCCTTTCCACTTCACCAAGTACTGGAGTCTCCCCCTGGCCAAACGAGAATCCAATATCTTCTCAACCACATACTCCAAATTGCCCTCAACCAAAACAGGATCAGAAGGCGCAGCCATAGGAACCACTGGCTCGACAAACCTCTTCAATAAAGATTTGTGAAATACGTTGTGAATCTTGAACGTTCCTGGAAGAAGCAAACGGAAGGAAATGAGATTAATAATCTCCACGATCTTATAAGGTCCAATAAACCTTGGCTTAAATTTTTGAGATGCAACCTTCATAGGGATATTTTTTGAGGACAACCAAACCAAGTCCCCCACTTTAAATCGAGGACCATCAGTCCTACGTCGGTTGGCAAACCGCTGGGCCTTCTCCTAAGAGAGGGACAACTTATCCACTACTTGATCCCAAATCTGTTGTATTCTCTCCACAATAGAGTCAACACCAGGACAGACAGAAGCCTCCACCTGCCCTGAAGAAAATCGAGGATGAAACCTGAAATTGCAGAAAAATGGAGACATTAAGGTGGCAGAACTAGCCCTATTATTCAAAGCAAACTCAGCCAAGGGCAAAAAGGAGACCCAGTCATCTTGATCAGCAGATTCAAAACATCTCAAATAAGTCTCCAAGATCTGGTTTGTTCTCTCAGTCTGTCCATTGGTCTGAGGGTGGAACGCAGAGGAAAAAGACAGCTGAACTCCCAGTTTGGAACAAAATGTCCTCCAAAATCTGGACACAAACTAGACTTCTCTGTCAGACACAATGTTCTCTGGAATGCCGTGCAACCGAAACACCTGTTGAAAAAATAAGGGCACCAACTCAGAGGAGGATAGCAACTTAGGTAGTGGCACAAGATGTATCATCTTGGAAAACCTATCACAGATCACCCAAATAATGGTCATTCTTTGAGAGACAGGGAGGTCGGAAATAAAATCCATACAGATATGGTCCATGGCCTCTTGGGCACAGGCAATGGCATTAACAAACCACTAGAGCGAGAGCAAGGTTTGGACCGAGAACAAGTCCCACAGGACTGCACAAAGTCCCTGACATCACGAGACAAAGTGGGCCACCAAAAGGACCGACTCACCAAATCTCTGGTACCAAAAATACCAGGATGGCCGACCAACGTGGAGCAATGAATCTCGGACATCACATTCTTCCTCCACTGGTCTGGGACAAACAATTTCCCAGCAGGGCAACAATCAGGTTTATCCTCCTGAAATTTCTCCAAAGCCAGTCTCAAATTGGGCAATACAGCGGAAAGAACCACACCCTCCTTCAGAATAACAGCAGACTCATTTACCTCAGGAGAAGCCAGGAAGAAACTCCTCGAGAGGGCATCCGCCTTAACATTCTTAGTGCCCGGGAGAAAAGAGACCACAAAATTAAAACGTATGAAAAACAAGGCCCACCTGGCCTGTCTAGGATTAAGTCGCTTGGCTGATTCAAGATAAACCAGGTTCTTATGATCCGTGAGGACCACCACCTGATGTTTGGCTCCTTCCAGCCAATGTCTCCACTCCTCAAAAGCCCACTTCATGGCCAATAACTCCCTATTACCCACATCATAGTTACGTTCAGCTGAGGAAAATTTTAGAGAAAAAAAGGCACAAAGGTTACTCTAAGAGGTCTCCGGATCCCTTTGGGACAAAATGGCTCCTGCACCAATCTCAGAAGCATCAACCTCCACCTGAAATGGTAGAGAAACATCAGGTTGGCAGAAGTGAATCTCCACTTAAGCTCCTGAAACGCAGAAAATGCCTCAGGAGACCAATTCACTACATCAGAATCCTTCTTGGTCAAATCAGTCAGTGGTTTCACAATACCAGAGAAATTAGCTATAAATTTACGATAAAAATTAGTAAAACCCAAAAATCTCGGAAGAGCCTTCAATGTAGTAGGTTGAACCCAATCACAAATGGCCTGAACTTTGACCGGGTCCATTTCAATAACAGACGGAGACAAAATGAATCCCAGAAATGAAACCTTCTGTACGCCGAAAAGACATTTTGATCCCTTCACATACAATGCGTTTTCTCTCAAAATCCGGAATACAGTCCAAACATGTTCCTCATGAGAATCCCAGTCATTGGAAAAAATCAAGATATCGCCCAAATAAACGATCAGAAATTTATCCACAAAATCCCGGAAAATATTATAAAGGATTGGAAGACGGAAGGGGCATTAGTGAGCCCAAAAGGCATCACTAGGTACTCAAAATGCCCCTCTGGGGTATTAAACTGTTATGATTTGGTAGCTGAGGAGAGCAGGCAAAAACGGCAATACACCAGAGAGGTTGGAATCTACTGAATTGCAGTACCCTGACTAACCACCACAACTAAAGACAGCCGTGGAGCGTTCCTACGTTGGTCCTAGACGCCTCGTCACAGCCTGAGAGGTTAACTACACCTAAAGATAGAAAGAGGAAAGCTATCTGCCCCGGAGCAGATCCCCAAAGAACATAGGAAGCCCCCAAACATGTAATGGTGGTTAGACAAGAGGAAATACAGACACAGACAGAAAATAGTATGAGCAAACGTTGGGGCCCAAACTACCTGGACAGAAAAGGATAGGAAGGACACTTACTGCAATCCAAAAAAAACCCTAAAAAAAAACAACTCTACTAATTGCAAAAACACCTGAGATCACACGACCTCTACCACCTAAATTAGTTCTCTGGTGTCACAAAACTAAGCCGCAGCCACTGAAAAAACTGGAAAAGGCAAATGAACAAATAACAGTGGCTCAGATAAACTGAGAGGAGCACAAGCCCCGGAGGGGACCTGGCTGACCTCCACAGAAGTGCAGGGAACAATGCAAAAAGCAAGCACAAAAATAAAAGCAGAAAATATCTTATCTGATAGCAGAAGATGCAGGCAAGACTCAGCAAACTTCCAAGTGAACCAGGAACCACAGTTGAGACAAGAATAATTGATCACCAGCAACCATGATGGGAGGGAACCTCCCTTATATAAGACCAGTCTGTAACTCCTGATTGCCAATCCTCATTGAATGGTTCAGTACTGTTTGTAACCACCAGAGGGAGCTTCTGCTCAGAATTCATTTCTAACACATTCACAACAGTACCCCCCCCTTGAGGAGGGGTCACCGAACCCTCATTTGGGCAACCAGGTTGGTCAGGATGAGCTCAATGATAGGCACGGATAAGTCTCCTAGCATGGATGTCCGAAGCAAACACCCAAGAATTGTCCTCCTGAACATAACCTCTCCACTTAACCAAATACTGGAGTTTCCGTCTAGAAAAACGAGAATCCAATATTTTCTCAACCACATACTCCAGATTGCCCTCAACCAAAACAGGGTCAGGAGGTGCAGCCATAGGAACCACTGGCTCGACAAACCTCTTCAATAAGGACTTGTGGAACACGTTATGGATCTTAAATGTCCCTGGAAGAAGCAAACGAAAGGAAACAGGATTAAGAATCTCCAAGATCTTATAAGGTCCAATGAACCTAGGCTTAAACTTAGGAGATGCAACTCTCATAGGGATATTTCTTGAGGACAACCAGACCAAGTCCCCCACTTCAAACCGAGGACCATCAGTCCTATGCCGGTTGGCAAACCGTTGGGCCCTCTCCCTGAGAGAGGGACAACCTCTCCACTACCTGGTCCCAAATCTGCTGCATACGCTCCACAACAGAGTCAACACCCGGACAGACAGAAGCCTCCGTCTGTCCCGAAGAAAATCGAGGGTGAAACCCAAAATTGCAGAAAAATGGAGACATCAAAGTGGCAGAGCTAGCCCTATTATTAAAAGCAAACTCAGCCAAAGGCAAAAAAGAGACCCAGTCATCTTGATCAGCAGACACAAAGCATCTCAGATAAGTCTCCAATGTCTGGTTTGTTCTCTCAGTTTGTCCATTGGTCTGAGGATGAAAAGCCGAGGAGAAAGACAATTGAACACCAAGTTTAGAACAAAAAGTCCTCCAAAATCTGGAAACAAACTGGACTCCTCTGTCAGACACAATGTTCTCAGGAATGCCGTGTAACCGAACCACTTGCTGAAGGAACAAAGGCACCAATTCGGAGGAGGAAGGCAACTTAGGTAATGGCACATCATTTTGGAAAACCTATCACAAATCACCCAGATAACGGTCATTCTCTGAGAAACAGGGAGGTCGGAAATGAAATCCATAGAGATATGGGTCCATGGTCTCTTGGGCACAGGCAATGGCATCAACAAACCACTAGAGCGAGAGCAAGTCCCGCAGGACTGCACAAATTTCCTGACGTCACGAGACAAAGTAGGCCACCAAAAGGACCGACTAACCAAGTCTCTGGTACCAAAAATTCCAGGATAACCGGCCAACGCGGAACAATGAATCTCAGACATCACACTCTTTTTCCACCGGTCTGGGACAAACAATTTCCCAATAGGGCAGCGCTGGGTTTATCCTCCTGACACCCTTCCAGAGCCAGTCTCAAATTGGGCGAGATGGCGGAAAGAACTACACCCTCTTTCAAAATAACAGCAGGATCAGATAACTCAGGAGAGTCCGCAAGGAAACTCCTCGAGAGGGCATCCGCCTTAACATTCTTAGTGCCAGGAAGAAAGAAAACCACAAAATTAAAACGTGTGAAAAACAAGGCCCACCTGGCCTGTCTAGGATTAAGTCGCTTGGCAGATTCCAGATAAACCAGATTCTTATGGTCCGTGAGGACCACCACCTGATGTTTGGCTCCCTCCAGCCAATGTCTCCACTCTTCAAAAGCCCACTTCATGGCCAATAACTCCCGATTACCCACGTCATAATTACGTTCAGTTGGAGAAAATTTTCGAGAGAAAAAGGCACAAGGGTTACTTTTAGAGGTCTCTGGATCTCTTTGGGACAAAACGGCACCTGCCCCAATTTCAGAGGCATCAACCTCCACCTGAAATGGCAGAGAAACATCATGCTGCCGTAGAACAGGAGCAGAAGTGAATCTCTGCTTAAGTTCCTGAAACGCAGAGACTGCCTCAGGAGGCCAATTCACCACATCAGAACCCTTTTTGGTCAAATCAGTCAATGGTTTAACAATAACAGAGAAATTACCAATAAATTTATGATAAAAATTGGCAAAACCCAAGAATCTCTGAAGAGCCTTTAATGAAGTAGGTTGGACCCAATCACAGATGGCCTGAACCTTGACAGGGTCCATTTCAATAACAGATGGAGACAAAATGAATCCCAGAAATGAGATCCTCTGTACGCCAAAAAGACACTTTGATCCCTTCACATATAGAGCATTCTCTCTCAAAATCTGGAACACAGTCCGAACATGTTTCACATGAGAGTCCCAGTCATTGGAAAAAATCAAGATATCATCCAAATAAACAATCAGAAATTTATCCACAAAATCCCTGAAAATGTCATTCATGAAGGACTGGAAGACGGAAGGAGCATTAGTGAGCCCAAAGGGCATCACTAGGTACTCAAAATGCCCCTCTGGGGTATTAAACGCCGTCTTCCATTCATCCCCATGCTTAATGCGAATAAGGTTATACGCCCCCCTGAGGTCAAGCTTGGTAAACCAAGTAGCACTTTTCACCCTGGAAAACAGGTCAGAAATCAAGGGTAACGGATATTGATATTTCACAGTGATATTGTTCAAGAGACGATAATCAATACACGGTCTTAATGAACCATCCTTTTTGGCCACAAAGAAAAAACCGGCACCCAAGGGTGAAGAGGATGGTCTGATATGACCCTTCTCCAATGACTCCTTGATATAAGACCGCATAGCGTCATGTTCAGGTACAGACAAGTTAAAAAGGCGACCTTTAGGGAATTTATTACCAGGCACTAATTCAATAGCGCAGTCATAGCTCCTATGGGGGGCAAGGATGCAGATTTACTTTCGCTAAACACATCAGAAAAATCAGTCAAAAAGTCAGGAACATCCTGAGCCTGGGGAGAGGCAGAAAAAACAGGACTGTTGGCATTAACACATTGGCAGCCCCAACTGGTCACAGACACAGATTTCCAATCCAAAACAGGATTATGAGACTGTAACCAAGGAAAACCCAGTAAAATAATGTCATGCAGATTATACAGCACCAAAAATTTGCAACTCTCCTGATGATCAGGTTCAACCCTCTTTATCACCTGAGTAGAGAACTGGGGTTTATTCTCAGCCAAAGGGGTAGAATCAATCCCCAGTAGGGGAATAGACTTCCGTAGGGGTATCAAGGGAAACCCACAATGTTTAGCAAAATCAAAATCCATCAGGTTAATAGCTGCTCCCGAATCAACAAAATCCTGAGCAGAAAATGTGGACAGGGAGCAAATCAGGGTAACAGTCAACAGAAATTTAGTCTGAACACTACCCAAGACAACCGAGCGTGCAAAACGTCTTCCCCGCTTAGGGCAGACTGAAATAGCATGAGAGGCGTCACCACAGTAGAAACATAACCCATTGCGTTTTCGAAACTCATGACGCTGTGCCCCAGAAGCCACTCTATCACACTGCATGGATTCAGAAGCTGGTTCACAAGGCAACACTATTCCACGCATACCTCTACGCTCACGCAAACGTCTGTCAATTTGAATCGCTAATGACATAGAATCATTGAGACCAGAGGGAGCAGGGAAACCCACCATAACATCTTTTACATTCTCTGACAGACCCTTCCGAAAAAGGGCTGCCAAAGCATCATCATTCCATTTGGTCAGGACTGCCCACTTTCGGAATTTCTGACAGTACAATTCAGCGTCCTCAAGCCCCTGATTTAATGCCAACAAGGTTTTTTCAGCTTGATCAGTGACATTAGGTTCATCATACAATAACCCCAGAGCCAGAAAAAATGCATCAACATTACTCAAAACAGGGTCCCCAGGTGTCAGGGAAAAAGCCCAATCCTGAGGATTGCCGCGCAGGAGAGAGATGACAATTTGAACCTGCTGTGCTGCGTTCCCTGAGGACTTAGGTTTTAAGGCAAAAAACAACTTACAGTTATTTTTGAAATTCAGAAATTTAGCTCGATCCCCCAAAAATAAATCTGGCATGGGGATCCTAGGTTCCACAACCGGCAACCTAGCAAGATAGGTAGCAATACTCCGAACTTCAGTGGCAAGCTGATCCACACGGCCAGACAACTGTGCAAACTCCATTGAGAGAAAAAAAAAATCCTCCTCAGCAACCAGAGAAAAAGAGGGGAAAAAAAATGCAACAATCAGAAAAAAAAAAAAAATCTCTGACAACTCTGACAACTTTCTTCTTTCCACACTTTTTTTTTTTTTTTCCCTTCTGTGAGTACCATATAATTTTCAGTTTAGGCCGGTGATACTGTTATGATTTGGTAGCTGAGGAGAGCAGGCAAAAACGGCAATACACCAGAGAGGTTGGAATCTACTGGATTGCAGTACCCTGACTAACCACCACAACTAAAGACAGCCGTGGAGCGTTCCTACGTTGGTCCTAGACGCCTCGTCACAGCCTGAGAGGTTAACTACACCTAAAGATAGAAAGAGGAAAGCTATCTGCCCCGGAGCAGATCCCCAAAGAACATAAGAAGCCCCCAAACATGTAATGGTGGTTAGACAAGAGGAAATACAGACACAGACAGAAAATAGTATGAGCAAACGTTGGGCCCAAACTACCTGGACAGAAAAGGATAGGAAGGACACTTACTGCAATCCAAAAAAAACCCTAAATAAAACCAACTCTACGAATTGCAAAAACACCTGAGATCACACGACCTCTACCACCTAAATTAGTTCTCTGGTGTCACAAAACTAAGCCGCAGCCACTGAAAAAACTGGAAAAGGCAAATGAACAAATAACAGTGGCTCAGATAAACTGAGAGGAGCACAAGCCCCCGGAGGGGACCTGGCTGACCTCCACAGAAGTGCAGGGAACAATGCAAAAAGCAAGCACAAAAATAAAAGCAGAAAATATCTTATCTGATAGCAGAAGATGCAGGCAAGACTCAGCAAGCTTCCAAGTGAACCAGGAACCACAGTTGAGACAAGAACAATTGATCACCGGCAACCATGATGGGAGGGAATCTCCCTTATATAAGACCAGTCTGTAACTCCTGATTGCCAATCCTCATTGAATGGTTCAGTACTGTTTGTAACCACCAGAGGGAGCTTCTGCTCAGAATTCATTTCTAACACATTCACAACATTAATACGCCCCCTGAGGTCAAGCTTGGTAAACCAACAAGCACCCTTCACTCTGGAAAATAGGTCAGAAATCAAGGGTAACGGATATTGATATTTAACAGTGATCTTATTCAGGAGACTATAATCAATACACGGCCTGAATGAACCATCCTTCTTGGCCACAAAGAAAAAGCCGGTGCCCAAGGGTGAAGAGGATGGTCTGATATGACCCTTCTCCAAAGACTCTTTGATATAAGATCGCATAGCCTCATGCTCAGGTACAGATAAATTAAAGAGCCGACCCTTGGGAAATTTACAACCGGGTACTAAGTCAATAGCGCAATCCTAACTCCTATGAGGAGGTAAGGATGCAGACTTACTGTCACTAAACACATCAGAAAAATCAGTCAAATAGTCAGGGACATCTTGAGACTGGGGGGAGGCAGAAAAAACATCTTGAGACTGGGGGGGGGGGCAGAAAAAACAGGAGTGTCAGCACGAACACATTGACAACCCCAACAGGTCACAGACACAAATTTCCAATCCAAAATAGGATTGTGAGTCTGTAACCAAGGAAAACCCAGTACAATAATGTCATGTAAATTATGTAACACCAAAAATTTGCAATTCTCTTGGTGGTCCGGGTCAACCCGCATTATCACCTGGGTAGAAAACTGGGGTTTATTTTCCGCCAAGGGGGTAGAATCAATGCCCAGCAAAGGAATAGACTTCCGCAGGGGTATCATAGGAAAACCACAACGTTTGGCAAAATCAAAATCCATCAGGTTTATAGCTGCCCCTGAATCAAGAAAAGCCTGAGCTGAAAATGTGGACATAGAGCAAATCAAGGTAACAGTCAACAGAAATTTAGTCTGAACACTACCCAAAACAACTGAGCGCGCAAAACGTCTTCCCCGCTTGGGGCAGATGGAAATAGCATGAGAAGCGTCACCACAATAGTAGCACAACTTATTACGCTTACGAAATTCATGACGCTGTGCCCCAGAAGTCACTCTATCACACTGCATGGGCTCAGGGGCTGGCCCGCAAGACATCACAATCTCATGCATATTTCCACACTCGGGCAGACGTCTGTCAACTTGAATAGCTAATGACATACAGTCATTGAGACCAGAGGGGACAGGAAATCCCACCATAACGTCCTTTACATTCTCTGCCAGACACTTCTGAAAAAGAGCTGCCAGATCATCATCATTCCATTTGGTCAGGACTGCCCACTTTCTGAATTTATGACAATACAGCTCAGTGGCTTCATGACCCTGATTCAATGCCAACAAGGTTTTTTCAGCTTGATCAGTGACATTAGGTTCATCGTACAATAACCCCAGAGCCTGAAAAAACACATCAACATCATTCAAAACAGGATCCCCAGGTGTCAGGGAAAAGGCCCAATCCTGAGGGTCATCGCGCAACAGGGAGATGACAATTTGAACCTGCTGCGCTGCGTTCCCTGAGGATTTAGGCTTCAAAGCAAAAAACAACTTACAGTTATTTTTAAAATTCAAAAACTTAGACCGATCCCCCAAAAATAAATCCAGCAGAGGGATCCTAGGTTCCACAGCAGGCAACCCAGCAAGATAGATAGCAATACTCCGAACTTCAGCAGCAAGCTGCTCCACACGATCGGACAAATGCTTGACCTCCATTGCGGAAAAAATTCCTCCTCAGCCCCCAGAGAAAAAAGAGGGAAAAAATGTAACAGACAAAAAAAAAATTTCTGACAACTCTGACAACTGTTTTTTTTTTTTTTTTACTATTTTTTCCCTTCTGCTGAGTACCATTGAATTTCAGTATGGCCAGTGATTCTGTTATGTTATGGTAGCTGAGGAGACAGAAGCAAAAAACTGCATAGGCAGCCCAACACCAAAGAGATTGGAAAACGATAGGTTGCAGACCCCTAAACTAACCGCACAACTAGAAGCAGCCGTGGAGTGTACCTACGGTGGTCCTAGACTCCTCGGCACAGCCGGAGAGATAGCTATCCCTGAAGATGGAAAGAGGAAAGCTAACTGCCCCGGAGAAGACCCCCCAAAGAATAGGAAGCCCCCAAACATATAATGGCGGTTAGACAAGATGAAAACACGAACACAGACAGAAAATAGAATGAGCAAACGCTGGGGCCCAAAACTGCCTAGATAGGCCAGCACAGGAGAGAATACTGTCTGCAACCCAGAAAAACCCTAGGAAAAACTCCAACACTTCTGAATCCAAAAACACTGAGACCACACTGTCTCGACCACCTATATCAGATCTCTGGTGTGGACACGTAGCTACCCAGCAGTAAAATATCACAAGAACTGAGCAAATGAACAAATACAAAAAACAAATGGATACCAGCCAAAGCCCCCAAAGGGGACCCAGCTGAAGACAAAAAGCAATGCAGCAAAAAGCAAGTAATTCAAACCACAGTAAAAAAAACTGAAAGAGACTTATCTGAATGCAAGCAGGAGACAGCAGAAAAGCAAGCTGAATTCCAACCTAGACCAGGAAGAACAATTGATCACCAGCGAGGACCATGGGAGGTCAGCTCACTTATATCAGGCCAGTAAGTGTCACCTGACAACCACTTGTCAGCTGCAGGTGTAGGACTCTTGGTGTTCCACATAGGTTCAATACCCTCAGCAACCACCAGAGGGAGCTTCAGCTCCAAAGTCGTCTCCAATACGTTCACAACACCCAGTCTTGGGAAACACCATGTGAGTTCTCACTTCCAGCTATCACCTACAGTTTTGGGGTCGGCTGGGGCTAGGATTACAGGTTGGGAGGGGGCCGGTTGGTGCGTGGGAGGCTCAACGAGCTTTAATAGACTACGTCAGGAAGAGACTTGCGGCTTAGTGGGAAAACCTGGTGACACCCATTAGAGCCAAATCTTCAAGTGAGAACTCACGTTTTTTCTCCCAAGTCTGGGCGCACCACTAACATTAAGTACTGAGAGACATTCTAGCTTGTTCATAACCTGTTATAATTCTCTATATTATTAAATTGAATATTTAGTAACCCTAATTATTTAGAAGTTATCATTGTATAAAAATACAATATACCAACCCCTGGCTGTTTCCGCCTCGTGATCTCTGTACCTTGCATCCAGGCACCTGCATTACAACGGCAAAATGATTCTGAGAGTTATTAGTGTGTATGTCCTCCACATGCCTGCATGCACTCCTGCCTATGTCAGGACATGCTCCTGATGAGACTGCAGTTGATGATCTCGGGGATTCTCTCACAAAACTGGTTCAGTGCATCAGTGATCTACTGGTCTGTGTTTGGTGCTATGATTCACTGATTCATAATGAGATTTTCTTTTGGAGAATGTGAGGGCTAGACAATATTATCTGTGTCTGCCTTCCAGAAACTGCTTACACACTCTGGCTACGTGAGGCTGGGCATTACTGTACACCAGGAAGGAATCCAGGGCCCACTGCACCAGTGTAAGGTCTGACAGTGGATCTGATGAATTCATCCCGGGACCTAACAGCAGTCAAGGTACCATTTGCTATCAAGTGGATATTTGTGCAACCTCCAAAGTTATTCTCCCCCAGACCTTCACTAACCCGAAACTTAACCAGTCATTGACCCTGTTCTCATTTGTGAAGACAATGAAGAAGCAGTGGCAGACTATGCCTATTGAGTCTTCAGGATGCAGGGCTATAAGCACAGGTCCACAACATGTTGGGCCCTTATGTCACCATTATGGAGCTTGTGTGTGACAGTTTGGTTTGAAATGTGGGCACAATGAGGTCGAGGTAGTTTTGCAAGGCTGTTAAGGAGCTCCTCCTGTTCTTCCTTTCACAACTGATCAGATACTGGTCCTACCCTTGGGTTCATGCTATTCTATAGCCCTTTCCTGTGTTTCTCATGTAACAGTCTATATCCTGATATCTGTTCAGTGCTCTTGAAACTGTGCTGGGAGACTCTGCAAACCTTGCCTCAGAACATATAGATGTGCCATTTTGAGGGAACTGGACTACCTGTGCAACCTGAATGGGCTGCAGGTACTGCCTTATAGTACAGTAGTGAGAAGGACTCTTGCAGAAAACAAAATGGGAGAAGAATTATCCAGGAAGGATAAGAAGATTGGACCTGTCTGAGTCCACCACCTCCTAAACCTTCCCTTTTTGGAGGTTGTTTTGCTGTTGCCTCCAGGGCTCTGTTCTCACTTTCACTTGCGCCAAAGCAGGTGATATTTATTCACAGTCACAGTTATTTCCTAACTGGACAAGCTGATATCCCTGAAGTTTCCTTGACTGGGGTTAAGACAAATTCAAATGTCCGTGTCCACGTACGAACTACAATGCGGCTGTCCCTGTCCTGAACTTGACAACCTGATGTATGCCTATGAAGCTGTCAAACTCGGGTCAGAAGTCCCACAGTCAGTCCATGCATCGCAGTCTGTACTTGGACCATGACATGGACGTCTGAATTTGGCCTTATAATATGAGTTGCAAGTGTTGTCCCCTGTAAGATAACTGATGTGTCTACTCTTTGTAATGTTATTATATGGTTACTACATAGAGGGAGTGTAACCTAGACCAGAAATGTGTCCAAGACTATAAATATATTATGTCCATTTTGTAATAAACTGATAATGTAAAAACTATTTTTCTAATAGTCTTGGGAATAAATTGGTTTTAAATCAGCTATTTCCACTGAAAACAAGTAAGCGAAGCAGATTTCATTACAACCCTATTTATGTTCCACCAAAATATCCTGTTCCATACTATTCATTGCTCAGTAATTAGAAAAATAATGGAAATCCTGCTGCTGGAAATGAGGATAAATGGTGTAAGTATGTAAACAGCACGTCAGCTATGTCCTCTTATGTGTTTATAAGTGTATGGTTGTAAGTGGGAGAGCCAGTGATGTTATTAACCCTTGTATGACATGTATTTTGAGTTTAATGGCCAGACATTTTTACATTCGAGGTCGCCTTCCCCTGTATGATGCTGAGCCTGCAACGTTTCCAGCACGCCAGCTGATTTCATCAGCTGACTGACATGTGCCTCTAACAGCAGTGGGTGGAATCGCAATCCACCCACAACTGTTAACATGGTAAATGCTGCAGTCAATTTCTTGACGTTGGTATTGTCAAGTCGCTTACCTGCGGGGAGTCTAATATAACCTATCACCTATACCACTCAACCAGTAAAATAAATCACCCCAATACGCCGCTCACAAATACACAGAGCCCAAATTATTTGGAATTTAATGGCCCCCAGCAGCTTTTATTAAATACAAAAAATTTTAAAAAAAATACCCAAAAGATGACATAGTTTACAAAACTTGAAAAAATTTGGGGGGGGTTTGAACCCCCAAAAACTTGGTGAAAAAAAAGAAAAGGGTGGGAACAACCCCCCCAACTTTCCCCCCCGTTACCCACAGGTGGAGCCCCAAAACCCCCCCATGAAAATTTTCTCACCCCAACCCCCCGGGGGTTGCCCCCCCTTCCCCGGAAACCCCCCCTCCCCCTTTAAAGATACATAAAAAAACTTCGACGGAGGAGACCCTATCCGACCCCCCAAAAACCCCAATTTTCCCCAACCCCACTTCAAGGACTCCCCCCCCCCCGAGCCCCCCCACAACGGGGGCCCTTGAACCCCCAAGGGCCCCCCCCCCCCCAAACCCCCAACCATGGTTTTCTATAAAACCCCTTTAAGGCCCCGGGGCCCCAAAAATCAGAAAAACCCCCCCATTTGGGGGGACCCCGTCCCCAAACCCAAAAATTTCCCTCGCCCCCTTTTCCAGATAAAAAACCCCCACGACACCCCCCTTCCCCAACAATAAAAAAAAAATCCCCATTCATTTTATTGGTGTTAACCCCTTTAAAGGACCTCATTACCCAACCCCGGGGAAAAATTTTTGACCAAACAATAGTAAGGGGGTTTAAAAAAACCAAAAAAGCAAAAACCCCGTTTAAAGCCCCCTTTTCCAAAATTTCCCAAAGGTCGAAAACCCCCAGATCATTCCCCCCAAAAGGAGAACTAAAAAATTTTTAGAGGGCCCCTCAAAAAAAAATTATTTTGGAAAACCCTTTTTCCCCCTTCCCTTCCTCTAAAACCGATAGCACCAAAAGCCCCCCCCCTGTGAAAACCCAGTTGTCCGACCCCTTTGTTCGACTAGCCCCAAGTCCCCTTTAAAAGAAGGAATGGGCCCCAAAAACCAACAAGCAAAAAGGCCCCCCACCCCCAAAAAAAAAACAAAAGGTAAAAAACCCTTACGGAGTAAAGGGGGGAAAAACATAGCCCTCATACCTCCCCCCGCCCCCACAAAAGGCCTGATATAAACTCCCCCTTTCCGGGGACTTCCAAACCCCCCAAAAGTTTAAAGGACCCGCTCAAACCCCCCCCCTGCCTCCCTCGCTGCCCCCCTTTAAAAAAAATGAGGGCCCAAAAAGAGAGTCATCCAGACCCAAAAACCCCAAAAAAAAAATTTTTTAAAAAAAGGGCCCCCAAAAGATCGAGACAAAACCCCCCCCCCCATGAAAAAAAAAAAACCGTCCAGGTTTGGCCCCAAAAACCCCCAAAAAAAAATGAAAAAATTTAACCGGCACATTTAAAAACCCCGCACAAACCCCCAAAAACCCCCTGACCTTACCCCTGACTTTCTTTGACCCCCCCGCCAAAATCAAAACCCCAAGTCAACAAAAATCCCCCCAATAACCCCCCATACAGGTTTGTCGGGGAAAAAACCCTACCCCCCCAAACCCCCAAAAAACGAAAAAAAGCTAAGCGAAACAAGCCCCCCCCAAAAAAGGAAAACCTTTGACTTAACGCGGGAATTTTTTTTAAAAAAACCAAATGAAATAGGCGGGGGATCCCCCATTTTTTAAAAAGAAGAAAACCTTTTGTGCCCGCTTACCAAAAAATTTTTTGTAAAACGTGAATCCCACGAAACGAAAAAACCCAAAAGATAAGCACCCCAAAACCCCCCATACTTTGGAAAACCCCAACCCCCCTCGCACCTGTCCCCCAAACCCCCCAAAAAAAATTTCCCCCCCCCCGTCCATTTCCAAGCTTGAACCCCGGGGGGGGAAAACCCCCCAC
>JARQOD010000010.1:8890683-9022908 GCA_033576555.1 Oophaga sylvatica
CACTGCCTCATCCTTGACATTTTTCTCTAATTGGTGCTGCTCCATTCTATTTAAAAAAACTCAAATCTATTAGTGTGACGCGCTTCCATCCGTATACAATACATTGGTTGCAAACACTATAGAAGTACACAAAGGGGCCTTTCACAGCTAGTGAACAGTTGTCTGCAGTGTTCACTGCAGTCTCTGAGGAATAACCACACTTAGGCCTTATAACTTTTCTGACTTTCTTTATCAATCTACCAAGATGAAGAAGGCAGGGAGTAAGGCATGTGGTCGTGGCCGTGGAGTTTCAGCAGGAGAGGACGTGGGGATTCTGTGGCTGCTGCCGCCCCCAGTGACACAGCATCCACCAGTTTTCCCCGTGAGCGTTCCTTTATGCGCACTTTTGTAGGAGCTCGGCGTACCCCCTGCTGCGGGAAGAACAAATTGAAGCCGTTGTTGGTTGGATGGCAGCCAATGCATCGACTTCAATTGCTTCCACCTCCTCTCAGGACCACAGCACTGTTGAGCAACCATCTGTCTCTTCACCGCCTGCCAAATTGCCCAGGCAGTCAGAGAGCTCTGTACAGGAGCCAGCTGAGTCTCTGCTTCTGTTCTCAGAATCTGTTGGCTTGCAAACAGGGGCCCAGCCAAGCAGCATTCTGGAATGTGAAGAAGAGGGAGTATGCAGTGATGCGCAACAGCTGTGTCTCTCTGAATCTGAAGAGGCGGGTGAGCCAGTGCCGATGGTCAGCACACCGCAGAACGCATCTGATGATGATGAGACTCAGGTGGCAGTTTCTGTTGAGCATGGTGCTGGCCAGACCACCCAACAGCAGCAGGTGTTGGAAGAGGGTACTGGAGATGATGAGGTCCAAGACCCAACATGGCGTGAGGAACAGGAAGGTGGTGGGAGCAGCTCTGAGGAAGAGATTGCCCCAACGGTCCAAACAGGAGGGAGAGGTAGGCTGCAGACTTGGTTGCCTGTAGCCTCCAGTTTGGCACCCGTTCGGAGCAGTTCTCTTCCAAAAGCCAAAACGGGCGCTCCCAGGACTTGCACTGCGTGGTCCTTTTTTGACACACTTGCAGATGATATTTGCTATGTCAAATGCAAGCTGTGTAATCAAAAAGTAAAAAGAGGTAAAAGTGTCAGTAACCTCAATACCACTAATATGTGGAAACATGTGCGGACAAAGCACGTGGTTGAGTTACAAAGACACACTGGAGATGTAGGCCAACCTACAGCACCACCTACATCTTCAGCTCGTGTTGGAGCCTCTTCCTCCAGCTCACACACAGCTGGTTCGGCTTCCTCACAGGATCGCCATGGAAGAACCTCGGTCAGTGTTGTCCAGAGACCCAGTGTTATTCCACCCACAGCAGCAAGTTCCCTGTCATCCTCACACTCCCAGGCCACAAAACAGCTTGTGTAGCACAGGCATGGGATAAAAGATGGCCATACTCGGCAAACCATCCCCGAGCACAGGCTCTGAATGCTGGCATTGCAAAACATCTGTCCCTTGAAATGCTGTCATTCAGGCTGGTGGAGACTAACAGTTTCCGTAACTTAATGGTATTGGCAGTCCCACAATACAATGTGCCAAGCCGATTTTATTTCAGCAGGCAAGCCGTCCCTGGTCTGCAAAAGCATGTTGAGGGAAAAATTAAACATGCGCTACTAAACACCGTCAGTAGCAAGGTCCACCTGACCACCGATGCGTGGACCAGTACCCATGGCCAGGGACGATACCTTTCCCTCACTGCCCATTGGGTCAATGTTGTGGAGCCGGGTACAGATCTTGCGAGTGGCGCTGTATGTGTTCTGCCAACTCCAAGGATTGCAGGAATCCAGTCTGTACACATTGACTCCTCCTCCTACTCCAGTTCCTCAGAATCATCGCTGCAGGAGCCGTCACGGTCTACCTCCACATGGACCCGTGAACGCTTACCTGTTGCGACCGATATGAGCACAGCCGTGGCCAAACGTCAACAGGCCGTCCTGAAATTAATTTCCATGGGGAATCGAAGCCACACAGCGCAGGAGCTCTGGAATGCCATCAAGCAGGAGAGCGACGTGTGGTTTTTGCCAGCGAATCTCCAGCCAGGCTTGGTAGTGTGTGACAATGGCCGAAATCTGGTGGCAGCTCTGGGCCTTGGCAACCTCACTCACATACCATGTCTGGCACATGTGCTCAACTTGGTCGTGCAGAGTTTTTTGAGGGACTATCCGGATCTTGATGCACTGCTGCACAAGGTCCGCCTAGAGTGCGCTCACTTGCGACGTTCCAGCATGGCCAGATCGCGCATTGCAGCTCTGCAACGCAGATTTCGCCTTCCTGAACATCGCATCATATGTGACGTACCCACCAGGTGGAATTCCACGTTACATATGTTGGAGCGGTTGCGTGAGCAGCAGCCAGCAGTAATAGAGTATCAGCTGCATCAGGCGCAATCAACTCGCAATTTGCGCCGTTCACACTACACCACTACTGAGTGGGCCTCTATGAAGGACATCTACTGAGTGGGCCTCTATGAAGGACATCTGCCATGTTTTGCGTGCGTTTGATGAGTCAACGCGGATGGCGAGTGCAGATGATGCACTAGTCAGCCTGACTGTCCCCCTTATCTGCCTGCTTCAAAAAACACTGCAAGCACTAAGGGATGAGGTTTTGGAAGAGGTGGAGGATGAGGAGTCACAAATTCCATCACCTTCTGGACAGTCAGCGCAACGTGGTTCCTCACAAAGGGCTGGGCAGGGCTCACGTTGTGAGGAGGATGAGGAGGAGTCAATGGAGGAGGAAGACATCGCTCCAGAGGGAGGTACACAACGCTCTAGTCAGTATGTAGAGCGAGGGTGGGGTGATGCAGAGCAGGCAGAGATGACGCCTCTTGCAGGGGACAGCGTTTCTTCGCCAGTTGGGAGTCTGCAGCACATGGTTGATTTCATGCTGCAGTGCCTGAGAAACGACCGCCGCATCGCCCACATTCTCACCACGTCTGATTATTGGGTGTACACCCTCCTAGACCCTCGCTACCGGGACAACTTACAAAGCTTCATCACACCTTTGAACCGGGAGCGTAAAATGCGGGAGTACCAAGACACACTGGTGCAATCCATAATGTTCTCCATTCCAGCCGAGAGCACTGCTGCTGCTACTGCTTTACAAAGCAGCTCTGTGCGTCGAGGCAGTGGAGACAGCTCTGCAACAAGAGGGAGCAGAAGCAGCGCCTCTGCATAGGGCAAGACCAGTATGTTCCAAATGTGGCGAAGTTTTGTGGCAGCGCCACAAATGTCTACACCATCCGAGACGGCTCCAGTCAGCAGGAGGCAACGTTTCCGTAAGATGGTGACAGACTTCATGTCTTGCCCTCTCAGTGTACTCCCAGATGGCTCCTCCCCATTCAAGTTTTGGGTCTCTAAGCTGGATACATGGCCAGAGCTTAGCCAGTATGCATTGGAGGTGCTGGCTTGCCCTGCTGCCAGTGTATTATCGGAGCGCGTCTTTAGTGCTGCAGGTGGTGTACTAACAGACCGTCGCATGCGACTATCTTCCGATAATGTAGACCGGCTTACTTTTCTGAAAATGAACAAGGCATGGTTCTCTCCTGAATTTGCCTGTCCGGTTTCCGATTAAATAACTGGTTGGCAACGTTATCCATGTCTCCTGTTATGTTCATCTTTCTACCACCTGAACTCTACTCCCTGGGCTACAACACTGCCAGTTGCTGCTCAGAAGTGTCGTGTCCACAGACCAATACACAAGCTATAGTGTTAGTGGGTTCAGTAACGCCAGCTGTTCCCCTGCTGTGTGTCCGGCAAGAAGTCTCCTGTTCCCTAGACATGCACAGAAAAACCCATGTCGAACTTGCTCCACATAGGGAAGAGCCGTCACCCTGATTGTTATGCTTAAAACAGGAAAGATTGAAGTTTTCAAGGCCTAAAATGCTACATTTTAATAAGAAATATGGACAAATATTAATTTGTCATCACAGCGCATATCTGCACATGGCTAGTAGAAATGGTAACAAAAACTAAAACATAGTGTTTACTTTTTGAAATTAATGCATAAAAGTACATTTCATAATTATCCATTAATGCTTCTTAAGGAACTTTATCTGTACCTGTAAGATAATGCAGTCAATGGATGTACGAAACATAAACATCATCATCATCATCATCATCATCCTCACGAGTTATATTTATGACAGACATAATAAAATACACAGACTGAGGACAACTGTAACTTCACACACCATATATGAAATGGCCAGCATCTAAACCTGGTAATAATGCGCAATAATAAATAATTACATCTAGAAAGTGCATCATGCATACTGACAATAGGTAGTTATACCTGCAAGTGCTGGTGAAACAACCACAACAGATATAAATTAATAATGGTATATAGGTATCACAGTGCATAGTTACTCATGGACAATGTCGATCTAATACTGTACCTCAATAAAGGCAGCGTCACCCATCATGCTTGTTTGTCTTGTAGATTGTTGAAGAGGGAACGTGCTTGTTTTGTTGCTCATAGGTGGAGTTTTATACAGTAAATGATTACTGATGTCGTCTTTTTTGCGTCCCTAGGGCAGAATAACGCTGCGTAACGTCACTTTTTAGAGAGAGTCATATAATAGACACACGCTACCCTACCCTACGCATGACAGTAGGAAGGTAGTGTTGCCGGATAAAGCCTTGCGCAACCAGACATGCTTTTACCCTCTTCAACACTGTACAAGCAAAAACTGCATGATTGCAGCCGCAGCCTTTATTGACGTACAGTATAACATCGCCATTACCCATCAGAGGCTGTCCACTGTCTGATACAGACATAGTATATACCTTTGCTATCCGTAGCCTTTGTTTCACCTCCACTTGCAGGCACCCACTTAAATTGTGACAATGCATAATGTTTTTTTTAAATGTTTATTTTTTATCGTGCATTATTGCGTCATCTCATCACTTTGATGAGTCCATGCTGGACATGTAATAAATGCTGTCTGAACTAACAATTTTCGTAACTGAAATAATTTAAATCTGTGTGACTGTCACATATAAATTGTAATGATGATGATGAGTGACTATTACAAAATCCATTGTCTTCACTATGTTATGGTTTAACATAGCGTTCCTTACGCATCATTCCTAAATACAAAAATGGACTTTTATTCAGAAATTTACAACACTATATTTTGTAAAATACATTTTGGGTGGTGTGTTGTTCCATTTCTTGTTGCCATGTGCTTATATGCGTTTATATTTTAAGGGTGTTTATTTTTATTCTTGGAATTGAAATTCATCATTTTATTGTCCTAGTAAACCTTCATTTTTCTTGTTTGAAGTACATACATTTGCAATGGCCACGTAACAAGGCAATAACTCAATATTTTATTTCAAAACCCTCCTTGACCCTGGGCTTCAACACCGCCAGTTGCTGCTCAGAAGTGTTGGATGCACAGATCAAAACAATCGCTGATGTGTTTGTGGGGTTCAGTAACGCCTGCTGTTCCCCTGCTGTGTGTCCGGCAAAAATTACTGCTGCTAACTCCAAATTAAACTTCCAACATCTCATACTAGGCCTCTGCCTACACCCTCCTTGACCCTGGGCTTCAACACCGCCAGTTGCTGATCAGAAGTCTTGGATGCACAGATCAAAACAATCGCAGATGTGTTTGTGGGGTTCAGTAACGCCTGCTGTTCCCCAGCTGTGTGTCCGGCAAAAATTACTGCTAGCTACACATGGTGAAAAAAACATGACATGTCAAAGTGGCTAGTGCTACACATAGATATGAGGCTACACCCTGATTTCTAAGCTGTAAACAAGTGAAACATCAGATTTAAAACCATAAAATGATTAGTCTTTGGCACAAATCTGTAACGAAATAATTGTGACATATTAGTGCAGATATGCACATGTTGAACACAAATGCTAACACAAAAGCCTACTTATGCTATAGGGTACTGATGGTGAACATTGTCACTCCATAACTTTGACAAATCCAACTCACATCATGCCTCAAATGTTTCAATGTTGGAAGTGCATAATGTGGGTTGAACTTTGACAACAGCTGCAGTGCGAAGGTTAGCCTTCAGTGTTCTCGGCTTTTAAATAAAAGCATACAAGTAAATATAATAATCCATTGTTGATTAAGGGACGTGATGTACACCTGTAATATTGTGCAAACAATGGATGTAGGACTAGTCCTCTTCAAAATTACTTATATTTGTGTCATTTGAAAAAATACATATTTAATTAAAAATTTCACACCCCATATCATAAAGGTCCATCATGTAAACATGATAATCGGTAACAAAAATCATGCATTACCTTGTTAAAGTCAATAGTGCATAGTGACAATAGCAAAATAAATACCTGCAAGTGGTGCTGAAACAACGACAACTGATAGAAAAGGTGAATGATATCTAGTTATCAGATTGAATAGCGACACCTGTACAATGTCGATATAATACTGTACCTTAACCCCTTCCCGACCTGTGACGCCACGTAGGCGTCATGAAAGTCAGTGCCAATCCGACCCATGACGCCTATGTGGCGTCATGAAAGGATCGCGTTCCTGCGGGTCGGGTGACCGGGGTCACTGAAAGGTCACCCCACACGCAGACACAGGACCCTTTGTGCTTCACCACAGGGGGGTTGGCTTAACCCCCCCGTGGCCACGATCGCTCTGATTGGCTGTTAAAAGTGAAACAGCCAATCAGAGCAATCTGTAATATTTCACCAATGTAATTGGTGAAATATTACAATCCAGCCATGGCCGATGCTGCAATAGCATCTGCCATGGCTGGACACCGAGCCCTGACTCCCCCACACGTAGTCACGGCGGCAATCGGCCGCCGCCACCGAAAAATGGCAGCGGTCGGTCACCGCCGTCACTAACAGCTCCCCTCGTCCTGGCCTCCGCTGCCCCCACCTTCCGATCTCCCCCCCCATCACTTCCGACCCCCATACTCACCTCTCCCGGTCCACCGATGTCCCTGGATCCTTCCCGGCGGCTGCCCGGGATTCTTCATGGGCGCCGCCATCTTGGAAAATGGCGGGCGCATGCGTAGTGCGCCCGCCGGCCGGCGCATGCGCAGTGCGCCCTGCAGAGTCAAAAAATTTATTTTGATCACTGTGATATACTGTCACAGTGATCAAAATAAAAAAAAGTAAGTGAACCCCCCCTGTCATAGGTAGGGAAAAATAATAAAGAATTTTTTTTTTTCCTATTAGGCCCTGTGCACACGTTGCGGATATTGCTGCGGATCCGCAGCGGATTTTTGCTGCGGATCAGCAGCGGATTTTGCTGCGGATCCGCTGCGGATTTTGCTACGGATCCGCAGCGGATTTTGCGTTGCGGATCCGCAGCAGATCCAGAAACCATGTACAGTACAATGCAAATAAATGGTAAAAAAAAACGCTGTGCACATGCTGCAGATTTTTCAACGCGGATTTGCTGCGGTTTTAAATCCGCAGCATGTCAATTCTTTGTGCGGATTCCTATGGCTATGTAACAAACACTTTATTGAAAAATGATTAAAATGTATAAACAACACTTTAAAAATGGGATGTGAGTCCAATAATATCCCAAAGATCATAGTATGCAAAATCACCAAAATATTCAAGTCACTGAACGCTATGTGCATATCTAATATCTCTACAATGCAGTTCTAGAGTATGTATATATAGCTGTCCTAATATACCATATGCCATGTATCACTGGAAGAAATCTATATTAGAGTATATTAGGGCAATTGTGCCACTATCCAAGCGATACAATATAAGATGTAGATTTCAACACCTAAGTCAAGTGATGAATAATGGAATAGATAGTTACAAACAGGCTACTAGTGCACATATATGGACAGCAGACTGTTGTACATAAGGATTTTGTATAGAATCGAATGGCTATATGTACTGTACTAGATAAATGCACCGAAGAGATTGTACACAAGTCATGCCGTCAGTGGCATAAATAATTATAATGCTGCAGTGGGTATCAAATATGTGGGCATCACACTGCTGTTCAGAATGGGTTAAGTATTTCTGGTCAATATGCTTGAAAAATACCATATGCCATGTATCACTGGAGGAAATCTATATTAGGGTATATTAGGGCAATTATGCCACTATCCAAGCGATACAATATAGGTTGTAGATTTCAACACCTAAGTCAAGTGATGAATAATGGCATAGATAGTTACAAACAGGCTACTAGTGCACATATATAGACAGCAAACTGTTGTACATAAAGATTTTGTATAGAATCAAATGGCTATATGTACTGTGTGGATAAATGCACCTAAGAGATAGTACATAAGTCATGCCAGCAGTAGCATAAATAATTATAATGCTGCAGTGGATATCAAATATGTGGGCAGCACACTGCTGTTCAGAATGGGTTAAGTATTTCTGGTCAATATGCTTGAAAAGTATTAATCAGGCCTGCGTTGGCATAAATATGAAGCAAAGGTAAATACCAATATTCAGGCGACATACCAATTTCAAGTGAATTCTATATAAAATCTAAGGGATTAGCTGCGCCTGAGAAGTGGTATATAACACATGACTAGAATAACAGAATATATACAATGTTGAAAACATGGCGAAAAGTAGAAAGGGATATGCAAGTACGACCTGAGGGAATGCCGGAGTAGCCCCGACGCGCGTTTCGCGTTAGCTTCGTCCTGGGGGATTTGTTCAAGTGGATAGGGGCATCAGGTGCCGCTATATATATCTCAAATTGTGATACAATTACCTCTGGAATTGGTTGCATATGTGTAGCGGGTCTGTATTCAGCGTGTGACGCACATAAGATGCGCACCCGTCAGCCGTGCAGCCATCTCCCCATCCAAGGGCATCGGAGGGGGAGAGGCCACAGCTAGCAGACGCGGCGCATCTCCATGGCAACAAGTAACACGTGAAGCCGCTGAGACGCACATCCGCCGGCCGTGCAGCCACCTCCTCCTCCAAAACGTCAGAGGAGGGGAGGCCACAACAAGCCGGACAGACGCGTCTCCACGGCCACACCTATCATGAAGACGTCATTGTTATGTCCCATGAATGAGACATTTTACAGACTGTCCTGTGCATTTTACATGCTGTATTGCAGTCTCTCATATTGTTTACTGTTGCTATGTGTCCCTGTGTTTGCATAGCTGAAATCCTCCCTTTACATCAAGTTTGTCCCTTCTGTCTCTCTGTCTCCCTCTTCTGGTGTGATGTCATTTCCTTCTTCTTTCTCCTGTGTTTCATTCTCCATCTTGATTTTATCAGAATCACATGTGTTTTCAGTCTGTCTGAAGAAAGTCTTTTTTACCTGCTGCTGTTTGTATGCATTCAACAAGAATTCTTAAAGAAATCAAAGTCTCTTCTGGATTCTTCATAACATGTGTGCCGGCAGCTGAGTTAAGCTATCTGCGATCGTCGCCAATTGTAAGTAAGGTGAAAGAGATCCGGCATCTCACAGAGCCATATTTACAGCCACAGGCCCCGGGGACAGAATAGTAAAAAAGACTCTTCAGATTCATCTGTAAAATCCACAGCTTCTATAAAGCTACAGAACTTCCTGCAGAGCATCCGCTCTCAACATATAAGAGTCTATACAGCTCTCCTTGTCCCTGTGCAGCAGGATGGCTGAAGGAATGACTACACGGTCTCTGCCAGACCCATTGTCAGAGGAAGAGTGCATAGACCCTGATCCACCATTTAGTGAGAAGGCTAGACGTTCACAAAGCCAACATGGAAAATAAGGGAGAATCTAGAATCCAGTAAACATAATCTTCTCCGTGCAACAGCAGAGCTATGGCAAAAACTCTTATGCCACATAAATAGCCTATCTCAGCCTGCTTCTCTCCAACGACCACTGGAGGGAGCTCTCGCACAACTGTGTTCAGATTATCAATGTTATGCAAAAATAACAGACCAGTATATCGCAGTGTTAAAAAGACTTAACCAATCAGTTACCTGCAAAGAGCTGCAAGCTTTCCAAAAACTTAACTCTGAGAGAGAAAGCATGGTGCGCGATATAAAAGCCAAAACAGGCAAGAATCGCACTAATAGCCGAGATGTCATCTTGCATTTCTGGCTCTGCCAGACAGTCAAAGCGAACATCTAAGTCACGCTCTTCAAAATCCTCAACCCTCAGCGAACAGCTCATAAAAGCACGTGCGGAAGCTGAGGCCACTAAAATACAAGCTGCCTTTGCTCAAAAGGAAACTGAAATGAAAACTGAGGCAACTAAAATACAAGCTGCCCTAGAGGCAACTAAAATACAAGCTGCCCTAGAGGCCCTAGAGAAGGAACGCCAACACGCCATAGCCATGGCAAAGTTAAAGGTCCTGGAACAAGCCATCAGTGGGAGCCAAAGAGACAGCATCAGTTTAAGTGGTTTTGGTACTGAAGACCCTCTTAAGCGTACTAGAGACTATGTACAAAGCCAACACAGTGCTATCCCTGCTCCTGCAATCCTTCCTGACCACACAGATGCTCCCCTGAAACATCAGGGTTTTGATACTGAAGACCCTCTTAAGCGTACTAGAGACTATGTACAAAGCCAACACAGCGCTATCCCTGCTCCTGCAATCCTTCCTGACCACACTGATGCTCCCCTGAGACAACAGGACACAGAGCGTTTATCCCCATCCTGCACCCAAGGTCAGTACAATTACAATACGCTGCCAATCTTGTATCCTGATCCACCTCTGTGCACCGAAATGTACCAGAAACCTGCAAATCACCAAATCTTATACTCAGAATCCTACGTACAGGCCAATATGCAGGCCAGTCACCACACTCCGGTCAATCACACAATTCCAGTCCCATGTGTAGCAGAAACTAAGCTCATTAAGCCAGTTAATGGACTGAACGCCTACGCTGCCCCATACGTACCTGCATTCTCAGGTCAAATCACAGACTGTATGAACAAAGCTATCCAGCCAGCATCGGTCCTTCCAAAATCGGAGAATGCTGATATGACTGGCCTCGCAAGGTACATGATTCGGCGCGATCTAACTAAGACCGGTCTTACAGAGTTTGACGATAAACCTGAGAACTACAGGGGTTGGAAGTGTACCTTTGAAACCACGATCAGTGATCTCGGCATCACCGCCACTGAAGAGCTAGACCTGCTAATCAGGTGGCTTGGGCCACAATCCACGGATCGGGTCAAGAGACTTAAATCTGTCTACATCAGTAATCCCATTGCTGGTCTCACTGCTGCATGGAAGAGGCTAGAAAGAAGCTATGGCAGTCCTGAGGTCATAGAAAGGGCCCTGTTCAAACGACTAGAGGATTTTCCAAAGGTATCTAATAAGGACAGTACAAGGTTCCAAGAGCTCAGCGACCTCCTGTTAGAGCTTCAGCTGGCCAAAGCAGACCCGTACCTTCCTGGCCTCAGCTACCTGGACACTGCTCATGGGGTAACCCCAATAGTTTCCAAGTTGCCACCCAATATCCAAAATAAGTGGGCCATGCTTGGATCAAAATACAAAAGGGAAAACCAAGTCTCCTTCCCTCCATTTTCCTACTTCTGCGAGTTCATCGAAAATATCGCAGAGTGTAAGACCGATCCAAGTTTTTCCTATGGAGAACACAGCGACCCTGTTTCATCTACTAAACACGACAGTCCACGTCTTAACTACAGGAACCACCAAGCTCCAATGTCCATCAAGAAGACTGATGTTCTTCCGGCACCTTCAGTATCACAAGATAAGAGCGACAAAGGTGAGAAGGTTGAGAATCCTAATCGCCAGTGTCCAATTCACAAACTGCCACATCCCCTGAAGAAGTGCATTGGCTTCAGGAAGAAGCCCCTTCAAGAACGAAAGGAGCTCTTGAAGAAGTTTGGAGTATGCTTCAGGTGCTGCGCCTCTACCGAACATCTTGCTAAGGACTGTGTCATCCCCATCAAGTGTCTAGAGTGCGACAGCGAAGACCACGTACAGGCGCTCCATCCATCACAGCCTGACTCTGCGTCTTCACCTTCTCCCACCACAAGCCATGGCGGGGAGAGTACAGACCAAGTGACAAGCCATGTTGCGGTATCTTCCTCATGCACCGATGTCTGTGGAGAAGGTCTTCGAGACAAGTCCTGTGCGAAGATTTGCCTGTCATGGGTGTATCCCAAGGGCCATCCAGAGAAGGCAGTCAAGGTGTACGTTAGCCTGGATGACCAGAGCAACAAATCATTAGCCAGGTCGGAACTCTTTGACTTGTTTGACTTAAAAGGAGACGTCTATCCCTACACCTTGGGCACCTGCAGCGGCGTTTTACAAACCTCTGGAAGAAGGGCCAGTGGCCTCATAATAACTTCTCTTGAGAAAGGCGCCACGGAGATACCACTACCCACGCTTGTAGAGTGTAACCAAATACCATTCAATAGGGAAGAAATCCCAACACCAGAAGTCGCTCTTCAGCATCCTCATCTCAGAATGATAGCCAAAGAGATGCCACCCCTGGATGATAAGGCAGACATCCTAATTCTCCTCGGCAGAGACATTATACGATTGCACAAGATGCGTCAACAAATCCACGGACTACTCAATGAACCATATGCCCAGCGCCTCGAGCTGGGCTGGGTCATCATTGGCAACGTCTGTAGTGACCAGACAAAGAATCAGAACGACATCTCCTCTTACAAAACCGTTATCACGTCGGATGACAACGACTTGTCCTCCCTGTCATACTCACGTCACCAATGGATAAAGGAGAAGTCAAACGACACTACGTGTCAACGGCAACCATCCGATATTTCAAGTCCGCTTTATCCTCGAGACTACAACCTCGAGATAACAGCATTCGATCCTTCAACCAAGGACAACAACTTACTACCTACAGAGGGAGACAAAGTGATCATCAGGGTCATGAGCGTCAAACCCACCGAAGACAACTATAACAGCTGGGTAGCTCCCTCACCTTCTCTTCCAGCAAAGACTAAGTTGCCAAGGGATCCACAGCAAGTAACTGCTAAGTTCCCAACCTTTGATACCCATCTCCATCACAAGCCTGGTCAAACTGAAGCCATGCTAGACTTCAGTGCTCAGAGTGAGAGCCCCTCTCTCAACAGCCTACCTCTGACCGATGGTGCCAGCGTTTTCCCCACGCAATTCAGCCTCAGCTCACTGGCGGATGTTGAACAAGACACGTTCACTTCCCAAGCATCACTCTGTAAGGAACTTGCTATCAAACGAGGAGCCTCGCCTGTTGAAAACAGTATCGACGGTCCTCTCGGGTTTAAGACACCCATCACAGTTCTAGGCAGAGTACCACTGAGACAGCTTGCTACTCCGGATATCAACGGAACACTATGCCACCATCTCAGAGACAGCAAAGATGGGAGACGGCGAAGAAGTCTCTAAAGGCCTTACAACAAGTCCTGCCCCGTAGTTCTGTAAAGACTCTTTCAACCGTCATCAAGAGACAAGTCTACCTTTCCTACGACGTGTCTAAGAAGACTACAGCTGCAGGAGCCTCTCCCAGCGCTTCAGAAACCGGCAAAAAGGTACAGAAGCTGAGCTCTCTTTACCCTGGACATCCTTTCAGCTGGTCAGCCATCCTATCTGCTGACATACATTTCAGGCAAATCATCTGCTGGCTCCTTCGAGCAGGAGTCACATGATCTTAGCTTCGTCTCTGAACTCAGCTCACGGCGGGGAGCCTACCGCCATATACTCCTCCAGCTGTGTTGGAACATTGTAATATTTTAACTTTCTCCAGCGGATTATTGGGTTGGTGGAAGTGTTTGCACGTTGCGGCTTCCCCAATCCGAAGATGGGTTTTCGTTTGGACTTGGATTATTCCGCTGTTGAGGACTTCATGCCTCCAACTGAACATTGGACCATGCCAATTGGACTTCAACTGTTGTTGTTATTACCTGCATGCTTGTTTTTTCCTTTTGTCTTTCAGGTCTACAGTGACATCTCCAGTGGACATCATAAAATTTTGAAATCTATAGATTTCAGACGGGGAGTGTTATGTCCCATGAATGAGACATTTTACAGACTGTCCTGTGTATTTTACATGCTGTATTGCAGTCTCTCATATTGTTTACTGTTGCTATGTGTCCCTGTGTTTGCATAGCTGAAATCCTCCCTTTACATCAAGTTTGTCCCTTCTGTCTCTCTGTCTCCCTCTTCTGGTGTGATGTCATTTCCTTCTTTCTCCTGTGTTTCATTCTCCATCTTGATTTTATCAGAATCTCATGTGTTTTCAGTCTGTCTGAAGAAAGTCTTTTTTACCTGCTGCTGTTTGTATGCATTCAACAAGAATTCTTAAAGAAATCAAAGTCTCTTCTGGATTCTTCATAACATGTGTGCCGGCAGCTGAGTTAAGCTATCTGCGATCGTCGCCAATTGTAAGTAAGGTGAAAGAGATCCGGCATCTCACAGAGCCATATTTACAGCCACAGGCCCCGGGGACAGAATAGTCATCATGGTGCCCGCCCGCCGGTGGTGCGGCAGCCTCCCACCTCGAATATCGGAGTGAGAGAGGCCACAACCAACAAGCGAGACGCGTCACCACGACAACGTCCAGCGTCATGATCGAGTGTCAACGGCCGCCGAACCGCATCCCCACCTGACGTCAAAGTGGGGAAGTAGTGCAGCCCAACCGAGGAACAGGTATCAAGAGCGCTGTACAACGAATGAACAGAATGCACTATAGCATCAGCCTATTATACATGCTGAGGTGCCGAATGCTGAATGAACAAGTAAAATAAATACAGATCCACTATCCACCTCAAACTCCAGGGTTAGTACATACAGATGAAAAAATGTAGGAGAACACACACACTATTAATCTATACTATAAGATTTATCTAGACTACTATCTAATAAGTTACATTAAATATAAAGTCATTCTAACAATAACTAATAAATTACACAGAATGGATCATAATCAGAGATCTAATATTAATATGAAAGACACAAGCTCGACATAATATCAAATATTTCCAAGCAATAATCAAATTCCTGAAGATACAGGTTTCATAGAAGGATTAAATTGGTTGTTATAATCTTCTTAACGGCTGGGAATCCCGTCTTGTTCTTCAAATGTCTTCATTATGAAAGGTCTTGTGTCTTTTTCCTTACAGAGATCCATCTAGTTTCAGGTCATGGAATCCATAAATAACTAAACTAAAAAACAGATAGATGAGACATGTGTGCACTAACATTAAAAAATAAAATATGTGTTACCACTAAAACTAAGTTATAGAAAGGGGGCAAAACTCAGAACCTCATTCAGACCTGCAGGGAACATGGATCCTACTTTATGAATCCATTTGGTTTCGGTTTGAGCTAATTTCTTTTTCCAATCTCCTCCTCTGAGATCTATCCATATTTTATCAATGCCCATTACATGGAGTAATTTAGGATTTGATTCGTGATAAATTTTGAAATGCCTTGGTATAGGTTTCAAAGTAGTGATGTCATCAATTTCACAGGCATTCTTAATGTCCCTATAGTGTTCCCTCACTCGGATTTTGAGGGGTCTAGATGTCATGTCTATGTAAATTTTTTTACACTGACAAAATGCATAATAAATCACTCCAAATGAGTCACATGTTATGTGTTGAGTAATCTGAAATGTTTCACTACCATCACTGGACGTGAAAGATGTTGAACGATTCATATTAGGGCAAGAAATGCAGGTACCACACGGGAAGAACCCCCATTTAGGGCCCTTAGATCCAAAATTAGTCAACGTTTTTTGTGCTTTATGATGACTGTGTACCAAGGCATCACGAAGATTATTAGATCTTCTATAAGTAATGGAAGGATAGTTAGAAACAAATTTCTTCAAGGTTCTATCTGTCGTGAGTAGTGGCCAGTACTTCTCTAGCGCTGCTTTAACTTCTCTCCATTTGTCATTATACGTGGATATAAATCTCACCCTTTGTTGCCCTGTATTGTTATTACGATTTTTGGGAGTAAGTAAATCATTACGTGCAGCTAATCTGGCTCTTTTTATACCTCTTTTGATGCTCCTTTTGGAGTAACCTCTCTCCAGGAATCTGGATGTTAAGTCATCAACCTGTTCTTCAAAAGCTGCTTCACTGGAGCAAATACGTTTTGCTCTTAAGAACTGCCCTATGGGGATACTCTCTATTAGTGATTTGGGATGGGAAGACGTGGCATACAAGATGGAGTTGACTGATGTCTTCTTTCTATGTATGTTAGTTTGTAGGAAACCATTTTCACTTTTAGATATCATGATGTCCAGAAAGTCAATGCTGGTCTGACTGTACTTACACGTCAATTTGATGTTAAGTGCATTATTATTTAAGATGCTCAGAAAATCGAGAAGGTCCTGCTCTGTCCCCTGCCATATCATAAGAATATCATCTATGTAATGGACCCAGAGCAGGACCCTCTCGATATAGGCTATGGGTGTGGGTGAGGAAAATTCCTCTTTCCCACTTTCCCCATGATATTCTTATGATACAGTGATACATGGCATATGGTATATTAGGACATCTATATATACATACTCTAGAACTGCATTGTAGAGATATTACATATGCACATAGCGTTCAGTGACTTGAATATTTTGGTGATTTTGCATACTATGATCTTTGGGATATTATTGGACTCACATCCCATTTTTAAAGTGTTGTTTATACATTTTAATCATTTTTCAATAAAGTGTTTGTTACATAGCCATATGCTTCCAAGTCTTTGTTTGATTGTATTGATCCTAAGGAAGTGGCATTCTTCTAGGCTCAGATCCCTAGGATATTTTGTAATTATATTTCTGTACTTTGTTACAGTGTTTGGGGCCAGCATGGATATTAAAGCCAGAGATCACACCTGGCTAAATAGCATTGATACGGTTTTTTAATGGGGATGTGGCATCCAATAGTTCGGTAGAAAGTGGGCAAAGATCAGACCTCAAAACCTCCATGCGTAATCTTCTCAAAAGAAGAACTAGAATGTGGTGGACTAAGGCATCATTGGAGAATTACTTGGCCAAAAATTTAATTCCCAGAGGATTAAGAGTCAATATCATGCCCTCCTACCCTATAGAGGATTCCACCTTCAAAACCAGATGGGAGGAGGCATGTAATATTTGCTCCCGATCTCTCATTGAACTACTTATTGGGAACAATAAGAAAAGTATGGATAAATTAGACTCTGACATTGATCAAACAAAAGCTAAGCTATTGGAAAAACTTTCAGGATTAGAAGCCGATGCGTTCAATAAGGAAATGGATACCCAACTTAACATCTGGGAGAAGGAAGTAAAGGAAACAAAAGCAAAAAAATTTCAAAGAGACCTCAGTGATTATAAAAACGGACAGTCTATAGATGGAATATCAAAACAAAAGAAGGAAGCAATAGTGTGAGATCCTCCTCAATATCCTCCATTTCATCTAGAGAGGACAATTACCCTGAGGGTAACCGTATATACAATCTTAGACGCAATGTCAGAAGAAGACATAATGAATATTATAAAAGGAAGGATAGAAGAGTTGATATGCCAACATCTTCAAAATTACAGGTAATAAATTTATCTGATATAACACTTACCAAACATCAAGTAGAGGTCCTTAGCCGAGGTTTATCATTCTCACCCACGGCCTCGTTCAACTCTTTTTCAGCATTAACTGACTTGCATTTATTTGCTCGTAAACTGATACTTAAAAAACTTCATGATAAAAAGGAACAAGGGGAGGAGTGGAGCACCAGAGAATTGGAAGCAATCTCTAATCTGGAAGAATTGAATGAGGAGAACTCCACTTCTGAAATCAGGGGTAAGTTTAGGCCACCTATCCCCAAAAAATTCCTCCCCTCAATATCTCTCCTAATGTGGAGTTGTTTGTTAAATTGGTGTCTGATGAGCTGGAAAAGATTCCCCCCCTTGTCACACACGGTAACCTACCCTATGCTCAAAGGCAAGCCTTAATAGAATTGCAGAGCCTTAAAGAAGTGGTTTAAAACCAGCTGACAAGGGGGGGAATGTTGTAATTTGGCCTATAAAAGCTTATGAAAAAGAAGCCCATAGACAACTCAGAGACACTACTTGCTATAACAGGATGACATTTAATCCCACCATTAAATATCAAAATGAAATTCATATGATTCTCGAAGAGGCATATGGGGAGGGAATAATAACAAAGGAATTGAGAGACAATTTAGTACCCAAATTTCCCAAAGTGTCGTGTATTTATTTTATACCGAAAATACACAAAAACAGCATTTCACCTCCGGACGTCCGATTGTATCAGGAAACGGTAGTTTATGTGAGGTAATCTCCAAATACCTGGATTCTTATTTTAAACCCATAGTTACGGATCTACCCTCCTATGTTAGGGATACATCAGATGTACTCAAAAAGATTGAGGGAATCCCTATGGATATGGATATGTGGCTTGTCAGTTTTGACGTGGAATCACTGTATACCTGTATACAGCACAAAGATGGGCTACAAGCTGCTAAAATGTATCTCATGATGTCCGATCTTGATGCTGGTCTGACTGAGTTCTTACTGATTCTGCTGAAATTTACACTTGAGCATAATTATTTCTTGTTTGGGGAAACTTTTTATCTCCAGAAACAGGGTACAGCAATGGGGGCGGCCTTTGCCCCCTCATATGCCAACCTGTTTCTGGGGATGTGGGAAAGAGGAATTTTCCTCACCCACCCCATAGCCTATATCGAGAGGGTCCTGCTCTGGGTCCGTTACATAGATGATATTCTTATGATATGGCAGGGGACAGAGCAGGACCTTCTCGATTTTCTGAGCATCTTAAATAATAATGCACTTAACATCAAATTGACGTGTAAGTACAGTCAGACCAGCATTGACTTTCTGGACATCATGATATCTAAAAGTGAAAATGGTTTCCTACAAACTAACATACATAGAAAGGAGACATCAGTCAACTCCATCTTGTATGCCACGTCTTCCCATCCCAAATCACTAATAGAGAGTATCCCCATAGGGCAGTTCTTAAGAGCAAAACGTATTTGCTCCAGTGAAGCAGCTTTTGAAGAACAGGTTGATGACTTAACATCCAGATTCCTGGAGAGAGGTTACTCCAAAAGGAGCATCAAAAGAGGTATAAAAAGAGGCAGATTAGCTGCACGTAATGATTTACTTACTCCCAAAAATCGTAATAACAATACAGGGCAACAAAGGGTGAGATTTATATCCACGTATAATGACAAATGGAGAGAAGTTAAAGCAGCGCTAGAGAAGTACTGGCCACTACTCACGACAGATAGAACCTTGAAGAAATTTGTTCCTAACTATCCTTCCATTACTTATAGAAGATCTAATAATCTTCGTGATGCCTTGGTACACAGTCATCATAAAGCACAAAAAACGTTGACTAATTTTGGATCTAAGGGCCCTAAATGGGGTTCTTCCCGTGTGGTACCTGCATTTCTTGCCCTAATATGAATCGTTCAACATCTTTCACGTCCAGTGATGGTAGTGAAACATTTCAGATTACTCAACACATAACATGTGACACATTTGGAGTGATTTATTATGCATTTTGTCCGTGTAAAAAAATTTACATAGGCATGACATCTAGACCCCTCAAAATCCGAGTGAGGGAACACTATAGGGACATTAAGAATGCCTGTGAAATTGATGACATCACTACTTTGAAACCTATACCAAGGCATTTCAAAATTTATCACGAATCAAATCCTAAATTACTCCATGTAATGGGCATTGATAAAATATGGATAGATCTCAGAGGAGGAGATTGGAAAAAGAAATTAGCTCAAACCGAAACCAAATGGATTCATAAAGTAGGATCCATTGTTATGTTACGGTAGCTGAGGAGTGCAGGTAAAAAAGGAAATACACCAGAGCAGTTGGAATCTATGAGATTGCAGTACCCTGACTAACCACCACAACTAGAGGCAGCCGTGGAGCGTTCCTACGATGGTCCTAGACGCCTCGTCACAGCCTGAGAAACCAACCACACCCAAAGACAGAAATAGGAAAGCTATCTGCCCCGGAGCAGAACCCCAAAGATAACAGAAAGCCCCCAAACATGTAATGGCGGTTAGACAAGAGGAAATACTGACACAGAAAGAAAATAGTATGAGCAAACGCTGGGGCCAAAACCATCCAAATAGAAAAGGACAGGAAGGGTACTCACTGCAATCCCAAAAAACCCCGAAAAAACACCAACTCTACCAATTTCAAAATAACCTGAGATCACACGACCTCCACCACCCAAATTAGTTCTCTGGTGCAACAAAAACAGCAGCCACCGAAAAAACTGCAAAAAGCAAAAGCACAAAACACAGTGGCTGGACCAAACCGAGAGGGCAAAAGCCCCCGGAGGGGACCCAGAAGGCCCCCACAGAAGTGCAGGACCAAATGCAAAAATATAGCAAAAACACAAAATAAGAAATTGTCTTATCTGATAGCAGGAGATGCAGACACGACACAGCAGGCTACAAGGGAAACTGGAAAGAAGGATTCAGACCAGAACAATTGATCACCGGCAACCCTGATGGGAAAATGATTCCCTTAAATAAGACCAATCAGTAACACCTGATTCCCAATCCTCACTAGTACCGCTTGTAACCACCAGAGGGAGCCTCTGCTCAGAACTCATCTCAAACCCATTCACAACAGTACCCCCCCTTGAGGAGGGGTCACCGAACCCTCATTTGAGCAACCAGGTCGGTCAGGATGAGTTCTATGATACGCACGGATAAGTCTCCTAGCATGGATGTCCGAAGCAAACACCCAAGAATTATCTTCCTGACCATAACCTCTCCATTTAACCAAATACTGGAGTCTTCGTCTAGAAAAACGAGAATCCAATATTTTCTCAACCACATACTCCAGATTGCCCTCAACCAAAACAGGATCAGTAGGCACAGCAGCAGGAACCACTGGCTCAACAAACCTCTTCAACAAGGACTTGTGGAACACGTTATGGATCTTAAATGTCCCTGGAAGAAGCAAACGAAAAGAAACAGGATTAATAATCTCCATGATCTTATAAGGTCCAATGAACCTAGGCTTAAATTTAGGAGATGCTACTCTCATAGGAATATTCTTTGAGGACAACCAGACCAAGTCCCCCACTTCAAACCGAGGACCATCAGTCCTATGCCGGTTAGCAAACCGCTGGGCCTTCTCCTGAGAGAGGGACAACCTCTCCACTACCTGGTCCCAAATCTGCTGCATACGCTCAACAACAGAGTCAACACCTGGACAGACAGAAGCCTCCGTCTGTCCTGAAGAAAATCGAGGGTGAAACCCAGAATTACAGAAAAACGGAGACATCAAAGTGGCAGAGCTAGCCCTATTATTAAGAGCAAACTCAGCCAAAGGCAAAAAAGAGACCCAGTCATCCTGATCAGCAGACACAAAGCATCTTAGATAAGTCTCCAATGTCTGGTTTGTTCTCTCAGTTTGACCATTGGTCTGAGGATGAAATGCCGAGGAGAAAGACAATTGAACACCCAGTTTAGAACAAAAAGTCCTCCAAAATCTGGAAACAAACTGGACTCCTCTGTCAGACACAATGTTCTCAGGAATGCCGTGTAAACGAACCACGTGCTGAAGGAACAACGGCACCAATTCAGAGGAGGAAGGCAACTTAGGTAATGGCACAAGATGTATCATTTTGGAAAACCTATCACAAATTACCCAGATGGTGGTCATTCTCTGAGAAACAGGAAGATCGGAAATGAAATCCATAGAGATATGGGTCCATGGTCTCTTGGGCACAGGCAATGGCATCAACAAACCACTAGAGCGAGAGCAAGTCCCGCAGGACTGCACAAATTCCCTGACATCGCGAGACAAGGTAGGCCACCAAAAGGACCGACTAACCAAGTCTCTGGTACCAAAAATTCCGGGATGCCCAGCCAATGCGGAACAATGAATCTCAGACATCACACTCTTTTTCCATTGGTCCGGGACAAACAATTTTCCAACAGGGCAGCGCTCAGGCCTATCCTCCTGACACCCCTCCAGAGCAAGTCTCAAATTAGGCGAGATGGCGGAAAGAACTACACCCTCCTTCAAAATAACAGAGGGATCAGATAGCTCAGGAGAGTCCGCAAGGAAACTCCTCGAGAGGGCATCCGCCTTAACATTCTTAGTGCCAGGAAGAAAGGAAACCACAAAATTAAAACGTGTGAAAAACAAGGCCCACCTGGCCTGTCTAGGATTGAGTCGCTTGGCAGATTCCAGATAGACCAGATTCTTATGGTCCGTAAGGACCACCACCTGATGTTTGGCTCCCTCCAGCCAATGTCTCCACTCTTCAAAAGCCCACTTCATGGCCAATAACTCCCGATTACCCACGTCATAATTACGTTCAGTAGGAGAAAATTTTCGAGAGAAAAAGGCACAAGGGTTACTTTTAGAGGTCTCTGGATCTTTTTGGGACAAAACGGCACCTGCCCCAATTTCAGAGGCATCAACCTCCACCTGAAATGGCAGAGAAACATCAGGCTGCCGTAGAACAGGAGCAGAAGTGAATCTCTGCTTAAGTTCCTGAAACGCAGAGACTGCCTCAGGAGGCCAATTCACCACATCAGAACCCTTCCTGGTCAAATCAGTTAATGGTTTAACAATAACAGAGAAATTACCAATAAATTTACGATAAAAATTGGCAAAACCCAAAAATCTCTGAAGAGCCTTTAATGAAGTAGGTTGGACCCAATCACAGATGGCCTGAACCTTGACCGGGTCCATTTCAATAACAGATGGGGACAAAATGAATCCCAGAAATGAGATCTTCTGTACGCCAAAAAGACACTTTGATCCCTTCACATACAGAGCATTCTCTCTCAAAATCTGGAATACAGTTCGAACATGTTTCACATGAGAGTCCCAGTCATTAGAAAAAATCAAGATATCATCCAAATAAACAATCAGAAACTTGTCCACAAAATCCCTGAAAATGTCATTCATGAAGGACTGGAAGACGGAAGGAGCATTAGTGAGCCCAAAGGGCATCACAAGGTACTCAAAATGCCCTTCAGGGGTGTTAAATGCCGTCTTCCATTCATCCCCGTGCTTAATGCGAATAAGGTTATACGCCCCCCTGAGGTCAAGCTTGGTAAACCAAGTAGCGTTTTTCACCCTGGAAAACAGGTCAGAAATCAAGGGTAACGGGTATTGATATTTCACAGTAATATTGTTCAAGAGACGATAATCAATACACGGCCTTAATGAACCATCTTTTTTGGCCACAAAGAAAAAACCGGCACCTAAGGGTGAAGAGGATGGTCTGATATGACCCTTCTCCAATGATTCCTTGATATAAGACCGCATAGCGTCATGTTCAGGTACAGACAAGTTAAAAAGGCGACCTTTAGGGAATTTACTACCTGGCACTAATTCAATAGCGCAGTCATAGCTCCTATGGGGAGGTAAGGATGCAGATTTACTTTCGCTAAACACATCAGAAAAATCAAACAAAAAGTCAGGAACATCCTCAGCCTGGGGGGAGGCAGAAAAAACAGGAGTGTTGGTATTAACACATTGGCAGCCCCAACTGGTTACAGACACAGATTTCCAATCCAAAACAGGATTATGAGACTGTAACCAAGGGAAACCCAGCACGATAATGTCATGCAGATTATATAGAACCAAAAATTTGCAGCACTCCTGGTGATCAGGTTCAACCCTCATTATCACCTGAGTAGAAAACTGGGGTTTATTCTCAGCCAAAGGGGTAGAATCGATCCCCAGTAGGGGAATAGACTTCTGTAGGGGTATCAAGGGAAATCCACAACGTTTAGCAAAATCATAATCCATCAGGTTAATAGCTGCTCCAGAATCAACGAAAGCCTGAGCAGAAAATGAGGACAGAGAGCATATCAGAGTGACAGTTAATAAAAACTTAGTCTGAACACTACCCAAGACAACTGAGCGTGCAAAACGTCTTCCCCGCTTAGGGCAGACTGAAATAGCATGAGAGGCATCACCACAGTAGAAACATAACCCATTGCGCTTTCGAAACTCATGACGCTGTGCCCCAGACACCACTCCATCACACTGCATGGGCTCAGCAGCTGGCTCACAAGGCAACACCACTCCACGCATACTTCTCCGCTCACGCAAACGTCTGTCAATTTGAATCGCTAATGACATAGAATCATTGAGACCAGAGGGGACAGGGAATCCCACCATAACATCCTTTACATTATCCGACAGACCCTTCCGGAAAAGGGCCGCCAAAGCGTCGTCATTCCATTTGGTCAGGACTGCCCACCTATGGAATCTCTGACAGTATAACTCAGCGTCATCAAGCCCCTGATTTAATGCCAACAAGGCTTTTTCAGCTTGATCAGTGACATTAGGCTCATCGTACAATAACCCCAAAGCCTGAAAAAATGCATCAACATCACTCAAAACAGGATCCCCAGGTATCAGGGAAAAAGCCCAATCCTGAGGATCGCCGCGCAGGAGAGAGATGATAATTTGAACCTGCTGCGCTGCGTTTCCTGAGGACTTAGATTTTAAGGCAAGAAAACATTTACAATTATTTTTGAAATTCTGAAACTTAGCTCGATCCCCTGAAAACAAATCTGGCATGGGGATCCTAGGTTCCACAACAGGCAACCTAGCAAGATATGCAGCAATACTCCGAACCTCAGTGGCAAGCTGATCCACACGGCCAGACAACTGTGCAAACTCCATTGGGAGAAAAGATCCTCCCCAGCACCCGGAGATACAGAGGGAAAAAAAAAAAAATGCAACAAACAGAAAAATATCTCTGACAACTTTTCTTCCTTCAAAATATTTTTTCCCTTCTGTGAGTACCATACAATTTTTATGGCCGGTGATACTGTTATGTTACGGTAGCTGAGGAGTGCAGGTAAAAAAGGAAATACACCAGAGCAGTTGGAATCTATGAGATTGCAGTACCCTGACTAACCACCACAACTAGAGGCAGCCGTGGAGCGTTCCTACGATGGTCCTAGACGCCTCGTCACAGCCTGAGAAACCAACCACACCCAAAGACAGAAATAGGAAAGCTATCTGCCCCGGAGCAGAACCCCAAAGATAACAGAAAGCCCCCAAACATGTAATGGCGGTTAGACAAGAGGAAATACTGACACAGAAAGAAAATAGTATGAGCAAACGCTGGGGCCAAAACCATCCAAATAGAAAAGGACAGGAAGGGTACTCACTGCAATCCCAAAAAACCCCGAAAAAACACCAACTCTACCAATTTCAAAATAACCTGAGATCACACGACCTCCACCACCCAAATTAGTTCTCTGGTGCAACAAAAACAGCAGCCACCGAAAAAACTGCAAAAAGCAAAAGCACAAAACACAGTGGCTGGACCAAACCGAGAGGGCAAAAGCCCCCGGAGGGGACCCAGAAGGCCCCCACAGAAGTGCAGGACCAAATGCAAAAATATAGCAAAAACACAAAATAAGAAATTGTCTTATCTGATAGCAGGAGATGCAGACACGACACAGCAGGCTACAAGGGAAACTGGAAAGAAGGATTCAGACCAGAACAATTGATCACCGGCAACCCTGATGGGAAAATGATTCCCTTAAATAAGACCAATCAGTAACACCTGATTCCCAATCCTCACTAGTACCGCTTGTAACCACCAGAGGGAGCCTCTGCTCAGAACTCATCTCAAACCCATTCACAACAATCCATGTTCCCTGCAGGTCTGAATGAGGTTCTGAGTTTTGCCCCCTTTCTATAACTTAGTTTTAGTGGTAACACGTATTTTATTTTTTAATGTTAGTGCACACATGTCTCATCTATCTGTTTTTTAGTTTAGTTATTTATGGATTCCATGACCTGAAACTAGATGGATCTCTGTAAGGAAAAAGACACAAGACCTTTCATAATGAAGACATTTGAAGAACAAGACGGGATTCCCAGCCGTTAAGAAGATTATAACAACCAATTTAATCCTTCTATGAAACCTGTATCTTCAGGAATTGGATTATTGCTTGGAAATATTTGATATTATGTCGAGCTTGTGTCTTTCATATTAATATTAGATCTCTGATTATGATCCATTCTGTGTAATTTATTAGTTATTGTTAGAATGACCTTATATTGTAATGTAACTTATTAGATAGTAGTCTAGATAAATCTTATAGTATAGATTAATAGTGTGTGTGTTCTCCTACATTTTTTCATCTGTATGTACTAACCCTGGAGTTTGAGGTGGATAGTGGATCTGTTTTTATTTTACTTGTTCATTCAGCATTCGGCACCTCAGCATGTATAATAGGCTGATGCTATAGTGCATTCTGTTCATTCGTTGTACAGCGCTCTTGATACCTGTTCCTCGGTTGGGCTGCACTACTTCCCCACTTTGACGTCAGGTGGGGATGCGGTTCGGCGGCCGTTGACACTCGATCATGACGCTGGACGTTGTCGTGGTGACGCGTCTCGCTTGTTGGTTGTGGCCTCTCTCACTCCGATATTCGAGGTGGGAGGCTGCCGCACCACCGGCGGGCGGGCACCATGATGACGTCTTCATGATAGGTGTGGCCGTGGAGACGCGTCTGTCCGGCTTGTTGTGGCCTCCCTCCTCTGACGTTTTGGAGGAGGAGGTGGCTGCACGGCCGGCGGATGTGCGTCTCAGCGGCTTCACGTGTTACTTGTTGCCATGGAGATGCGCCGCGTCTGCTAGCTGTGGCCTCTCCCCCTCCGATGCCCTTGGATGGGGAGATGGCTGCACGGCTGACGGGTGCGCATCTTATGTGCGTCACACGCTGAATACAGACCCGCTACACATATGCAACCAATTCCAGAGGTAATTGTATCACAATTTGAGATATATATAGCGGCACCTGATGCCCCTATCCACTTGAACAAATCCCCCAGGACGAAGCTAACGCGAAACGCGCGTCGGGGCTACTCCGGCATTCCCTCAGGTCGTACTTGCATATCCCTTTCTACTTTTCGCCATGTTTTCAACATTGTATATATTCTGTTATTCTAGTCATGTGTTATATACCACTTCTCAGGCGCAGCTAATCCCTTAGATTTTATATAGAATTCACTTGAAATTGGTATGTCGCCTGAATATTGGTATTTACCTTTGCTTCATATTTATCTATGCCAACGCAGGCCTGATTAATACTTTTCAAGCATATTGACCAGAAATACTTAACCCATTCTGAACAGCAGTGTGCTGCCCACATATTTGATATCCACTGCAGCATTATAATTATTTATGCTACTGACGGCATGACTTATGTACTATCTCTTAGGTGCATTTATCCACACAGTACATATAGCCATTCGATTCTATACAAAATCTTTATGTACAACAGTTTGCTGTCTATATATAGGCACTAGTAGCCTGTTTGTAACTATCTATGCCATTATTCATCACTTGACTTAGGTGTTGAAATCTACAACCTATATTGTATCGCTTGGATAGTGGCATAATTGCCCCAATATACCCTAATATAGATTTCCTCCAGTGATACATGGCATATGGTATTTTTCAAGCATATTGACCAGAAATACTTAACCCATTCTGAACAGCAGTGTGATGCCCACATATTTGATACCCACTGCAGCATTATAATTATTTATGCCACTGACGGCATGACTTGTGTACAATCTCTTAGGTGCATTTATCTAGTACAGTACATATAGCCATTCGATTCTATACAAAATCCTTATGTACAACAGTCTGCTGTCCATATATGTGCACTAGTAGCCTGTTTGTAACTATCTATTCCATTATTCATCACTTGACTTAGGTGTTGAAATCTACATCTTATATTGTATCGCTTGGATAGTGGCACAATTGCCCTAATATACTCTAATATAGATTTCTTCCAGTGATACATGGCATATGGTATATTAGGACAGCTATATATACATACTCTAGAACTGCATTGTAGAGATATTAGATATGCACATAGCGTTCAGTGACTTGAATATTTTGGTGATTTTGCATACTATGATCTTTGGGATATTATTGGACTCACATCCCATTTTTAAAGTGTTGTTTATACATTTTAATCATTTTTCAATAAAGTGTTTGTTACATAGCCATATGCTTCCAAGTCTTTGTTTGATTGTATTGATCCTAAGGAAGTGGCATTCTTCTAGGCTCAGATCCCTAGGATATTTTTTTCTTTGTGCGGATTCCGCAGCGATTTTACACCTATTCCATTATAGGCGTAAAACCGCAGAGAAAAACCGCAGCAAATCCGCGCTAAATACGCAGGTAAAAGGCAGGTCATTTTACCTGCGGATTTTAGAAAAATCCGCAAGTGAATACGCAACATGTGCATGGGGCCTCAGGGTTAGGCTGGGTTCATACTGCATTATGGCAGTCCGTTAGATGGACTGCGTTTCACCGCGGTATAATGCGATGTAACGCAGTCCGCTAACGCTGCCATTCACCCCATTTGTGTGCGCATCGCAACGCATGCCGTGAAGCAGCATGCGTTCGCGACGTGTCGTCATTCAGTAACGGAGCCTTGGACGCGGCCCGCAGCGTCTGGGCTCCGTCACCGCTAGCACAGATGAATCATCGCTGATTCCTCTGCACTAGCGGGTATAGCATAACGCGATCGCGTTATGCTATACCGTTACCAGCCCGTCAACGCTACGTGTTGAACGGGCTGGTAAAACGCAATATGAACCCAGCCTTAGGGTTAGAACTAGGGTAAGGGTTGGAATTAGGGTTAGGGTTGGAATTAGGGTTAGGGTTGGGATTAGGTTTGTGGTTAGGGTTAGAGTTAGGATAAGCGTTAGGAGTGTTTTGGGGTTAGGGTTGGGATTAGGGTTAGGCTTGTGGTTAGGTTTATGGTTAGAGTTGGGATTAGGGTTAGGGGTGTGTTGGGGTTAGGGTTATGGTTAGGGTTTGTATTAGGGTTAGGGGTGTGTAGGGGTTAGGGTTGGAGTTAGAATTGAGGGGTTTCCACTATTTACGCACATCAGGGGGTCTCCATACGTGACATGGCGCCACCATTGATTCCTGCAAATTTTGCGTTCAAAAAGTCAAACAGTGCTCCCTTTATTCCAAGCCCCGACGTGTGCCCAAACAGTGGTTTACCCCCACATATGGGGTATCAGCGTACTCGGGAAAAATTGCAAAACAACTTTGGGGTCTAATTTCTCCTGTTACTGTTGGGAAAAAAATTGGGGACTAAAAGAACATGTTTGTGGAAAAAAAATGATTTTTTATTTTCACGGCTCTGCGTTATAAACTTTTGTGAAGCACCTGGGGGTTCAAAGTGCTCACTGTGCATCTACATAAGTTCCTTAGGGGGTCTAGTTTCCAAAATGGGGTCATTTGTGGGGGAGCTCCAAAGTTTAGGCATGCAGGGGCTCTCCAAACATGACATGGTGTCCACTAACGATTGGAGCTAATTTTCCATTCAAAAAGTCAAATGGCGCTCCTTCCCTTCTGAGCCCTGCCGTGCGCCCAAACAGTGGTTTATGACCACATATGAGGTATCTGTGTACTCAGGAGAAATTGCCCAACAAATTTTAGGATCCATTTTATCCTGTTGCCCATGTGAAAATGAAAAAACTGAGGCTAAAAGAAAATTTTTGTGAAAAAAAAAGTACTTTCTTTATTTTACGGATCAATTTGTGAAGGACCTGGGGTTTCAAAGTGCTCACTATGCATCTAGATAAGTTCCTTGGGGGGTCTAGTTTCCAAAATGGGGTCACTTGTGGGGGAGCTCCAATGTTTAGGCACACAGGGACTCTCCAAATGCGACATGGCAACCGCTAAATATTCCAGCATATTTTCCATTCAAAAAGTCAAATGGCGCTCCTTCCCTTCTGAGCCCTGCCGTGCGCCCAAACAGTTGTTTATGACCACATATGAGGTATCGGTGTACTCAGGAGAAATTGCCCAACAAATTTTAGGATCCATTTTATCCTGTTGCCCATGTGAAAATGAAAAAACTGAGGCTAAAAGAAATTTTTTGTGAAAAAAAAGTACTTTCTTTTTTTTACGGATCAATTTGTGAAGCACCTGGGGGTTCAAAGTGCTCAATCTGCATCTAGATAAGTTCCTTGGGGGGTCTAGTTTCCAAAATGGGGTCACTTGTGGGGGAGCTCCAATGTTTAGGCACACAGGGACTCTCCAAATGCTACATGGCAACCGCTAAATATTCCAGCATATTTTCCATTCAAAAAGTCAAATGGCGCTCCTTCCCTTCTGAGCCCTGCCGTGCGCCCAAACAATGGTTTATGACCACATATGAGGTATCTGTGTACTCAAGAGAAATTGCCCAACAAATTTTAGGGTCCATTTTATCCTGTTGTCCATGCAAAAATGAAAAAATTGATGCTAAAAGAAAAATTTTGTTGGAAAAATTAAAATGTCCATTTTTTCCTTCCACGTTGCTTTAGTTCCTGTGAAGCACTTGAAGGGTTAATAATCTTCTTGAATGTAGTTTTAAGTAGCTTGAGGGGTGCAGTTTTTAGAATGGTGTCACTTTTGGGTATTTTCTGCCATATAGACCCCTCAAAGTGACTTCAAATGTGAGGTGGTCCCTAAAAAAAATGGTTTTGTAAATTTTGCTGTAAAAATGAGAAATCGCTGGTCAAATTTTAACCCTTATAACTTCCTAACAAAAAAAAATGTTGTTCCCAAAATTGTGCTGATGTAAAGTAGACATGTGGGAAATGTTATTTATTAACTATTTTATGTCACATAACTCTCTGGTTTAACAGAATAAAATTCAAAATTTGAAAATTGAGAATATTTCAAAATTTTGGCCAAAGTTCCATTTTTTTCACAAATAAACGCAAAAATTATCAACCTAAATTTACCACTAACATGAAGCCCAATATGTCACGAAAAAACATTCTCAGAATCGCTATGATCCGTTGAAGCGTTCCTGAGTTATTACCTCATAAAGGGACACTGGTCAGAATTGCAAAAAATGGCAAGGTCTTTAAGGTCAAAATAGGCTGGGTCATGAAGGGGTTAACAAAAAGGCTGTGTCACACCTCACACGCGTTTTTCTTGTAGCTTCTTATGTAATAGGGCACATGCGTGTATGTTTCATCATAGGTGCATGTTTACTGAGTAAAGCAGTCATGACAACGGCTTTGTGTTGTCGGTACGCTTGCGATGATGAACGATGCACACCGTGAATGTTAGTCTGCGTCATAAGATGCACAGACGCTCCACTACCCAACGCGTCACAGCAGGAAGGCAGTTTGTGCGTCCAAACAAAGGCGCAAGCATACATGCACGTACCCTGTTTATAAAGCTATATGAAAAAATTTCTGGAGTAGTGCCGCACACTTTATTGAGGTACAGTATTACATCGCCATTCACCATCTGTGGCTATGCAGTCTCATCTATATATACCTTATCTATCCGTTGTCATGCTTGCAAGTCCACAGTCAGGCATAAATAGCAATTTTCACTATGCACTATGCATTTTTTAACGGTTATGTTTGTTAATAAAAATGATTATTGGCGCATATTCTGAGTATTACATGATGGAAATTTTATATATTTTAAAAACTGTTTAGTGACATTATTCATCAAATGTAACATTTTTTGAATGTCACAGATAACTTGTAATGCTGATGATGTTTTGAAGTCAGACATTCATTGTCTATACAATAAAAATGGTGTACATACTGTTACTTATCCATCATTAATGTATTCTGATATGTACTTGTATGCTTTTATTTAAAACCGTATAGCAGATTCCTTAACCAATTTTTTTTGGGGTTTGCATTGCTGTTCAACATGTTAATGTATGCGTTTATGTTTGTCAATTCTTTATTTATATTGATTTGTTTCACTAAAATCATCATCTTATGGTAGTAAAGGTTATCTTTCTCTTGTTTGGAGTATAGACATTTTTAATTGACACGTAACAAGGAAAATACTTGATCTAGTATTTAAACATCCTCCTTGACCCTGGGCTCCAACACCGCCAGTTGTTGCCTGGAAGTGCTGTTTGCACAGTCAACACTTGCTCCTGTGTTACTGGGGTTCAGTAATGTCAGCTGTTCCCCTGCTGTGTGTACGGCAAAAAGTCCTGCTGCCTCCACCCTGTTCTCCTCTCATCCCTGGGCTCCAACACCGCCAGTTGTTGCTTGGAAGTGCTGTTAGCACAGTCAACACTTGCTCCTGTGTTACTGGGGTTCAGTAATGTCAGCTGTTCCCCTGCTGTGTGTACGGCAAAAAGTCCTGCTGCCTCCACCCTGTTCTCCACTCATCCCTGGGCTCCAACACCGCCAGTTGTTGCCTGGAAGTGCTGTTTGCACAGTCAACACTTGCTCCTGTGTTACTGGGGTTCAGTAATGTCAGCTGTTCCCCTGCTGTGTGTACGGCAAAAAGTCCTGCTGCCTCCACCCTGTTCTCCTCTCATCCCTGGGCTCCAACACCGCCAGTTGTTGCTCGGAAGTGCTGTTAGCACAGTCAACACTTGCTCCTGTGTTACTGGGGTTCAGTAATGTCAGCTGTTCCCCTGCTGTGTGTACGGCAAAATGTCCTGCTGCCTCCACCCTGTTCTCCTCTCATCCCTGGGCTCCAACACTGCCAGTTGTTGCTCGGAAGTGCTGTTAGCACAGTCAACACTTGCTCCTGTGTTACTGGGGTTCAGTAATGTCAGCTGTTCCCCTGCTGTGTGTACGGCAAAAAGTCCTGCTGCCTCCACCCTGTTCTCCTCTCATCCCTGGGCTCCAACACCGCCAGTTGTTGCTCGGAAGTGCTGTTAGCACAGTCAACACTTGCTCCTGTGTTACTGGGGTTCAGTAATGTCAGCTGTTCCCTGCTGTGTGTACGGCAAAAAGTCCTGCTGCCTTCACCCTGTTCTCCTCTCATCCCTGGGCTCCAACACCGCCAGTTGTTGCTCGGAAGTCATTGGCACGGGTACTCACTCCTGCCCAGCCTGGTTACAGCATGACAGCTGTTTCCTGGCAGTGTCAACGTCAATTAGCCTCCAATAAGTTGTCCTGTCGTGTTGCATTCGGGTTAGCCGACTCTATGGTGCCTGCAGTTTAGGTGCTTCCTATGTGTGCTGTGGGATATGTAAATAAAGGCTGTTTCCGTTGTGACAATAGGACAAGCACCCACTGTAGGACTGTGTGCATTCGGTAACTGCGGACGGCTTGCGGCCTGTCAACTTACATTTTCATGGGTACCTTATGGTACCCGTCCGGGTTCCAGTACCGTCAGCTGGTTCTCCGCAGTGCCTTTGGCCTAGGTGCCTCCATCTCGGTATCCGAGTTCCAGCAACGTCTGCTGGTCCTTGGTAGTGCTTTGGAGCACAAGTACCTCCTGCTTAGTAACCGTGTCCCAGTAACGTCAGCTGGTCCTCGGTTGTGCCATTGGCTCTGTTCCTTCTGCTGGCCCTCCGGGTTCCAGCACAGTCAGCTGGTCCTCGTTACTTCCATTGGCTCTTATACCTTCTGCTACCCGTCCGGGTTCCAGTACCGTCAGCTGGTCCTCCGCAGTGCCTTTGGCCTAGGTGCCTCCATCTCGGTATCCGAGTTCCAGCAACGTCTGCTGGTCCTTGGTAGTGCTTTGGAGCACAGGTACCTCCTGCTTAGTAACCGTGTCCCAGTAACGTCAGCTGGTCCTCGGTTGTGCCATTGGCTCTGTTCCTTCTGCTGGCCCTCCGGGTTCCAGCACAGTCAGCTGGTCCTCGTTACTTCCATTGGCTCTTGTACCTTCTACTACCTGTCCAGGTTCCAATACATCAGCTGATTCTCCGCAGTGCTTTTGGCCTAGGTGCCTCCATCTCGGTATCCGAGTTCCAGCAACGTCTGCTGGTCCTTGGTAGTGCTTTGGAGCACAGGTACCTCCTGCTTAGTAACCGTGTCCAGTAACGTCAGCTGGTCCTCGGTTGTGCCATTGGCTCTTTTCCTTCTGCTGCCCCTCAGGGTTCCAGCACAGTCAGCTGGTCCTCGTTACTTCCATTGTCTCTTGTACCATCTGATACCCGTCCGGGTTCCAGTAACGTCAGCTGGTTCTCGGAAGTTAGTCAGCCTTCTTGCACCTTCAGCTACATTTCCAAATTGAAGATTTTTTAAATGTTTTTTTGGGTAATCACTCTGGATCTCCAACAATGAAGACGACGACCCTGATGACCACCCCGAAGAAGACGACGAGCCCGAAGACGAGGACCCTGAAGACGACGACGACCCTGAAGACCACCCCGAAGAAGACGACGACCACAAGGACGACGAGCATCAAGCCAACCAGCCTGAACACCATCACAAAGAAGAAATAAAAGATTACCCAGAAGAAGATCACCAACAGGACAAAGAAGGTTAAGACAAACTACAAGATACAGAACAAGAGACAGAAGAACAATAAGCAGAAGATCAAAAAGCAGAAGAACATGAAGTATAAGACCAAAATTAAGAGCAAAATATATGCTCTAAATTATAAGCAGAAGAAGACTAAGCAGTGTATGGGGGTGAGTCCGTTCCTCCTCGTGGTGCCCCTGGAAAATGCCTGCTGCTGCAGGCTAAACTGAACGCGGACAAATACTGTTGTAATTTAAATCTTTTGTGACAGTAAGAACGGAAGGATGAAAAATTTTACTTTTACAGATTACAAGTACAGGAATGTCTGTCACAAATAAGAATATGATGAAGAAGATGAATAGGAAGAAGATGAAGAAGTAGAATATGAAGAAGAATAATAGTTGAATAAGAAGAATATGAGTAATGTTAACAAAAAGATGAATAGCAAGAAGTTTAAGAAGAAGATAAATAAGGTGAAGATGAAGAATCATTTGATGAAAAAGATGATGCTGCTGAAGATCATGAAGGAGAAAGTGTGGCAGAAGTTAAAAAGGTGAAGAGCATGGAAGTTGTGAAACATACATATGTGCCAAAATAGAAAAAAGGTTAACAACACTGGCAATTTTTTTGTCAATCCGAACGTCTTTAAAAAAAAAAGTATTACTGCTATTCCATTTGATTGGGTTAAACATCTATGCCTTTAATGTCTCCTCAACCTCCCCCAATACATTCTACATTACCCATTCCGATCCAATACTTATTGATATCGGAAAGTATCGCTCAACTCTAAACAGGACTCCTAACTAGAGATGAGCGAATATTTCAATGTTCGGTTTGGATTGCGATCGACGAATTTGCAATATTCACAGATTAATTCATCAAATATTTGACGAACATAACTGAATGCCATTCAGCTCAATGGGAGGCAAAAACAAACACATGCACAACACTTTATAACAGCCCAAAATGCTGCCAAAACACATCAAATGAGGGACAGACACCAGAAAAGTGGCCTCAATTCACCCACAGTAGAAATTTTAGCATGGAGCTGCAGCAATCAGCCAGGCATGAGGTATCAGGGTCTGGGCCAGCATTTACAGCTTTCAATTGAACATCACAGTAAGATGAGATGGGTGAGGGATCAATGTAGGACCCCTTTGCTATGAGCCCTGATACCATATACAACACCTCTACCTGCTTTCATGCTGAGCCACCCTCAGGTGGCACAAATATCAGTTTTGTAGACTACCATTGTCAGAAATATTGAAGGATAGTAACATGGGTAATTAAGTACCAGGAAGTGGAGGCCTGATGGTCTCGGAGACCTACTGCTACAGGCAACAAGCATGAAGGAGACACAACCAGGAGTGTTCACGTTTTAAAAAATGATGACCTGACACCACCAAAATGGAATAACTGTCACAAGAATAGAAATAGTATAATTGGGACCGAGAAGTCTTCCACTACAGCTAACTCAGCAGATGTTGACCAATAATGACTGTTCACATTTCCACAAATTTGTGTTAACATCAGCAGCAGCCACAGAAGCCACACTAAAGGTATCACAGAGTGCAGTTACGTGACATTAATGCATCACACTAAAAATGCAATATCACCTAGTCTGTACAGTCTGCGATTGGGGTGCAAAAGTCCATGGAGATCCATGACTTGCTCATCTTGATGAAAGTTAGGCAGTCTACACTTTCAGGGGACAGCCGGCTGTGCTTATCTATCAAGACACCACAAGCAGTGCTGAAGGCACATTCTGAGAGAATGCTGGTTGCCGGCTCCAAGGCGTGTGAGGTTGTCATGGAAATATATATGTATTCCATATATTCAAAGTATATTCACATATATGTATTCACAGTTCACAGTTAGATAGATCTCACTTGCTAAAAAACCCTGTGCTCACATATTTCTAGGCCAGCTATAATCAGTCGTTTTAAAGAAATCTGGCCTTCATAAGGCCTTCGTAAAGGAACAAATGCATGAAGTACAAAAAGTCCTATTAGATATCTGTTGCTTACATTATAGTTATGCAAGACAACTAGGTCACAAGAATATAAACAATAATTCTGCAACTTCAGCTCTTTTAATCATGATTATCATAATTATCATATTTACACTAGAACAGCCAATAATCTAGCAGCTTTTAATTGTATGTTAATTGACTAACCAGCCCCTTTTTGTAAACGTATAAAACCTTGAATGAATAATAAATGTATGTCTTTGACGAACTGTTATACTGACACTTTCGTGTGGACAGTCCTCATTTCGTTCTGAGCGCTCAAGAAGACATTATATAGAGATTTGGAGAAGCAAGCAGCAAACACGGAAGGATATTTTTATCCTAATTAAATTTCCATATCAGTTGGCGCCTGCACGCGGGGCATTGGACGAAACGCACGAGGACCCGGCCGACCGGAGAGACGGGGGTGTTGGCCCTGGCCTTGGCACACGGGACGGAGACTGCAGCTCCATCAGTAAGGTAAGAAAACTTTGTCATCTTACCTGAATGTTCCCTGTGCCTAGTCCTAGCCTACACTTCCAGACGGTCGGACGTGGTCATCACCGCATTCCCAGGTTGTGTAAAAAGTCCATACCCTTATCCAAAAGCCCTGGGATATAAGCCGAGTTGGTTGCTGCTGTGCTGTATATGTTTCATGTTTTATGTGAACCGGGAGAAAGTTGGAACGGTGACTGTGTTTTTGCTTGCTGATTTCTGGGGGCTGTATAGCAAATGACAATTGCTGCATAAGTTCCCGCAGTAAACTTTCACGCACCGGGAGGCCATCCCAGTCAAATCAGACGTGGAGGGCGGGAGCTTTGTTTTGGATAAGTCCACGCAGATATTCTTCACACATTGGAGGGAGGTTATCCCAAAAAATCTAGTTGTGGAAGCGAGGGCTTTGTTCGGTTAATTTTCTGCAGTAAACTTTCCCGCACTGGGAGGCCATCCCAGTCAAATCAGACGTGAAGGGCAGGAGCTTTGTTTGGATAAGTTCTCACAATAATTGTCCACGCACCGGGAGGCCATCCCAGTCAAATCAGACGTGGATAGTGAGAATTTTGATGAAGGCTATTGCAGATTACTGTGACCAGCTCACCGACCAGGGCGTACGGTACAGAGCGATAGAACCTTGAGCCTCACCGCGCTCAGTGCAATTGGTGAGTTATCAGTTACCAGAGCAGCTTGTATGTGTCACAGATCATCAAAAGAGGGATTCGTATTCTCCCGGGTGTCTGTCTCATTGTACCTGTCAACTGTCTGTATCAGGTACTGTGCTTTAAATCACATCTCCGTGCGCTCTGTCAGTATCTCATTCAGAGCAGTGTGCTGGCTGCAGCAGCGAGAAAACCCCTTTGACCCCCCCTCCTCTGCTAATCACGTTATCAGGCATTCTGTTTCTTGGCTTTGATTATTATTTTTTAAGCTAGTTTTTTGGCTACAGGTTTTAACGTGAGAATTATCAGGCATTCAGACTGAACTATATTCTTTTTTATTTTTGCTATTCTGAGGAATAATAATAATTTTTTTGTTTTGATACGTGATTTCAGTGCCTATAGAGACAGCAAGCAGAGATATAAGGAAGGGAGGGGGGAAGCAGCCAGCTGACATTCCAGAGATTTTTAATTAGCTGTTTTAGTAACAAGGGTTGTTTTTCAGAGTTTTATGATTAATACGGTTTTTCTTTTCTCCCTTTTTGGTGAATTTATTTTTTTTTTTTGTTTTCTTTTTCTAGAGTTTTTTACTAAATCTAACTTTTTGTTTTTTAAAATTTTTCTTTTAAGTACATTTTTAAATGATTTTGGAGAGATTTTTTCTCTAAGCAATTTATTTTAGAGCTTTATTTCTCCAGCCATTTTTTTTCTACAAGATTGCTTTAGAACAAGGTCACATAGATAAGGAGAATTACAGGCTGAGGGAGAGAGCAGACACAAACTACGCAGTGGTCTGAGTAGCCCCTCCCGTCGGGCATTCGGCGAGAACAAACAGAACCAGAGTGCAGAAGTTTTCAGATTTTTAAATCACCTTTGTTGAATAGGTTTTTGGAATAGACAAAGTACGTAAGAATCGAAGGGCTAGGCATGTGAATAGAATGTCAGAGTACGTGAGAAGCAAATAGACAGGCAGCCTTTACGCTGCATAATGAAATGTTTTTTTCTTGTTTTTTGTTATTTGAAAGGTAACGGGAAAGTTTATTAATAGATTACCATCTGCTATAAAAGAGCAGCGGTGCATCGTGTAAAAGATACAGCAAGTTAATTTGAACGGACCAGGAAGTGATTTTTTTTTTTTTTTATGTGAATAAGTTTGAAAAGGTGTTAAATCATCTGTGAGAAAAAGATCACTGACATGTCACAAGAGCAGAATTCAGAGTCACACACATCACATGTCCATCATGTGGAGACACGGGACAGGTGTAGGCTGCTCTCATTGAGTAAGGAGCCTTGTACAGGGAAAAACGCTCCCCGCCTCTCTCCACAGGGAGAAGGCATTTTTGTTTCAACCATCCCCTCTCAAGAGTCACAGGGGGGACACCCTCTCCTTTTTCTTCTCTCAGTCCCTTTCTCTTTCTTCTTCAGACTTTTCTCCTCTTTCCTCGCTGCCATCCCTCTCATTCCTTCTTTTCCCTCCATCACATCTCTGACACATCCATTTTCTTCATCTTCCTCTTCTTCTATCTCTTCCTCTCCAACTCTCAAATCTTCTTCTTCATCTTCTTCTACTTCTCCCCCTCCATCTTTCTTCTCTCTCTCCTCCATCTTTCTCTCTTTTCCCCCTTTCACTCTTCTCTCCCTCCCCTCCTCTTTCTCTCGCTCCTCCCTCACACCTCCCTTCTCTTCCTTTTTTTTCTACTTCGTCATCAACTGGGTCAACGCCCAATCCAAGCAATGTGGTATCCCTGTATTCAGTGTTTCCAGCACAGAGCACCTTGTCTATCCCAAGCACAGTACAAACATTGCGAGTCATTATATCAGGAGAAGAAAGTGCAGATCTCCCTACACAAAACACTACATGTAGCCCCAGACAACAGTCCACAGCTAGGGCTTCACAGGGGGGTGGTATAGCTACAGGGCTGCTAGCATGGAACCATGACACTGATCCACCGCAGCCTCAGCAAGGAAGTGGGAAATCCCCATGCAGCAAGACAACTTTAAAGCCCAAATCTCACCCAGTGTATGCACCAAGTACACCATGTCACTTCTTATCTGATGAAGATGAAGATGCAACGTCACACATGCTGCCCAATACTAGGGAAGAAAACACACAAGCACCAATAGAGCAGGGACAGGTAGAGGCACCATCCTATGAGCCCTTCATCCCAAGCCAGGTGATCAGTATGCTGCCAGACCCAGGGATACACCCCATGCCATTTTGCCAAAAAATGCAGCAGATCCAGCGAACGTATGCAGCAGCCTGGACTGATCTCTGGACCGTAATGGAAATAAAAGCAGGTGATGCATTCTGGCCAATTATGAGAGAACACTTCAAGCTTCCAACAGAGTTAGATGCGTATGCCTGGGAGACAGGACCAAAGCTAATTGAGCAACTCAGAGAATGGGCCAAAAGCAGACTGACAGGACAAACTCTCAGCCTACATGTCACGAGTCAAGACAAGACAGAGTCTGTGGAGAAGTTCCATGACAGAGTAATGCAAGTGTTTCAAGATTTGGGCCTCATTACCCATGATCAGACACACGGACGGATGTTGGCACAGGCTTTTGTGCATGGACTGAGAGAACCAATCAGGAAACCACTGGTAGCAGCCAGGCCTGAGTACACGTCAATAGCAATGGATACCCTGCTCACAGTAGCAAAAATGATTGAGTCCCGCCGGGACAGAAGGAATGTCAAGTGTTACAACTGTGGCGAGTTTGGTCATTTCCGGAACAAGTGCAGAACACTGACTTCACCCAGAAAAAGAAAAAACACAGAAAGCAGTGAAGAACCCCGTCCATAGGACAAGAGCACACCAAGTCCACAAGGAACCCCACCAGTGGGACCAATATCCTGAGAGTGGATGGCGTAGTCATATCTTTTCTTGTGGAACACTGTAACGGGTCTGGGAGGCGGAACCTCTGAGCTTTATTATACAAGGAGGCTTTCCTTGTAAAGGAGCAAGTGGCGCCCGGGGAGACGGACAGGAAGTCACGGCAAGTGACAGGGACAGTCTCTGGGTAGACGGGCAGGTAGTCACGGCAAGTGACCGGGGCAGTCTCTGGAAGGACAGGCAGGTAGTCACGGCAAGTGACCGGGGCAGTCTCTGGAAGGACAGGCAGGTAGTCACGGCAAGTGACCGGGGCAGTCTCTGGAAGGACAGGCAGGTAGTCACGGCAAGTGACCGGGGCAGTCTCTGGAAGGACAGACAGGTAGTCACGGCAAGTGACCGGGGCAGTCTCTGGAAGGACAGGCAGGTAGTCACGGCAAGTGACCGGGGCAGTCTCTGGAAGGACAGGTATATACGACCTGAGATGGTGGAGCCTCCCGGTAGGCTAGCAGGCAGATGACAGATGAACGCCCCCAAGTGAGCAGGCGAGAGTCTCTGGAATAGACGATGGTCACCGCATGTGACGTCCGAACCTCCGGGTAGGTCTGCAGGCAGATGGCAGATGAACGCCCCCAAGTGAGCAGGCGAGAGTCTCTGGAATAGACGATGGTCACCGCATGTGACGTCCGAACCTCCGGGTAGATCTGCAGGCAGATGGCAGATGAGCGCCCCCAAGCGAGCAGGCGAGATTCTCTGGAATAGCCGATGGTCACCACCGGTGACGGCCGAACCTCCAGGTAGGCTTGCGGACAGGTAGCAGACAGCAAACTGGCAGGAGACAGGCAGGTAACTGGTAACGGAACCTGAGGGCTGAAGCAGAGTAAACAGTGCAACAACATTGCACGGGCACCTCCATTAAGGAGGGAGTACTTTATATAGGGTGGAGTCCTCCGGCATTGGCCGGGGACCTTTTTTGAAAGATGCGCGCGGCCCCTTTAAGAGCGGGGGAGCGCGCGGGCGCGCGCCCTAAGTCCAGCAGCAGAGAAGGAGCGCGCTACCCCAGCAGGGCGGAAGGAGGACGCCGAGCGTGGGTAAGGAGGGCGACGTCCCTGCCTGGCAGAGGACGCTGGCGCAGGGGAACAGCGTCCCTGCCTGGCAGAGGGCAGGGACGCGGCGCTACAGTACCACCCCCTTTAGGCCCCCCTTTTTTAGGCCAGAAAGAAATTTAGCTAGGATGAGAGGGGCATGGATGTTCTCCCGAGGCTCCCACGTTCTCTCCTCAGGACCAAACCCCTTCCAATCCACCAGAAAATAGGTCTTTCTTCCTACCCTTTTGGTGGCCAAAATGTTCTCTACCTCAAATTCGTTCTCAGCAGACAGTGGAGCAGGAGGTGTACCTGTAGACTTGACAAAAGAGTTAAGTACCACCGGTTTGAGGAGAGATACATGGAAGGAGTTAGGAATCCGCAAATAATAATAATAATAATCTTTATTTATATAGCGCCAACATATTCCGCAGCGCTTTACAGTTTAACAGTTTCAAAACAAGTCATAGGTAACAACGTTAACAATACAATAATTAAAGCAAAATAAGCCGACCCTGCTCGTGAGAGCTTACAATCTACAATGAGGTGGGGGAGATACAAAGTACAGGTGTGTATATACAATGGTGCATTTACAATGATGGTCCAGCCATCTTGAGGGAGTGAGGCATGGATGGAGATAGTGAATGGGCTACACATACACACTTAAACATAGAACGACTTTGGTTAGTGAATGTGATAGGCCACTCTGAACAAATGTGTTTTGAGGGAGCTCCTGAAACCATGCAAATTGTGGATAGTCCTAATTTCTTGGGGTAGAGCATTCCAGAGGATTGGCGCAGCGCGGGAGAAGTCTTGGAGTCGGGAGTGGGAGGTACGGATTAGTGCAGAGGTTAGTCGAAAGTCGTTTGCAGAGCGCAGCAGTCGGTTAGGCCGATAGATAGAAATGAGGGAGGAGATGTAGGGGGGTGCTGCACTGTGGAGAGCTTTGTGGGTGAGAACCAGTACTTTGAATTGGATCCTATAATGAATGGGCAGCCAGTGTAAGGACTGCCGAAGAGCGGACGCGTCCGAGTACCGATTAGCCAGATGGATGACCCTGGCTGCTGCATTAAGGATGGACTGGAGAGGGGATAGTCGAGTAATGGGGAGGCCAAGTAATAGAGCATTGCAGTAGTCCAGGCGGGAGTGGATCAATGCTACAGTGAGGGTTTTTGTTGTTTCCATGGTGAGAAAAGGGCGGATTCTAGAGATGTTCTTTAGGTGTAGACGGCAAGAGCGGGCAAGAGATTGTATACGGGAGGTGAAGGAGAGATTGGTGTCAAACATAACACCCAGACAGCGAGCTGCTGCCGGGGTGTTATTATGGTGCCGCCCACAGAGAGGGAAATGTCAGATTTAGGGAGGTTAGTAGACGGCGGGAGCAGAAGGAGTTCAGTCTTGGAGAGGTTAAGTTTCAGATAGAGAGCGGACATGATGTTGGAGACTGCGGACAGACAGTCGGTGGTGTTCTGTAGAACAGCGGGGGTAAGGTCGGGGGATGACGTGTATAGTTGTGTGTCATCGGCATAAAGATGGTACTGAAAGCCAAATCTGCTGATGGTCTGTCCAATTGGGGCCGTGTAGAGAGAGAAGAGAAGGGGGCCAATGACTGAGCCCTGGGGTACACCGACAGTGAGAGGAAGAGGAGATGACGTGGAGCCAGAGAACGAAACACTGAAGGAGCGGTCAGAAAGATAGGAGGAGAACCAGGAGAGAACAGTGTCCTTAATACCTAGTGACTGGAGCCTAGAGAGTAGGAGACGGTGGTCAACCGTGTCGAAAGCTGCAGAAAGGTCGAGAAGAATGAGCAGAGAGTGGTCGCCATTACGTTTTGCTGTAAGAAGGTCATTGGTCACTTTGATGAGTGCAGTTTCAGTCGAATGTAGGGGGCGGAAGCCGGACTGTGAAGGGTCTAGGAGGGAGTAAGTGGAGAGGTAACGGGTGAGGCGGGAGTAGACTAGGCGCTCCAAAAGTTTAGAGATGAAGGGGAGATTGGAGACCGGTCTGTAGTTGTTTGTGCAGGAAGGGTCAAGAGCGGGTTTCTTTAGTAATGGAGTAATGATGGAGTGTTTGAAGGAGGATGGGAAAATGCCAGAGGAGAGTGAGAGATTAAAGATTGTAGTTAGGTGAGTTGTGCCAACTGGAGAGAGAGACTGGAGGAGATGTGAGGGGATGGGGTCGGTAGTGCATGTAGTCGGACGAGAGGAAGAGAGGAGTCTGGAGACTTCTTCTTCGTGATGGGATCAAATGTGGAAAGTGAGCCAGGGGAAATGCAGGGTGGGATGGGAGTCACAGCACTTGGTGGTTGAGAGCAGATTTCCTGATGGATAGTATCTATTTTTTCTATAAAGTGGGAGGCCAGGTCGTCAGCAAAAATGTCTGTGATAGGGGCTTGTGCTTTTGGCCTGAGGAGGGAGTGAAAAGTGTCAAAAAGTTTCTTGGGGTTGTTGGCTAGTGAGGAGATCAGTGTGGTGAAGTAGGTCTGTTTGGCGAGGTGAAGGGCAGCATTATAAGTTCTTAACATGAATTTAAAGTGGATGAAGTCTTCTGGTGTGCGGGTTTTTCTCCAGAGGCGTTCAGCACTCCTAGAGCATCGCTGAAGAAGTCGAGTTTGCAATGTGAGCCAGGGCTGTTTTACTGTGTGTTTGGAGGTTCTGAGGGTGAGCGGTGCTACTTGGTCAAGGGTGCTTTTAAGAATGTCATTGTAGTGATGAACAGCCAGATCAGGACAGGAAAAAGAGGAGATTGGGGACAGCGATGAGTGTAGGGAGTCTGAAAGTGTCTGAGGGTTAATAGCTTGTAGATTTCTGAATGTGTGGTAGGTAGGAGTGCGCTGGGGTGGTGGAGGATTTGTGAGCGTGAAGGAGAGAATGTTGTGGTCAGAGAGTGGAAGCGGTGAGTTATTTAGGTGGGAGATTGAACAGAGGTGGACAAAGACCAGGTCAAGGGTGTTGCCATCCTTGTGTGTCTCAGAGGTTGAAAGCTGTGAGAGGCCTAGAGAAGTGGTTAGTGATAGAAGCTGAGATGCAGATGTGGAAGTAGGGCTGTTAATGGGGATGTTGAAGTCTCCAAGGATAAGGGTTGGTAGTTCTGAGGACATGAAGTGCGGCAGCCAGGCTGAGAAGTGGTCAAGGAACTGGGTGGGTGAGCCTGGGGGTCGATATATGACCGCTACTCTGAGGGAGAGGGGATGGAAGAGCCTGATAGTGTGGACCTCAAAAGAAGGGAATGAGAGCGATGGAATTGGGGGGATGACCTGGAAAGTGCATTGTGGGGACAGGAGTATGCCAACTCCACCACCATGTCTGTTTGTGGGTCTCGGGGAATGGGAGAACTGTAAACCACCATAGGAAATGGCAGCAGGGGAGACAGTGTCAGAATCCTGAATCCAGGTTTCAGTGAGGGCCAACAGATTAAGAGAGTGGTTCAGAAAGTAGTTGTGCAGGAAGGATAGCTTGTTGCATGCAGACCGTGGATTCCAGTGGGCACAATTGAAAGAAGGAGATGAGGGAGTGCAAGTAATATTAATAAGATTATTATGGTTTCGGTATGAGGTAGGGTAGGGATTGAGGTTGGGGGATGGTGGACCAGGGTTGGGGGAGATGTCCCCTGAAATCAGTAGGAGTAGGAAGATAAAGAGCAGGTAGTTGTTGGAATTGTGAGTAGGTTTTTTCTGTGATGTGTTTGGGCAAGATGGCCTGAGGTTTTTCAGGAAGGTGAGGAGTGCATGGGAGCTGTACATGGGAGAGGGAAGGATAGAGGGGCTGATGTGTATGAGTCGTGATGGAGGGGGTATGGGGCGGTGAATGTGGATGGCAAGGGAACACAGGAGAAAATAGATAAAGTACATAATGAAAAATAATGCAAAGTGTGGGGTACCTGATTCCAGCCCTGATTAACTGCCATGAATAACTGCCGTTTTCAAGATGCTTTTCTTCTGTGATGCTTAACTTCTGGGATGCATGCGCCCCACAATGCATGCGCCCCTTAGACTACTCCTAAATATATAGTCCACACTACAGGGTCAGGAAAGTGGGATTGTGGGAGCTGCTTTGGGATAATTTGCCAGCTGGGGCCAGCACACCAGGGGGTGGTTAGATCATCAAAGGCACTAGACCTGGCAACATCTATATGTTATAGCACTTTCCACCTGATAGCATCTACAGAGGCCCCAGTCACACGAATACACAGCAGTAAGTATTAAGCACAGTGCAAAAAATGAATTATACTAAAGTTTTACCAGGCACATTAAACTATGTTGCAAAATGGTACAGCAGTGGTTGGCAGCAATCAGAAGTATGGAGTGCATACTATTGCTATATATTTCCACATGCAAGACAGAATGGGCTTGTGTCATTCAGCTGCTTGCTGACAATGAATGGAGTGCATACATGCAGAGAGGATCAATTCAGAGGATGAATGATTTGGTTACCATTGCTATATATTTCCACATGCAAGACAGAAGGGGCTTGTGTCATTCAGCTGCTTGCTGACAATGAATGGAGTGCATACATGCAGAGAGGATCAATTCAGAGGATGAATGATTTGGTTACCTGTGTGAAGAGAGAAGATGAATGTTAATTCTTTGCCATGAATAACTGCCGTTTTCAAGATGCTTTTCTTCTGTGATGCTTAACTTCTGGGATGCATGCGCCCCCACAATGCATGCGCCCCTTAGACTACTCCTAAATATATAGTCCACACTACAGGGTCAGGAAAGTGGGATTGTGGAGCTGCTTTGGGATAATTTGCCAGCTGGGGCCAGCACACCAGGAGGTGGTTAGATCATCAAAGGCACTAGACCTGGCAACATCTATATGTTATAGCACTTTCCACCTGATAGCATCTACAGAGGCCCCAGTCACACGAATACACAGCAGTAAGTATTAAGCACAGTGCAAAAAATGAATTATACTAAAGTTTTACCAGGCACATTAAACTATGTTGCAAAATGGTACAGCAGTGGTTGGCAGCAATCAGAAGTATGGAGTGCATACTATTGCTATATATTTCCACATGCAAGACAGAAGGGGCTTGTGTCATTCAGCTGCTTGCTGACAATGAATGGAGTGCATACATGCAGAGAGGATCAATTCAGAGGATGAATGATTTGGTTACCATTGCTATATATTTCCACATGCAAGACAGAAGGGGCTTATGTCATTCAGCTGCTTGCTGACAATGAATGGAGTGCATACATGCAGAGAGGATCAATTCAGAGGAAGAATGATTTGGTTACCATTGCTATATATTTCCACATGCAAGACAGAAGGGGCTTGTGTCATTCAGCTGCTTGCTGACAATGAATGGAGTGCATACATGCAGAGAGGATCAATTCAGAGGATGAATGATTTGGTTACCATTGCTATATATTTCCACATGCAAGACAGAAGGGGCTTGTGTCATTCAGCTGCTTGCTGACAATGAATGGAGTGCATACATGCAGAGAGGATCAATTCAGAGGATGAATGATTTGGTTACCTGTGTGAAGAGAGAAGATGAATGTTAATTCTTTGCCATGAATAACTGCCGTTTTCAAGATGCTTTTCTTCTGTGATGCTTAACTTCTGGGATGCATGCGCCCCCACAATGCATGCGCCCCTTAGACTACTCCTAAATATATAGTCCACACTACAGGGTCAGGAAAGTGGGATTGTGGGAGCTGCTTTGGGATAATTTGCCAGCTGGGGCCAGCACACCAGGGGTGGTTAGATCATCAAAGGCACTAGACCTGGCAACATCTATATGTTATAGCACTTTCCACCTGATAGCATCTACAGAGGCCCCAGTCACACGAATACACAGCAGTAAGTATAAGCACAGTGCAAAAAATGAATTATACTAAAGTTTTACCAGGCACATTAAACTATGTTGCAAAATGGTACAGCAGTGGTTGGCAGCAATCAGAAGTATGGAGTGCATACTATTGCTATATATTTCCACATGCAAGACAGAAGGGGCTTGTGTCATTCAGCTGCTTGCTGACAATGAATGGAGTGCATACATGCAGAGAGGATCAATTCAGAGGATGAATGATTTGGTTACCATTGCTATATATTTCCACATGCAAGACAGAAGGGGCTTGTGTCATTCAGCTGCTTGCTGACAATGAATGGAGTGCATACATGCAGAGAGGATCAATTCAGAGGATGAATGATTTGGTTACCATTGCTATATATTTCCACATGCAAGACAGAAGGGGCTTGTGTCATTCAGCTGCTTGCTGACAATGAATGGAGTGCATACATGCAGAGAGGATCAATTCAGAGGATGAATGATTTGGTTACCATTGCTATATATTTCCACATGCAAGACAGAAGGGGCTTGTGTCATTCAGCTGCTTGCTGACAATGAATGGAGTGCATACATGCAGAGAGGATCAATTCAGAGGATGAATGATTTGGTTACCATTGCTATATATTTCCACATGCAAGACAGAAGGGGCTTGTGTCATTCAGCTGCTTGCTGACAATGAATGGAGTGCATACATGCAGAGAGGATCAATTCAGAGGATGAATGATTTGGTTACCATTGCTATATATTTCCACATGCAAGACAGAAGGGGCTTGTGTCATTCAGCTGCTTGCTGACAATGAATGGAGTGCATACATGCAGAGAGGATCAATTCAGAGGATGAATGATTTGGTTACCATTGCTATATATTTCCACATGCAAGACAGAAGGGGCTTGTGTCATTCAGCTGCTTGCTGACAATGAATGGAGTGCATACATGCAGAGAGGATCAATTCAGAGGATGAATGATTTGGTTACCTGTGTGAAGAGAGAAGATGGGCCGGGAGTTTCAATTTATAGGACACTGGGTTGATCTGACTGATGATCTCCAGAGGACCGATGAACCGAGGACCTAACTTGTAGGAAGGAATCTTGAGCCGAACATACTTGGACGAGAGCCAGACCTTATCCCCAGGACGGAATTGAGGGGGATCCAGACATTTCTTGTCAGCATGTCTCTTCATGCGCTCGGATGACAGAATGAGTGTGGACCGGGTACTCTCCCATATGGAGGAGAATTCGTTAACCAGGGATTCCGCAGCTGGATTGTCCACAGAGATGGAAATAGGTACAGGGATCCGAGGATGTTGACCGAAGACTACAAGAAACGGAGATTTGGAGGAAGATTCGCTCTCGTGATTGTTGTACGAAAATTCGGCCCAAGGCAGGAGATCCACCCAGTCAGAATGGTGGGCATTAACGAAGTGCCGGAGATAACTGGTCAGAATCTGATTGATTCGCTCGACTTGACCATTGGACTGTGGGTGGTAAGCGGAGGAGAAATCCAGGGTGACGTCTAGCAACTTACAAGTGGCTCTCCAGAAACGTGAGGTGAACTGCACCCCACGATCCGACACAATGTGACGAGGCAGACCATGAAGACGGAAGATGTGGCGGATAAAGTCTTTAGCCAACTCGGGTGCAGACAGAAGCCCTGGCAGGGGAATGAAGTGAGCCATCTTAGAAAATCGGTCAACGACCACCCAAATGACCGTACAACCAGCAGAGACGGGAAGATCCGTTATGAAGTCCATGGCTATATGCTGCCAGGGGGCAGCGGGTACAGGAAGCGGGAGAAGACGGCCGGCAGGCAGGTGTCTCGGAACTTTGTTGCGGGCACAGGAGGCACAGGCAGAAACAAAGTCTATTACATCCTTGTGCAGGGTAGGCCACCAGTAATGCCGGGTAATGAGCTGGAGGGTCTTTCTCTGACCAGCGTGGCCAGCTAGTTTAGACGAATGACCCCAGTGGAGGATCCTCTCCCGATCAGGTACCGATACGAACGTCTTACCAGGAGGGAGACGATTTAGACTCACGGGAGCCACCTGCATCACTCTGGCGGGATCGATGATATGTTTAGGTTCCTCCTCGAGATCCGACACCAGGAAAGACCGGACAAGGCATCCGCCTTGATGTTCTTGTCGGCTGGGCGAAAGTGTAAAAGAAAGTCGAAGCGGGCAAAAAACAAGGACCACCGGGCTTGGCGAGGGTTAAGTCTCTGGGCATGCTGGAGGTAAGCCAGATTCTTGTGGTCAGTGTAAATGATTACCGGATGAAGAGCCCCCTCGAGTAGGTAACGCCACTCCTCCAATGCCAGCTTGATGGCCAATAACTCTCGGTCTCCTATGGAATAATTGCGCTCAGAAGAGGAGAAGAGTTTTGAGAAGAAGCCGCAAGATACCATTCTCCCGGAAGAAGACTTTTGAGTCAGTACCGCTCCGGCTCCAGAAGAGGAAGCGTCCACCTCCAGGAAGAACTGCTTGTTGCCGTCCAGGCGATGCAGCACTGGAGCGGAAGAGAAGGCCTGTTTTAAGGAAAGAAAGGCCTCCTCTGCTTCGGGCGTCCACTGTTTGGGGTTAGCATTCTTGCGGGTGAGCGCGGAGATTGGAGCAGTCCGGGAAGAGAAGTGCGGTATGAAGAGGCGGTAATAATTGGCGAATCCCAGGAACCGCTGAATGGCCTTCAATCCCTCCGGTCGGGGCCATTTCTCGATGGCAGATAGCTTCTCCGGATCCATTCTTAGGCCTGTCTGAGAAATGATGTAACCCAAAAACGGAAGCGAGGTCTGCTCAAAGAGACACTTCTCATATTTGGCGAAAAGGTGATTCTGCCTAAGCCTGAGCAGAACCTGACGAACATCCCTCCGGTGAGACTGGAGATCCGGAGAGAAGACCAAGATGTCGTCTAGGTACACCACAACGCAGGAGTAGAGCAGGTCCCGGAAGATGTCATTCACCAACTCCTGAAAAACTGCAGGAGCATTACAGAGACCAAAGGGCATCACCAAATACTCATAGTGGCCGTCCCGGGTGTTGAATGACGTCTTCCATTCATCTCCCCGACGGATACGGACCAGGTTATATGCTCCACGAAGATCCAGTTTGCTGAAGATTCTAGCCCCCCTCAGACGATCAAACAATTCGGGAATGAGCGGAAGAGGGTACTTATTCTTCACCGTGATCAGGTTTAGGCCTCTGTAGTCAATACAGGGACGGAGAGAGCCGTCTTTCTTTTTTACGAAGAAGAAACCTGCTCCCGCTGGGGAGGTAGATTTCCGGATGAATCCCTTGGCCAAATTCTCCTCGATATATTCGGACATCGACCTGGTCTCAGCAGCCGACAATGGGTAAATACGCCCACGGGGAGGCGTAGTACCGGGTAGCAGGTCGATCGGGCAATCATAAGGTCTGTGAGGGGGTAATGTCTCTGCCTCCTTTTTATTAAAGACATCAGCGAACGACCAATATGGAATCGGGAGCCCTGGTAGATTAGTTGGTGTAGGAGAAGGACGGACGGGATGAACAGGAACCAAACACGTTTTATGACAGTCCTGTCCCCAGCGAAGGATCTCTCCAGTCTGCCAGTCGAGCACGGGTGCATGCTTTTGGAGCCAAGGTAGACCTAATAAGAGAGAGTCCAGGCAGGACATGAAACGAGATGCTCTCAGAATGCAACATTCCCACCTGCAGGGTTATGGCTTCAGTGATAAGTTGGATGGGACGTGGTAGGAGACCCCCGTCCACAGCAGCAACAGATACTGGTTCAACCAGATGTTTGGTAGGAATGCGATATTTCTCTACTAGAGCCTGTGAAACAAGATTCCCGGCTGCTCCAGAATCAAGTTGGGCTTGTTCGAAATAACGGTTCTCACCGAGGAGAATTGAGACTGACAGCAGCAGAGATGAAGAGGATTTATTCTTGTCTAGGTTGACCTCTCCGAGCGAACCTAGACACAGGCGTTTCCCGACCTCTCCGGACAGGTACGGATCCGGTGCTCCTTACTGCCACAGTAGAAGCAACTCCCCTCGGCATGGCGTAAGTCCTGACGGGCTTTGACCATCTTGGTCTGGTCGACCTGCATAGGCTCAGAAGTGTGTACCTGGGGAGAAGCGGAAGGAGTTACAGGTCTCTGAAAAGAAGGAGCTAGACGAGGAAACCTTCTCTCACGGGTGACCTCTTTGGCGCGTTCCTGGAACCGTAGATCAATTCGATTAGCCAGAGTTATTAGGTCATCGAGAGAGGTTGGAATGTCTCGACCGGCAAGTTCATCTTTAATACGGCCGGACAGACCCTCCCAGAAGACAGATATCAGAGCATCATTATCCCAGGCCAGCTCCGAGGCAAGGGTACGGAACCGTATGGCATATTGCCCCACGGTGAGACTTCCCTGACGGAGACGCAACAGAGATGATGCAGAGGAGGTCTTCCATCCGGGTTCGTCGAATACCTTCCGGAAGGCCGAGAGAAAAGCAGGCAGGTCAGACACCAGAGGATCTTCTCTCTCCCAGAGAGGATTGAGCCAGGCCAGAGCCTCTCCGGTGAGATGGGACATAATGAAGGCAATTTTGGCCCGGTCGGAGTTAAACTGGTGAGCCAGGAGTTCGAAATGCAGGGTACACTGGTTAATGAAACCCCGAGCCAGAGTAGGATCGCCTCCAAACCGTGGAGGAGCAGAAAGTCGAGGTCCAGGAACGGAAACCACGGAATTGGTAAGCAACGGAACTGCCGGATTGCGAGTCATGGCGCCAGTGGTGGTTGCTGGTGAAGTAGTCAGGGTGTCCAGGTGGGAATTAACATTCCGCAGATGACCCAGGATGGACTCCTGTTGAGACCTCTGACGAGACAGTTCATGACACAGGTCAGAGAGTGAAGGGGTTTGGGTGCCACCGGGTTCCATGGCCCGAGCAAACTGTAACGGGTCTGGGAGGCGGAACCTCTGAGCTTTATTATACAAGGAGGCTTTCCTTGTAAAGGAGCGGGTGGCGCCCGGGGAGACGGACAGGAAGTCACGGCAAGTGACAGGGACAGTCTCTGGGTAGACGGGCAGGTAGTCACGGCAAGTGACCGGGGCAGTCTCTGGAAGGACAGGCAGGTAGTCACGGCAAGTGACCGGGGCAGTCTCTGGAAGGACAGGCAGGTAGTCACGGCAAGTGACCGGGGCAGTCTCTGGAAGGACAGACAGGTAGTCACGGCAAGTGACCGGGGCAGTCTCTGGAAGGACAGACAGGTAGTCATGGCAAGTGACCGGGGCAGTCTCTGGAAGGACAGGCAGGTAGTCACGGCAAGTGACCGGGGCAGTCTCTGGAAGGACAGGTATATACGACCTGAGATGGTGGAGCCTCCCGGTAGGCTAGCAGGCAGATGACAGATGAACGCCCCCAAGTGAGCAGGCGAGAGTCTCTGGAATAGAAGATGGTCACCGCATGTGACGTCCGAACCTCCGGGTAGGTCTGCAGGCAGATGGCAGATGAACGCCCCCAAGTGAGCAGGCGAGAGTCTCTGGAATAGACGATGGTCACCGCATGTGACGTCCGAACCTCCGGGTAGGTCTGCAGGCAGATGGCAGATGAGCGCCCCCAAGTGAGCAGCGAGATTCTCTGGAATAGCCGATGGTCACCACCGGTGACGGCCGAACCTCCAGTAGGCTTGCGGACAGGTAGCAGACAGCAAACTGGCAGGAGACAGGCAGGTAACTGGTAACGGAACCTGAGGGCTGAAGCAGAGTAAACAGTGCAACAACATTGCACGGGCACCTCCATTAAGGAGGGAGTACTTTATGTAGGGTGGAGTCCTCCGCATTGGCCGGGACCTTTTTTGAAAGATGCGCGTGGCCCCTTTAAGAGCGGGGGAGCGCGCGGGCGCACGCCCTAAGTCCAGCAGCAGGGAAGGAGCGCGCGACCCCAGCAGGGCGGAAGGAGGACGCCGAGCGTGGGTAAGGAGGGCGACGTCCCTGCCTGGCAGAGGACGCTGGCGCAGGGGAACAGCGTCCCTGCCTGGCAGAGGGCAGGGACGCCGGCGCTACAAACTCCGCAACCAGAATCTTCTGCTTCCTGCATGGGAATTGATGGTCAAGTCAGATATTTCCAGATTATGAAGCCCCTGAGCGTGTGGACTCAGCCAGAACACTCGATCATGTCCCAGTTTGTTGTGTAAAAAACCTGCACCCTCAACCTATTGGAAGTGGACCTACTGCAGAAGCTGAAAGCGACCAGAGTGTTCCAGGAAGATGGGACCATGACACTTTCTTCACCCCTGACCCAAGAAGAAACAGGAACCTCAAACAACCACACTGCAGACCTATCACAGGAGGTGCTGGACATAGTACCAGAAAAGCCACTCCATCACCCAGAGTCAAGATGTCTCTGACCAACTGAAGGTCTAAGTGAACTCGCCTAAGAAGACGGCCTGAGAACTTTGACATTGGCCAGGATATTCAACTCAAGAAGGACTCTACTCGCTTCATGGAATGGCAACACCTCATCCAGCTCTAACGCCAGAGGTTCATCTTTTGCAAGCACCAGGAGGTGCCCCCTGCAATCAACCAGTTCACCCAGGCCCTAGACCGGAAAAAGGCCACTCAGCTCTTCAAACTTGTGCACAAATACTGACCTGAGACCGAGCTGGAGAAAAAGAAACTACTGATGGCCCGTGCTGAGAAAAAAGCAGCCGTTTAAGGAGACGTCCCAACAAGAAGACCCCCTGTGACCAGAACAGGTGCTAACACAGTAACTGTCTTGGTGGAGAACAAGAAAGCCAGCTGGTCGTCATCTCTCATGATGTGGATCCTAGTAGACGGCTTGTTTTCCCGCCAGCTCTGCACCAGCAGATGGGAGTCCCCTGCCGCATACTGAAGGACAAGGCCAAACTGGGCTGCCTCGCCCATCGGAATCAATCCCAGCTTTCCACAGTGAAGAAAAAGATTGTAAACCCCACTGAGTTCAGAATGGTGCAAGGCCTGGAGGCCGCGAAAGAGGCTACGGTATTTGAAACCCCAACAGTGCTGAACCATCACACTCTGCTCTCAAGAGTCCCAGTCACCGCAACGGTATTCACGGTGATCAACCTGGCCAGTACCTTCTTCAGTGTTTCCCCTCCACCTGGAGGCCTGCTTTCACGCACCAGTGCAGTGCATATGGACAATGTTGCCTCAAGGTGCTCAAAACAAGCCCTTCAAGTTTCACCAAGACAATGTCCTCCATCTTCGTCAACTGGATTGCAGAATATGCAAGAGTCACTCTTCTACAACAGTGGATGACTTTCTCTTTTGTGTGGTTGACATCGACACCTGCACAGCCTATTCCTTATCTCTCCTACTCTACCTGGAAGAACAGCAACGCAAGGTCTGGAAGAACAAAGTCCAGTGATGCCAGAAGCAAGTTACATCCCTGGGACACTGTATTGCCCACAAGACGAAACACATGTCAAAAGACTGGAAGACCACTGTGGAGAAGATGGCTCCCCCAACAACTCCAAGAATGCTGCAGGCCTTCCCTGGTCTAGTGTCGTATTGCAGAACCTGGATCCCTGATGCCTCAGTCCTAATGCAGCCTCTGTGCGCTTGCATCAACGCAACCCCGCTCCTTCTATCAGACGCAGCCTTCAACCCATTCAGGAGATTGGAAGAACTCCACAGTCTCAGCGCCAATACCAGGCCTACCTGACTATGAAAAGTCTTTCCGTCTACCTGATGGAAGAAAGAAGGTCATGCTACTGGAGTCCTGGCACGGATTCACGGGGGAAAACAGAGACTTTTAGGCTGCCTCTCAGCCCGCTTGGATCCAGTTGCAAGAAGAGCACCCTCCTGCCTGATGGCAGTATCCGCAGCACACACCCTCCTGGACAAGGTTGCTGACATCACTCTTGGACAGCCACTGGAAACTCTCACTCCACATGACATCTTGGCAATCTTCAATCAAGCTCAACCAACAGTAATCTCTCCACCGCCAGGCATCTTTGTGGCGCCTCTATTGCCTTTGTCTCATAATGTCACCGTCTCCAGACCTACAGTCCTCAGCCCGGCCACTCTATTCCCACTCCCAAGGGGGGATACTTGGATGGCTCCAGAAGAAGTTTCAACACAGGAAGTGCAGTGACCAGCAATCAAGAAATCCTGTGGTCCAGAAGTCTGTCACCTAGCCTGTCAGCCCAGGAAGCAGAATTGATAGCGCTGACGAAGGCCTGCCAGATGGCAGAAGGCAAGACTGCAAACATCTACACGGACTACAGGTACTCGCATGGCATAGCACACGACTTTAGACCCATCTGGGCTACAAGGGACTTCATCACAGCAAACGGGACAACCGTGAAGCATCATGGAGCCTTCAGGGACCTACTGGGTATACTCAAACTTCCAAAATGGTGGCAATTTGAAAAATCAAAGTGCATGGAAAACTGAGAACAGAAGAGGCGTGAGGCAATAACATGGCGGACATGGCAGCCAAAGAAGCAGCCAAAGGAAGACAACATGGATAAGTGGGAGAGGTCGTAGAGCCGGACGGCTACTACGTGACGACTGAAGACAAGAAACCTGACAAAGAGACGTCCTGGAATCTGCTCAAGAAGTTACAAGACCAAGCTCCAAAAGGAAAAGAGCTGAATGGGAAAAAAGCAACACGTGAAGAAGGAAGGCTATCAATAATAGACTTCAAACTCTGCCTACCACAAAGTATGCACCCTATGGTGGTCCAATGGGTACATGGACCCACATCCACATATCAAAGACACAGATGAATGATCTGATTGGTGCTTACTGTTTCGCTTCAGGGATCTCCACCCTAACAGCCAAACTCACCAGCAGCTGTCTGACCTGCGGCAAATTCAAGCCTGGATGTCTGGAAGAAAGACCCCCTCACCTCATCTGGAAAGACCACTCTACCAGCTTCAAAGGATCCAGATAGACCACATCCAGATATCGCCAAGTGAAGGATTCAAATACGCCATTGTGGTCAAAAGAAGTATTTTCAAGATGAACAGAAGCCTTCCAAGTCAGCAAAGACTACTGCAACGAAGCTACTTTCGGAAAATAGTGTGCAGATACGGGGTTCCAGAAATGATAGAAAGTGATCAGGGACCCGCATTCACAGCAAATCTGACACACAAGACCCGATTAGCAGTAGGGTCAGATTTAGGCCTACACACTCCTTACCACCCCCAGAGCAGCAGGAAGGTAGAAAAAACTGAATGAAACACTTAAGAATAGAATGCTGAAAAATTGCCCAAGAGACACGCAAACCATGGCATGACACACTCCTAATTGCACTGTTTAGCGTAAGGCACACTCCCAGAGACCCAGAAAAGCTGTTTCGTGCCTGCATCTTCTGCTAACAGATAAGACATTTTCTTCTTTTAGTTTTTTGGTGCCTGCATTTTGTCCTGCACTTCTGTGGGGGTCTGCCGGGTCCCCTTCGGGGGGCTTATGCTCCTCTCAGTTTAGTTCAGCCACTGTTTGTTCATTTGCCTTTTCCAGTTTTTTCAGTGGTTGCTGTTTAGTTTTTGTTACACCAGAGAACTAATTTAGGTGGTAGAGGTCGTGTGATCTCAGGTGTTTTTGTAATTAGTAGAGTTGGTACTTTTCAGGGTTTTTTGGGGTTGCAGTAAGTGCCTTTCCTATCCTCTTCTATCTAGACAGATTGGGCCCCAGCGTTTGCTCATTCTATTTTCTGTCTGTGTCTGTATTTCCTCTTGTCTAACCGCCATTACATGTTTGGGGGCTTCCTATGTTCTTTGGGGATCTGCTCCGGGGCAGATAGCTTTCCTTTTTCTATCTTTAGGTGTAGTTAGCTTCTCAGGCTGTGACGAGGTGTCTAGGACCAACGTAGGAACGCTCCACGGCTGCCTTTAGTTGTGGTGGTTAGTCAGGGTACTGCAATCCCATAGATTCCAACCTCTCTGGTGTATTGCCTTTTTTGCCTGCTCTCCTCAGCTACCAAATCATAACACTTATGTAATTGAATTGGTCAAAAACTAATGTCCATTCTCGAGTTTTTCTCTTCACTGCCAGATTTGATGATCCTGTCCAAGAGCCCCAGATGACATCAACCTCTGTGTAACTAGAGGGAAAGCCTGTTTGAATCCACGTATCGCAAATTTCCATATCAAGGTGAGCTCATGCCACTCATCCATTTTAGAAGACCAAAATGTGAAAGGGTCTAAACCCTCGCTGATGGAATTTATATTCTGTTCTAGATACTCCTGCACCATCCTCTCCATTGGTTCACCACATGTAAGACATGGACTTGTTGTGCTGGTGCATGAGTTGATCTAAAAAAAAGTGTCAAAGGACTCACAGAAATTGCTTCTTCCACTTACACCACTGCTGCTTCTGCTAATGTTTTGGCGTTGACGAATTGACGTGCTGGAGGTTGGAAATCTAGAGCTGCTCGAGCTTTACTCGGGTCCCAGTACCAGAATTTACGCTAACAACTTTTTGTCTAATCCATTTTGTATTACCAATGGAACAAGACAGGGGTGTCCCTTATCTCCTCTGTTGTTTGTTCTCACCATTGAGCCTCTGGTCGAAAAAAATCAGACTTAACGAAGGGATCAGAGGTTTTAAACTCTCTTCTCGTCATTATAAGCTAGGCCTTTTTGCTGACGATTTGTTTCTTACACTGTCCGATCCTAGAAACTCTATTAAGGCTCTCTCAAGAGATTTGGAAGAATTTTCCAAAGCCTCTTACTTTAAGATAAATACGCATAAATCTAAATTTATTACTTTTAACATGAATAAAGCTGAAATTGACGAGTTGAGAGGACAAACTGAGTTTGCTTGGGAAGAAAAGGAAATAATCTATTTGGGTATCAAAATAGCAGGATCGATTCAAGCTACAATTAGAGCTAACTTAGAGAATATTATCAAAACGATTGCAACTGATCTATCTATATACTCTCTATTTTCGGGAGGATACTATCGGTTAAATCTTTTGTTTTAACCAAAATATTATATGTTTTTAGGACTTTACCAGTAATCCTCCCATTTAGGACTCTTCGCAAAATTCAGGGAATGATACTCTCTTTTGTGTGGAATGGCAAGAAAGCTAGAATCTCAGCTGACTTGCTATACAAACATAAAAATCATGGAGGTGCCGGTCTTCCAAATATTCATGCATACTATTTGGCCTCGTTGATTAAACAGAGCTGGTATTGGTTTGCTGATAACAACCCACATCCAGCTTGGCTTCACCTAGAGAGGGACACTAGCGGGTTAAACTCGGTCCGAAAACTTTTTTTTTGTTTTCTTTTTCACAAATCACGAAAAAACTCACCACATCCCATTTTTCAGTCATTAATCTCTGCCTGGAGGACGCTTGTTAAGCCACATAAAAATGTTAAAAAATTGGAGCACATTCCAAACCTACCCCTTTCCCTTTTGGCCATAATACTTGATTTCCCTATCCCTGAAACATGGACAAAGTCAGGAATTAAAAGGGTGGGAGACATTTATATCGGGGGGAAATTCCTAACTTTCAGTGAGATTAAAACCAAATATGGGTTGCCTTCCTCTGAGATAATTCTCTTTATCATGTTGAAGGATTGCATCATGGAACTAATATCTGGAAAATCTTGGAATTATGAAACTCTTTCATCACTTTTGTGCAATGTTAAAAACAAGCATATCTGGAGTCTAAGCAACTTGTATAGGCTTATAGCTGGGGATCCTAGTGGCACAAAAAACGTTTCCATGAAAAGGTGGGAGTCTGATTTAGGAGAAGACTTTCGGACTGAGCAATGGGACGGTGCTATTAAAAATACCTATAGATCTAATATTTCAATGGCCCTCCATGAATGCCACTTCAAAGTGATGTCTAGATGGTATTATACCCCGATTAGGTTGTCGCACATTAATTCGGAACATTCCCCTTTGTGTTGGAGAGACTGCGGCCAACAGGGAAACCTTTATCATATTTTTTGGGGCTGTTCAAAAATTAAAGACCTTTGGTTTCAAGTCTCCCAGCACATTGACCTCCTCACCAAAAATATTCAAATTACTCCTGGGAGAGTGCTTCTGTCATTAGACATGGAACATTTTGACCCCTCAATTAGATATGTTATTATACATATTTTCTTGGTGGTCAAGATTACCTTGGCGCAATGGTGGAAAAAAACAGAGGTACCTAAATTTGCAGATATCTTAGATAGGATTTGTCTACACAGTGACCTGGAATGGAGATTTGCGGTTGTTAATAATAGTATTCATAAGTACTCAAAAAAATGGGAGATCTGGAACAGCAAGTTTTACGCTAAACAAACATGTTGAAACTTGTCCCTATGCTAATTGCTGTTTTAATTGATGCGTATTTAAAAGATGTATCTCTTTCTGAGGAGTTCCTCATAAGATGGTCTGACGAATGCTATTGTATTGTTTTGTTATTTTATTTTTTTTATATCCTCTTCAAACAATGTTTAGTAATGTTTGAGGGTTCTCTAATTTTATTGTTCCCTTTACCTATGTAAGTTATACCCTACTTACCCCTTTTCCATTCTGTTACCCTTCCCGGTCTTAATACTAAATTAATAAAAATATTTAAAAGGAAATCTAGAGCTGCGATGCGAACTGTGTGCTTCACTGCTATCTTGGGGAAAAGCTCTCTAAAGGTTCTGTAAAAGCGTGTTACGATACTCCAGCATTCACGGGTCCCTTTCTGGGGTGGGAATCATCTGGCAAAATTTGGTTTTATAACATGGATCTAACAGAGTGGCAATGCAGTAGTTAGCATTATTCCTAAACACAACCATACAGGGATCATGTTGCAGACAGTGCAGCAAGAAGGCACTCCTATGTCGGGCTCTACCATGAGGTCCAAGCCCATGCTGTGTTGGTGGCTGGGTAACATTGAGGCTCGTTTCCTCCATCCCTTCCCAACCAGGAACAACAGAGAGGGGAGGATTAATCTCTTCATCTGACAGTTGTTCACCCATCACCTCTTCCTCCTCCATTTGTTCCTGAGATCTTGCACCTTCGATAACAGTTTGTCTGTTATCAGTACCCCTCGATCTCAGTAATCCACCCTCCCCTTGGCACCCGCCTGTGTGACGACAGTCTTGAACTTACAGACAATTCTACATCAGAACTACCCTCATAGAGCAAGGTTGCACATAGGTGTATACCATCAAACTAGTCAAGTACAAGTAGAAAAGAGAGAAAAGATATGTGCAACTAAAAATTAACTTTTAATCTATTAAGAACAATAATTTTTAATAAATTGGTTTTTCTTACACCATAGGTGTATATTGGGTCATAGAATACAAGTCCCCAGACTAGAAGACTAAATCAAAGGGATTGCAACTGTTGTCCCTTTAAATTATGAGTTGATAATTCCTTATACAATTGATAATGACAGGCATTGCAAATAATTATTATGCATTGACCTAGGTATTGAAACCATTTGAAAAGTTCCCCACCAATATGCAGTTTCACAGGAAAAAAAAAAAAAAAAAACAGCGAGAAGGTCGCAGTCTAAAAGATAACCTTTAATCCATTAGGTTAAAACATGAGTGGCACAGGATTGCCGGGCATGGGAAAAAACACTTCAAAAACAGATGATGGCGTTTCGACTTAGCAGTCTTCATCAAGATCTATGTTCTGATTACAAAGTGTGAGAATATATGCTAGGAAGTCAAACATATTTGGCCAGATAATCAGCATCATTTGAATAATGAATACACCATAGTTTCTAAAATCCAAGAGAAAAAAAAACAAAATAATAAAATCACAGATCATGTAAGGAAAACAATGTATATACAAAAAGAAAAAGGAAAAAATCCAAGCAATTCTGATCAGTTGTAATACGTTATCAAGTCCTGACGGTGTTCTCCTGTTTAATGTGAAAATCCAGAAGGATTCTCTATTGAACAGCTTGCGTTTGTGATTACCTCCTCTCAAAGGTTTGTGAACTTTCTCTATAGCATTAAACCTGAAAGAGTTAACACTGCCTTTGTGGTGTGTTAAGAAACGCTTTGAAGCTGCAGAAGGAGCGATAGCATTAGGATTTACCCTAAAATGTCTCCTAATACACACTTTGAGAGGACATGTGGTGCAACCTTAATGTGGGAGCTTTTTTTGGAACAAACCGCACAGGGTTTTGTAAAACCTCTCCTAATTTTTTGTCTTGATTTAAAAGAGGTAAATATTTTTTGATGATAGAAACTATATTATTGTATTGAGAGTTATAGTTTGTTGTAAAAGTGACACCAGAAAAACCTACTGCATTTGTTGGTTTCAATTTTTTATTTTTTAAAAGGTTTTCTCTGTTTATATTAGTGACTCTATTTCTGGCCCGAATTAAGTCCTTTTCTTTATATCCCCTTTTGATTAATTTGTTGCAAGTTTTATTTGATTCCTCGAGAAGTCGCTACAATTACTTCTCAGCCTAATTAATTCTCCACAAGGAATATTTTTTACAACGTGTTTAGGATGACAGGAACTTGCCATAAGAGTGCAATTACTTGTTGTGGGTTTGTAAAAAGGAGAAATATTCACTAAATGTTTGTCAATGTCTGCTGACAAAGTTAAATCCAAAAAATTGATAGAAAAAAAATCATGAAAAATGTAAATTTTAAACTGAACCCATTATCATTGATGTAATTAATAAACTCCTTTGCTTCCTCCTGTGTTCCCCCCCACACTAACAGGAGGTCATCTATATAACGGCCATACCATATAATATTGGTACTGTAAGGATTGTCATAGTTATATAGGAATAATTCCTCCCAGTGGGCCATAACAATGTTAGCCAGTGAAGGGGAGAATTTAGCCCCCATGCTTACTCCACTCTTTTGTAAGAAAAGGCAATCATCAAATCTGAAATAATTATGTGATAACAGGAATTTCACAGCTAATAAAATGAATTCAGAAGCAGCAGTATCATAAAGACCGTATTTGTCCAAATAAAAGGATAGACTCTGGATAGCAATGTTGTGAAGAATAGATGGATAAAGCCCCACAACATCACAAGAAAGCCATGAAAAATTATTATTCCAGGTAAATTTATTAAAGATAGTAGTGATAAATTTGGAGTCTCTAATGTATCCTGGAAGAGCCTGTACAAGTGGTTGTAAGTGGAAATCTATCCAAGATCCCAATCGTTCTCCCAGGGACCCAATGCCTGCCACAATTGGCCTAAGAGGAGGTGGAAACACCTGTTTATGGACCTTGGGGAGCTCATGATAGATGGGAACAATAGGATGATCATTAAACATGAAATCAGAGATTTTTTTGTCAATGACCGGCATATGCAAGCCTTCTTGTATTAATTTGAAAAGAACCAAATTGTACTGGTGTGTGGGATCATTGGGTATTTTCTCATACATTTCCATATTGTCTAAATCAATACCAATTTTTTGTACAGACTAGCATCCAGTAACACTATTGAGCCACCCTTATCGGATTCTTTTATAATGAGATCCTTATTTTGCCTGAGATCAAATAGAGCCTTTTTTCAACAGAAGACAAATTGGCATTTGATTTTCTAGAATTACTATTATTAATTTTAATCTTTAATTCCTGTAATTCTTTCTCAATCATGTCCTGGAATCCATCAAGTACATTGGGTCTAGAATTTAGTGGATAAAATAATGGATTACTAGTAGGAAAATGATCACTAATTGTAATCTTATCATCACATGATTCTTATTGTAGCGAACTCAAATGTAATAGCGCTTTTTGTTCTTCTAAAGTTCTGAATGTGTCCATGGGTGGTTCCCCATCTGAGGACTCATATGGCATTGAAATGTCCTCTGACAAAAAATTACATTTAATGGTTAAGTTACGGGCTCATTTATTAATGTCCAATATAGTAGAAAAAACATCGAAGTCCTTTGATGGTGAAAAACCAAGTCCTTTACTCATATGCAGTTCCACAATTAAGAAACATACATATATATCTGTGTAATTTCACTCTGGGCGATGTGCAATAATAATTTAGTGCAATAAGAGAATGCTAAGTCTGCTATGCAGTCTGTTATTAGCTTCTCATGAATTGGGACCCCACATTAGTGGGAACTTTTTGAATAGTTTCAATATCTAGGTACATGCATAATAATTATTTGCAATGCCTGTCATTATCAATTGTATAGGGAATTATCAACTCATAATTTAAAGGGACAACAGTTGCAATCCCTTTGATTTAATCTTCTAGTCTGGGGACTTGTGGGTCGTATATGACCCAATATACACCTATGGTGTATGAAAAAAACAATTTTTAAAAAATTATTGTTCTTAATAAATTAACTTAGAGACAATGTTATCCCTTCCACATCCTCCTCTTCCTCTCTTCTGGGACCACCATCTCCTCCCGAAGGCTATTCAAAGTCTGCTTCAGCATATAGATGACCTGAATAGTGATGCTGATGATAGCATCGTCAGAGCTAATCATCTGAGCAGCCATTTAGAAACTGTGCAGAAGGTTGCAGAGCTCCTTAATCTGTGCCCACTCCTTAGGCTGTGGTTCCACGGTCCGGAACCACAGCGCATTTGACGGAGCGGAAATTCTGCTCCATCTAAGCCCCGCCCCCTTTCTGACGCACGCTCTTTCCGGAGGTGTTCAGGACACCTCCGGAACACCTCCGGAAAGAACGCAGGGCTACATAGCCCTGTGTTAATTCCGTTGCGGCGACGCAGCGTCGCCGCAAGACGCTAGGGCATGCTGCGGTTTGAAAAGACGCGCCGCATGTCTGTAAACGCAGGTCTTCCTCCTGAGTATTTTTACGCATAGTGGAGACGGGATTTCTTGAAATCCCCTCCACTATGCTGTAACATCTGGACGCTGCGTGTTTGGCGCTGCGCCAGCGCACAGCGCCAAACACGCAGCGTTTCCTGACCGTGGAAACTCACCCTCAAACGTGATATACGACACGTACGGACTGCATTGGCCCAGGCTACACGACATGACATACTGCGTCAGGGCTCGTTGCTGCTGCCACAGTCGCAGCAAGATATGCAGAGTGGAATTTCACTGTGTCTCCAAATCGCATATCAACCTGTTAACTGTCATGGACAAAGACTTCTGCATCAATGCAAGTCAATGACAATAGGGTGCGAATGAAAGAAATGAGCACCCAGCTTACGTGCTTTCTGGAGCAGGATTGTGGTGGAGAAAATGCTTCACCACCAGGTTGAGGACGTGAGCCATGCAAGGCACGTTTGTGAGCTTGCCTCGCCATACGGCCGCCACCAGGTTTGCACCGTTATCGGACACTGCCTTCCCTAGATGCAGGTTCAGTGGAGACAGCAATTGATCAAACTTAGCCTGGGCCTGGAGAGCAGTCCATAACTCTTCAGCTGTATGACTGAGATCTCCAAGGCATATCAATTTTAATACTGCCTGATTGTGGTGAGCCCAGGCTGCGCAGTACAGAGGTGGTGGGGATTCGCTCTGCACTGTTGGAATGTGTGTCTCGTTAAGGGAAAGGTTGAGGGCACAGGTGGAGGCCTTAGAGAAGATAGAGGAGGCAGAAACAGTGGAGGAAGAGTTAAATGTAGAGGTTTTCCCTGCAATGTTTGGGCATTCCAAGACTTGTGGAGAAGTGCCTGTCCCCACAGCCACCAGAGTCACCCAGTGCCCAGTCAGCGCTATGTACTGCCCTTGGCCATGCTTACTCATCCAAGTGCCTGTGGTGAAATACACTCTGTCAGAGATTTAGTCAAGGAATGGGTGATGCAGTCTGCGACATGCTGCTGTAGCGCAGCTTAGAAAAGTAATGGGACTGGGTAATTGGTACTGGGGGACTGCGACGGCCATCAGCTTTCGGAATCCATCTCTATCTACCAGATAGAAAGGCAGCATTTCCGTGGCCAACAGATTGTAGATGGTGGAGTTCAACCTCTTACCTTTGTCATGCGTAGAAGGAAACAATCTTTTACATGACCACAACTGCGGAACTGTGGGCTGGCTGCAGTGTTGAGAGAGGGCGGAGTACAGTGAACCCGACAAACTGCTGGACCATGAGAGAGGTGCAGGCGGAAATATTACGGTGGATTGAGAAAGTTGTGGTGTGCTCGTTCTCTGAGATTGGTCAAAAACAGCATGCATGTCCACTTCCATTACAGCTGATGGAGGGCTCTCAGTCAACATGACTGGAATGAGTAAAGAACCCGAGCTTCTGTGGTGGAAGAGCTGCGTCTCAATAGTTTGTACAGTAACTGAGGAAGAAGCAGATGTGATTGATGGGGTTACTGATGGTTGCTGAGGTCCGATGGTCCACATTTTTGAGAAGTGGGATTCCCAGAGTAAAGCATGTTGATTGCACATGTGAAGGGTCATACATTTAGTAGTCAAATTATTGCACTTTTTACCTCAACTTAGTTTTTTTTTTTGCAAAGTTGGCAGTTTACATGAGTTGGCTCATCCTTTGCAGTGTCAAAAAAGGCCCAAGCTAGGCAACCTTTGCCACCCCTGCGAGCTGCAGACCCGCGAATGCTGCTGGTCACAGGCACAGTTGTGGCTGAGGATGCATTGCTTGTCGTGGCTGCATCACTACGTGTCTACGACGTACAATGCAAAGTAACCTCCCTGTCTTCCTCCTCAGATGACCTATTCAGATATGTGTCTCTATGTTCATGCCAACTGTGATCTAATAACTCATCATCATCATCCTCTGTGTTATCACATTCATCATCCTTGGAGTCATCCTCCTCTTTTTCTTGCCCTAACAGCACAGTAGTCTGCGTGAGTCTCAGATATCTCAGTGTCATCAGGGTGACCTCACCCCATGGGTTAACGTCTGATGACGAGGGTCAGGATGCTGTTCATACCGTACTTCATCCTGCCAGATCCAAATTAAAAAAATTTTGGCCATCAATGCAGATTTCCTCCTCTTGACTCTGCGAAGCTTTTGAGTACACTTCTGATGAACATGCCATAGAATGTGTAAACAGCTCTTTAGACTCACCCATCTGTGGTTCCATACAGTCAGCTGAATGTTTGGATAGTTGGGACGCGGGCAGGGCTGCCACTAGGAATTTCGGGGCCCCATACTGGCAAAATTTTCGGGGCCCCCTTGAGACTCCGCCCAGGATCCACCCCAGCCCCGCCTCCACCCCTCGAACTGTCCACAGTCCCACCGCTCTCTCTTGGAAAAACTCCACTTCTCACCAATCACTCATTAACAGTTCCCATCACCAGATCACACATATAGCCAGCAGATCTAGTTTTGGCCAAAAGATTTTTTAAGCCGCCACCATAACATGATGGACCCTTTTGGCCGGGCTCTACTCTACTGTAACCTATTAAATATTTGTTAAAATATCCAATACAATTTAGGTATATTTTTATTTATTTTTCAATTTTTAAAATGACCAATAACACCACATACAAGGGACAAATACCACCAGACCACATATTACCACTACAGTGATCGAATAATATCACCTACAAGGAACAAATACCACCAGACCATATAATACCACCACAAAGTGACCAAATAATATCACATACAAGGAACAAATACCGCAACACCATGACTAGACCACATATTGCCACCACACAGTGACCGAATAATAGCACATACAAGGAACAAATACCGCCACACCATGACCAGACCATATATTACCATCACATAGTGACTGAATACTACAATACTGATCAGTAATAAAAAAAAACAAAACACAATACTATCACCATAAGTGCCATTCTACACAGGAGATCTGTACTTAGTATGCAGTGTCTGTATACAGGTAATACAGTAATCACCGGTGACATTGTACACAGGAGCTCTGTATATAGTGTATAGTGTCCGTGTACAAGTAACACTGACTCACCAGTGAGTCCTAAGGCGTCCACATACGATATCGCTACGAACGGTGCTGATCACTAGTTTTGTGACGCAGCACCGAGCTCACCAGCGATATCGCTGTGTGTGACATTCAGCGACGATCAGCCCCCCTGCTGGGTATCGCTGATCGTCGCTGAAATGTCAGGACATTTTTTTGATCGCTGGTCTCCCGCTGACAGGCACGCATCGCTGCGTGTGACAGGCGGGAGACCAGCGATCCGCTGGTAACCAAGGTACACAGCGGGTTTCCAGGCGCGGGGCTGTGCCTAGAAACCCGCTGTGTACCTTGGATACCAGCGCCCTGATGCAGGGAGCTGGTATCCAAGGTACACAACGGGTTTCCAGGCACAGCGCAGCACTTGGAAACCCGCTGTGTACCTTGGATACCAGCTCCCTGTATCAGCGCGCTGGTAATCCAAGGTACACTGCGGGTAACTAAGCGATGTTACCCGCAGTGTCGCTGTCCCAGATCGCTGCCTGAGCTGCCTGTTTGGCAGCTCAGCAGCGATCATGTAGCGATACACCAGCGATCCTGACAAGTGCATATCGTTGTCGGGATCGCTGGTGTATCGTTATGTGAGACCCGGCCTTAAGTGAAGTCCTTCATCTTTGCTTTTCATCTTTCATCCAGCATAGACCGCCATCACTTCTTCCTGCCAGGGCTCGTCTCTGCAGGAAATAACACAGTTATCTAGAGCTCCGATTGCAGAACACATTACTTATTTTTTTCTCAACTTCTAAACTACACCAGATGAAAAAAAAGGTGACATAGTGTCACTCTGCACAGTAACAGGACCTTCCCCCATTTAAAACAGTATACTCAAAAAAAATAAAATACATCACTGCAGTAATAATATCCCTTAATTAGCCCCTATTGTAATAATATCCCCCATCCTGGCCCTGTGTGTCTCATTCCTGGCTTCAGCCATATGTTCTCCCATCCCGTCCTCATGAGTATCCTTTCTGCCCCATATGATCTCCCCATCCTGCCCCATCTGTCTCCAACCCTGCCTCCATGTCTTTTATCCGGCCCCCAGTGTCTCCAATTCTGCCACCAGTGCCTCCAATCCTGCCCCCAGTGTCTCCAATCATGCCCCCAGTGTCTCCAATCATGCCCCCCAGTGTCTCCAATCATGCCCCCCAGTGTCTCCAATCATGCCCCCCAGTGTCTCCAATCATGCCCCCCAGTGTCTCCAATCATGCCCCAGTGTCTCCAATCATGCCCCCCAGTGTCTCCAATCATGCCCCTAGTGTCTCAAATCCTGCCCCTTTTCCATCCTGCCCCCAGTGTCTCCAATCCTGCCCCTTCTCCATCCTGCCCCCAGTGTCTCCAATAATGCCTCCATGACTTTCATTCTGCCCCCAGTGTCTCCATTCTGGCCTCATGTCTTTCATTCAGCCCCCTGTCTGTATGTCCAATCCTGCCCCCAGTGTCTCCAATCCTGCTCCCAGTGTCTCCAATCCTGCCCCATCTCCATGCTGATTCCTGCCCAGTCTCCATTCTGCCCCGTGTCCATTCTGATTCCTGCCCAGTCTCCATTTTGCCCCATCTCCATCCTGATTCATGCCCAGTCTCCATTCTGCCCCGTCTCCATCCTGATTCCTGCCCCGTCTCCATGCTGATTCCTGCCCAGTCTCCATCCTTCTCCGTCCAGTCTCCATTCTGCCCCCAGTCCTGCCCCGTCTCCATTCTGCCCCCAGTCCTGCCCCGTCTCCATTCTGATTCCTGCCCTGTCTCCATCCTTATTCCTGCCCAGTCTCCATCCTTCCCTGTCCAGTCTCCATTCTGCCCCCAGTCCTGCCCCATCTCCATTCTGCCCCCAGTCCAGCCCCATCTCCATTCTGCCCCCGTCTACATTCTTCCCCTTCTCCATCCTGATTCCTGCCCAGTCTCCATCCTTCCCCGTCCAGTCTCCGTTCTGCCCCCAGTCCTGCCCGTCTCCATTCTGCACCCAACGAAAAAATAGGAACAGCATCCAATCCAGGTGAAGTATAACAAGTCTTTATTCAGCCACCATAAAATACGACGTTTCGGCCATTTTCAGGCCTTTATCAAGTATACAAAAACAGGCAAAATGGTGTCCTTAAATGGTGTGGAGGAGCCAATCACCATCCAGGAACCGCCCATAATATAAATAGACATATATACAGAATATACAACGATAATCAATTTAAAACAGTGATCAAAGCTCAGAATAGTGACATCATAGAAAAATACAGCAGTGTTATAATTGTGCATATAATATGCCATAGATTACTTCATATTAACAATATCACCATTTAGTCTGCCAATCGATGATCTGTTACTGCACACTCCCATTCTGGTGCTGCACCAATCATGTACTCACTAGCAGCAGCGTCCTCCATATCCAATCAGTGTCAGTTCAGCAGCGCTTAGTCAGAGCACTTATCCAATAGCCCACAGGATAACAAATCGGGAGGCACACCTAACTCACTCCCCACTGTGTGGTAAACAAAGGCACATGTTCAGAAGTCATCATAGCAAACGCCCAGTGGATCATGTGAACACCAGCGTCATCAGACACCCAGTCACATGACCGCAAGCATCATCCGAGGTCTAATCACATGATAGTCCCATCATAAGCCTCTATTCTAAGCTGAAAACACTAAAATAGCGCGCGATCACCGGCATCATCCGACACCTGAAAAAAGAACACGCATGCACAATAAACTCTATCATTATTTATACTACTCCAGATATGTCATCAGGAAACCTGCAGGTCACATGACCGTCAGTATTGGCATAATGTAAGCAAGAGACCGCACATGCGGATCTATATAGAATGGAAGATTAACAATATAGCAGACACCTAAAGAAATATATATAATATCTACAAAATAAATGATGTCATCAGGAACCATTAAGTCACCACTCCGATCACTCCAGATAATAATCCTACGAAAACAACAAACATAAGTAAAATATATATCTAAAAACAAACACAGAATATAGATGCAAAAATTACCTAGCACAAATATGCAAATTATATTCGATATTCAACCCCTTTGGTTGCAATGTCTCCAAAACGGAGATCCACCGGAGTTCTTTCTGTTTAAGCAACTTAGTCCTGTCACCACCTCTCCTGAGGGGTGGAACCCCGTCAATAACTCTAAATCTCAGCTGACTGACCAAGTGTCCACATTCTACAAAGTGCTTAGATACCGGCAGTTCCATCATCTTCGTCCTGATAGTACTTTTGTGTTTACTTATCCTAGCCTTAACTTCCATCGTTGTCTCGCCTATATACATGAGTCCACACGGACACACGAGCATATAGATTACAAAGCTAGATGTACAAGAGTACCGTTCCTGGATCCGAAAGCGTTGACCCGTGCGTGAGTGGCCAAAACTGTCACCCTTGATCATATTGCCACAGCATGCACAATTCAAACATGGAAAATTTCCATTTTTTTGGAGGGCCCAAAGTTAACTGTCTGGATATTTTGGAGGATCCAATGTCAGATTTGACCAACTTATCTTTCAAATTACGCCCTCGCCTATAAGAAAGCAATGGCTTGTGCGCAAATTCAGCTACTTCCGGTAAACCTCTATGTAATAGACCCCAATGCTTATTCAAGATATTCCCTATTTTACCACTAACAGGGTAATAGGTAGAAACAAAAGGGACTCTTTTAGGGGAAATCTTAATACGTTTGTTTCTCACATCTTCCAATGTTGTCTTCAAGGCTTTCTCCTTGAATTTTCTAAGATCCTTCTCAGGATACCCCCTTCTGATGAACTTCTCACACATCTGATCAAGCCTCCTGTCCAATACAGTCTCGTCCTTTACTATCCTACGTACTCTCAGCATCTGACTCCAAGGCAGAGACTCTATCATTTTCCTTGGATGATTACTATCAAAAACCAGGAGACTATTCCTGTCTGTGTCCTTTATAAACAAATCAGTGCATAACAATCCACTGTGCTTGTACACTAAAGTATCGAGTACCGCCATGTAGATGTTTGCATAAGTGGGCAACAGCCTCCAAACCACGTTCATGTTTAATGGAGGTGTACAATGATACAACATCAAACGAAACGAGAATAGTATCCTCTGTGATGTCCAGACCCTCAATCTTACTCAGAAAATGGTTAGTATCCATGATATAAGATTTGGCCTCAATAGCAAAATGACGTAACACTTTATCTAGAAAAATGGATACCTTACCACATAGAGAGCCCCGCCCAGACACAATTGGGCGTCCAGGGGGATCCATCAGATTTTTATGGATTTTAGGCAGGGTGTACAGAATAGGTGTCACTGGAAACTCCACCAAAAGAAAATCAGAGAGTTTTTGGTCTATCAAACCATTAGATAATGCCTCATTGATCAGTATTCTCAATTCACTTTGAAAACAAGGTGTGGGATCTTTAGACAACTTAGCATAAACTGCCGTGTCCAACAATTGACCACAAATCTCAGCCCTATATTTATGGGTATCCATCACCACCAGGGCCCCGCCATGAACGTGGTTTGGAGGCTGTTGGTGTGGCGCTGGCGGGCTCTGACATGGCCCCAGGTGGTACACAGCTGGTCCTGGCACTGTTGGAGTTTGTCCTAAAGAAGAATTTTTTTCTTTTTGGGGATGAGTTTTTCCTGCAGTTGCGTGGTACCGCCATGGGGTCCAATGTGGCGCCCACTTATGCAAACATCTACATGGCGGTACTCGAGGACCAGCATGTGTACAATTCCATCCACTGGCACCATGTCAGAGCCTGGTGGCGCTACATTGATGATATCTTTTGTGTTTGGGAGGGGAACATGAATGATCTGGTATCTTTCCATAGTCATCTTAACATGATATTTCCCGAGCTGAAGTTTACAATGACACACTCCTTTGACCAGATTCAATTTTTGGATACTTTAGTGTACAAGCACAGTGGATTGTTATGCACTGATTTGTTTATAAAGGACACAGACAGGAATAGTCTCCTGGTTTTTGATAGTAATCATCCAAGGAAAATGATAGAGTCTCTGCCTTGGAGTCAGATGCTGAGAGTACGTAGGATAGTAAAGGACGAGACTGTATTGGACAGGAGGCTTGATCAGATGTGTGAGAAGTTCATCAGAAGGGGGTATCCTGAGAAGGATCTTAGAAAATTCAAGGAGAAAGCCTTGAAGACAACATTGGAAGATGTGAGAAACAAACGTATTAAGATTTCCCCTAAAAGAGTCCCTTTTGTTTCTACCTATTGCCCTGTTAGTGGTAAAATAGGGAATATCTTGAATAAGCATTGGGGTCTATTACATAGAGGTTTACCGGAAGTAGCTGAATTTGCGCACAAGCCATTGCTTTCTTATAGGCGAGGGCGTAATTTGAAAGATAAGTTGGTCAAATCTGACATTGGATCCTCCAAAATATCCAGACAGTTAACTTTGGGCCCTCCAAAAAATGGAAATTTTCCATGTTTGAATTGTGCATGCTGTGGCAATATGATCAAGGGTGACAGTTTTGGCCACTCACGCACGGGTCAACGCTTTCGGATCCAGGAACGGTACTCTTGTACATCTAGCTTTGTAATCTATATGCTCGTGTGTCCGTGTGGACTCATGTATATAGGCGAGACAACGATGGAAGTTAAGGCTAGGATAAGTAAACACAAAAGTACTATCAGGACGAAGATGATGGAACTGCCGGTATCTAAGCACTTTGTAGAATGTGGACACTTGGTCAGTCAGCTGAGATTTAGAGTTATTGACGGGGTTCCACCCCTCAGGAGAGGTGGTGACAGGACTAAGTTGCTTAAACAGAAAGAACTCCGGTGGATCTCCGTTTTGGAGACATTGCAACCAAAGGGGTTGAATATCGAATATAATTTGCATATTTGTGCTAGGTAATTTTTGCATCTATATTCTGTGTTTGTTTTTAGATATATATTTTACTTATGTTTGTTGTTTTCGTAGGATTATTATCTGGAGTGATCGGAGTGGTGACTTAATGGTTCCTGATGACATCATTTATTTTGTAGATATTATATATATTTCTTTAGGTGTCTGCTATATTGTTAATCTTCCATTCTATATAGATCCGCATGTGCGGTCTCTTGCTTACATTATGCCAATACTGACGGTCATGTGACCTGCAGGTTTCCTGATGACATATCTGGAGTAGTATAAATAATGATAGAGTTTATTGTGCATGCGTGTTCTTTTTTCAGGTGTCGGATGATGCCGGTGATCGCGCGCTATTTTAGTGTTTTCAGCTTAGAATAGAGGCTTATGATGGGACTATCATGTGATTAGACCTCGGATGATGCTTGCGGTCATGTGACTGGGTGTCTGATGACGCTGGTGTTCACATGATCCACTGGGCGTTTGCTATGATGACTTCTGAACATGTGCCTTTGTTTACCACACAGTGGGGAGTGAGTTAGGTGTGCCTCCCGATTTGTTATCCTGTGGGCTATTGGATAAGTGCTCTGACTAAGCGCTGCTGAACTGACACTGATTGGATATGGAGGACGCTGCTGCTAGTGAGTACATGATTGGTGCAGCACCAGAATGGGAGTGTGCAGTAACAGATCATCGATTGGCAGACTAAATGGTGATATTGTTAATATGAAGTAATCTATGGCATATTATATGCACAATTATAACACTGCTGTATTTTTCTATGATGTCACTATTCTGAGCTTTGATCACTGTTTTAAATTGATTATCGTTGTATATTCTGTATATATGTCTATTTATATTATGGGCGGTTCCTGGATGGTGATTGGCTCCTCCACACCATTTAAGGACACCATTTTGCCTGTTTTTGTATACTTGATAAAGGCCTGAAAATGGCCGAAACGTCGTATTTTATGGTGGCTGAATAAAGACTTGTTATACTTCACCTGGATTGGATGCTGTTCCTATTTTTTCGTTGGACTGTTGTTCATTTGGATCCTTGAACGCCTGAGCGTGCATCCGTGCTAACTCCCGAGTGCTGTCAGCTGCTTGAATACTTGTCCATTCTGCACCCAGTCCTGCCCCGTCTCCATTCTGCCCCAGTCCTGCCCCGTCTCTATCCTGCCCCGTCTCTATGCTGATTCCTGCCCAATCTCCATTCTGATTCATGCCCAGTCTCCATCCTTCCCATCCAGTCTCCATTCTGCCCCCAGTCCTACCCCATCTCCATTCTGCCCCCAGTCCTGCCCCATCTTCATTCTGCCCATCTCCATTCTGCCCAGTCCTGCCCCATCTTCAGTCAGCCCCCAGTCCTGCCCCGTCTCCATTCTGCCCCAGTCCTGCCCCATCTCCATTCTGCCCCCAGTCCAGCCCGGTCTTCATTCTGCCCCGTCTTCATTCAGCCCCCAGTCCTGCCCCGTCTTCATTCAGCCCCCAGTCCTGCCCCATCTCCATTCTGCCCCCAGTCCTGCCCCATCTCCATTCTGCCCCCAGTCCTGCCCCATCTCCATTCTGCCCCCAGTCCTGCCCCATCTTCATTCAGCCCCCAGTCTTGCCCCGTCTCCATTCAGCCCCCAGTCCTGCCCCGTCTCCATTCTGCCCCCAGTCCTGCCCCGTCTCCATTCAGCCCCCAGTCCTGCCCCGTCTTCATTCAGCCCCCAGTCCTTCCCCGTCTTCATTCAGCCCCCAGTCCTGCCCCGTCTCCATTCAGCCCCCAGTCCTGCCCCGTCTCCATTCTGCCCCCAGTCCTGCCCCGTCTCCATTCTGCCCCCAGTCCTGCCCCGTCTCCATTCTGCCCCCAGTCCTGCCCCGTCTCCATTCTGCCCCCAGTCCTGCCCCGTCTTCATTCTGCCCCCAGTCCTGCTCCGTCTTCATTCTGCCCTCAGTCCTGCCCCGTCTCCATTCTGCCCCCAGTCCTGCCCCGTCTTCATTCTGCCCCCAGTCCTGCTCCGTCTTCATTCTGCCCTCAGTCCTGCCCATCTTCATTCTGCCCCCAGTCCTGCCCCGTCTTCATTCTGCCCCCAGTCCTGCCCCGTCTCCATTCTGCCCCCAGTCCTGCCCCGTCTTCATTCTGCCCCCAGTCCTGCCCCTTGCAACATAAAAAAAAAACAAAAAAAACCCTTTCTCCTTACCTTGCCGCGTTCCAGCGGCGAGGGATCCACACTGAAGAGAAAGCGCGCACTCGCCGGCAACTGACAATGACGTCAGGTGCCGGCGACGTGCGCGCTGACGTGAGCTGCCAGCCTCCGATTGGCTGGCAGCATTAACTATTACCGTGCGGGCCCGCACGGTAATAGAGTAACTGAACCTGCGTCCTGGACGCAGGTTCAGTTACTTGAGCGGCAGAATCCTGCCGCTGGGGGCGGGGCTGTGGGGCCCGATCGGTAGGTGACGGGGCCCGGTGCGGGCCCCCTCTGCTGATCGGGCCCCATACGCCAGTCAGGGCTGTAATGCCCTGATGGCGGCCCTGGACGCGGGGAGGAAGCAAGAGGAATTTGGGTGCTATCTCTGTGGACTGTACTGGATGTGATGTTGAGGTGGAGAAAGAGGAAGAGAGGCCACTTGAATCTGCGCTGGCCATCCACTCGAGTACATGCTCTTTCTGGGCATCATCAAGGCGTACTGCTGTGCGTCTGCCAAAGAAAGGTAGTGGTGTAGCCTGTCCAGTAACATAACTTGTCAGTCTTTGCCTAGGACATGACATTGCTTTACTAGTGCTTTCACAAACATTAACATCTACCCCACGTACAACTTGCTCACCAAGCCTAATTTCCCTTCCACCACTGCCTTGCTTTTTCCCAGTCATGTTGCTCAGATAATGTGGTAGGAGCACAGTATTAGCAACAAAAAATAGATTTTAAACTCTGCACCACCTCTGCAAACAGTAAATTCCAAGTTGAAATATGGTGTGCTGTATCGTGTTAGTCACAGAAAAAAGAATTGTTTGAGTGTGGATGAGGCCTGTATGAGAAAGAAGATATGCTACAAACACTTTGAAAGTCAGGTCTAATACTGCATGACACGAAGAACAGAAGAATATTTTTGTGGCCTCTGGATCAGGCCTCTATAGCTTAATTTCAACGCAACCAAATGACAAAGTGTGATACGGAGGGTTGTCTAAATTTTGCAACAGAAAAATGATAATTTTTTAAATGTGCCTTAGGTCTGCAGACAGTTTTATATCACCACAGCACTAAATGACAAGGTTGGATACAGCAGAGTGTATCACATTTAGCTAGTGAAAAAATATTAATTAGAATGCTATACTCGTGCATGGAGCACAATAGAAGAAGAGCACAACACACTTGTAGGACATGTGCCCTGCTGGCCTTGTGGGTGCACCTCAGTAATGGCAAGTTCTGTATGGTAAATTTAACTGACACACTGGTCACTAGCTGGCTACACTATCTGACTGATATATAACCGCCTAACTACCTAGCTAAAATCTAGCTGCTAACAGTGGCAGCGTCAGGAGCAGCCTCTCTGCGCTGTTACAGTGTCAAAATGGTGCTAAAACAAGATGTCCGCTATTTATATGGAGAGGGACATGTGATTTCAGCAGCCAATGACACAAGCCGTTGTGTCAGGACACTGTGGATGTTTCCTGCTCTCTGATTGGCCAGTCGCCATGTGCACACAAAGTTTGGAAAAAAAAACGACTGTTTACAAGAACACCGCGCCTCTGAGCTCTGCAAACTCCCTCCCCTCATCAAACACGTGCCAAACGCTCGTGATACACCACCATTATCATTGCTAAAGTGCTGAAAATACTTTTTTGGCAGCGCAAATATTTTCCTGCACTTTTACCGAATGTTACTGATTTTTCCCGATTTTATAAAATTTTGCTCGTGTTTCCGATCACGACTCCAAATGTGCCATATTCGTGCCGAATTTATGTTTGGCGATCGTTTTCCCAACAAATTCGCTCATCGCTACTCTTAACACTGCGGTTCTCCCCTTCAATCAGTCCAGTAACAATCTCTGATTACCACTTCCATTAATTGTTACCTTTATCACCATAATATACCAGCAAAAGTAAAAAAATTAGGAGTACTTTAAGGGTGAAGCATAACAGGGAGCACAATTTCAAAGTTTTAGAATAATTCATTGTTTGTGGGCTATTTACAAAATACAAGGGACAAATAGCGATATTCATCCCTCACATCCTAAATTTTAAATGTGAGATCCAAGGATAGTTATGGAAACTAATATAGCTTAACTATAATCGGAGCCGTTTGGCTTCAATGAGCAAACAAATAAAGTTGCACTCTGTAGTGCTAAAGCATAGAACTGTGAAATATATGAAATATGAAGAGCATTACTGCTCTAGATAATAAGAAACAATAGAGATACTTAGGACATAATTTGGCCAATTCATGAATGCCCAGAAGCCATTGACAAGGCGATCTCCAATTTCCTTGGAACCTGCCTACTTCTCTCTTGGGTTAAAAACCTGAATTTATGGGTAGGTAGGATCCTGCTGCAGTTAAAACTGCCACGGGATGGAAGGCGGACTGCTTGGTCAGAGAGCCAATAGACAAATAACAAAAGACTGACTGGCACTTCCAAATCAGAAAACTGGTGTGTACAGGTGCGAACTAAGAGCAGCCATCTCCCTACATAGCAAACAAATACAGTTGCACTCTGTAGTGCTAAAGCATGTACCGTATTTTTCGGACTATAAGACGCACCGGACCATAAGACGCACCCCAAATTTTGGGGTGAAAATAGCAGAAAAGATTTTTACAATATCGGGGTCCGTCTTATTGTCCGAATTTTAAGGTACCTGTGGGCCAGAGGTGGTACAGCAGGGGTTGCGGCAGTGATGTGGCAGAGGTGTGGTGATGCTGATACTGTACTCACCTTCCTCAGGTGAGGTGACGCTGCGGCACGGAGAGCAGAACCGGGTTTGTGGCTGTGTTGTGGCGGTGGCAGAGGTGCGGTGGTGGCAGAGATGCGGCGGTGGGCGTGCACCTGACCAGGGTCCCTTCCTCAGGTGTGGTGACGCCGCGGCACGTAGAGCAGAGCTGGGTTTGTGGCAATGGTGTGGAGGTGGCAGAGGCGCGATGGGCGGCGTGCACTTGAGCAGGGTCCCTTCCTCAGGTGGTGAGGTGACGCCGCGGCACGGAGAGCAGACAGGACAGCAGAGCTGGGTTTGTCGGTGGTGGCGGCCATCTTCCTGAGGCGGTGCGTGCGCAGAGTACTCTGCTTCCTGGGGCTTCAGGAAAATGGCCGCCGCGATCTCTATCTGCGCATGCGTGGCCTACCGCGGCCATTTTCCTGAAGCCACAGGAAGCAGAGTACTGTATCTGCGCACGCGCTGCCTCAGGAAGATGGCCGCCACCACCGACAAACCCGGCTCTGCTGTCCTGTCTGCTCTCTGTGCCGCGGCGTCACCTCACCACCTGAGGAAGGGACCCTGCTCAGGTGCACGCCGCCCACCGCGCCTCTGCAACGCCGCATCTCTGCCACCGCCACACCGCTGCCGCAACCCCCCGGTAAGCTGCGGTCGGGCTATAAGACGCACCCCCCATTTTCCTCACAATTTTTTTGGGGAAAAAGTGCGTCTTATAGCCCGAAAAATACGGTAAATATGAAATCTGAATAAAATTTCTGCTCTAGATAGGTAGAGAGGATTCACATTAGGCAGGATCCCTGCAAACCGGAGATTGCCTTGTCGTTAACTGCTGGGCATTAGTGATGGGCGAGCACTAAAATGCTCGGGTCGAGCAAATTGGAATACTCGGGTACTCGGACAGAGCAACGAGCCTAATGTAAGTCTATGGGAGAACCCGAGTATTTTGGCCGCGATCCCGCCCGGGGGTCCTTTTAAGGTCTAAATGTGTCTGAAAACGATGGAAACACTGCTCAAATGACACGGGGACATCATGGGGATCGCCCCTGGAAGCATCCTGACTCCTAGTTCACAGCTTTAAGCAATGTTGTCAGAGTTTCATGCCATTTTTACCGATGCACCAAAAAACATACCAAAACTAAACCAAAACGTATTCTGCAGGGAAATATGTAAAGGTACATCCTTTCCAGGTTAATGACTTGTATATAAGGCAAAATAACTAACCCCAGACCAAAATGTTCCTCCACCACTTGGGCTATGTTCAGACACGTTTTTCAACCTTAACATTGCTTTCAACCAAAACAAATTCATTCACTGGGAAATGTCATTGTAACATTTAACAACCCTAGCTGGCCATGTGGTGTGTGACACATAAGCAGACACATCTAGTTTCATTTATGAAGGAGGGACTCTTAAAGTCACAGAGCCTATTTTTACAGGGGAATCAGGCAGCATTAACCCCTTAACGACCGCCGATACGCCTTTTAACGGCGGTCATTAAGGGTACTTAAACCACATCAGATCGCACATCAGAGGGGAGAGAATGAGGGTCCCCCGATCGCCCCCCCCCTATACTTACCGGTGTCCTCCGTCCTCCTCAAGGCCCCAGGATCCCGGCGTCTTCTTCCTGCAAAAAAAAAAAAATGGCGGGCGCATGCGCAGTGCGCCCGCCGATCTGCTTGGCGGCAGATTCAAAAAAAGTTTCATTCATTCTCCAGAAAGTGCATTTTGATCACTGTGATAAACTATCACAGTGATCAAAATAAAAAAAACAGTACATAACCCCCCCATTTATCACCCCCTTAGTTAGGGACATATAATAAAATATAGAAATTATATTTTTTTTTTCATTTTTCTGTTAGGGTTAAGGCTAGGGTTAGGCTTATAATTAGAGTTAGGGTTATAATTAGGGTTAGGCTGGGTTCATACTGCGTTATGGCAGTCCATTAGACGGACTGCGTTACACCGCGGTATAACGCGGTGTAACGCAGTCCGTTAACGCTGCCATTCACCCCCATTGGAGGGCGCATCGCAACGAATGCCGTAAAGCGGCATGCGTTCGCGACGTGCCATCATTCAGTGATGGAGCCTCGGACGCGGGCTGCAGCGTCTGGGCTCCGTCACCGCTAGCGCAGATGAATCTTCTGCTGATTCCTCTGCGCTAGCGGGTATAGCATAACGCGATCGCGTTATGCTATACCGTTACCAGCCCGTCAACGCTATGTGTTGAACAGGCTGGTAAAACGCAAAATTAACCCAGCCTTAGGGTTAGGGTTATAATTAGGGTTACAATTAGTGTTGGAATTAGGGTTGGGATTAGGGGTGTGTTGGGGTTAGGGTTGGAGCTAGAATTGAGGGGTTTCCACTATTTAGGCACATCAGGGGGTCTCCAAACATGACGTGGCGTTCAAAAAGTCAGATGGCGCTCCCTCCCTTCCGAGCCCTGCCGTGCGCCCAAACAGTGGTTTACCCCAACATATGGGGTATCAGCGCACTCAGGACAAATTGCCCACCAATTTTGGGGTTCTAATTTCTCTTGTTACCCTTTTTTTTTTTTTTTTATTTTCACGGCCCTGCGTTTATAAATTTCTGTGAAGCACTTTGGGGTTCAAAGTGCTCACCACACATCTAGATAAGTTACTTAGGGGGTCTAGTTTCCAAAATGGGGTCACTTGTGGGGGTTTTCCACTGTTTAGGCACATCTGGGGAACTGCAAACGGAACATGTCCCCCATCAACGTCTGCATTCCAAAACGTTATTACTTCCTTTCCAAGCCCTGCTGTGCGCCAAAACCGTCCCCCCCCCACATATTTGGTATCAGCGTACTCAGGACAAATTGGACAACAAATTTTGGGGTCCAATTTCCTTGTGAAAAATCAAAAATTTGGGACTAAAAAATCATTTTTGTGGAAAACTGATTTTTTTTTTTCACACCCAGGCATTATAAACTTTTGTGAAACACTTGGGGGTTCAAAGTGCTCACCACAGATCTAGATAAGTTACTTAGGGGGTCTAGTTTCCAAAATGTGGTCACTTGTGGGGGGTTTCCACTGTTTAGGCTCATCTGGGGCACTGCAAACGGAACATGACCCCCATCAACGTCTGCATTCCAAAACGTTATTACTTCCTTTCCAAGCCCTGCTGTGCGCCAAAACAGTTTCCCCCCCCCACATATTTGGTATCAGCGTACTCAGGACAAATTGAACAACAACTTTTGGGGTCCAATTTCCTTGTGAAAAATCAAAAATTTGGGACTAAAAAATCATTTTTGTGGAAAATTGATTTTTTTTTTCACACCCAGGCATTATAAACTTTTGTGAAACACTTGGGGGTTCAAAGTGCTCACCACACATCTAGATAAGTTCCTTAAGGCAGGGTTCGACAAACCCGGGCGCCAGGTCGCCAGTGGCGCCTAGAAAATCATGCCTGGCGCCCGGGGAATTAAACAGGAAACCCCTCCTCCATCATCATATTCACCTCCTCCTGGCTCCTGCTGCAGTCTCCTACTATGGTCCAGCGCCGATATCTCTGCTTCCTGTGTGGTGTGGTCACATAGTACTGCTCATGAATATAGATGCCACTCCTCTCTCATAGGCTGGCATCCATATTCATGAGTTTAATGAGCGGTACGGTACCACGTGTGACCGCGCCGGCCGGCGCTCGCTGTCATGTGACTGCGTGCACTCACGTGCAGGCTGCAGCATGAGGCAGAACAGCGACTGGACCTGACGGACGACCGCACCACCACAGACTGAGGTGAGTGGCGTGTGGGCGGCGGTGGCTGAGTACTGAACGAGCAGCCGGGGAATGAGTGCTGGGGGAGGAAGGGGGGATGAGCAGCAGGGGAATGAGCGCTGGGGGGGTGAGCAGCCAGGGAATAAGCGCTGGGGGAGGAAGGGGGGATGAGCAGCCAGGGAATGAGCGCTGGCGGAGGAAGGGGGGATGAGCACTGAGGGAGGAAGGGGGGGGGGTGAGTAGCCAGGGAATGAGCGCTGGGGAGGAAGGGGGGATGAGCAGCCAGGGAATGAGCGCTGGGGGAGGAAGGGGGGATGAGCAGCCGGGGAATGAGCACTGGGGGAGGAAGGGGGGATGAGCAGCCAGGGGAATGAGCGCTGGGGGAGGAAGGGGGGGATGAGCAGCCAGGGGAATGAGCGCTGGCGGAGGAAGGGGGGATGAGCACTGAGGGAGGAAGGGGGGGTGAGTAGCCAGGGAATGAGCGCTGGGGAGGAAGGGGGGATGAGCAGCCAGGGAATGAGCGCTGGGGGAGGAAGGGGGGATGAGCAGCAGGGGAATGAGTGCTGGGGGAGGAAGGGGGGATGAGCAGCCAGGGGAATGAGCGCTGGGGGAGGAAGGGGGGGATGAGCAGCCAGGGGAATGAGCGCTGGGGGAGGAAGGGGGGGATGAGCAGCCAGGGGAATGAGCGCTGGGGGAGGAAGGGGGGATGAGCAGCCAGGGGAATGAGCACTGGGGGAGGAAGGGGGATGAGCAGCCAGGGGAATGAGCGCTGGGGAGGAAGGGGGGATGAGCAGCCAGGGGAATGAGCGCTGGGGAGGAAGGGGGGATGAGCAGCCAGGGAATGAGCGCTGGGGGAGGAAGGGAGGATGAGCAGCCAGGGAATGAGCGCTGGGGGGAGGAAGGGGGGATGAGCAGCAGGGGAATGAGTGCTGGGGGAGGAAGGGGGGATGAGCACGGGGTACCTGGGGGAGGATGAGCAGCCGGATGGCGCTGGGGAGGAAGGGGGGATGAGCAGCCGGGGAATGAGCACTGGGGGAGGAAGGGGGGATGAGCAGCCGGGGAATGAGCGCTGGGGATGGAAGGGGGGATGAGCAGCCGGGGAATGAGCGCTGGGGGAGGAAGGGGGGATGAGCAGCCAGGGAATAAGCGCTGGGGGGAGGAAGGGGGGATGAGCAGCAGGGGAATGAGTGCTGGGGGAGGAAGGGGGGATGAGCAGCCAGGGAATGAGCGCTGGGGGAGGAAGGGGGGATGAGCAGCAGGGGAATGAGTGCTGGGGGAGGAAGGGGGATGAGCAGCCGGGGAATGAGCGCTGAGGGAGGGTGGTGAGCAGCTGGGGAATGAGCGCTGAGGGAGGGGGGTGTCATGTGTGCATCGCCACGAAGATCGTCGCGGTTGCACATTCTGACTTCTCACAGCTGAGTTGCTGTTTCTTTGTGTTTGGCAGTGAGGGAGTTAATTCTGTCTGTGCTCGGTTCTGGGACTGGGTGCAGTTTCTCCCGGCTGCAATTGATTATTTGTTGATTGGTTTCCTTTAAATCCCTGGTTGTCTGCTTGGGGAGTTGCCAGTGAAATTCTTCATGCAGACCACAGATAGGATTGAATCTGGATAGACTTAAGTTAAAGAGCTCCTTAGTTGTTTTAAGCTCAACTTGCTTAGAGTTTTATATCCCAGACCATTTATGTTCCTTCTGTGTTTGAGTGTGTATGCGAGTCTGTGTTTTCTCCAGTCTGTCTTATATGTCTAATCTGTGTATTTTGCAGAGATCAGCCCATATCCCTTTGGTGGTAATCAGGGTCCATCTTAGGACTGATTACAGGGTTCAGGGACTGATAGGAGACAGGGTTAGGCTGGAGACTTGGACCTCAACCATTATCAGTACCTCCAAGGTGAGGGATTAGTTAGGACCCCAGTTTTAGGGTCAGGTTAGACCCCGGTCCTCCTCTTTCCTGTGACAGCGTATCAAGTCCTCAAGATTAACCCTGAGTTCAACGGATATCGTGTCAGGTAAATCTATTCTATATTTACATGCTATGTTGCTAAACTATATGTTGTATAGAGTGTTGTTTCTGTAAGAATAGTTAACTGACATCGTACACATATCATTAGACAGCGTGACATTTTCACTGGCCATAAAAATTATCCCCAGTTGCCATGGATCCAGTAGCCCAGCTGGCTCTGCAGTTGCAGGGATTATCCATGGAGCTGACGGACATTAAGTCCAAAGTTTTGTCTCCCTCGGAGCAAACCAGATTTGAACCTAAAGTAGCTCTCCCGGACAGGTTCACTGGTGGGCGAGACAAATTTTTCACCTTCCGGGAAGCATGTAAATTGTATTTTCGGCTTCGGCCTCGATCATCAGGGAGTGAAGAGCAGAGAGTGGGAATTGTTATCTCGCTCCTACAAGGGGACCCTCAATCCTGGGCATTCTCCCTTCCTCCGGGATCCCCGGATCTACAGTCTGTAGATCGATTTTTTACTGCCCTGGGTTTGGTATATGATGACCCAGATCGGGTCTCTCTTGCTGAGACAAAATTACGTAAGATACAGCAGGGAGATCGTCCGGCGGAGGAATTTGCTTCTGAGTTCCGTAGATGGGCCACAGATACTCAGTGGAATGACCCAGCTCTTAGGAGTCAGTTTTGTCATGGGCTTTCTGACAAATTAAAGGACGTTTTGGCTCAGTATGATTCTCCTCCATCACTGGAGGCTGCTATGGCCCTAGCTATCCGTACTGATAGACGGCTTCGGGAGAGGGGTGAGGTAACTCCGCTCCCGGTTGTTGCTCCACCTACTACAAAAGTCCCTTATGTTGAGGTTCCCCTTGTCTGTTCAGAGGAGCCTATGCAGTTGGGAGGGACATCATTTCGTAGGAGGGGATTGGCGGTACGCAGCAGGACTAGAAGGTGTTTCTTCTGCGGGAAAGAGGGACATTTTGTTGGGGGATGTCCATCCCGTGCCTTGTTGAGCAAAAAGTTGCCGGAAAACTGTTAATCCCAGGTTGTGTGGTGGACGACAACCTGGGAGTATGTATTTCGTCCGCTAGTTCTTCTCAGTTCCTTGTACCAGTGGAGATGGTGGTTGGTACGAGAGTGGAGAGATTTTCTGTTCTTCTTGATAGTGGGTCCAGGGCTAATCTGGTTGACGCTCAGTTTGCTCAGGCTCAAGGTATGCCTCTGAGTGTATTGGCCAAACCGATCCCTATATTCTCCATTGACGCCAGGCCTCTCGGCCAAGGTAGCTTTGTTCATGAGGTCCATAACATTGACATTCGGGTAGGGGCGATACATAGGGAACAATTATCTTGTTATGTGTTGGAGGGTCTACCTACTCCTATTGTGTTGGGACTTCCTTGGTTGGTTAAACATAACCCTGTGATTAATTGGCAGTCCAGAGAGATAAGCCAATGGGGTGAGTTTTGCAAAAGTAACTGCATGAACACAGTCATCAGTGCGGTCGTGCCTAGTACATTGCCTCCTTTTTTGGAGGACTTTGGGGATGTGTTCTCTGAGGAGGGGTGTCAGGAGTTGCCTCCTCATCGCGTGTATGACTGCTCTATTAATTTACTTCCTGATGCTAAGTTACCTAAAGCTAGGTTATATAACCTTTCTGGTCCTGAGAGGCAGGCTATGAAAGACTATATTTCGGAAAGTCTGGCCAAAGGGCATATTAGACCTTCATCTTCCCCAGTGGCCGCGGGGTTCTTCTTTGTGAAGAAAAAAGATGGAGGCCTACGCCCTTGCTTGGATTTCCGCGAACTTAATCGGATTACTGTTCGAGATCCGTATCCTCTCCCTCTTATTCCTGATCTCTTCAATCAAATTGTTGGCGCCAAATGGTTCTCTAAATTGGATCTCAGGGGGGCGTATAATTTGATTAGGATAAAAGAGGGGGATGAGTGGAAAACGGCGTTTAACACGCCGGAGGGACATTATGAGAACCTTGTCATGCTTTTGGTCTGACTACTGCACCAGCAGTATTCCAACATTTTGTTAATTACATTTTTCGTCACCTTGTGGGGCTGTTTGTGGTCGTATATTTGGATGACATTTTAATTTACTCGCCAGATCTTGTGTCTCACCAGGAGCATGTGAGACAGGTGTTGCAGATCTTGCGAGACAATAAACTATACGCCAAACTGGAAAAGTGTGTATTTGCCGTACAGGAACTTCAGTTTTTGGGTTTCTTGGTGTCCGCCTCCGGTTTCCGTATGGACCCTGAAAAAGTGAGAGCAGTGCTTGAATGGGATCAGCCAGAGGATCTTAAGGCTCTGCAGCGTTTTCTGGGGTTTGCTAACTACTACCGGAAATTTATTTGTAATTTCTCATCTGTTGTCAAACCTCTCACTGACATGACAAGAAAAGGGACGGATTTTTCTAAATGGTCGGACAAAGCTTGCCAAGCTTTTTCCTCTTTGAAAAAATGTTTTGCTTCGGCACCCGTTCTCATCCAACCAGATGCATCACAGCCGTTCATTGTGGAAGTGGACGCGTCTGACGTAGGGGTGGGTGCAATATTGTCCCAGGGTCCGTCCCCTGGTAAATGGCATCCGTGCGCTTTCTTTTCTAAGAAGTTGTCGTCCGCCGAAAGGAATTATGATATCGGCAATAGGGAACTTTTGGCCATTAAGTTGGCTTTTGAAGAATGGCGTCACTTTTTGGAGGGGGCAGTCCACCCGGTCACCGTCATTATTGATCACAAAAACCTGCTGTATTTGGAATCTGCTAAGCGTCTGAATTCCAGACAAGCTCGATGGTCGTTGTTTTTTACCAGGTTTAATTTTGTCGTCACATATCGCCCTGGGTCTAAGAATGTTAAGGCTGATGCCTTGTCTCGCAGTTTCCCAGGGGCCGGGAAAATGGATGACCCGATTCCTATCCTTCAGGAGGGGGTGGTAGTGTCGGCTGTATGTTCTGAGCTTGAGGAGGAGGTATTAGAGGCTCAGGGGGACGCCCCTGCAGGACCTTCAGGGAGACTGTTTGTCCCAAATCAGTTGAGACAAAAGGTTATTGAGGCACATCATAATTCTGCTTTAGCAGGACATCCAGGGAGTAAGGCTACTTTAGATCTCCTTTCTCGCCGGTTTTGGTGGCCTAACGTTAATAAAGATGTTATAACTTTTGTCGCGTCCTGTGGGGTTTGTGCTCACTCTAAGACCCCGCATACCCGTCCGTCTGGGACCCTCTTACCCTTGAAACTTCCGGAGCGTCCATGGACTCATTTGTCTATGGACTTCATTACGGATCTTCCTCCGTCGTCAGGGAAAACTGTCATTCTGGTGGTTGTTGACAGGTTCAGTAAGATGGCACATTTCATTGCTCTTCCTGCCCTCCCTAATGCTAAAACTCTGGCGCAGGTGTTCATTGGGGAGATTGTGAGACTTCATGGGTTGCCTTCTGATGTGGTGTCAGATAGGGGGTCTCAGTTTGTGTCTAAATTTTGGAGGGCATTTTGTTTACGTCGGGGGATGCAATTGTCATTTTCCTCGGCTTTTCATCCGCAGACCAATGGTCAGACAGAGCGTCTGAATCAAAGCCTTGAGACTTATCTTCGGTGTTTTGTCTCAGAGAACCAGGAGGACTGGTCTTCTTTCTTGCCTCTGGCAGAGTTCGCTCTTAACAACAGGCGGAGCGAGTCCACTGGTAAATCCCCGTTTTTTGGGGCATATGGTTTTCATCCCCAGTTTTGTACTTTCAATGGGGGGGGCCCTTCTGGGGTTCCTGAGGAGGAGCGTTTCTCGTCGTCACTTGCTTCAGTGTGGAGAGGTGTATTGAATAATCTGAGTGCTATGGGGAACCGTTATAAACGTATGGCTGATAGGAGGAGAGTTTCTGGTCCAGATCTGAATGTGAACGATGTGGTATGGTTGTCTACCATGAATATAAAACTTAAAGTGCCCTCCTGGAAACTGGGTCCCAGATTCATCGGGCCGTACAGGATCAGTTCCATAATTAATCCTGTGGCATTTCGTCTGGACCTCCCTCCTACGTTTAAAATCCACAATGTGTTCCACAAGTCATTACTTAAGAGGTACGTGGCACCAGTCATACCGTCACCTCTACCTCCTCCTCCAGTGGTGGTCAATGGTAACTTGGAGTTTCAAGTGTCAAAGATCATTGACTCACGTCTGAATCGCCGGTCCCTTCAGTACTTGGTGCATTGGAAGGGGTATGGTCCAGAGGAGAGGACGTGGGTTCCTGCGTCTGACATTAACGCAGATCGTTTGGTTCGGACCTTCCACAGAACTCACCCGGGCAGACTTGGCCCTGAGGGTCCGGAGGCCCCTCGTAGAAGGGGGGGTACTGTCATGTGTGCATCGCCACGAAGATCGTCGCGGTTGCACATTCTGACTTCTCACAGCTGAGTTGCTGTTTCTTTGTGTTTGGCAGTGAGGGAGTTAATTCTGTCTGTGCTCGGTTCTGGGACTGGGTGCAGTTTCTCCCGGCTGCAATTGATTATTTGTTGATTGGTTTCCTTTAAATCCCTGGTTGTCTGCTTGGGGAGTTGCCAGTGAAATTCTTCATGCAGACCACAGATAGGATTGAATCTGGATAGACTTAAGTTAAAGAGCTCCTTAGTTGTTTTAAGCTCAACTTGCTTAGAGTTTTATATCCCAGACCATTTATGTTCCTTCTGTGTTTGAGTGTGTATGCGAGTCTGTGTTTTCTCCAGTCTGTCTTATATGTCTAATTTGTGTATTTTGCAGAGATCAGCCCATATCCCTTTGGTGGTAATCAGGGTCCATCTTAGGACTGATTACAGGGTTCAGGGACTGATAGGAGACAGGGTTAGGCTGGAGACTTGGACCTCTGAACCATTATCAGTACCTCCAAGGTGAGGGATTAGTTAGGACCCCAGTTTTAGGGTCAGGTTAGACCCCGGTCCTCCTCTTTCCTGTGACAGCGTATCAAGTCCTCAAGATTAACCCTGAGTTCAATGGATATCGTGTCAGGTAAATCTATTCTATATTTACATGCTGATGTTGCTAAACTATATGTTGTATAGAGTGTTGTTTCTGTAAGAATAGTTAACTGACATCGTACACATATCATTAGACAGCGTGACAGGGGGTGAGCAGCCGGAGAGTGAGCGCTGTTAAATTAAAAACCAAGTTTGTTAAAAAAAAATTCTGGCTCCTAAATTTTTTGGCTGGCTCCTAGATTCTGAACAACTTTGTCGACCCCTGCCTTAAGGGGTCTAGTTTCCAAAATGGGGTCACTTGTTGGGGGTTTCCACTGTTTAGGCACATCAGGGGCTCTCTAAACGCGACATAGCATCCAGCCAATTCTGCGTTGAAAAAGTCAAACAGCGCTCCTTCCCTTGCGACCTCTGCCGTGCGCCCAAAAAGTGGTTTACCCCCACATATGGGGTATCAGCATGCTCAGGACAAATTGCACAAAAACTTTTGCGGTCTTATTACCCTTGGGAAATTAAAAATTGGGGTGAAAAGATCATTTTTGTGGAAAAAAAAATTTTTTTTTTCACGGCTCTACGTTATAAACTTGTGTGAAGCACTTGGAGGTTCAAAGTGCTCACCACACATCTAGAGAAGTTCCTTAAGGGGTCTTGTTTCCAAAATGGGGTCACTTTTGGGGTGTTTCCACTGTTTAGGCACATCAAGGGCTATCTAAACGCGACATGGCATTCAGCCAATTCTGCCTTGAAAAAGTCAAACGGCGCTCCTTCCCTTGCGACCTCTGCCATGCGTCCAAAAAGTGGTTTACCCCACATATGGGGTATCGGCGTATTCAGATAGAAATATTTTCTATCATATAGACCCCTCAAAGTGACTTTAAATGGGATGTGGTCCCTAAAAAAAAAATGGTGTTGTAAAAATGAGAAATCGCTGGTCAACTTTTAACCCTTATAACTTCGTAACAAAAGAAAATGTTGTTCCCAAAATTGTGCTGATGTAAAGTAGACATGTGGGAAATGTTATTTATTAAGAAATTTGTGTGACATATCTCTCTGATTTAAGGGCATAAAAATTTAAAATTTGAAAATTGCTAAATTTTCGCCATATTTCCGTTTTTTCCATAAATAAACACAAGTCATATAAAAAATGTTTTATGACAAACATTAAGTACAATATATCACAAAAAAACAGTCTCAGAATCAGCGGGATTCGTTAAAGCGTTCCAGAGTTATAACCTCATAAAGTGACAGTGGTCAGAATTGTAAAAATTGGCCCGGTCATTAAGCTGAAAAATGGCTCTGTCACTAAGGGGTTAATCTGCTAAAAGGGCCATTATTAAACAGTGGGTCTCCTATGCTGTTATAGCTTATGCAGTGAGTGGATGGGCTGCCAAGAAATACGACGCACCCCAATACCCCTTTCACGAGATGTTCAGGAGTGCCTTCATAAAAAATGTTGCACTGAATGCAAGACCTGCCCTGCTACCAAGTCATATGCACCCCAATAAGCCTTTCAACCCACATACTGGATGGGCCCAGGAAAATCCACTTCACATTATTTTGTCCTCCCATTCCCTTTTTTTATGCATTGACTGCAAGGCCTGCCCTGCTACCGAGTAATATGCACCCCAATAAGCCTCATAACCCACATAACCGGATGGGGCCAGGAAAATCCACTACACAGTATTCATTTTGTCCTCCCATTGTTTTTTTTTGCAATGCCCTTTTTCTGGGAAAAAAATCCTGATAGGCCAATTTCTCTGAGCTAAGAATTTGCTCAGATACGGAGAGATTTGATGAGCAATCTGTGGATCTGACTTGGACATTCTTAGGCCTCTTTCACATATCCTGATGGCGCCCCCGGCATTTTGCCGCGGCTGCCTGATGCGCCGCTTCAGGCACATCAGGCAGCACCGGCAAAAAATAAAAACGTTACATGCTGCGTTGTGTCCGGCCGCCGGAATGTACATTTCCGCCGGATCCGGACAAAAACGCATACAACGCACTGACATGCGGCGCCATCCGGCGCTAATGAAAGTCAATGCAAAAAAAAATGCATCCGGCATTACATTTCGCCGGATGCGGTTGGACAAAAAAATGCCGGAGGGCGCCGTCAGGCGCACAACGGATATGTGAAAGAGGCCTTAGAGAGAGGATACAGTAAACAATCGATCAGACGAGGCTATCTCAGGGCTGAAAAGACTACACGCACCCAGCTGATGTAGGTCCATATAAGAACACCAATCGGGTATGATTCATCTCTACCTATAACAACCAGTGGTGGGGCTGACAAACATCATCACTGGGAGGTTGTTATGGTTGACTTTGCTCACTTTCATTGCATTTTAGATGTAATATAACATATCTGGATCTACCCCATTGAATTCATCCTTTTTATCGAATTTTCTCTGTGGCCATAAGTAATATATGCTTTCATGTTCAGTCTCCTCATTCACCTTCTCTGCTATCTACTTACGTAAACTGGCACGGTTAATCACGCTCTCTATGTGGCACTGTAACACTATTTTTAATTTTTCAACTTTTTATTTTGTAATTACGATCTTTCTTATTCGAATCATGCTCTACGAACCCAGCGAGCGGATTCCTTATGCATGTGAAGATGGGTCTTGGATGATTTTTTGCCACGGACCCCACTCTAATCTTGACATTCTGGGTTAGGTGAAGAATCGTTAAGCTGCGATTTTCCAAAACGGCAACCTCCACTTGCTGGATGGTGTGTTCATCAACAGAGTGGGGTCGCCCTGGAATTGGAGCAGTTTGCACCAAAGTCGGACCACATTTGAATTGACCATGCTAGTTCTTGACTACATCATATGATTGGGAATCATCAACACAAACCTCTGTCATTTCATCGAACATATCCTTTGGCGTGCGGCCTTTCAAGTAAAGGAACTTATAAATCCAACTGACCCTAAAAGAGAGAAAAAAGGGGGACAGGCGCCACGCATGACCTAAGTGTAGTAAAAACTGGTTCTAAATTGCACGGTAAGTAAAAGAACTTGATGACTGCTCTGTATTCCACTGGGTCCATTATCAAACCTCACACTACTTCAGCACCTGTAAAATCAAGATCGGTATCAGCTCTGAGTTGCAAATTGGCACGTAACCCATAGAGACTTATCAATACACATGCAGTTTCAGCATCCTGTAATAATGCCATTAATGTCTATACAATGAGATCACCCATTTATAGTGGAATCCATTGGCAGCACCCGATATTAACTTAGGTACAGATTGTAGGATGATTTATGCACCCATTTATTTAATATATCAAAATTATACATAGACTTCTGACCCCTTGACTGCACAGCACTTCCGTCCCATATTCCACATATACAGGACCACATATCGTGCCCTTGAGTCTTGTCTTATAGGCTATACCACATTGTAATTTCTAGATGGCTACTTAACTTATGCATATTTTATAAACAGTAAAGATGTGTATCTTTGTACCGTGTTAACCAGTAGATAGAAAAATATTTATAATTGAGAGTCCTCAGTGGTTGATACCTTTTAATGGCTAACTGAAAAGATGGTAACAAATTGCAAGCTTTCCAGACTACTCAGGTACTAGCCTGATGAAGAGACCGGAGTAGCCTCGAAAGCTTGCAATTTGTTACCATCTTTTCAGTTAGCCATTAAAAGGTATCAACCACTGAGGATCTCAACTCTAAATATTTTTCTATTTTATAAACAATTTTTTTGTCTAAACCATCGATAAACTTTATTGTACAATAATAAAAAATATTTTTTTTTACTTTCCCATATGGTTCTCCTCTTTCGGCTAGTCTCTAATATAAGTCCGAATTTGGTTATATATTGTTGGAAGTGCCATAGTTATATAATAACGGACACTACCGAATAAATTGTATGGAGATGAGCCTGCGTCCTGTAGTGCAGGTGGCGGCTGTGTTACCTGATGGCAACAGTTTAACCTCTTAAAGGAAGCCTCCCATGATTTTCTTTTTATTAATTGTGTAGTGCAGGGTTCCCCAACTCCAGTCCTCAAGGCCCACTAACAGGTCATGTTTTCAGGATTTCCTTAGTATTGCAAAGGTGATTATTGCATCACCTGTGCAATACTAAGGAAATCCTGAAAACATGACCTGTTGGTGGGCCTTGAGTTGGGGAACCCTGGTGTAGTGTATTAATATACTCACCAACTGTGGCTCTGTCCGGTGCCCAGCGCTGTTCTGCTCCTCTTCTCAGTGACATCACCACAATGGCGACTGTCTGGCTCTATGTGACCAGGAAGTGTCTTACAATGTAAGTCTATGGAGCCTCGGTCTGACCCTCCATATACAGACACGGTAGGAGACACATCTGGGTCACACAGAGCATTGTGTGACAGTCTGCGGAGCCATCACTCAGAAGAACGGCGCCGGATCCCGGATCAGGAGGAGTGTATTAATATAGACACTTAATAAAAATCAAATATTTATAAAAAGGGCTCCTTTAAATGCTGCTCTCAAGGGTGAAAACCGAACCACCATAATGGTCGGCCGTCTTTCCAGACACAAATGCAGGGTGCTGAAGGGTCACCCTGGCCCCTGCTCGGCTTCCATTATCATCACACAATAGACAGTAATATTACCATACTGATGACTTTTATTTGGCAGGTGATCCCGCGCTAACAGGCGCAAGTCTCCTAAGGGATTTAATAATAAATTTTAAAATCTCTTTTAAAAAAAATGCACAAAAAAAAATCTTTAAAAATGATCCCCATAAATCATAGAAATATTTAAACACATTCCCATGTCCCGCACGCTGCAGCTATAACTACCCGATGTAATAGGACACGGCCGTACGAGAGGCGAAGTGAGAGAAAAGCTACATGGCAGAATTATTTGGTTGTTTTACCTCAGAAAAAAAAAATTGGAACAAAAGAAGATGAGAAAGTCGTAGAGGAAATAAAACCAAGCCGGAGACACAAGGCTGAAGTTGGTTTCTTATTCGTTCAGTTTCTTATTCGGAGCTGAAGTTGGTTTCTTATTAGTCAGTTTCTTATTCGGCAAATTTTTCTTTTCTGTTTTTTATAGGTTTAACAACAAAAAATAAGCATCAAAATAATAGAAAACACTGCAGCGAAGAGCCCTGATGTGAATACACTTAAAATCTGCGCCAAAAAATATAAAACTGGCACAAAAATGGGCATCAAAGTGGGCACCAGAGGGCACTAATTAAAGGGTTAAATGACTTTGGGCCACAGATATGACACTGCAGACATATAGAACAGGGCGCCCCACATTAAAAACAAGTCTCCCCAGCCTGGCCCAAATGGGTTCTGGGCATCAGAATTGGCATCAAAGTGGGCACACAGCCAATTTTCACAGATTTGAATAAGTAATAGATGTTTTTAAGGGGTTAAATGACTTTGGGCCACTGATCTCACACTAAGAATACACAGATAGTGATGCCCTGCATCAAACCCAGGTCCCTCCTGCCTGGCCCAAATGGGTTCTGGGCATCAGAATTGGCATCAAAGTGGGCACACAGCCAATTTTCACAGATTTGAATAAGTAACTGATGTTTTTCAGGGGTTAAATGACTTTGGGCCACTGATCTCACACTAAGGCCGGCGTCACACTGGCGACAGAATCGGACGACTGCAATACGATGAAATATCGCATTGCAGTCGGACCAATGTTAATCTATGGAGCAGCTCCCAGTATCAGATTTTTTTGTGGTCCGTTTTAAACGTCCGTGTGCAATCGCAGCATGCTGCGATTGTCACCGATTGTGGGTCGACTATCGCCAATGCAAGTCTATAGGAGCGATGAAAAATCGGATTACAAACGGACCGTACGTGTGACTTGCGATGAAATCGCATCGGTGTCCTTTAGAAAAGACGGCAATTCATCCCCGGCTATACTGTAAAAGCACACTGACAGCTTTAATAAAGAATAGAAAGAATAGATATATACACATAGAACACATATATATATATATATATATATATATATACATGTAATTGTGACATATTATATATATATATATATATATTTATAGTTCCTAGACTTCAACATACTGTAATAGGCGCTAATTCAATTGCCGGCTTTTGTGAAATCACAGAAGCCGACATGAAGTGATACATTGTTTAGACACAGTTAACCATGTCATTTCCTGTATTTTGATATATGGTTTGAACTTACAATTACATAAGTATATGTGTGCAAAATTTCAGACATGTAGGGGTTAATTAAAGGTGTAAATTCGTTGAAAAAAAATGCGTGGGCTCCCGCTGTATTTTCTCCACCAGACAGACAAAGCAAGCGAGTGGGGGCAGATAATAATAGCCTAGGGAGGGTACATTTTTTTTGTGCCCCCCCTGGCTACTAACATCTGCCCCCAGACATCCCAGAAAGGGCAAATCTCTAATTAGATTTGCCCTTTCTGGCACTTTGCCCATCTATTCCCATTGCCCTGTAGCGGTGGCGAATGGGTTAATAAGGGGTTAAAATGACCTTGCAATTGAAAGGTCACTTTAAGGCAGGTTAATAATTGAGAGCTGTCAATTAGACAACTATCAATTATTAATCCTATTGAAGTAAATAAAAAAACACACACACTTTAAGAATAAATAATTTTAATGAAATAAAAACACATTTTTTTGACCATCTTTTATTTTACTCTTAATCCGTGCGACGCCCTTGATCTCCTAAAATAAATATAAAATAATAAAACATTATTCTTACCTATCTGGCGATCTGTCACGTCCCACGATCTAATCCTTCACAAAGGGTTAACTAGCAATCAGCTAGGCAGCGCAACTAATGCTGCGTGCTCATCTGATAGCTCCTGAATGAATGAGCTTATCTCCTGCCGACAGGAGAGGATGTGATTAATGAATGAAGCTTAATTGATTGTATCCACTTTCACCTTAGGTCAGGTCACTGAAGTGAAAGTGGCAATAAATCAATTAAGCTTCATTCATGAATCTATTCCTCTCCTTTCGCTGGGAGAGGAAGTTATTCATTCGGGGGGTAAGAGCTCAGCAGACAGCATTAGCTCTCTGCGAGCTCTAACCTGTTAACCCTTTCTGATGGATTACACCGTGGGACCTGACTGTACATCGGCATTGGTAAGAATAATTTTGCTTTTTTATTTTCTTTTTATTACAGGAAATGGTTTTAGCAGGAAAATAAAATATGGTCAAAAACTGTGTGATTATTTAATTAAACTTCTTTTTTATTAAACTGTGTTTTGATTTTTCTTTCATACAATAGGATTAATAATTGATAGTTGTCTAATTGACAGCTCTCAATTATTAACCTGGCTTAAAGTGACCTTTCAATTGCAAGGTGGCTTTAACCCCTTATTAACCCATTCGCCACCGCTACAGGGCAATGGGAATAGACGGTAAAAGTGCCAGAAAGGGCAAATCTAATTAGAGATTTGCCCTTTCTGGGGTGTCTGGGGGCAGATGTTAGTAGCCAGGGGGGGCACAAAAAAATGTACCCTCCCTGGCTATTATTATCTGCCCCCACTCGCTTGCTTTGTCTGTCTGGTGGAGAAAATACAGCGGGAGCCCACGCATTTTGTTTCAACGAATTTACACCTTTAATTAACCCCTACATGTCTGAAATTTTGCACACATATACTTATGTAATTGTAAGTTCAAACCATATATCAAAATACAGGAAATGACATGGTTAACTGTGTCTAAACAATGTATCATTTCATGTTGGCTTCTGTGATTTCACAAAAGCCGGCAATTGAATTAGCGGCTATTACAGTATGTAGAAGTGTAAGAACTATAAATATATGTATATATATATATATGTCACAATGACATGTATATATATATATATATATATTATTTTATGTGTTCTATGTGTATATATCTATTCTGTCTTTTGTGATTTAAATACTATTCTTTTGGATCCATTATATGTCAGTTTTGCAAGCCTGCGAGAAATTCTCGCAAGTCGGATGAAAATCGGATGTTACAAGGTACACACACATGCGACTAAATCGCATCTTTGAAGGAAAATCGGATGCCAGAGCGATGTGTGATGTTTGCTTTTTGTTCCGATAATCGAACCGACTAAAATGGTCCGATTTTTTGTAGTTGTGTCTGACGCCGGCCTAAGAATAACAGATAGTGATGTCCCGCATCAAACCCAGGTCCTCCTGCCTGGCCCAAATGGGTTCTGGGCATCAGAATTGGCATCAAAGTGGGCACTACAGCCAATTTTCACAGATTTGAATAAGTAACAGATGTTTTTCAGGGGTTAGATGACTTTGGGCCACTGATCTCACACTAAGAATACACAGATGTGATGCCCTGCATCAAACCAGGTCCTCCTGCCTGGCCCAAATGGGTTCTGGGCATCAGAATTGGCATCAAAGTGGGCACACAGCCAATTTTCACAGATTTGAATAAGTAACAGATGTTTTTAGGGGTTAAGATGACTTTGGGCCGCTGATCTCACACTACATAATACACAGTAAGCTGAGACCACTGCATCAAAATCAGGTCCCTCCTTGCTGCACGGAACATGGGTATCGGCATCAAATTGATTTCAAATGGGCATCTGATTTTCACGATTTGCGATTGTAACAGAGTTTTCAGGGTTCTTTGGGCCGCTGATCTCACACTACCATTACATACACAGTAAGGCTGGAGACACACCAGCGATTTAAAAATCGGTCCAATTTTGATGCAGGAGAGTCGGATGAGTGTAATGCGATTGTCATGTAAGTACAATCTGATTTTTCACACCTAGCATCTGATTACATCCGATTGCAGCGATTGTAACATGAGCTTTTACATAGAGAAATGTTCTAAATCATTTACACATAGTTTTAAAACGGAATATTCTTAAAAACACATATACAGTATATATAGATTTCAGATAGACAAATGTAAAGCTGGCAAACGATCTGCCCCGTACATTGTCACCACAGAGTGACAGCTTAGATTATAATGGATAGAATTGAGATATACAGTCATGGCCAAAAGTTTTGAGAATGACACAAATATTATATTTTCACATGATCTGCTGCCTCTGGTTTTTATGTGTGTTTGACAGATATTTTTATCACAGACAGAAATATAATAATTGCAAACATATGAGTAACAAAAGCTTATATTGACAGTTAGAATGAGTTAATGCAGCAAGTCAATATTTGCAGTGTTGACCCTTCTTCTTCAGGACCAAAGTCATTTAACCCCTGAAAAACATCTGTTACTTATTCAAATCTGTGAAAATTGGCTGTTTGCCCACTTTGATGCCAATTCTGATGCCCAGAACCCATTTGGGCCAGGCTGGAGGTAGGAGGGTACCTGGTTCGTTGGGTGGGGGGTCTATCACTAATTCTGTGTTTTGCCAATTAACCTTTCAAGTGTTGTGAGATAGTACAGTGGCACCAAAGTCATTTAACCCCTGAAAAACATCTGTTACTTATTCAAATCTGTGAAAATTGGCTTGTGCCCACTTTGATGCCAATTCTGATGCCCAGGACCCATTTGGCCAGGCAGGAGGACTGGTTTGATGCAGGGCATCATATTGAATATCTAGTGTGAGATCAGTGGCCAAAGTCATTTAACCTGAAAAACATCTGTTACTTATTCAATCTGTGAAAATTGGCTATGTGCCCACTTTATCTGATGCCGACCATTTGCCAGCAGAGGACGTGATGCGGCATCAGTTTTTCAGTGGAGATCAGTGGCCCAAAGTCATTTAACCCTGAAAAACATCTGTTACTTATTCAAACCTGTGAAAATCGACTGTGTGCACTTTGTGCCACTTTGATGCCAGAACCCATTTGGGCCAGGCTGGGGAGACTTGTTTTTAATGTGGGGCGCCCTGTTCTATATGTCTGCAGTGTCATATCTGTGGCCCAAAGTCATTTAACCCTTTAATTAGTGCCCTCTGGTGCCCACTTTGATGCCAGTTTTATATTTTTGGCGCAGATTTTAAGTGTATTCTCATCAGGGCTCTCACTGCAGTGTTTTCTATTATTTTGATGCTTATTTTTTGTTGTTAAACCTATAAAAAACAGAAAAGAAAAATTTGCCGAATAAGAAACTGACTAATAAGAAACCAACTTCAGCTCCGAATAAGAAACTGAACGAATAAGAAACCATCTTCAGCCTCGTGCCAGAGACCGATATATCTAGAAGCTGTGGACCCCTTATCACCACACTGCCCCCGAGGCATGCTGCAGCTCAGGACTACCACCGCCAAGGTCACGTGTTACCAGGCCCCCTCATCTCTTCCTTTACGGTAGTGTGAATATGCCCAATACACACGTGCGACAAAGCTAACCCCTGCGTGCGACAATGCGCCATAAGCAACAAATGAATCTCTGTTTCCGATACCCACAATCCCTCTCACTGCTTTCCAGATTTTGCTCCTGCGTCTCTAGCCTCGTTTAAGTCCGCGTCTCTAATAGGATGATCTTCCTGACGTCACACCGCAACTAGTCCGCTGATTGGTTCCTCCTAATCGCTCTCTCTTCCTCCACCATGGACGCAGGTTCGTCATGTGACAGGGGGCGCTGAGCTCACGTGACTCCACCCGTGTCCTCGGGCCCTGGTAGCCGCTGTAGTGACGTCAGCCATCCTTCTGAACGGAGACCGATCTCCCCCTCTCCGCCGCCATCGCCTCCGTCATGACGTCCTTCTCTGAGCTGTACTTCAATGTGGACAGCGGCTACCTGGAAGGCCTGGTCCGCGGGTTCAAGGCCGGGATCCTGTCCCAGGGAGACTACCTGAACCTGGTGCAGTGTGAGACCCTGGAGGGTGAGTGATGTGCGGGTGGGTTACGGCTTCCGGTGTATGGGGGGTGCTGGGACCGGCCGTCTGCAGAGGTGACCGCTGCCCGTCATCCTCGCACCGGGCAGTCACCCGTTATGTGATCGGTGAGGAGAGCAGAGTAATGTCCCCTCTCCTGCTGTGTACAGGGCCATGTCCTCTGCATGCAGCGCCCCATCGGTGTCAGTCGTGGCGATACCCTCCCCCATCGCGGTTGTCAGGCGGGGCGATACCCTCCCCCATCGCGGTTGTCAGGCGGGGCGATACCCTCCCCCATCGCGGTTGTCAGGCGGGGCGATACCCTCCCCCATCGCGGTTGTCAGGCGGGGCGATACCCTCCCCCATCGCGGTTGTCAGGCGGGGCGATAACCTCCCATCGGTGTCAGGCGGGGCGATAACCTCCCATCGCGTTTGTCAGGCGGGGCGATAACCTCCCATCGCTGTTGTCAGGCGGGGCGATAACCCCCCCATCGCGGTTGTCAGGCGGGGCGATAACCCCCCATCGCTGTTGTCAGGCGGGGCGATAACCCCCCCATCGCGGTTGTCAGGCGGGGCGATAACCCCCCATCGCGGTTGTCAGGCGGGGCGATAACCTCCCATCGCGGTTGTCAGGCGGGGCGATAACCTCCCATCGCGGTTGTCAGGCGGGGCGATAACCTCCCATCGCGGTTGTCAGGCGGGGCGATAACCTCCCATCGCTGTTGTCAGGCGGGGCGATAACCCCCCATCGCGGTTGTCAGGCGGGGCGATAACCTCCCATCGGTGTCAGGCGGGGCGATAACCTCCCATCGCTGTTGTCAGGCGGTGCGATAACCCCCCATCGTGGTTGTCAGGCGGCGCGATAACCCCCCATCGCTGTTGTCAGGCGGGGCGATAACCCCCTCTTCGCGGTTGTCAGGCGGGGCGATAACCTCCCATCGCGGTTGTCAGGCGAGGTGATAATACCCCATCGTGGTTGTCAGGCGGGGCGATAACCTCCCAGTGCGGTTGTCAGGCGGGGCGATAACCCCCCCTTCGCGGTTGTCAGGCGGGGCGATAACCTCCCATCGCGGTTGTCAGGCGAGGTCATAATCCCCCATCGCGGTTGTCAGGCCGGGCGATAACCTCCCATCGCGGTTGTCAGGCGGGGCGATACCCTCCAATCGCGGTTGTCAGGCGGGGCGATAACCTCCCATCGCGGTTGTCAGGCGGGGCGATAACCTCCCATCGCGGTTGTCAGGCGGGGCAATAACCTCCCATCGCTGTTGTCAGGCGGTGCGATAACCCCCCATCGTGGTTGTCAGGCGGCGCGATAACCCCCCATCGCTGTTGTCAGGCGGGGCGATAACCCCCTCTTCGCGGTTGTCAGGCGGGGCGATAACCTCCCAGTGCGGTTGTCAGGCGGGGCGATAACCCCCATCATGGTTGTCAGGCGGCGCGATAACCTCCCATCGCGGTTGTCAGGCGAGGTGATAATCCCCCATCGCGGTTGTCAGGCCGGGCGATAACCTCCCATCGCGGTTGTCAGGCGGGGCGATAACCTCCCAGTGCGGTTGTCAGGCGGGGCGATAACCCCCCTTCGCGGTTGTCAGGCGGGGCGATAACCTCCCATCGCGGTTGTCAGGCGAGGTGATAATCCCCCATCGCGGTTGTCAGGCGGGGTGATAACCTCCCATCGCAGTTGTCAGGGGGGCGATAACCTCCCATCGCGGTTGTCAGGTGGGAGGTTGTCAGTGCACATGATCGATTACTGCTGCATTCACTCAGGGGTCTTCAGAACCCCGGTTCTCGGTAACAGTGGGGTCCCAGAGGATGGACCCCAGCCAATGAACAGCTTCACCTTCCTAACTTGTGAATGCCCCTTTAATATGTAATACTACAGAGACATTTGTGGAGAATGGAGGGTTTTGGCCGCTGTAATTTACCATAGAGAAGATCTGGGGACTGAGTGCTGTTTTCTGTATGTCCCCTCTTCCCTCGTGTACGTTCTCGCTCGGGTCACATATGGAGCTGCGATCTGATTTCCAGGATATCCCCCTTTCCCCACTCTTCTCCCGCTCTGTGTCCTCAGTACTGTGGACCCCTATGACGGCCCACCTTCAGGTACTCTCTCCAGTCCCGGTGGGCTCCCAGTATGTCCATGTAGGATGCCTGGTGATTTACCGCATATTCTGGTTCCTTCTCTGTGTCGAAAATGTGATTACAGGAAATCCCCATTGTCTGGTGACTCAGGACGTTGGTGAAAATGAAACTATGAACCAGGATCGGAGTTGTCACTTGTAGATCATCGGTTTCTCTTTTCGCCAGTGCCGTATGACCTACAGGAGGTGGGGAGTAAATTTCCCAAAGTTTCACATAGGAGAGCGTAGATTCTTTCACATCGACTATGTAAACGACACTCTGTTCAGAGTTTGAGCCGAGTGTCTGCTTAGTGTGATCTGATTGTTTCAGGTGAGGAGAAGATGGACAACTTAATTTCTCCAGTGTCAGTCCATGAAAATCTGACTGCACTCGGATGTCATCCAAGTGCAGTCCAATGTTTTCCAAGCACCCGTAGACTTGTATGGGTGAGTGTGATCCGCTGCCCCATAGAATGACATTGGTCCGAGTGCCCAACCTTGCCCACATGCTTTTTGTACCAGTGGCACGGCTGGTGACTGTCAGCGGGCCACAAGTTGTGAGCAGTCACATACAGCTCCGTTACTTAATGGCGCTTTTCAGTCCCTTCTGAATCACATTATCCGGCGTTTAGTGTCGCCCGAGGTTTCCCAATATTCCCTGAGCGTCGGGTCCGTCATCTGATCTACACATAATAATACTAGATTGTTGCTTTATATGACTATGATGAGATGTAACGTTTATTTTTTTATGTCGCTGTGTGGCGCCTGTTACCCAGCCAATAAACATGCGGGGATTGCCTGTGGTCCTGTGGTGTTGATACTGGTGCTGAAGCTGATCCATTCTGTTTCTATGCGATACATTCTGCATTTAGTCTAGGGATAGCTGGAGCAGGGAGAATGGCTGAATACAGACTCTAGGCAGGGCTTAAGGCTTTGCAGTCCATTGCTAAATACAGTGGGTAAACTAAGTATTTGATAAACTGTCGATTTTTATTTTTATTTTCAAATTTTCCCACCTACAAAGAATGAAGAGGTCTGTAATTTTTATCGTAGGTACACTTCACCTGTGATCTAAAAATGAAAAACAGGAAATCACATTGTATGATTTTTACAGTCTTAACATTACCGTTAGTAACACGCTCCGGCATTGAAGATGGGTCGTGGTTGGGTCTTCCAGCATGACAATGACCCCAAACACACAGCCAGGAACCAATTTTTTTTTTTTTTTGTTTTGACAAGGGTAACGGGGAAAAATGGACCCCAAAATTTATATAATTTCTCTTGAGGATGCTGATACCTCATATGTGGGAGAAAACTACAGTTTGGGTGCACGGCAGAGCTCAGAAGAGAAGGAGCGCCATTTGACTTTTTTGAATGCAAAATTAACTGGAACAGTTGACTGACGCCACACCGTGTTTGGTGACCCCCTGATGTGCCAAAACAGTGGAAATCTTCCACAAGTGACCCCATTTTGGAAATTAGACCCCTCAGGGAACTGATCTAGATGTGTGGTGCGCACATTGGACCCTCAGGTGCTTCACAGAAGTTTATAAAGTTGAGCCGTGAAAATTAAAAAATCACATTTTCCCCATAAATATATTTTAGCCCCAAATATTGCATTTTTATAAGGGTAACGGGAAATTGCATACACACAATTTGTTGTGCAATTTCTCCTGAGTGCGCCTAAACCCCATATGTGCTACCAGTAATGTGGAAGCCCCTTACTGATGACAGACCTGAGTGGAGACTGAGTTAAAGCTTTTATTGGGAACATTTTACGTAATATTTGGGATCACAGTTATCCGGCTCTCTTCGCTGAGCACTTACTTTGGGGTTTCCATCTAAATCTCTTGAGTGACGTGATTCAGATGAAACCCCCAATGGATCCATTCACTATATTGAGGCAGCAGAGTTACTCTGGACTCCGTCTGGCCTCTGTTTCTCGGTGTCCCTCTTTTCAGAAGTGCACAAAACTGTGACCGATGACACTTTTATGAAATCCTAGAAAGACGCACACCGCTGCATCACAGGTTAGATGGAGTCCACAGTGCCAACATGTGCCTCACTATAGGGAATCTTCCGCCAGAGATTCTGTCTGAATCACGTATTTCAGAGATTACACCCCGGTGTAAGCGCTCAACGATAAGCGCAGGATAAACGTGCGCCGAGTCCTACTGCGATCTTTGGGAGGCAGAGTGAAAAAAATCAACAGCAGGTGTATAATTAGTTTTATTTATTTTTTACGCCGATCCCCGTGCGGTATAAGTGATTAGGCGACTTTATTCTTCAAGTCGGTGCGATTACAGCGATACCAGATTTATATCTGGTTTTTATGTTTTGCTGTTGTCACACACTAAAACAGGGTTCGACAAACCTGGGCACCAGGTCGCCAGTGGCGCCTAGAAAATCATGCCTGGCGCCCAGGTTTGGGGGGGCCCACTCGCCGTCGGGCACTGGGGCGCCCGTTAGCGGAGAAGAGCGGTGGTCAGCGCCGCCCCCGCCCCGCTTGCTCAGGGCCCCGGCAGCAGCTGGCACAATACTCACCGCTTCCCGTGCCTCCGCTGCCGCAGCTCCGGGCTCCAGGGGGCGCCTGCGCTTCCTCTCACAGCAGCGCCGCTGAATGACGTCATCATTCAGCGGCCGGCTGTGGCAGAGAGCGCGCGGACGCCGGACAGGTGAGATATGTGTGTGTGTGTCTGTGTGTGTGTCTGTATCAGTGTGTGTGTATGTAGTGCAGTGCTTTGTGTGTGTATGTGAGAGAGTGCTTGTGTGCTGCCGTGTTGTCTGTGTGATGGTTGTGGGGGGAGGGCAGTGATGATGATGATGGGGAGAGATTGATGATAATTGGGAGGCATTGATGATAATGGGGAGGCATTGATGATGATGGGGAGGCATTGATGATAATGGGGAGGCATTGATGATAATGGGGAGGCATTGATGATAATGGGGAGGCATTGATTATGATGGGGAGGCATTGATTATGATGGGGAGGCATTGATTATGATGAGGAGGCATTGATGATGATGGGGAGACATTGATTATGATGGGGAGACATTGATGATGATGGGGAGGCATTGATGATGATGGGGAGGCATTGATGATGATGGGGAAACATTGATGATGATGGGGAGGCATTGATGATGATGGGAAGGCATTGATGATGATGGGGAGGCATTGATTATGATGGGGAGGCATTGATGATGATGGGGAGGCATTGATGTTGATGGGGAGGCATTGATGATGATGGGGAGGCGATGATGATGGGGAGGCGATGATGATGATGGGGAGGCGATGATGATGGGGAGGCGATGTAATGTATGTAGTACAGTTCATATAGCGTCTTGTGCTTGGGTGCGATGAAAATACATGAGACACAGGTTTGATATAGAAGGTCTTGTATTACTTCATACAAGTGGCAAAAATAGTCACACAGTTTGCAGATACAGAAGCAGGAGACACAGCAGGCCAGAGTAACTTAAGCTCAGCAATCACTCTCCACAACAGGTTCAGGATCTTCTTCTCTGTTACCGTAAGTCCATGCAAACATGGATCTTTCAAAGAGCAGGGTTCCAGAGTCCACAAGTGTTCAGAGTTCCTCAGTAGGAATAGCTGGAGTACATAGTCCAAGGCTTCCAGGAGTCAGGTCACAGGTTCACTGCAGGCTAGGTTCTGAAGCACTGATTGCTCAGCTGTGGCTGCTTAAGAAGCAAGAGGGAGAGAATCAGGGCGGGAACATGAAAGCTGAAAACTCCATATTGACTGAGGGCAAGATAGCTGCAGCAAGACAGAAAGCAAAATGGCTGACGGAAAACTGAGTTTCAAGAACATGTACAAAGAACCTTACAGGCGATGATGATGGGGAGGCGATGATGATGGGGAGGCATTGATGATAATGGGGAGGCATTGATGATAATGGGGAGGCATTGATATAATGGGGAGGCGATGATGATGGGGGGGCGATGATGATAATGGGGAGGCATTGATGATGATGGGGAGGCATTGATGATAATGGGGAGACATTGATGATGATGGGGAGGCGATGATGATGGGGAGGCATTGATGATAATGGGGAGGCGATGATGATGATGGGGAGACGATGATGATGATGGGGAGGCATTGATGATAATGGGGAGGCATTGATGATAATGGGGAGGCGATGATGATGGGGAGGCGATGATGATGATGGGGAGGTGATGATGATGGGGAGGCATTGATGATAATGGGGAGGCATTGATGATGATGGGGAGGCGATGATGATGATGGGGAGGCGATGATGATGATGATGGGGAGGCGATGATGATGATGGGGAGGCATTGATGATGATGGGGAGGCATTGATGATGATGGGGAGGCATTGATGATAATGGGGAGGCGATGATGATGATGGGGAGGCGATGATGATGATGGGGAGACGATGATGATGATGGGGAGGCATTGATGATAATGGGGAGGCATTGATGATAATGGGGAGGCGATGATGATGGGGAGGCGATGATGATGATGGGGAGGCATTGATGATGATGGGGAGGCATTGATGATAATGGGGAGGCATTGATGATGATGGGGAGGCGATGATGATGGGGAGGCGATGATGATGATGGGGAGGCGATGATGATGATGGGGAGGCATTGATGATGATGGGGAGGCATTGATGATGGTGGGGAGGCATTGATGATAATGGGGAGGCATTGATGATAATGGGGAGTCATTTATGATAATGGGGAGGCATTTATGATAATGGGGAGGCATTGATGATAATGGGGAGGCATTGATGATAATGGGGAGGCACTGATGATGATGGGGAGGCGATGATGATGATGGGGAGGCGATGATGATGATGGGGAGGCGATGATGATGATGGGGAGGCGATGATGATGGGGAGGCGATGATATGATGAGGAGGCGATGATGATGATGGACAGGCATTGATGATGATGGGGAGGCATTGATGATGATGGGGAGGCCATAATGATGAGGAGGAGGCAATGATGATGATGAAATGAAAAAAAAATTCTGGCTCCTAAATTTTTTGGCTGACTCCTAGATTCTGAACAACTTTGTCGACCCCTGCACTAAAAGACACTTTTTATTGCAAAAACTAATTTTTTGCATCGCCATATTTTGGTAAAATTGATAAGGCAGTTTTATTCTTCGGGTCAGTACGATTACAGTGATACCAAATTTATATTTTTTTAGGTTTTGGCACTTTTACACAATAAAAGCTATTTTATAGAAGAAATAATTAGTTTAGCATTGCTTTATTCTGAGAGCTATAACTTTTTTGTTTTCCGCTGATGGAGCTGTATGGCGGTTTGTTTTTTGCCGGACACGATGACGTTTTTTAGTGAGCCATGATTATTTATATTGTGACCGCGTTTAATTCTTCTTTTCGTTCGGCGGTGTTATGATAAAGCATTGTTTTTTGTCTTTTTCTTTTTTATATTGTTCACTAAAGGGGTTAACAGGTGGGACCGTTTTATAGGTCGGGTCATTCTATGTGTACTTTTATTGTTTCTTTCTTTTTTCATACAAATATTTATTTATGGGTACAATATCTTTTTCTTTTTTTTTTCTTTTGTAAATGTTACAATTATTTACTTTTTTTTTACTTTTATAATTTTTTTGCAGGCTGATGGCTTGTATAGCATGGGGATGCAGCTGCATCCCCATGCTATGCAAACTGTCAGCTCTGCACTGACAAAGTTGCTGAACATGCACTGCACATGATCATGCAACCATCCTAGCTCTAGTGACCCGGATGTCGTCATGGCAACTATCAGGGTCTCTGATCCAAGCGCAGAAGGGTTGGCTTCCCTCTGCCAGCTCCTGGAATGCTGCGATATAGTTAGATCGGAGCATTTAGGGGGTTAAAGTGTCGGGAGCAGAGCAGAACCGCTCCTGGCACTTAGTGCCGGGTGTCAACTGTCGGAATCAGCTGACACAGCAGCAATCACTGGGGATTGAGCTTTCACAGTAAGGAGCATATTAAACCCTGACTGTCTCCATGCTCAAATTCCAAGATGTCCTCTCGGTTGACCCAGCTGGGGACGCTCTACGACTGCTTTGCTTCCTCCAACACTGGAAACCTGCAGTGTGTGGAGGACAAGATGGATGCATTCAAGTATCAGGAAATCCCGGGTGAAGACATCATGCCTTCTGTGAGGAACCTGAGGACCTGGAGCCTGGGCACCATGGACCTTCCAACCAAGGCTTGGCTTCAGAAGTCCAGGAAGATTCTGCTCTGGCTGTCACCATCTATAGACAGCTGTTTTTTATTTTTTACCCCATGTGCACAATTTTAATGTTACCCAGATGTTGGCTTCTTGACCATGTGGGGTCCTCTCATTCCTCCTGTGCTATAGGACGGTGGTGCAGGAGCCTCAGGACCACCTTTCCTTCACAGCCTTCTCTTTTCTTGGAGACACAGGAGCATGTTTCAGCTCGAGCTTAGAAATTTCCAAGCAGGATATTGATTATTATGTTGCTAATTTCAGAGGGGTTCTCTGGTTCGTAAATCCACTCACCCTCCCCAGGTCCAGTGTTTTGTTTCCAGCACTGCTCCCTTGACATTGCTGTGGCCAATACCTGAGCTCGGTGATGGCACGTGCCGTCAATAAAAGACACCAGGAGTGGTGGTGGACATTCAGCGCCGGACTCTGGAGTGTGAGTTTTTTATTTTATAAACAAGCTGCACCCAATTTTCAAAAGTGGAAAACCCCTTTATAAATATGTTACCAAAACGGATACACTGGAAACACAACAAAAAGAACCATGATGTGGAGCGCCGGACAACTTTTCCACCTTAGAACTGTGATATCGGCCTTGAATAGCGATGCCATTTTTTAGCACTAGGTGGCAGGGCTGCCCATAGATTGTTTCTGGAGCACATTCTTCTTTACCTTTGCTGTATCCTCCTCTGAACACTAGATGGCAGCAGAGTCCTGTATGTCTGCGTCCTTCTCCAGGTGCCTGCTTTAGGGTCGGGCAAGACGTTCACAAAGGCTGTGGCCCTCTGCCCCAAAGATGAACCAGATGTGGGCCCTTGTGTATTGATGCTCCCCATGCTTCTGCTTATCCTGCCCTGACCTCTCGTCTTCCATGTTTTCTTCCACTAGGGGCAGGACCAGTGAATTAATGATTTTGCCCTCAGGGTAAATCAGTTTACGATGTATTTATAGATGCTGGTTATATTTCTGGGTCACAATGTTAATGTTATCTCATTATTTTTGGCTTCGTATTTTTGAAACATCTTATGGGCGTAGATGATCATGTAATATTTATTTCCCAAACAGATTTGAGGCTGGTGTTTTCCCAAAGCTTCATAAATCAGAGGATATTTCCCCAAACACCAGCGATCTCAGCACGTGGCTGCAGAGTGATTTCCAATGGGTGCCCTGGCGTGACTTAACAGGGGTATTCTCAAGTTTGGAAGTTATCCTTTATCCATGGGAGAGGGGACAACTTGAAAGCTTTTTATTATTATTGCTATGGGCAGATTTACCTTCAGATGGTCTGGAGAAATCTGCTCTGAAGAGTTATGGTGGGGTCTCGGTGGCTACTGCATTATTCTTGGAGTAGCAGCCACCTTGTTCAGAACACGTGTTGCCTCTTGTTGCATACTGACCTCTCCACTGCTACAGCACTGAGTGTCGCTGACAGAGGCCACTGCCACCTACCTGGCGGTGTTGCTGCCAGAGACATTTGTTCATACCTGACTAGTTTAGGCCATTTAGTTGGTCTGGCCAACTGCTGATCACAAGAGCTGGATGCCCTTACTAATTTGCTTCTTGGATTGCTTATCCCCCCTCCTGACTATTCGTATTCATATTCTCTACTCCTGCTCAACTTACAAGCTGATCTTTGTGTGTGTTTGACCCGTCTTACGCTGACTACACCTTTGGATCGTGTTCTGTCTTTATTCGCGCTGGCACCAGCGTCGGCTGATTTGGTTTCGACTTTCAGCCCACTTTGCAGATGTAATCCATTTGCCCCACAGCAAAGGCCAGAGCATTGGATTAAAGGGAAAAATCAGGGAGCTGCTGCACCTAAGCAGTGTGGATGGTGCCAAGTCTGGCTGGGAGCCCGATGTGACTGGTCTGGGGGGGGCGTCACATACAGACCCGAGTTTCACCGGATCGGGTGTCTAAAAAGACCTGTATAATTCTCAGTGGTGGTGGCGGGTTAAAATTTTCTGTCGTTATTGAGATACACTTTTGTTTACAGCTTGTTGCCTAAGAGACCGACCACCACAGATTCACAGCATTTCTTTTCTATTGAGCTTGTTAGCACTGTCCTGAAGCTGGCCAGGATCGGTTACCTTCTAATCTAGGGCTTAAAAGCTAGACAGCAGCGATGGTCGGTCTTCTGAACCAGCCGAGAAGAAAAGTGTTCATACCCCAAGAACTGCTGCAAAAAACTGCTCGTATTCACTATCTGTATCTGGAAACGATGAGAATAGCCCTTTTAGTCTTCACTTGTTTCTATGTGACGTCCATTCCAACAATTGCTAAGCAGGATTTAGGGTCCGAAGGCTTTGACCACCTTGAGATGACTTGTATCAGATTTCATTCCTGACAGTCTAAGGTTTAGTGTATCCAGTATATGTGGTGGTGGTAATGGCAGTTTCCAAGACTTGGATATTGATGACCTATGACAACCTTATAACTCGGACGATGATCTCGTCGCAGTGCTCGGACTGGCCCAACTGTGACAGCTGCATAGGGATATATGTTCTCACGCTCTGGCCGGTAGAGCTGCCGGCCAGTCCGAGCATTGCACTTCGATCCTCGTCCAAGCTATACCGCCGTCATGACTCTCCCTTTAGGATTGTTCATCGGCATCAGATCAGTGGCGTTACGAAACCTGGCAAAACCCTACTGATCGGCTGGTTGCAGACAGCCGGAGCCAGGACACCACAGCTTTGTACGTTGGGTAGTGAGCTCGGATACTGCAGCTCAGCTCCTATTAAAGTGAACCAGAGCTGAGCTGCAGCATCGGAGAAAAAAAATAATATTAAAAGCCAACCAACCGCGACAAGGTGCACCCAAATTGGTAAAGTCCTCTACTGTCTCTAGTATTAAAACCTTACCAGCCCGATTTGGGTGCACCTTGACGCAGTTGTGGGATTTCTTTTACACTTAGTGTTTGCGAAGTGTTTGCATTTTACTTACAGCAGGGAATCTGTTCATTTTGTTTCCATCTTTGGTTTTGTCTGGCCAGTGTGAACATGCCCCTATACAGCAGGGTACATGTTCAGTTTGTTACTGTCTTCGATTTTGTGTATACAGAGCAGTCTAAACGTATGTAATATTTAGGTAAGCAGCGGGAACGAAGTTAGCGCAAAGCCTCTGCCCGCCTGTGAGCTGGAGACCGTGTTCCTCTGGGCCCCTTGTGTGACATTTGGCATTACTGCACGGTGTGTGAATTGGTCTCTATTGCTACATCATATTTCCACAGTACGATTAGATAATACAGGGGACACATGTTTTATATTAGCCGAGATTAGGAATTGGATTTAAAGAGGAAACGTGGAGCCGTTCGCTGATCTTGTACTTGGCAGAATATTGGCGCTGAGCAAAATTGTCCAGAAAAGCCGTACGCTAGTGTTCCCACCGCTTCAGTGCGAGTGACATGTTACAGGATTTATACATGGCAATGAGCTAGTGCCAGATGTTACTATTGTACTTATTATTGGACTTGCCTCACAGTATTTTTCGACACAAGCAGGGCACTTACAATGAATGTGGAAATACCGGCGCTTCATACAAAATTGGAATATCATCAAAGAGTTAATTTATTTCACTTCTTCAATCCAAAAAGTGAACCTCATATATTATATAGAGTCATTATACACAGAGTGATGTATTTCAGGTGTTTATTTCTGTTAATGTTGATGATTATGGCTTACAGCCAATGAAAACCCAAAAGTCACTATCTCAGTAAATTAGAATACTTTATAACAGCAGCTTAAAAATTATTTTAAAATCTGAAGTGTTATCCTACTGAAATATATGTTCAGTAAATGCTCTCAATACTTGGTCGAGGCTCCTTTTGTATCAATTACTGCATCAATGCGGTGTGGCATGGAGGCGATCAGCACTGCTGAGGTGTTATGGAAGCCCAGGTTGCTTTGATAGCAGCATTCAGCTCGTCTGCATTGTTAGGTCTGGTGTCTCTCATCTTCCTCTTGACAATACCCCATAGATTCTCTAAGAGGTTAAGGTCAGGCGAGTTTGCTGCCAATCAAGCACAGTGATACTGTTGTTTTTAAACCAGGTCTTGGTATTTTTGGCAGTGTGGACAGGGGCCAAGTCCTGCTGGAGAAGGAAATTTCCATCTCCAAAAAGCTTTTCGGCAGAGGGAAGCATGAAATGCTCTAAAATTTTCTGGTAGATGGCTGCTCTGACTTTGGTCTTGATAAAACACAGTGGACCTACACCAGCAGATAACATGGCTCCCCAAACCATCACTGATTGTGGACACTTCACACTAGACCTCCAGCAGCTTGGATTCTGGCCTCCACTCTTCCTCCAGACTCTGGGACCTTGATTTCCAAATGAAATGCAAAATTTACTTTCATCTGAAAACAACACCATGGACCACTGAGGAACAGTCCTGTTCTTTTCCTCCTTGGCCCAGGTAAGATGCTTCTGGCGTTGTCTATTGGTCATGAGTGGCTTGACACAAGGAATGCGACACTTGTAGCCCATGTCCCGTATATTTCTGTGTGTGGTGGCTCTTGAAGCAATGACTCCAGCAGCAGCCCACTCCTTGTGAATCTCCCCCAAATTTTTGAATGGCCTTTTCTTAGCAATCCTTTCAAGGCTGCAGTTGTCCCAGTAGCTTGTGCACCTTTTTCTCACACTTTTCTCTTCCACTCAACCTTCCATTAATGCTTGTATACAGCACTCTGTGAACAGCCAGCTTCTTTAGCAATGACCTTTTATGGTTACCCTCCTTGTGGAGTGTGTCAATGACTGCCTTCTGGACATCTGTCAAGTCAGCAGTCTTCCCCATGATTGTGGAGCTATTGAAACAGACTAAGGGACCTTTGTAAACACTTAGGAAGCCTTTGCAGGTGTTTTTTGTTAATTATTCTAATTTACTGAGATAATGACTTTTGGGTTTTCATTGGCTGTAAGCCATAATCATCAACATTAACAGAAATAAACACGTGAAATAGATCACTCTGTGTGTAATAACTCAATATGAGTTTCACTTTTTGTATTGAAGAACTGAAATAAATTAACTTTTTGATGATATTCTAATTTATTGAGAAGCACCTGTATAACATTGGATTGGTTTACGACGTTCATTAGCAAAATGTGGGCGTTTCACTGTATTTGCCCGAATTGCTGATGAAGAGGTCATTCTAGGCATGAGAAACGTTGGGAGAAGTCTTTAGCCCATACACTCCCATGTAGATAAATGAAAGAAGACTGTTTTTTCTTCCATTGAATGGCACAGAATATACTGTGTTTATATTACCGTATTAAAGAAAGATTTTAGTCCAGAAAATTTTTTTTAAGTAAGAAAAAATGTGCCCCGATTAGTAATACTTGGTGTGCTCCTTCACTGACAGCTGATATGGACCTTCGTATATGGACACTTAGCCACTGAATTCAGGTTACTCTTTTGGTCCCATTGCCCCGGTGTATAAGATCCAGCCTCGCACCATGGCATCTGCCTCTACAGACATTTGGGAAAGAATGGCTTGATATATAGCTGTTACTAGCGTAGTCCTGTAATGGGATGCCACCATCGTGACACGTACCCTGATCCCAGTGACTGACAGGTCTCTCGCTAAGTACACACATAGGCAGAGAGCTGTCGGTGTGCTGGGGCGTTTCAGAGGGAAACATCTGGCTGCATTGAGCGCACATTGCCTGATAGGGCAGACAGTGGTTCGGACAGCATGAATCTGCTGATGGATTCCCATTAACGCCTGTGGATATAGAATGTGCTGTCATAAAATATCCTGTGAGTGTAACTTGTAGATTGCACGATACTTTTGTCCATATAGTGTCCATCTGTGGTGATGGAGCCAGGTATTCAACTTTGGAAGGCCGTTTGGCTACAACATAAGTCACAACCGTTGATAGTTTGCACATTGGGGAAATTGAGAAGTCTGGGTTTTTACTTACCGACTCCACAGCTCTCGGAAGAAGTATTGCAAATTAGTTCTCAAAAAGGGGTGACATCTGCAGGGAAGCCCTGTAAGTCAACATGTCACCTGTAATAGGGCCTTGAAACATGATTACTCATATTAGCCAAACGAGGATATCCATGTGTAAACACCAGTTGGAGATTCTTGCCCTTTGTCATTAGAGAACAGGGCATTAGTTTGCCAGCTGAGGTGTCTTTGAAGCAGCTCTGGGGGTTACCGAGGAGATCCAGTTGAAGTTTGGCTTTTGGTCTGAAGGTTAAGGCCCACCATAAACATGAGATGGTTTTCGGCTAAATGATGTTTTGAATGGCGCTTCTGTACACACTAGCGCTTATTAGATCAGCTCCCTCATACACAGAAGCGCTAGTTGGGCCGCCTCTCCCATATGCGAAAGCGCTGGTTGGGCCGCCTCTCCCCTGCATGGAAGTGCTGGTTGGGCCGCCTCTCCCATACTGGAAGCGAGCACTGGTTGGGCCGCCTCTCCCATGCGTGGAAGCGCTGGTTGGGCCACCTCTCCCATGCATAGAAGCACTGGTTGGGCCGCCTCTCCCATACCTGGAATCGCTGGTTGGGCCGCCTCTCCCATGCGCAGAAGCGCTGGTTGGGCCGCCTCTCCTATGCGTGGAAGCGCTGGTTGGGCCACCTCTCCCATGCGTGGAAGCGCTGGTTGTGCCGCCTCTCCCATACCTGAAATCGCTGGTTGGGCTGCCTCTCCCATGCGTGGAAGCATCGGTTGGGCCGCCTCTCCCATACATGGAAGCGCTGGTTGGGCCGCCTCTCCCATACATGGAAGCGCTGGTTGGGCCGCCTCCCATACCTGGAAGCGAGCGCTGGTTGGGCCTCCTCTCCCATACGTGGAAGCGCTGGTTGGGCCGCCTCTCCCATGCGCAGAAGCACTGGTCGGGCCGCCTCTCCCATGCGTGGAAGCTCTGGTTGGGCTGCCTCTCCCATGCATGGAATCGCTGGTTGGGCCGCCTCTCCCATACCTGGAATCGCTGGTTGGGCCGCCTCTCCCATGCGCAGAAGCGCTGGTTGGGCCGCCTCTCCCATGCGTGGAAGCGCTGGTTGGGCCACCTCTCCCATGCGTGGAAGCGCTGGTTGTGCCGCCTCTCCCATACCTGAAATCGCTGGTTGGGCCGCCTCTCCCATACGTGGAAGCGCTGGTTGGGCCGCCTCTCCCCTGCATGGAAGTGCTGGTTGGGCCGCCTCTCCCATACATGGAAGCGCTGGTTGGGCCGCCTCTCCCATACCTGGAAGCGAGCGCTGGTTGGGCCTCCTCTCCCATACGCGGAAGCGCTGGTTGGGCCGCCTCTCCCATGCGCGGAAGCACTGGTTGGGCCGCCTCTCCCATGCGTGGAAGCACTGGTTGGGCCGCCTCTCCCATGCGTGGAAGCGCTGGTTGGGCCGCCTCTCCCATACCTGGAAGCGCTGGTTGGGCCGCCTCTCCCATGCGCAGAAGCGCTGGTTGAGCCGCCTCTCCTATGCTTGGAAGCGCTGGTTGGGCCACCTCTCCCATGCGTGGAAGCGCTGGTTGGGCCGCCTCTCCCATACCTGAAAGCGCTGGTTGGGCCACCTCTCCCATGCGCGGAAGCGCTGGTTGGGCCACCTCTCCCATGCGCGGAAGCGCTGGTTGGGCCACCTCTGCCATGCGCGGAAGCGCTGGTTGGGCCACCTCTCCCATGCATGGAAGCGCTGGTTGGGCTGCCTCTCCCATACCTGGAAGTGCTGGTTGGGCCGCCTCTCCCATGCACAGAAGCGTTGGTTGGGCCGCCTCTCCCATGCGTGGAAGCGCTGGTTGGGCCACCTCTCCCATGCTCATAAGCGCTGGTTGGGCCGCCTCTCCCATACCTGGAAGCTCTGGTTGGGCCACCTCTCCATGCGTCGAAGCTCTGGTTGGGCCACCTCTCCCATGCGTGGAAGCACTGGTTTGGCCGCCTCTCCCATACGTGGAAGTGCTGGTTGGGCCGCCTCTCCCACTCACAGGAGCGCTTGTTAGACTAGATCCCTCATACACAGGAGAGCTGGCTCTGCTACCTCTCCCATGCGTGGAAGCGCTGGTTGAGCCGCATCTCCCATATGTGGGAGCGCTGGTTGGGCCGCCTCTCCCATACGTGGAAGCGCTGGTTGGGCCTCCTCCCATACGTGGAAGAGCTGGTTGGGCCGCCTCTCCTATACCTGGAAGCGCTGGTTGGGCCACCTCTCCCATATGTGGGAGAGCTGGTTGGGCCGCCTCTCCCATACGTGGAAGCGCTGGTTGGGCCTCCTCTCCCATACCTGGAAGCGCTGGTTGGGCCGCCTCTCCTATACCTGGAAGCGCTGGTTGGGCCACCTCTCCCATACCTGGAAGCGCTGGTTGGGCCGCCTCTCCCATACCTGGAAGCGCTGGTTGGGCCGCCTCTCTCATACCTGGAAGCGCTGGTTGGGCCGCCTCTCCCATAACTGGAAGCGCTGGTTGGGCCGCCTCTCCCATAACTGGGAAGCGCTGGTTGGGCCGCCTCTTCCATACCTGGAAGCGCTGGTTGGGCCGCCTCTCCCATACCTGGAAGCGCTGGTTGGGCCGCCTCTCCCATACCTGGAAGCGCTGGTTGGGCTGCCTCTCCCATACCTGGAAGCGCTGGTTGGGCCGCCTCTCCCATTCACAGGAGCGCTTGTTAGACTAGATCCCTCATACACAGGAGAGCTGGCTCTGCCACCTCTCCCATGCACGGGAGCGCTCACTACACCAAATGCTCCTGTGTTTTCTAAGAGAGCTGCTATACATCTTTTCTCAAAGAGAACAAAAAGATTGGCAACTTGAAGTCGGACGTGTCGGATCCTTAACTGCCCCGGCAATTGGATGTTCGGGGCTTCCATACACATTAGACAGTTGATATTGGCAGTTTCAGCGGATTTTAATGTAATTTGAGGGGGCTTTACGCACTCTTGTGTCCTGGGGGAATAGGAATGCCCGCTTAGTTGTCAATCGGGAGGATAGGCTGTGTCTTGCAAGGTCTACAAATTGCACAAAATTGCCTTATGAGCTGTTTTTCCCCCCTCGGCTGAGGCTGTGTTAATTGTACGCCTTGTTAGGAGTTGACTTGTGTAAACTTTTGACACTTCCACTTGATGAGCTGTCATCACGGCATTATTTGGCTACGCTTCCCAGGTCTAACGCTCCCGTTTCTTAAGTTTTCCGAGACCAGATCCTTTGGACGTTTCTCGCCTGACATCTGGTACAACTAACACGAGATTGCTGACCTCCTCTCTCTCCATCACTTTCCCTCGGGGATTGAAGCCTGTTCAAACTAAGAACATTTTGTTCCAGGCTTTTTTCCCCGCTACCTCCAATGCTGAAAAGAAACCTGGCTTCTGGGAGGAGCGGGGTATGGGTTATGTTACACAGTGACATATGCTGTCTTATAATGAGATAGATCATGGCCTTTTGTTTCCTTGTGTAGGTAACACTTTATTCCTATGTTGCTTTCTGCAAAATCCTGACACCGTTATCGTGTTATTCCAAGGTACAATATTGGTCACCAAGTTTCTCTGTGAAATAAAATAGAGTTTACAATCTTAAAGGGGTTGTCCACTTATTATAAGGGATACAAAAAGTTGCCAGGCACTGCGAAAGTGTTGCGCGATTACCGTTCTACTGATGCCAGCTGTTGCATCAATATAAAAGTAGTGTAGCAGCCCTTTAAATGACACGATCTAGCAGTGCTGTTTTCTGTGGCACCTTGTAAGATTCTCACTCTTAATTTCTCTTCTTGGTTCCCATGGTTGTTTTATTCAGTACTTTTCCATTAGTAAGCGCTGTTTACAGATGACATACCTGGTCTTAGATAAGGATCAAGAAAGCATGCAATTAATAGTCACTCGTGTATGAACTAGACAAGATCTGCATCATTAACTTGTAGAAATCAGCCAGGCAATTCCACCTCCTTGAGATTACCTGTAATGGTCCATTGAGGAATATTCCGTATATATTTCTAGCGTTCCGGCCCGGCGTCTGATTGTATTTCAGTAGACGTACGCGGAGGAGCCAGTGTAGCGTGCCAGCCGGTTTGATATTAATCTTTCCTAGAACTTCGTTTGCAATAATTATTCTTGGCGTTTGTTTGCAAACATCACTGATCGTCTTGTGCCATCTAGACGGGGCCATCTGATCTCTACTGGGTCTGTCCAATATCTTATATGTGATTCATGGCATTGTACAGTGCCTCGAAAAATTATTCATACCCCATGAACTTTTCCACATTTTTTCACGTTACACCCACAAACTTTGCATATATTTTTTACTTATATCCCAACACTAAATGGCAAGTACCGTATTTTTCGGACTATAAGACGCACTTTTTTTTTCAAATTTTTTTTGGGGAAAATGGGGGTGCGTCTTATAGTCGGAATGTACTTGCCAGTAGTGTGGCAGCAGCAGGAGTCGTGCGATTCTGCGGTGGTCCGACACTGCAGGGCAACGATCTCACTCCCATCCCAGACTGGTGCGGCAGCATTCAGCGGTTCTCGGTGGTGCAGGGGGCTCCGCCAACATTTTGTGAAAGCCCGGAGCCCCCGCACTTCCATTGCTGCAATGCTGTGGCCTTCGGGAGAATGGCCGCCGAAGGCGGCACATATGCAGATTGAGATGTTGGCAATGTCGGAGGAGCCCCCACACCTCTGAGTACAGCCGATCCTGCCGCATCAGTCTGGGATGGGAGGCATATCATCTCTGGACCACCAAACACCCACTGTGACCCCCGCTCCACCAGCGCTGCCGATTCCCTCCCCGGCAAGCGGAATTCGGACTATAAGACGGACCCCCGTTTGACGCATTTTTTATTTTATTTCCCTATTTTTCCTGAAAATTTGGGGTGCGTCTTGTGGTCCGAAAACTACGGTATCTGTGAGGTGTGAAGGAAATGATACATGGTTTTCTAATTATTATAAAAATCTGAATCTGAACATTGTGACGTGCATTTGTATTCAGCCCCCTGAATAATTTGTAGGACTTTTGTGGTCTGTCTCTACCAGCTTTGCACGTCTAGAGGTGACATTTTTGCCCATTCTTCTTTGCACACTCGCTCTAGCTCAGAAGATTGGATGAAGACGTCTGTGGAACAGCAGTTGGGGTATAGGCCTGGAATTTGGGCCTTTCATACATATGAATATGGTTTGATGTAAATCATCCATTGTACCTCTGGCAGCATATTTAGGATCGTTTTCACCTTCCAGCAGGATCTTACGCCCCAGTCTCTAGTCTTGTGTAGTCTGTAACAGGGTTTCCTCCAGAATTGCCATGTACTTCCCATCAACTATGAGCAGCTTCCCTGTCCCTGCTGAAGAAAAGCATCACCACAGCATGGCACTGCCACCACCATGCTTGAAGGTGAGGATGGTGTTTTCAGGGTAATGTGCTGTGAGGCATTTCTAACTGCATGGCCTCCTTTCCATACCTGCTGCTAGCTTTCCGCCAGATAGAATGCCCATCGGCCTTCCAAATAAGGAAAAGAAAATCTAATCCATCAGACAAGACCAGATTTCATTGCTCTACCTTTACATGGTCCAGATCTGCTTTGTAAACAGGCCATTGATTACACGGCTCTCATTTGTCGGGTGATGGAGTTGGTCGCCCACTTGTCGGGTGAGGGTGGGGAGGGGGTCAGGTGCCCGCTTGTCTGGGGGAGGGGGTCAGGTGCCCGCTTGTCGGAGGGGAGGGGGGTCAGGTGCCCGCTTGTCGGAGGGAGGGGGTCAGGTGCCCGCTTGTCGGAGGGGAGGGGGTCAGGTGCCCGCTTGTCGGAGGGGAGGGGGTCAGGTGCCCGCTTGTCTGGGGGAGGGGTCAGGTGCCCGCTTGTCGGAGGGGAGGGGGGTCAGGTGCCCGCTTGTCGGAGGGGAGTGGGTCGGGTGCCCGCTTATCGGAAGGGAGGGGGTCAGGTGCCCGCTTGTCGGGGGAGGGGGTCAGGTGCCCGCTTGTCGGAGGGGAGGGGGTCAGGTGCCCGCTTGTCGGAGGGGAGGGGGTCAGGTGCCCGCTTGTCGGAGGGTAGGGGGTCAGGTGCCCGCTTGTCGGAGGGGAGGGGGTCAGGTGCCCGCTTGGGAGGGGAGGGGGTCAGGTGCCCGCTTGTCGGAGGGGAGGGGGTCAGGTGCCCGCTTGTCGAATGAAATTATCTTTTTGTTTGTTTAAAAGATCATCATTCTAAACAGCTCATCAGCATGTGTAAGCGGTCCATGCAATGCTGAGCACAATGGCGGTCTAAAGCCCTCCTTACGCTTTTTATATCTATATAACAATGGTTCACTGGTTAGTTCAGCTGGCAGCAATCACCCAAATCTCTCCCATATACTGGAGCCCTTCTTTGTTCTGTATCAGGGAGCCACTGTCAGACGTCTCTAAGACAGCAAAAAGACCTGCAGTCAAAAATTGCACATGCTGGATACATATCTGCCCCGGCATCATCTGTCGGAAGTCCCCATATACATTAAAATGTTGACTGATCCCATAAATATCAATTGGTTCATCTGACCTTCATCCATGCCACATGACTTATAATAAAAACCAAACTACAATCTCAATTTGCAGACACATGTTTCGGAGTGTTGCACCTCCTCAGTGTAAAGCATGAGATCCGGTTTTGCTGTATTAAAAGCCTCTGACTGGGATCTAAGGGGTAATGTTTATCCTAAGTCATGTGGCAAGGCTTGTTAAAGGGTCGATATTGACTTTTAGGACTGCTACTTCCAATAGGAGGCACTACAGTTCAAGTCCTTTTCCTCTCTGAAGAAGCCAGTTGCATATTTAATTTCACACAGGAGCATTGCATGGCCTATAAGTCTCCTTACACTTGCACGTCATGCATGTCTTAAAGGGGTTGTCCGATCTGAATCCATGAGTCTGCAGTCACTCTGTATGACTGCAGACTTATGAATCCCATGTCAGCTGAACCCGCTGATAGCAACCAATTGCCCCTTTGTAATGCTGGTATGCCACATACAGTTCTCTTTGTGGATTTGTCTCTAGTTTGCTGCAGATTTCCACCTTTTCACTGCACTTGTGCTTACAATTGTATAATGTGTAAGCCGGCGTGGTCCTTAAACAGTAGGAGATAACAGTTGGTGCTTGTAAAATTCTATGGAGGAGGGAGGAGCTAAAGACAGGCAGATGTTCTGCTGCAAGTTCTCCTGAAGCAACAGTTACTGTTCTCCATTGAACTTTATGATCACCAACTGTCATTATGTATAACCAGTCCAGGAGGAAGTAGATTTCTCTAAAAAGATATATTACAATTGTTTTTAATTTTCTCCTGTGCTATTGATTATGGAAATGGAAAATTAAAATGATAGTTACTCTTTTTAAAGGGTTTGAATAAGGAGTGGGTCTGCAGTACCCGGCCACGGCCACTACAGAAATGAGAGGACTGAGAATTTCCAGCCGGCGCCAGTAACAGCTGATTTACATTGATGGCCTGTCCTAAGGATGGGTCATCAGAAAAGTAGTGGCCAAACCCTTTGAAGAACTGTGGCCACTGCTGACTTGTCCTTTTTAGTAAATGCTTGTATTCCTCATATTTTCTAGAACAGTGCATTGTCCTTTTCCTGAAGAATAACCGTTCTTCCTAGAATTGTAAGAATAATTGACAACTGGGAGTTACCAACCGCTTGTCAAAGGAGGGTATCCCTACAGAGTCTGGTAATATAAGCGGTTATTGGTGGCTGTTGGGGTATGTAGGGACACGCCACCAACTAATAACACTCAGTTGTCACCTTCTTCAGGATTGCACAATGCGGAGCTCCAAGATCCGACGCTCCGGAATGATTATTTCATTGGGAATATGGCTCTTTACTGAAGCAGACATGGCCGGACCGGTCCTGGGAGAATGGAGGGACCGACTCTATGTGATGTAACATGGTGCATACTTTCTCTTCTGTTATGTCCTGCAGATCTCAAGCTCCATCTTCAGAGTACAGACTATGGGACATTTCTGGCCAATGAAGCCTCGCCACTGGCGGTTTCTGTTATTGACGACAAGCTGAAGGAAAAGATGGTGGTCGAGTTCAGGCACATGAGGAATCAGTCCTATGAGCCTCTTGCCAGTTTCCTAGATTTCATCACGTAAGTCTTCGGCTATTTTTCTGACGTTGAGTATTTCATGTTTTTGAATTGATAACGCCAAGTCAATGAACCTTCAGAGATATTGGTGTCTCCAGTCTGGAGGTAAAAGTGATGGTGAATCATTGTCGCCTGATATGGTGGAAATAAACATGAGAAATGGAGAGGCCGGTCTTTCAGGTGGTGGCCACAGACAATTGCTCTCTTATTCCTTCATGACTGATATTCTGTAGTTTAGCGTTTTGCTATTGTCCATGTCGCTAATGGTAGCATGAGGCGGTTCCTGGAGGCCATTGAGGTTGCAAACGTAGACCAGCTCCGCTAAGATGGTACATCTTTACATGCCAACACATGAAGGTTTGTTGTGTTTCCCAGCACAGTCTCAAAAGTATGATACAGATAACAAAACACAAGGAGAGCAGGACAGGGCTATAGAAGGTCATCAACCCAAAAGTAAGATCCGTATTTCCTTTTTTGGGTGAAGAACCGTCGGGCAGAGCTTGAGTCCTACAAAATGAACTCTTGAATTCCCAGGTCAGCCATTAGTGCCCCAATCTCTTCACAGATGACTGCAGGTTGACTCTGAGCATGTGTGACAGTCGTGAAGGCGTGCATCATCATCCAGCATGGTCTGAGGAGTGGGTCCTTCTAAGGTTGCACTAACCTTCATGTGATGATCAAAGAAATCCTGGTGGAGAAACAATGGCAGGCCTCATGTGGCCTTAATATGTAGGCAGCTTCTGGATCATGAAGGCGTTGATGCCACTGACTGGCTCTTTACTTTTCCTAGATGTAAATCCATTTGAGAACCATTGGGATGCTGTGTATCGGTGCATCTAACACCGCCAAGTGTCACAAGTCATTGTACGAGCTCACTGACGCCCTAATCCTGGTGCTGGAGAAGGTTCTCCAGGACTCCATCCCCATCTCATGACAACCATGCCTAGATGTTGTTAGAAGCATATAGGCACGTGGGTGCCACACGCTACGGAATCAAATTATGAGTTACATGTTGAAATTCACACAAATTTGAATCCACCTGTCATTTTCCTTTGATTTTGGGGTGATTTGGAAACCAACCTTCAATTAGTTGATTATTTTAGCTTCCAACAAATTACACTATTTTTATCGAGAATGATTTTTAACTTTAATTTCTTGCCTTGATTGGCAGGAACGAAGCTCCTCTTTTTCTGAAGCCCCATTGGATAAAAATTGAGCGGTGTTTCCGCATCTGTCACGGGGCAGTAATAGAAATACAGGGGACGAGAAACCTGGGCCCCAGAACTGCCCCTAAGTCTAAGGGAGGGCCCTGTCTTTCCTTAACTTGGGGGTACACTTGAAGGTAGTGAGGCCCAAGTCACCGACCTGTCCCTATCTCCTGTTTAGCCCTGAGCTAAACCCCCAACCCCCTCCCCAGGAGGTGAGACAAGGAATAAAGGGAACTACACCAAAATAACCAGAGGAAGGAAAGACTGACACCTAGGGTTAAAACAGCAAAACTTCGCTTTCTCTGCTGCAATGCACCGCACAGCAGAGTAAGGCACCAGATCAGGGAAACAGCAGAAGTAACACTGCGCTCAGCAAGCTCCTGACTCCAGCTTGGTTGGTCTCCAAAAGGCAGAAATAGCACCAACAGTCAGCTGAGCCTCAGGTGACCTTTTAAAGGATGGTGGGAGTGGTCACCGCCTTCCCCTGGCAAGTCAGCAGCAATGTAATAACACCAGCGGCCACCGGGGTAAAAGACTGACATTAACTCCCGATGGCCTGAAAGGAATAAGGTTTTAATATAGAAAGAAGGATCTGCCACAGATCCAAAAGTGGATCGTGACAGTATCCCCTTTTAATGAGGGGCCTCTGGACCCTCAACACCGCACCTCATTAGAAAACAACCTACGGTGAGGACGCCTCGATCCACCAGGGTTCACCCTAGCAGTCACCTGACTTTCAGGTTTATGGCAAACGCGGACAGATGCAAGTGGCAATAACGTATGCTCCGGAGGTGCCACAAATCTCCAGAGCGCCGACCTGGGGAAGGAGTTATGTACGGGCATTACTGGGGGTAACTCCAGCTGGTAAGTCCCCGGGCCGAGAATGGCCGACACCCGATACAGCCCGATCACCCGATAACTCCAGGCTCCAACAGCACACTTCAACCGGATGTTTTTGGTGGACACCCATACATACTCGTTCACACACAGGTCCGGACCTGAACGTTTATTGCCACACACACGTTTGCCACAAGATGGTAAACTCTTCGAGGAACTGACAACAGAGGCGTCCCCCTGTGTCACCACACTCACACAATTCTCAGAAGAAACCACCACCCTCCCCTGACCCCTCCTCCCAAGAGGGCTCCGACTCTCAGGGTTGGCTAGTGGTGAGGGTTATGACTTGCCCCTACTCCTTGGCAGCACCTCTACTTCCCCCACTCCCCACTGGAGAAGAAGGGGATGGTTCAGAAAGACTGCAGAGACAGTAGCCCCCCGACTGACCCCAGCTGTCTACTTCCCTGGAACGCCAGTCTATGACCGGGTTGTGTTTTCTCAACCAAGGGAGGCCTAAAATGATGGGTATTTGCATACCCTCCAAGACGTAGCATGACAGGGACTCTTCATGATGAGTCCCTATACGCAGGCGTATATCATGCACAACCTGTTTCACACTCCCCTGGCTGAGTGGGACAGTCAATAATCTGGACGCCTAGTGGTTTTGCTAGCGTCCTACACATCAGGCCATGGGTCCGGACAAAGTGAGCATCCACCAAATTGACTCCTGCTCCACTGTCCACAGCCACCCGTATTCCCTTAGTTACCCCGCCAATCACCACTCTAGCATACAGGGTACACTGAGGGAAAGAAATGGAGGAAATATACACTTCCTGGTCGCCTCCCTCCACACGACCAGGGGGATGTGGCTTCTTAGATGGCGCAGGTATTTTGGCGCGAGCTGGGCAGACCCCAATGAAATGACCAGTCTGCCTACAGTAAAAACATGCCCCCACACCACATCGAACCGCAGGCAACCCCGTTTGGGAACCAACGGCTCCCAACTGCATGGGTTCGTCCGACTGCTCAGCTGTGTCCTCCCTAGCAAGGAGAACAGGGGGCAGTTTTGGTGTATGCCTCTCCCTGAGGCGTCTATCCACCCGGATGGCAAGGGACATGGCGGCCTCCAATGACCTGGGGGCGGCGTACTGCACCAGAGTATCCTGCAACCTTTGGGACAGAACCTGCACAAAATGACTCCTAAGGGCAGGATCATTCCACTGAGTGTCAGTGGCCCATCTCCTGAACTCTGAACAGTACTCCTCAGCCGGCCGGTCCCCCTGCTTGATTTTACGGAGTCGGGATTCCGCCAGAGAGACGCCATCAGGATCTCCATACACCAGCGCCAGAGCCACGAAAAAATCCAACCACCGACCGTAAAGATGGTGAATCGGTAGGCAGGGAGAAGGCCGAAGATTGGGGATCACCCTTAAGAAGGGAGACAATAATCCTCACACGCTGTTCCTCACTCCCAGATGAACGGTGGTGGAGCCTGAAGTACAATTTACAGGCCTACTGAAAAAACAGAAATTTATCTCTCCCTCCAGAAAACCTGTCAGGGAGAGATATCTTAGGTTCTGGTTGAACCTGCATCTGAGGCCGAGGCCCAGAACCAAGTGGTGTAACTGCTGCACCACCTCACCCCGCAGCACCTTAAGCTCATCTGTGAGGGTCTAAAGCAGTTGGGCGAAGGCCTGCATTTGGGCCATGGCTCACCAGAGAAGGCAAAAAAAAGTGTCGGTTGGTGATAATCTCACAGGGCAGTAATAGAAATACAGGGGGCGAGGAACCTGGGCCCCTGAACTGCCCCTAAGGCTAAGGGAGGGCCCTGTCTTTCCTTAACTTGGGGGTACACTTGAAGGTAGTGAGGCCCAAGTCACCGACCTGTCCCTATCTCCTGTTTAGCCCTTAGCTAAACCCCCAACCCGCTCCCCAGGAGGTGAGACAGGGAATATAGGGAACTACACCAAAATAACCAAAGGAAGGAAAGACACACCTAGGGGTTAAATAAACAAAACAACAAAACTTAGCTTTCTCTGCTGCAATGCACCGCACAGCAGGCTATGGCACCAGATCAGGGAAACAGCATAAGTACCACTGCGCTCAGCAAGCTCCTGACTCCAGCTTGGTTGGTCTCCAAAAGTCAGAAATGTCACCAACAGTCAGCTGAGCCTCAGGTGACTTTTTAAAGGATGGTGGGAGTGGTCACCGCCTTCCCCTGGCAAGTCATCAGCAATGTAATTACACCAGTGGCCACCCGGGGAAAAGACTGACATTAACCCCCGATGGCCTGAACGGAAAAAGGTTTTAATATGGAAAGAAAGATCTGCCACAGATCCAAAATTGGATCGTGACAGCATCTGATCATCCGCTCCTTTTTGTAACTGGAATAAAAGTGCCCCGTTGAGGATAAAAATTCCCTTTTCTGCTGATAAGTTCTGGTCCCAGCAGTCAGACCTTCACAGATCAGTAAAGAGGTGTTGCGAGTACCTGGGGTATTAGTGGTAAGGGGCTTCTGTTTTCAGGACTGCAGTAGGAAACTAGTGAAATATTCTTTAGAGGCACATTAGCCACAACGTCCCATACGCACCTCTTCTGATGTGCCCAGAATGTTATTAGTAGAGTGTGAAGAACGATGTCTTGTCCCCAGACTCTGTTATGTAAGTATAAATGTAATCTGGATGCCTGAAATCCCAAGAGGGTCAAAGCCAACTGCTCCGGTGAAGACTGGAGTAAATGATCTGCGTTTCCCACAGCTTGGCAGGCCCGTCCAGCTGGCAGGACTACAAGTTATCCACTGACAAAAGTTTATAGCTGCGGTTCATAATTAGCCACAGTTTCACTGCGCTGCTCCCTGGCCGGGCGCGGAGAGTGTCCCGAGTAGTGAGCACCCTGCCAAGTGCTGTTTTAGTGTGTACTCTAAGCACAGCTAGAGCTACGTGTCCGGAGACATTTATGGCTTAGACAAACATTGTGAAAGCTTCTGGGATCAAAGTTACAGGTGCGGACAGTGATACAGAGTAATGCACACTGCGCTGCGAGGAACATGCTGTTCGTGTGTGCAGGGGCTTGGGTATCCCTAATAATGATCGATGATCGGATTACTAATAAGTTTTTCTCTTAGTTATTAAGTCTCCTTGCAGATGTTGAATCCAGGACCCCAGCGCTGCAAAGCTTCAGTGCAAACCACTGAGCCAGGGTGCGCCCCCAATCTGTGTACTCTCTTGATTAAACCTCCCAATTCATCCTCTTATAATTATGGTTTTTGGTTGATAAGTTATTTACTTGTCAGCAGGTCCTTGCTCACTAAGCTGAGAGCAGCGTAATATAGAGACAGGAACACTAATTCTAAGGATGTGTCGCTTACAGCGCTGCTTACTGTATTTTTGATGAAATCACTGTTTTATCAGCAGATAAAGGACTAGTAAGTGTTGCCATGTAGTCCTACATTTTCATGACCTCTGTATAACCCCACCATAGATTGGCAGCTTTCTGTGTACACTGTGCATAGACAGAAAGCTGCCAATCAGTGGTGTGGGCGGGGTTATACAGAGCTCAGCATTTAGAGAACTGCAGTAGATACAACATGGATTTTTATCAAAACTACAGCTAGCAGCCCAGTAAGGGACACATCTCTGGAATCAGGTTATCTGCCCTTATATCATGCTGCTGTCAGATGGGTGATTGATTAAATAGCTGAGATTGCTATTGATAGTTTTGTTCAGGAATGTGTGACTTTTGAGGTATAGGGAATGTCTGGAATGAAAAAAAGATTGGCTTTTACTTTTGGTACCAAAAATGGCGCCTTGCCTGTGCACGCGATATGTTCCAGCCCTGTTCACTTGAATGAGCTGGACCCTCTCATGTCTGTGGGTTGATCTTCTTTTCTAATCCTGGATACCCAGATCCAAACCTATGTTGTCTTCAGCAACACTTGGCTAGATCCACCACTGGAAAACCAGGCGGATCACATTGGTACTGGATTCCGTTGCGTTCCACCAACGTGTCCCTTGTTTTCTTTGGAGAAATATCACAACGCGCGGTGCCATTTTACCGTCCAATACAAAGGTATTTCAGCATAGCCTCTATCTACAATGTCTTCTACAGTCTCTCTGCTGTGTGACTTCAAGTAAAGGAGCCACCAGTCAAGCAGGAGGAGGCAGCACTGGGCGGGAAATAGAGCCGGAGTGACAGAGGCTTCAAATCTACGAATAGCTATTCAGCCTTATTTGCTTATCAATTCAAGCGCTGATTTCTCAGTAAAAAAGGAATGGACTAGTCACGTAAAGGTATTGCTGTACTTGTTTTTGACACAGCTAAATGCTGATAAAAATAGTTTAGAGGTTTGAAATCCTGCTCACAGATTCCATTTAAAGATGATTTTTCATTGTATTTTTTAATTTATACGGAGTCATGCCTCCAATTGTTGCTGCTGCACTGATTCTAGAACAGTTTTTTTTTTCTTCTGTGCCCATTTGTTCCAAAGTTACGCTCCTGGTAATAATAGGGCAAATTTACCCTTCAACCGACTGGGCATGTACCGCAGAGCTTTACTGTAGGCTTTTGCCTTTTCTCCTCTGATGCTGGCCAATCAGAGCACAGCCACGCCCACAGAAGTTCTGTGGCACATGCCCAGTTAGTTGATAGGAATACTTGCTTCTTTATTATGGGAGGGCATAACTTTGGTACGGAAGGGCATAGAAGAAAAAGAAAAACTGTTCCAGAATCAGTGGATCAGCATGAGTCGGAGGTGGTACTGAGTTTATATTAAAAAAATCCTGTAAAAAGTCACCTTTAAGGCATTGTAGTCTATTTAGGAATGGCAACAGCTGCCTGTGCAGAGACATAAAGGTAAGTGGCGTCTGTCGTCATGGTGCGTGAACTCATAGTAGGAACGTTTGTTGACAAGAGGCCATTTCCGTGCTTGTATCAATATTGCTTCCTCATAAAACAGTGATTATAGTGATCAATGCTGTGTGTATAAAATACAACATCTGCTGACAGGTGCCCTTTAAATTGATGTAATTGCTATTTTCCACTCGTCTTCCGTCAGCCTTTTGTGCAAGTGTACCTCATTACAGGTTTTTACAATTTTGTTATTCCTGATGCCTGGAGACCTCGGACTGACGTGATCATTACCATTAAACAGCAAGTGTCCGTAATGTCAGTGATCTCGGCTTTCCACGGCTTCGCCTGGTGATCTGCTTTTACTGCTTGCTAACAGAAAGCAAAGGGCCCAAATGGCTTTCTCAGTTCTGTTTTAGCACCTCATCCATCTAACAACTTCTCCTTAACCCAGGTTACTTGCCAAGGAAGATAATTAATGGTTTCGTTTTCCAAGCCCATAGGATTAAATGGTTCCAGACCACAGAAAGAAAAAGGGTTGGTTTTTGGCAGGATAGTAATGTGTTTGAAGAAAAGGTCTCCTGCTGCTGCATCCGCACCTCGGGGATTAGGACTTTTATGGTCATTGGACCCAAGACCCAGGGTTCTGTGGCTCTGAAATAAATGAAATCCTGTTCACTGATGGATTTATTAAGACCACCTGAGTGTTTCCCCGAACCCATCACTGTGAAATCATATGGTGTAATACCCTCCTCCAAATTACCTACCTAGTATGTGTTCTTTCCAAAATGTGGCCATGGTATCCAGAATGGGATTATTAGAGAGTGAACCACTCCATTTACAACTCTTCAAGGGACATTCCACCTACAAATAAAAGGTAATGGCCTTGCCCAGTGCTTTTATTGGAAATGCTGCAGCTGCTCCAGCAAGTGAATTGGGCTACCATTAGTTTCAATGACTTGCAGGTATCTTAGTAGAGATCAGATTTGAAAAACAGAAGTGGAGGCTAATGATGGAGCTCCTGCACGATGTCCAAACCTCCCATAAGTCTCCTGACCCAAACTCAACAGCCTAATGGACATATGTGATGTCCAAACCTCCCATAAATTTCCTGACCCAAACTCAACAGCCTAATGGACATATGTGATGTCCAAACCTCCCATGAGTCTCCTGACCCAAACTCAACAGCCTAATAAACATATGTGATGTCCAAACCTCAACAACTTAATGGACATATGTGATGTCCAAACCTCCCATGAGTCTCCTGACCCAAACTCAACAGGCTAATAAACATATGTGATGTCCAAACCTCCCATGAGTCTCCTGACCCAAGCTCAACACCTAATGGACATATGTGATGTCCAAACCTCCTATAAGTCTCCTGACCCAAACTCAACACGTAATGGACATATGTGATGTCCAAACCTCGCATGAGTCTCCTGACCCAAAGTCAACACCTAATGGACATATGTGATGTCCAAACCTCGCATGGTCTCCTGACCCAAACTCAACAGCCTAATAAACATATGTGATGTCCAAACCTCGCATGAGTCTCCTGACCCATGCTCAACACCTAATGGACATATGTGATGTCCAAACCTCCTATGAGTCTCCTGACCCAGTCTCAACGCGTAATGGACATATGTGATGTCCTAACCTCGCATGAGTCTCCTGACCCAAAGTCAACAGCCTAATGGACATATGTGATGTCCAAACCTCGCATGAGTCTCCTGACCCATGCTCAACACCTAATGGACATATGTGATGTCCAAACCTCCTATGAGTCTCCTGACCCAGTCTCAACACGTAATGGACATATGTGATGTCCTAACCTCGCATGAGTCTCCTGACCCAAAGTCAACAGCCTAATGGACATATGTGAGGCTACTCAGTTGGCATCAGAAGACCAACAATCAGTCCGGACATCATGGTCCATGCTCAGAACTTTAATTTCAGACATATGATACCGGAGTTACCGATCAGAATATTCGGATGGACATTAGGGGCCTGCAAGAAACAGAAATAGTACCTGGTACTGGGCAGCGGGAGGTCCATGTCCAGTCCATTATGCACAGCACTTTAGACTGGATGCAGATGACTGCATTTTCAGTCAAAGTGGAGAATAAGGTTTGAAATGTGTAAGCATGGAGTAAAAAAAAATGCCAAAGAAAACTGTAAAAAGAGCTTTGCGTGAAACCAGCCCAAGCCTAAACTTTTATAGATTGTCAAAAAAATATTAGCTACAAAACTCAGCCATTTGTTGTTGTTAACGCAGTATCATTGTCTTCCATGTTACAGATACAGTCACTGTTTCTTACCAGCATGTTACGTCACTTTATTCCTAACGCTCATTAAATCAAAACTATCATCAGAAATTATGTATTGTTTAATTAAGGTGTTTTTTTTTTTAAATAAATTTGTATTATAAATGAAAAAATAGAAATCTTGCAATTTTCACACTGCTCACTGGGGTCATTTTGGACACTAACTTCCTGTTTCAGGAAACAACACATGTACATAGCCACAATGAACAGGCTGACTTGTGTTTTATTTTGAAGCATCTATGGAGTGTGTGACAAGTTTGTTGTGGAAGGAGGGGGGTCAGCCATGACAGTGTTTATTGTGATTGGTGAATTCGGTGTTACCTGTTACTGTAATGCTGCTTGTAGTTTCTACTGATAAGGAGCCAGCTGAAAACTCTTCCTGAAAGGGTAAGAATTATGAGTCCAAAAAAGCCTCAGTGACCCCTGTAAAAATTTGAAGAATACTATTTTTTTTTTTAAGTATAGATTTTGTACATTCTCATACTCCGGATCGCTGGGGGGGGATCGCAGCAGTTGGGCCCCCAGCAATCAGTATATTATTCCCTCTTCTATAGATGGGGTATAACTTGATTTTTGGGAACAACCGGTTGAATCTTTTTCCCGCTGTACTTGGTAGTGCCGATGCTGCTGTAATTACAGGACAATAAGGGTAAGTTCACACTAGGCATTCTTTCCTCGTTTTTTGTGCGGTTTATTAATTTTACTCTACCTCTTATTAAAATTAATGGAATATGCAACATAGTGTGTAATAAAACCCTTCATTTTTGGGGGCGCTATTGTGATTATTTAGGGTTTTCAGGCCATCTATTACAGCTTTGCTACATGCATGCTTATAAAGCAGTTGATCAATGTATGGGAGTTGCTTTTCATGCATTTGTCCTTCCTGTGGAGGTTCACCAGTGGGCTTCTAGATGGCAGGATGTATAGATCCCGGTGCTGTAGCATTGAAGTGCTCCATTCCACGTGTGATAAGGAGTGAATGGCCGTCCTGCTCGGCGCCTGCAGTGCTTGTCACTCGCTAACACTTCATTTCCTCAGCTCTGTAGGAACATGGTGACTGTTTTATAGGGATCAGGGCATCTTGCGCCATAAACCTGTCAGCACTGCACCGTCTGCTTGTCAAGGAAACAGCAGAGAGCAAACCTGTCTTCTAGAAATAGCTTTATGTGTTGGATGATTTTCCTTCTGCAGTGAAATATTAGGGGAAGAAAAATGAAAAAGAGTAATAAAATATATGATAAAACTTCATTTATTAATTTGAGCATTGAAGAAATACCCAGAAAAGCAAAGTCCCATGCTGAACTTTTTTGTCTGCCATTAAAGCCTTATTTTTTTCAATTTTCTCCTTTGCATGCTCCATCTATAATTGGCAGCTTCTTTAACTGGTAGAGGTATTCTAGCCGCCATAATTTCTCCACACACAGTACAGCGAGGGCTTCTTTCTTCTTTCTCTGCTTTTCACATGTTCAGAAGCAGCATGGAGGAGAATGTATAGCGGCACTGAGCGCTGTAGCTGTGAATCCAGCTTTGAAATAACCAGAAGCACTGAATACCTGCAGCACAATCTCTCTGCCTCTGCTTGTTTGCTTACCCTGCTCCTCACTTTTTTGTTTTTGCTACACAACTGAGCACACCACGCCTGCACAGTAAA
>JARQOD010000010.1:9023008-9087478 GCA_033576555.1 Oophaga sylvatica
CTAAGTACTCTCAGATTTCAAGGGGTATTCCTATCCTAATATGTAGTAGGTATAATATTAAATAATATTAGCAAATACCTCCAATTAGAAATGTAGTATAGTTCTTCTGATTTGCTATGCAACGTACCCCATGTGCAAGATATTCCAGTAGCTTAAGTATCCATGGTTACAACCGCTCATATAGTGACAGCTGTTAGTGATTGTAACTATGAAATCTAAGCTACTCTACTGCAATGCCCTGTACATGGGGCAAGTGACAAAGTGAATCAGAAGAACTATACTACATTCTAATTGGAGGCATTTGCTAATATTATTATTACACCTACTACATAGGGTTTTGTATATGGGAATAAGGATAGGTCATCAGTATTCTTAGTCAATAGTTCAGGCAGATCTAAGAATCTGTAATATATTTTTGTCAAGAGAAATCTGCTGCCTTCCCCACCTATCAACACTCCTTCCCTTCCTCTTTGCTCCATCCACTAGGAAAAATACAGATAAAGTGGATGTTGCTTAGATAAGACTGACTGACAGCTCACCATGGTAGCATGTAACTCGGCCTATTATACTTTATAGAGGGGGAGTAGGGTGAGAAGATAAAACAGACTCAGCCTATTATACTTTATAGAGGGGGAGTAGGGGTGAGAAGATAAAACAGACTCAGCCTATTATACTTTATAGAGGGGAGTAGGGGTGAGAAGATAAAACAGACTCAGCCTATTATACTTTATAGAGGGGGAGTAGGGTGGGAAGATAAAACAGACTCAGCCTATTATACTTTATAGAGGGGGAGTAGGGGTGAGAAGATAAAACAGACTCAGCCTATTATACTTTATAGAGGGGAGTAGGGGTGAGAAGATAAAACAGACTCAGCCTATTATACTTTATAGAGGGGAGTAGGGGTGAGAAGATAAAACAGACTCAGCCTATTATACTTTATAGAGGGGGAGTAGGGGTGAGAAGATAAAACAGACTCAGACTATTATACTTTATAGAGGGGGAGTAGGGTGAGAAGATAAAACAGACAGCCTATTATACTTTATAGAGGGGGAGTAGGGGTGAGAAGATAAAACAGACTCAGCCTATTATACTTTATAGGGGGGAGTAGGGGTGAGAAGATAAAACAGACTCAGCCTATTATACTTTATAGGGGGGGAGTAGGGGTGAGAAGATAAAACAGACTCAGCCTATTATACTTTATAGAGGGGGAGTAGGAATGAGAAGATAAAACAGGCCTAGGGAAACACAGAAAGATCGCACTGAGCTTTCTGACAAGTCTCTTACCTCACATCAGAACTTGATTCATATCGAGACAGCTCAGTGCTGCTGTATAATATCCTTCGTACTGATGCTTCTTCTCTCTGTGCTACAAAAGGAATAAACTTGGTGATTTCTGCTAGGAATGGAATTCTGTATACATCTTGTATACATTTCTCCCATGTGATTTCTGTAGCACTGGGATAGTTCTCTGATTAATGGCGGCTCCAGAATTGTTGCGCGCCTGCTTACTGCTGACTGGAAAGCTTTCCATGATTTGGCCTCTATGTCTGTGGTTGTCAAAGACCATTCCCATAGCTGGGACTGAGCGATCATGACGGACGTCTGGCAACGTTCCCAATTATGCCAGTATGTCTCAGGATATTTGTGGCTCCCATACCTTAAAGGAACGCTGTTAAAAATGATCTATTGTTTAAATCTGCTTTTTATATGGAAGGGAATGTGCCGCGAAAAACATATTTCCAACAATTTAAAAAATGTAAATGTAAAGTTTAAATTTTTATAAAAAAAAAATTAACTTTTTTTTTCATAAATGTGATAAAATATGAAAAATGTTTGAAAGTTTGCTATTTCACATTTTACAACAACTAGGGGGCGTAGGCTTGTATTATGCCTGCAGTAACAAGAGGCGAGTATTGCTCCTTCCCATGATGACATCACTTCCTCCCTGTATCCCTAGATTAATACACGCAACGTGTTGTATCACACATATGGATTAGTAGCACCGGTTGTATCACACAGATATGCGAATAATACGAGCCGTAGTTATCACCCATGATGGGATAGATACGAGCACCGTGTTGTATCAACATAGGGGCGATAGATACAGGCACCGTGTGTATCACCATGATGGGATTAGATAGCAGGCACTTGTGTATCACACATATGGGAATTAGATACAGGCACTGTGTTGTATCACACATGATGGATTAGATACAAGGACAGGTGTTGTATCACACATATGGATTAGATTACGAGGGGCGTGTGTACACACAATTGATGGATTAGATACGAGCGACTGTGTTTATCACACATGATGGGATTAGATCAGCACTGTTTATACACATGATGGGATAGATACAAGGCACTGTTGTATACACGAGGGATTAGTCGGATGTGAGTAAAACACAGATGGATTAATACTATGGAGGCGAATGAGGGAAGATACAGCACTGGCTATCAACATAGATGGGATAGATACGAGGACAGTGTTGTAGACACGAGTGATGGATATAGATACAAGCACTCGTGTGTGTTTAATACCACTGATGTTCATCGTAAGGATTAATACGAGGACTGTTGCTAGATGGATTAGATACAGCTGTGTAATCCCATGATGATTAGATACAGGCATGTGCTGTTCACAATGATGGGATAGATACGAGCACTGTCTTATCACACTGATAATCGAGGCACGTGTTGTACACCATGTGGATAGATACAGCACGGTACCCTGGATTATGCTAGCCGGTTGTCCTGATTTAAGGCACTGTTGATCACTGATGGGATTTATAGAAGGCAGCCGTGTTGTAATCACCCATGGATAGATGAGATTAGTATACTGATGTTATACGAACTGTGTTTGTATCACATATGGATAATAAGCGTTTTTCCACATTTAGATACAACTGGTATCCTGTGATGATTACGATACACATCTGTTTTACACATATGGGATTAGATACGAGGCACTGTGTTGTATCACACATGATGGATTAGATACGAGGCACTGTGTATCACACTGATGGATTAGATACAGCACTGTGTTGTATCATCCATATGGGATTAGATACAGGCACGTGTTGTATCACCATATGGGATTAGATACGAGGCACTGTGTTGTATCACCATGATGGATAGATCAGCACGGTTGTATCACATGATGGATTAGATACAGGCACTTGTTGTACACACTGATGGATTAATCAAGGCACCGTGTTGTATCACCATGGGATTAGATACGAGGCACTTTGTCACATGTTAATACACACTGTGATGTATAGTGATTAGATACGAGGCACTGTGTTGTATCACACATGATGGGATTAGATGCGAGGCACTGTGTTGTATCACACATGATGGGATTAGATACGAGCACTGTGTTGTATCACACATGATGGGATTAGATACAGGCACTGTGTGTATCACACATGATGGGATTAGATACGAGGCACTGTGTTGTATCACACTGATGGGATTAGATACGAGGCACTGTGTTGTATCACACATGATGGGATTAGATACGAGGCACTGTGTTGTATCACACATGATGGGATTAGATACGAGGCACCGTGTTGTATCACACATGATGGATTAGATACGAGGCACTGTGTTGTATCACACATGATGGGATTAGATACAGGCACTGTGTTGTATCACATATGATGGGATTAGATACGAGGCACTGTGTTGTATCACCATGATGGGATTAGATACGAGGCACTGTGCTGTATCACACATGATGGGATTAGATACGAGGCACTGTGTTGTATCACACATGATGGATTAGATACGAGGCACTGTGTTGTATCACACATGATGGGATTAGATACGAGGCACGTGTTGTATCACACATGATGGATTAGATACGAGCACTGTGTTGTATCACACATGATGGGATTAGATACGAGGCACTGTGTATCACACATGATGGGATTAGATACGAGGCACTGTGTTGTATCATCGGTGATGGGATTAGATACGAGGCACTGTGTTGTATCACACTTGATGGGATTAGATACGAGGCACTGTGCTGTATCACACTTGATGGTATTAGATGCGAGGCACTGTGTTGTATCACACTTGATGGGATTAGATACGAGGCACTGTGTTGTATCACCATGATGGGATTAGATACGAGGCACTGTGCTGTATCACATATGATGGGATTAGATACGAGGCACTGTGTTGTATCACACTTGATGGGATTAGATACGAGGCACTGTGTTGTATCACTGATGGGTAAATTAGATAACGAGGCACGTGCTGTATCACACATGATGGGATTAGATACGAGGCACTGTGCTGTATCACACATGATGGGATTAGATACGAGGCACTGTGCTGTATCACACATATGGGATTAGATACGAGGCACTGTGTTGTATCACACATGATGGGATTAGATACGAGGCACTGTGTTGTATCACACATGATGGGATTAGATACGAGGCACTGTGTTGTATCACACATGATGGGATTAGATACGAGGCACTGTGCTGTATCACACATGATGGGATTAGATACGAGGCACTGTGTTGTATCACCATAATGGGATTAGATACGAGGCACTGTGTGTATCACACTTGATGGGATTAGATACGAGGCACTGTGTTGTATCACACATGATGGATTAGATACGAGGCACTGTGCTGTATCACACTGATGGATTAGATACGAGGCACTGTGTTGTATCACACATGATGGGATTAGATACGAGGCACTGTGTTGTATCACACATGATGGGATTAGATACGAGGCACTGTGCTGTATCACACATGATGGGATTAGATACGAGGCACTGCTGTATCACACATTGATGGGATTAGATAAGAGGCACTGTGCTTGTATCACACTTGATGGGATTAGATACGAGGCACTGTGTTGTATCACCATGATGGGATTAGATACGAGGCACTGTGCTGTATCACATTGATGGGATTAGATACGAGGCACTGTGCTGTATCACACATGATGGGATTAGATACGAGGCACTGTGTTGTATCACTGATGGGATTAGATACGAGGCACTGTGCTGTATCACACTTGATGGGATTAGATACGAGGCACTGTGTTGTATCACACATGATGGAATTAGATACGAGGCACTGTGCTGTATCACACTTGATGGGCATTAGATGTGAGGCACTGTGTTGTATCACACATGATGGGATTAGATACGAGGCACTGTGTTGTATCACACATGATGGGATTAGATACGAGGCGCTGTGCTGTATCACACATGATGGGATTAGATACGAGGCACAATGTGCTGTATCACATGATGGGATTAGATAAGAGGCACTGTGCTGTATCACACTTGATGGGATTAGATACGAGGCACTGTGTTGTATCACCCATGATGGGATTAGATACGAGGCACTGTGCTGTATCACATATGATGGGATTAGATACGAGGCACTGTGCTGTATCACCCATGATGGGATTAGATACGAGGCACTGTGTTGTATCACACTTGATGGGATTAGATACGAGGCACTGTGTGTATCACACATGATGGGATTAGATACGAGGCAATGTGTTGTATCACCATGATGGGATTAGATACGAGGCACTGTGCTGTATCACACTTGATGGGATTAGATACGAGGCAATGTGTTGTATCACCCATGATGGGATTAGATACGAGGCACTGTGCTGTATCACACTTGATGGGATTAGATACGAGGCACTGTGTTGTATCACACATGATGGGATTAGATACGAGGCACTGTGTTGTATCACCCATGATGGGATTAGATACGAGGCACTGTGTTGTATCACACATGATGGGATTAGATACGAGGCACATGTGTTGTATCACCCATGATGGGATTAGATACGAGGCACTGTGCTGTATCACACTTGATGGGATTAGATACGAGGCACTGTGTTGTATCACCCATGATGGGATTAGATACGAGGCACTGTGCTGTATCACACTGATGGGATTGATACGAGGCACCGTGTTGTATCACACTTGATGGGATTAGATACGAGGCACTGTGTTGTATCACACATGATGGATTAGATACGAGGCACTGTGCTGTATCACACATGATGGGCATATACGAGGCACTGTGCTGTATCATACATGATGGGTAGATACGAGGCACTGTGCTGTATCACCCATGATGGGATTAGATACGAGCACTGTGCTGTATCACACATGATGATTAGATACGAGGCACTGTGTTGTATCACACATGATGGGATTAGATATGAGGCACTGTGCTGTATCACACATGATGGGATTAGATACGAGGCACTGTGCTGTATCACCCATGATGGGATTAGATACGAGGCACTGTGCTGTATCACACATGATGGGATTAGATACGAGGCACTGTGCTGTATCACTCATGATGGGATTAGATACGAGGCACTGTGCTGTATCACCCATGATGGGATTAGATACGAGGCACTGTGCTTGTATCACACATGATGGGATTAGATACGAGGCACTGTGCTGTATCACCCATGATGGGATTAGATAAGAGGCACTGTGCTGTATCACACTTGATGGGATTAGATACGAGGCACTGTGTTGTATCACACTTGATGGGATTAGATACGAGGCACAATGCTGTATCACACTGATGGCATTAGATGTGAGGCACTGTGTTGTATCACACATGATGGGATTAGATACGAGGCACTGTGTTGTATCACACATGATGGGATTAGATACGAGGCGCTGTGCTGTATCACACATGATGGGATTAGATACGAGGCACAATGCTGTATCACACTTGATGGGATTAGATAAGAGGCACTGTGCTGTATCACACTTGATGGGATTAGATACGAGGCACTGTGTTGTATCACCCATGATGGGATTAGATACGAGGCACTGTGCTGTATCACATATGATGGGATTAGATACGAGGCACTGTGCTGTATCACCATGATGGGATTAGATACGAGGCACTGTGTTTATCACACTTGATGGGATTAGATACGAGGCACTGTGTTGTATCACACATGATGGGATTAGATACGAGGCAATGTGTTGTATCACCCATGATGGGATTAGATACGAGGCACTGTGCTGTATCACACTTGATGGGATTAGATACGAGGCAATGTGTTGTATCACCCATGATGGATTAGATACGAGGCACTGTGCTGTATCACACTTGATGGATTAGATACGAGGCACTGTGTTGTATCACACATGATGGGATTAGATACGAGGCACTGTGTTGTATCACCCATGATGGATTAGATACGAGGCACTGTGTTGTATCACACATGATGGGATTAGATACGAGGCAATGTGTTGTATCACCCATGATGGGATTAGATACGAGGCACTGTGCTGTATCACACTTGATGGATTAGATACGAGGCAATGTGTTGTATCACCCATGATGGATTAGATACGAGGCACTGTGCTGTATCACACTTGATGGGATTGGATACGAGGCACCGTGTTGTATCACACTTGATGGGATTAGATACGAGGCACTGTGTTGTATCACACATGATGGGATTAGATACGAGGCACTGTGCTGTATCACACATGATGGGCAGTATACGAGGCACTGTGCTGTATCATAAATGATGGCAGTAGATACGAGGCACTGTGCTGTATCACCCATGATGGGATTAGATACGAGGCACTGTGCTGTATCACACATGATGCGATTAGATACGAGGCACTGTGTTGTATCACACATGATGGGATTAGATATGAGGCACTGTGCTGTATCACACATGATGGGATTAGATACGAGGCACTGTGCTGTATCACCCATGATGGGATTAGATACGAGGCACTGTGCTGTATCACACATGATGGGATTAGATACGAGGCACTGTGCTGTATCACTCATGATGGGATTAGATACGAGGCACTGTGCTGTATCACCCATGATGGGATTAGATACGAGGCACTGTGCTGTATCACACATGATGGGATTAGATACGAGGCACTGTGCTGTATCACCCATGATGGGATTAGATAAGAGGCACTGTGCTGTATCACACTTGATGGATTAGATACGAGGCACTGTGTTGTATCACACTTGATGGGATTAGATACGAGGCACAATGCTGTATCACACTTGATGGGATTAGATACGAGGCACTGTGCTGTATCACACTTGATGGGATTAGATAAGAGGCACTGTGCTGTATCACACTTGATGGGATTAGATACGAGGCACTGTGTTGTATCACACTTGATGGGATTAGATACGAGGCACAATGCTGTATCACACTTGATGGGATTAGATACGAGGCGCCGTGTTGTATCACCCATGATGGATAAGATACGAGGCGCTGTGCTGTGTCACACATGATGGGATTAGATACGAGGCACTGTGTTGTATCACACTTGATGGGATTAGATACGAGGCACTGTGCTGTATCACACTTGATGGTATTAGATGCGAGGCACTGTGTTGTATCACGCATAATGGGATTAGATACGAGGCACTGTACTGTGTCACACATGATGGGATTAGATACAAGGCGATGTACTGTGTCACACATGATGGGATTAGATACGAGGCGCTGTACTGTATCACACTTGATGGGATTAGATACGAGGCGCTGTACTGTGTCACACATGATGGGATTAGATACGAGGCGCCGTGTTGTATCACCCATGATGGGATTAGATACGAGGCGCTGTGCTTGTCACACATGATGGGCAGTAGATACGAGGCGCTGTGCTGTGTCACACATGATGGGCAGTAGATACGAGGCGCTGTGCTGTGTCACACATGATGGGATTAGATACGAGGCACTGTGTTGTATCACACTTGATGGGATTAGATACGAGGCACTGTGCTGTATCACACATGATGGGATTAGATGCGAGGCACTGTGTTGTATCACGCATAATGGGATTAGATACGAGGCACTGTGTTGTATCACACTTGATGGGATTAGATACGAGGCACAATGCTGTATCACACTTGATGGGATTAGATACGAGGCGCTGTGCTGTGTCACACATGATGGGATTAGATACGAGGCGCCGTGTTGTATCACCCATGATGGGATTAGATACGAGGCACTGTGCTGTGTCACACATGATGGGATTAGATACGAGGCGCTGTGCTGTCACACATGATGGGATTAGATACGAGGCGCCGTGTTGTATCACCCATGATGGGATTAGATACGAGGCGCTGTGCTGTGTCACACATGATGGGATTAGATACGAGGCACTGTGTTGTATCACACTTGATGGGATTAGATACGAGGCACTGTGCTGTATCACACTTGATGGTATTAGATGCGAGGCACTGTGTTGTATCACGCATAATGGGATTAGATACGAGGCACTGTGTTGTATCATCGGTGATGGGATTAGATACGAGGCACTGTGTTGTATCACACTTGATGGGATTAGATACGAGGCACAATGCTGTATCACACTTGATGGGATTAGATACGAGGCGCTGTGCTGTGTCACACATGATGGGATTAGATACGAGGCACTGTGCTGTGTCACACATGATGGGATTAGATACGAGGCGCCGTGTTGTATCACCCATGATGGGATAAGATACGAGGCGCTGTGCTGTGTCACACATGATGGGATTAGATACGAGGCGCCGTGTTGTATCACCCATGATGGGATAAGATACGAGGCGCTGTGCTGTGTCACACATGATGGGCAGTAGATACGAGGCGCCGTGTTGTATCACCCATGATGGGATAAGATACGAGGCGCTGTGCTGTGTCACACATGATGGGATTAGATACGAGGCACTGTGTTGTATCACACATGATGGGATTAGATACGAGGCGCCGTGTTGTATCACCCATGATGGGATAAGATACGAGGCGCTGTGCTGTGTCACACATGATGGGCAGTAGATACGAGGCACTGTGATGTATCACACATGATGGGATTAGATACGAGGCACCGTGCTGTATCACACTTGATGGATTAGATACGAGGCGCCGTGTTGTATCATCCATGATGGGATAAGATACGAGGCGCTGTGCTGTGTCACACATGATGGGATTAGATACGAGGCGCCGTGTTGTATCACCCATGATGGGATAAGATACGAGGCGCTGTGCTGTGTCACACATGATGGGCAGTAGATACGAGGCACTGTGATGTATCACACATGATGGGATTAGATATGAGGCACTGTGCTGTATCACACTTGATGGGATTAGATATGAGGCGCCGTGTTGTATCACACTTGATGGGATTAGATATGAGGCGCCGTGTTGTATCACACTTGATGGGATTAGATATGAGGCACTGTGCTGTATCACACTTGATGGGCAGTAGATACGAGGCACTGTGATGTATCACACATGATGGGATTAGATACGAGGCACCGTGCTGTATCACACTTGATGGGATTAGATATGAGGCACTGTGCTGTATCACACTTGATGGGCAGTAGATACGAGGCACTGTGATGTATCACACATGATGGGATTAGATACGAGGCACCGTGCTGTATCACACTTGATGGGATTAGATATGAGGCACTGTGCTGTATCACACTTGATGGGCAGTAGATACGAGGCACTTGTGATGTATCACACATGATGGGATTAGATACGAGGCACTGTGATGTATCACACATGATGGGATTAGATATGAGGCACTGTGCTGTATCACACTTGATGGGATTAGATACGAGGCACTGTGCTGTATCACACTTGATGGGATTAGATACGAGGCACTGTGCTGTATCACACTTGATGGGATTAGATATGAGGCACTGTGATGTATCACACATGATGGGCAGTAGATACGCTGTATTTTACCATGATTGTCAGACACCGGCTCGATCTTTTCTATTGAAGCGTCTAATATGAGTGTACGGTCAGCTGTGACATCGCCTGTTGTGATTGGTGGATCCTGTTATCAGCTGTGTATAGAGGCGTTACCTGTCAGTCATCCTGCCTCTGATGATAAGGAGCCTACTGAAAACTCCCTGAAACAGGAAGAGTCTTAAAAAGCGGCCAGTGGCCAATGTGAAAACTGTAAGATTACTATAATCTCATATTATGAAAATTATCAGTTTATGCTGCAGATATTTCTTTGGATGAAGTCTGCGGCAGACATACATCAAAATCTGTAAGAAATATGCACGTAATACAGGACGGTATTTATGGCGGCTGCACGTATCTGCCTCATTGTATGAGTACTGCTTTCAAAATTGTACCCTACATGCTTGTTGTTTCCATGTGACTACAGATTGTATAATGCTGCCCCGAGGCTATGTGCTGAATGTACACATACAGTGCCTTGTGAAAGTATTCAGCCCCCTGGAACTTTTCAACCTTTTCCCACATGTTATGCTTCAAACATAAAGATACCAAATGTAAATTTTTGGTGAAGAATCAACAACAAGTGGGACACAATTGTGAAGTTGAACGAAATTTATTGGTTATTTTAAATTTTTGTGGAAATATAAAAACTGAAAAGTGGGCGTGCAATATTATTAGGCCCCTTTACCTTAATGCTTTGTTGCGCCACCTTTTCCTGCGATTACAGCTGCAAGTCGCTTGGGGTATGTCTCTATTAGTTTTGTACATCGAGAGACTGAAATTCCTGTCAATTCTTCCTTGGCAAACAGCTCGAGCTCAGTGAGGTTGGATGGAGATCGTTTGTGAACAGCAGTTTTCAGCTCTTTCCACAGATTCTCGATTGGATTCAGGTCTGGACTTTGACTTGGCCATTCTAACACCTGGATATGTTTATTTGTGAACCATTCCATTGTAGATTTTGCCTTATGTTTGGGATCATTGTCTTGTTGGAAGACAAATCTCCGTCCCAGTCTCAGGTCTTTTACAGACTCCAACAGGTTTTCTTCAAGAATGGTCCTGTATTTAGCTCCATCCATCTTCCCATCAATTTTAACCATCTTCTCTGTCCCTGCTGAAGAAAAGCAGGCCCAAACCATGATGCTGCCACCACCATGTTTGACAGTGGGGATGGTGTGTTCAGAGTGATGATCTGTGTTGCCTTTACGCCAAACATATCGTTTAGCATTGTTGCCAAAAAGTTTGATTTTGGTTTCATGTGACCAGAGCACCTTCTTCCACATGTTTGGTGTGTCTCCCAGGTGGGCTGTCGCAAAATTTAAGCAACACTTTTTATGGATATCTTTGAGAAATGGCTTTCTTCGTGCCACTCTTCCATAAAGACCAGATTTGTGCAGTGTATGACTGATTGTTTTCCTATGGACAGACTGTCCTACCTCAGCTGTAGATCTCTGCAGTTCATCCAGAGTGATCATTGGCCTCTTGGCTGCATCTCTGATCAGTCTTCTCCTTGTTTGAGATGAAAGTTTAGAGGGACGGCCGGGTTTTGGTAGATTTGCAGTGGTATGATACTCCTTCCATTTCAATATGATCTCTTGCACAGTGCTCCTTGGGATGTTTAAAGATTTGGAAATCATTTTGCATCCTAATCCGGCTTTAAACTTCTCCACAACAGTATCACAGACCTGCCTGTTGTGTTCCTTGGTCTTCATGATGCTCTCTGTGCTTCAAACAGAACCCTGAGACTATCTCAGAGCAGGTGCATTTATATCGAGATTACACACAGGTGGATTATATTTATCATCAGTAGTCATTTAGGACAACATTGGATCATTCAGAGATCCACATTGAACTTCTGGAGTGAGTTTGCTGCACTGAAAGTAAAGGGGCCGAATAATATTGCACGCCCCACTTTTCTGTATTGTATTTCCACAAAAATTTTAAATAACCAATAAATTTTGTTCAACTTCACAATTGTGTCCCACTTGTTGTTGATTCTTCACCAAAAATTTACATTTGGTATCTTTATGTTTGAAGCATGATATGTGGGAAAAGGTTGAAAAGTTCCAGGGGGCCGAATACTTTCGCAAGGCACTGTGTGTGTGTATGTGTGTGTGTGTATGTGTATATATATATATATATAATATATAGAGAGAAAGAGATATCAAAGTAGAGCAAAGAGAATTTGTCTCCAGGTTAATGCCACCTAATCTGAGATTCAAAGTAGAGCAAAGAGAATTTGTCTCCAGGTTAATGCCACCTAATCTGAGATTCAAAGTAGAGCAAAGAGAATTTGTCTCCAGGTTAATGCCACCTAATCTGAGATACTATAATACAGGGGGGAAACCCTGACCCTGATTCTTGGGATGTGTAACTTATTGTGCTGCTTGCTGCTGTTTTGATAATATTCCTAATTTATCTGCTTTACCAGTTTGCTGAGTGCTGAGCTCTTTATAACCCCGCCCACACACCACTGATTGGCAGATTACTGTATACACTGTACATGGGTAGAAAGCTGCCAATCTTTGCAGTGGGCGGGGTTATACAGATCTCAGCATTCCGAGAACTGCAGCAAGCAGCCCAGTAAGTGACATATTGCTGGAATCAGGGTCTCTGGCCCTACATCCTGCTGCTCTGATTAGGTGGCAAAAACCTGGTGACAGATTCCCTTTAAAGGCTAATATGGATTCATAAAGTGTGGGCTAGCGGGTGCAGTTTTGGTGTCACACACCACACACATACGCAGGATCCATCATATTGGAGAGGCTTTACATTCAGCCGTGATTCATGTCAAATACGGACTATAAAGCCGCTCCATGTAAGTGATCCCGTGCCAACACCTGTGTGCTCAATGGAATAACAAGCCTTTAAGCTAAAGGGCAGGCTGCCTTGCCAAGATTTTAGTGGCTTTGTAACTGGTTTTTGCCAGTGTGCTGATATTGCGTCTTTCCATTTAATTAAAAGAAAGGGTTCAGTCTTTGTATATAAAACATTTACAGGTTGATAAGGTCTCGGAGCTTGTGCCAGATTTCAGTGTAATTAAACTATACAGCTTTGGGATCGCGGACAAGACGGTCATGCATGTTTTCTATCAACTTTACAGAGATGTTTCTGGGAACGGCATTTAAAGGAACAGTAATGACACAATTCTGTAGATGACTACCTAGACAGACTAAAATATATAAAAAGGGTTATCCATGAGTTCTTCTTATTTTTTTAATATTCCTTGTAGGATTGAGCACTTATCGTCAGGTAGCTGCTATTTGCCTGCAATCTGATGCCTTGAAATTGTTTTCGTACCCCTTTCCTGACTGATAACTTTCAACAATGAGATCCTTTTGCTGTGTTGTGAGCTGTTTACAAAAATGCAACAAAGAAAATGTCAGGGAAATCCTAATAAAGCAAGTAATCTTGCAATCTTTCCTGGCTCTGAAGATCGTAGTCATGCTGAAAGGTGAAATTTATTTTCATCTTCAGATTTTTATCTGAGGCTTGAAGGTTTTGATGTAAAATTAACTGATATTTGTAACTGTTCATAACTCCCTTCTCCTTAGCTAAAGTCCCAGTTATAGCTGCCAAAAAAACAGCCCCAAAGCATTATGCTGCCTCCACCATGCTTCACTGTGGGTATGGTGTTCTTCTAGTGATATGTAGTGTTGGCTTTGCAACAAACATACCTTAGGGAACTATGGCCAAAACGTTCAACCTTGGACTAATCAGACAGTAACACGTTTTGCAGACTTCATGTAGGTTTTCCAAAAAACATAGCTGTGCTTGGTTGTTTTTTTTTTTTCGTCAGGAAAGGCTTCCATCTTGCCAACCTACCCCACAGGTCAAAGATATGAAGAATACAGGAGATTGTTGTCACATTCATTACCCAACCAGTACTTACTAGGAATTCCTGCAGCTCCTTTAATGTTGTTAATTTTGAGGGACTTCCAGTTCTATGTAATGTTACTATTGTGGCAATTTGAAGTCACTTCTTGATGACATCTTCACAGTGTTCCATGGTATACGTATCTGATGCCTTGAAATTGTTTTCGTACCCCTTTCCTGACTGATAACTTTCAACAATGAGATCCTTTTGCTGTGTTGTAAGCTGTTTACAAAATGCAACAAAGAAAATGTCAGGGAAATCCTAATAAAGCAAGTAATCTTTATAGGGGCTAATCAGAATCACTGTACATGATGACAGCTGTGTACTGACTACTATGTAACATGAGAGCTTACCCCCCCCCCCCCCCACATCTTCAAAATGTTTTTCGTTGAGTTTTTCTCAATGTGATTGTGCTGATAGGTGACATTCAAGGTAGAACAAGTTTTGAAATGAATCTTCTTGGTATGATTCTGGCATTTTAACCGGGGTGTGTAGACTTTTTTAGATTATATTCCCTGTATATAGAGGTTGCAGTCAATGTCCTCTGCCTTTAAATTGTTGTAATTTCTATTAGTCACTCAAAAATTTTTCATGAAACCTGTTGTAAATATCGTTGTGTTCCATCTTATTTCTTCTTCTGATTGTTCATATTTTTTACCATTTACAGGTGAAATTGAATAAATTGGCCTTTCTAAACCAGTTCCACTTTGGTGTGTTTTATGCCTTTGTGAAGCTAAAGGAGCAGGAATGCCGGAATATTGTGTGGATCGCAGAGTGCATCGCCCAGAGGCACCGGGCCAAGATTGATAACTACATTCCCATCTTCTAAACCATAAAGAGACATTTCCAGCTTACTCGTCTCCCCCTGATCCCCCTGCAGACACGTCCTCTGCCTTATTGTCTGGTCAGTCCACGGGGAGCGTGACGTAAGATTCCGCAGAGTTTATTTAGCCAATCATCAGCTGGCAAACAACTACTGAGCGGCCGACAAGGCCTTCCCTCCGGCTGTGGCCGCTAAGGATCAGCGCAGCCCTTCTAAATCCTCTTTATGAATAGCTATAGATGTGAGTGAATGTTCAAAGAGACTACGGGTGCTGTGTCCACGTCCAGATTGACTCCTTTTATTTAAATTTCCATTGTTGCTTATTACTAAAATTCGGTGCGTTGTAATTCTTAAAGGGGTTGTCCAGGCAATTAAAAAATAGATGAATAAACTTAGTAAATTATATACCTAGCTCTTAAGATAGTTCAATTACAACAGGTGCCCCACTGCTCTAATCTCTGGTACTGGCTTCTTCACTTCAGGTTCTGTTCTTAACGCCGTATATAAAGGGGGCTGGCTGACTGTCTCATTTCAGCAGCTGAGCCGCCCTCCTCTGTCTGTGCATAAGCTGTATCAGAGGAGGGGCTGGCTGACTGTCTCTTTTCAGCTGCTGAGTCGCCCACCTCCTCTGTCTATGCATAAGCTGTATCAGAGGAGGGGGCTGGCTGACTCTCTTTTCAGCTGCTGAGTCGCCCACCTCCTCTGTCTATGCATAAGCTGTATCACAGGAGGGGGCTGGCTGACTGTCTCTTTTCAGCTGCTGAGTCGCCCACCTCCTCTGTCTATGCATAAGCTGTATCAGAGGAGGGGGCTGGCTGACTGTCTCATTTCAGCAGCTGAGCCGCCCTCCTCTGTCTGTGCATAAGCTGTATCAGAGGAGGGGGCTGGCTGATTGTCTCATTTCAGCAGCTGAGCCGCCCTCCTCTGTCTGTGCATAAGCTGTATCAGAGGAGGGGGCTGGCTGACTGTCTCTTTTCAGCTGCTGAGTCGCCCACCTCCTCTGTCTGTGCATAAGCTGTATCAGAGGAGGGGGCTGGCTGACTGTCTCTTTTCAGCTGCTGAGTCGCCCACCTCCTCTGTCTATGCATAAGCTGTATCAGAGGAGGGGCTGGCTGACTCTCTTTTCAGCTGCTGAGTCACCCACCTCCTCTGTCTATGCATAAGCTGTATCACAGGAGGGGGCTGGCTGACTGTTTTTTTTCAGCTGCTGAGTCGCCCATCTCCTCTGTGTGTGCATAAGCTGTATCAGAGGAGGGGCTGGCTGACTGTCTCTTTTCAGCTGCTAAGTCGCCCACCTCCTCTGTCTATGCATAAGCTGTATCACAGGAGGGGGCTGGCTGACTCTCTTTTCAGCTGCTGAGTCGCCCACCTCCTCTATCTATGCATAAGCTGTATCACAGGAGGGGGCTGGCTGACTCTCTTTTCAGCTGCTGAGTCGCCCACCTCCTCTGTCTATGCATAAGCTGTATCACAGGAGGGGGCTGGCTGACTCTCTTTTCAGCTGCTGAGTCGCCCACCTCCTCTGTCTATGCATAAGCTGTATCACAGGAGGGGGCTGGCTGACTCTCTTTTCAGCTGCTGAGTCGCCCACCTCCTCTGTCTATGCATAAGCTGTATCACAGGAGGGGCTGGCTGACTCTCTTTTCAGCTGCTGAGTCGCCCACCTCCTCTGTCTATGCATAAGCTGTATCACAGGAGGGGGCTGGCTGACATTTTATCAGTGAGCCGCCCTCCTCTGTTTATGCATAAGCTGTATCACAGGAGGGGGCTGGCTGACTCTCATTTTATCAGTGAGCCACCCTCCTCTGTTTATGCTTAAGCTGTATCACAGGAGGGGGCTGGCTTAGTAATGAAATGAACAGTCATCTTGTCCCTTCATGCAGTGCTGTCGTTATCTGTTGACATATAAAACACGGTCATGTGTTAAGCACAAGACATGAGATGTTGAGACCAGAGGACCTAGAGTCCCGAGATAATTTACCTAGATTGATAAGGTATATAACTTGCTGTATAAAGGCCATTTATGTATTTTTAAGTTTGAAAACCCCTTTAATGAGAATCTGTCATCAGAGATGGATTTATTGATTAAATCATTTTTTTTTCTTCTGTTTTAAATGTATTTTTCTTTCAATTTTTGGCTGCTTATTTTATTTTTTTTGCCCGTATACCACAATTTGCATTAAAATAAAAAAGATAGTAATCTTGAAATTTTCCCACAGACCATTGAGGCTTTTTTAGACTCTTCTTGTTTATTAGCCTCAACGGCCAGACACCAGCCCTTATCTTTTTGTATTGAAGCATCTAATGAGCGTGTGAAAAGTTAATTATGGAGGAAGGGGGGAGCAGGGTCAGCTATTGTGATTGGTGGATCCTGTGTATCCAGTTATGTACAAAGGTGTCACCCGTCACTGTAAACCTGCCTCTGATGATAATGAGCCTGCTGAAAACTTTCTGAAAGGACATAAAGTAAGCGTCTAAAAAAAAAATGTTGGGAAAATTGCATGGTGACTAATTTTGTTTTCCAAAAAAAATAGCTATGTGAAAAATAAATTTCTTAAAATTAAAAAAAAAAAAGTACATTTAACACAATAGCAATGAGCTGATCATAGGTGTGACGCGGCATGTTAATGGTGGGACCCTGTGTAGTATTGTAATATGTTGTACTTCTGTCACTGTATCATAATAGATGTTTACACTAATAAAAATGTCGCTCTCCACCAGCTATACGAAAAGTCACAGCTAGAATTGGTTTTCTCCTAACCTGAAACTAAAAAGATAGATTAACCCCTACAAAAACATGTCCGTCCCACTAAAACGGGGACTGGGCGGTATACATGTTACTTTTTCGTTGTGTGTACCAGCATCGTTTTTGGCCTTAAATCTTAATACATGACGTTGGCAGAGAATCCGAGCAGGACATTAGTCTTTTATGCGCAGATACAGTCATAAAATACTAAACCCTTTAGTACACGTGACTCGGCACAGTATTCGATCGCCCTAGCCAATGGTGCAGGCTTTACTGAGCGCCGGCTCCATCCAGTTTCTGGCTTTCATTGCCCATCTGCTGTTGTTTTTTATGACGTAAAGTCTTTTTCTTGAACCTTTTTGCTCTGCCTCTGTCTCATAACTTATTTGGCATTGTACCCACTCTTATTCCTATGCTGGACACCTCAAGAGTGACATTTTTAGACTCCGATGTTTCAGTGTTAAGGAGCTGAACTTTCCAAGAATCTGTTGTCTGATTTCCTCTTACGTGAATGATGAATATGTTTTACAATTCCCTTTGTTTCAGTGAATGGATGCTCTGATCAATATATGAATAAATATATATCTATATGTATATGGTAATAAAGTGTTTACCTCGATGCTCACGTCTACTGTTCAGTGTCTGAACTTTCTGCTCTGTTACATATTGGCCAATTATTGTCACAATTCCAACTTAACAGATCAATCATCAAAATGTTGCTTTAGGCTATTGTTTTTGCTTTTTGTTCTTATGCTGTGTACCTAGCGATGCACTATTTTTTTAGTGAGTGGTTCCTATTCATCAGCACTATAGGTACTGACACCATCTTTCCTTCACTGTCACGCTGGGTGAAGGATAAGTAAGTGCACAACAACGGGAAGTGGGAGCCCAAACACTAGGGAAGAGGAGAGTGGAGACCCCTAGGCAGATTTAAAATCACCTGTCTGTCCTAAACGTCCCTATATAGGTTCTGCACCTATCGTCGAGCAGGAACCTAATCCATGCCTGAGCCTAGCGATAGACCCTACATAGGGAGTTGACAGGGTGTGCACTAGTGAGTCCCCACTAAAACTAAAGACAGGGAAGACAGATGGGGGAAAACACTTAGCTTGAGAAGACAACCGAGATGTCACGCCAGCAATCTTCCAAGGGTCCTCAGGGAAAGACACTATCCAACTCCTAGAACTTCCAACAAGACTGAGGCTAGTATGAGCTAACCCGCGTGACAAGCAGCAGCAGTGGAATGTATTTAAAGCTTCAGCACAGGTGTGCGATTATCAGCCGAAGGTGGAGGTAACTATTGGGTGTCTAGAGGGAGAAGAATATCGCTCAATAACAAAGATGAAAAAATCAAGAAGGTGCTTGAGCTAAACGCACAGACCTTCTACAGCCGGATCCAGGATGACTGTCTTACACACCCGTGACACTCACTTCCCAATATCCATTGTATAGTGACTTGCCTGTCCCAAACTAAAAGACCAATTCTCTGTTAGTGTGCACACGTTGAGTACTGTAAAACACTGCATTTTTTCCCTCTGCAAAAAAGCAGCTTGTGAACAAGCCATTATACCCATAAGCAGTTTTTAAGTCAGGAGAGAACGTAAACCATCTTGACATCCCAACTGCCTGTTGTCAAGCGTAATCTGTCTTACGCAATAGAGAGCATGTAAGACAGGTGAGAAACACTTAGTGGCAGCACTTTGGAGTGGTTTTTTGAGGGTACAACAACATAATTTGCTGATTTTACTTTTTAGCACATTTATCGATCATATGAGATCAAGTCAGAAGTACAGTGGTCATATAAATTTTTGTCTCGCACCCCAGATATATGGTCATATTTACCATGGTGCAATTCCAAAATTTGTAGTAATATTTCAGGACAAAAAAAGCACATCTATAATAATCTGGTATATGAACAACTATAAGGGGAACTCAGGACCCCTCTTCTACGAGCCAGTGCAAGCAGCAACCCACCACTGGAGAACTGAGTGACCATTAAATAAATGGAGAACATCCATTTGAACACCACGAAAAACCACATTTCTCCTGCAGTGTCCCCAAATCTGCATCTTCCTCTCTGACGTAAAGAAATGATCGCCTGACAATTCAGTTGCTAGCGCCTGCATGCTGCCCTGTGCCATTTTTCCCACTGCTGAATGCTCAGAGAGGGAGCTAGTGACATGAGGCGGGTTTCCCAATAATGCCCTGCAGGTGTCACATCACTGGTTTAGGACAGCTAATCAGGAAGGGCTGTCACTGACGGTACAAAAGATGGCGGCCGGTAAAAAAAAGCACCATTTTATGCTTTTGCAGTGTAGAGTTAGGAGGCCAGAGAATACAGCTCATTCCACCAAGCAAATGGGAAAAGTAATACAGGGAAATGTTGTACCAGTAAAGTCACTTAGTGTGGCTGGAATGATCTGAGATATACTGCCGTGACAGCACCTATGTAACAACCTTTTTTTATTCTTCACACACTTACAAACAATGAGGTAGTATTAAACCCCTCAGTGCTATTTTTGATGAATCCTGAATCCAAGACTTGTGTGTCACAGAAAGTATGCTTCTTTCATTGTAAAACTGGAATGCTATTGTTTTTTTGTCAGTTTAATTTTAACATTCTAAAGAAAGGTCTCCTTAATCTAGAAATGTAATCTCAATATATTTTTTTTCTTGCACATTTTCTTCTCACAGTTCAATATTAGACCTGATAACGCCATCTGGATACAGCAGCCTGTTGCAGATGTTTGCTTTTTGGGTCCTTAATCGTCCAACTTTTCTTGCACCATATTATTTTATAAAAGCATATGGCCATTTTTTTTATAAAATCTTTTAAAGAAAGGTAATATTTTAGTGACATAACTGCCATTCTAAACATTCGCCCACTGGGCCATGACAGACATGTACTGCCCCTGACCATAGTTGCTGCACCATGTGTCTATGTAAGCTCAATGCCAAGTAGAGCAGCTTAATTTCTCCTACATGTGAGCACAGCGGAGAAGGAGCTTCCCAGCTGCAAGAAATAATGGTATCTGGGTATCTTCCAGCAAGGCTGACCGCACATCAGAATTTTTCAAAAATTTACAAGGTCCACAAAGTGCTATTGCAGTGGCTGTTCCAGCAGTAGTTTGACTAGGTGGGAGTTGAGTTGACATACAAACGAATGACTTGGAGCATATGCCTATTTTCTTGACAATCAGGGATTGATATCTGACAGTGTCAAGAAGGAGGATTAGTAGCCTGAGTACATCAAACGCTAGTTGATTATACCGTCCAGGTAATACTTGAGGATGTGGCCTCGCTATCACAAAGATGAGTGTGAGGGTGACAGCGTGAGCCATGCTCATAGAGCTGACTAGATTGCTTTGCCCAAATGATCAGGTGATGTCACATCGTGCGCTGATGGAGAGCTAGAGTTCTTACTCTATTCGAGCCTGGACATCCAATTGCCTATTTTCTTCCTGTAGAGCCTACAGACTGCAACATTATAGTTGGCTGGCAATGTGGGTTAATAAGAACATAAAGGCTTTGCTCAGTTTTGCCAAAACAAATCTTGATGATCACCATGACTTTTGGGAGAATACTTTGTGAATTGACGACACAAAAGTTTAACTTTTTGGAAGGTGTAGGTCCCATTGCATCAGGCATAGAAGTAACACAGCATTTCAGAAAAGAAACACCATACCAACAGTAACTATGGTGGTATTGTCATGGTCTGGGGCTGTTTTGCTGCTTCAGGAATTGGAAGACTTGCTGTGGTAAATGGAACAATGAATTCTGCTTTCTTCCAAAAAATCCTGAAGGAGAATGTTCATCCATCTGTTTGTGACGTCAAGCTGAAGTGCACTAGGGTTATGCAGCAGTACAATGATCCAAAACACACTCCAGCAAGTCCACCTCTGAATGGCTTAAGAAAAAACAAAATTAAGACTTTGGAGTGGCCTAGTGAAAGTCCTGACCTTAATCTGATTTAGATGCTGTGGCATGACCTTAAAAAGGCGGTTCATTATCAGAAACCCTCCAATATGGCAGCATTACAACAAGTCTGCAAAGATGAGTGGGCCAAAATTCTTCAGAGCGTTGTAAAAGACTTATTACCAGTTATCACAAACGTTTGATTGCAGTTGTTGCTGCTAAGGGTGGCCGAACCAGTTGTTTGGTTTAGGAGAGCAATCACTTTTTCACAAAAGGCCCTGTAGGTTTGGATTTCTTTTTCCCTTAATAATAAAGACCTTATTTTAAAAACTGCATTTTGTGTTTACTTGTGTTATCTTTGTCTAATATTTACATTTGTTTAGTGATCTGAAACATTTAAGTGTGACAAACATGCAAAAGAATAGGAAATCAGGAAGGGGGCAAACACTTTTTCACACAACTATGTATATCCCAATACAATCACTGCCAGATCCACAATAACAAAAGGAAATACTAGCTGCCACCACCAATCGTTTATACAGGTCAATTGGACACCCGTTTCAGGTAATGAATGGCTTCATGGTTGCGGCTTATAGAGCAAGAGGAACAGAGTTATTACATTTTATATATTTAATTTGGAAAGTTAGGCAGTGTTGATAAAAAAAAAATACTGGTATACAATAACATAAAATAAAAAGGAATAACAAAAAAATTTACTAAACCTGATGCTGCAGGAACGGCTCTTATCTTTATGGACAGAAGCAAAATGGAACACTCTCTCCGTAAACTATGTCTTCCAAAAATGAACATACAAGAGAAAAAGGTAGCACACTGTAGCGCTATAGCTTGCAAACATGAAATAAGAAAATATGAAAAATGAATTGCATCATTACCTTAGAAATATGAAAAAATGAGAAGTCTTAGCGCATAAGATGGCCAAATTATGTGAGCCTGATAGCCACGTCAAGGCTCTTCTCGTATATCAGGTCCTAACTAATGCCTATCCTCGCTTAGAAAAGTCTGTCTGCATGGGAACGTATGAATCCTCTCTTCAGACTAAAATCTACATCTCTGTGGAGGGGTGATGAACCTGTTGTAATTAAAAAGCCTGTGACCACCAGGTGGAGTGCTCAGGTAGAAGGTAAATGAATACATATCAAAAAACTGACCGGCACATCCAAACATAGATTCAGTGTGAACAGGTGCTAAACCTAGAGTCACCAACTCATATACATACAAGAGAAAAAGGTAGCACACTGTAGCGCTATAGCTTGCAAAATGAAATATGAAATATGAAAAATGAATTGCATCATTACCTTAGAAATATGAAAAATTGAGAAGTCTTAGCGCATAAGATGGCCAAATTATGTGAGCCTGATAGCCACGTCAAGGCTCTTCTCGTATATCAGGTCCTAACTAATGCCTATCCTCGCTTAGAAAAGTCTGTCTGCATGGGAACGTATGAATCCTCTCTTCAGACTAAAATCTACATCTCTGTGGAGGGTGATGAACCTGTTGTAATTAAAAAGCCTGTGACCACCAGGTGGAGTGCTCAGGTAGAAGGTAAATGAATACATATCAAAAAACTGACCGGCACATCCAAACATAGATTCAGTGTGAACAGGTGCTAAACCTAGAGTCACCAACTCATATACATACAAGAGAAAAAGGTAGCACACTGTAGCGCTATAGCTTGCAAACATGAAATAAAATATGAAAAATGAATTGCATCATTACCTTAGAAATATGAAAAATTGAGAAGTCTTAGCGCATAAGATGGCCAAATTATGTGAGCCTGATAGCCACGTCAAGGCTCTTCTCGTATATCAGGTCCTAACTAATGCCTATCCTCGCTTAGAAAAGTCTGTCTGCATGGGAACGTATGAATCCTCTCTTCAGACTAAAATCTACATCTCTGTGGAGGGTGATGAACCTGTTGTAATTAAAAAGCCTGTGACCACCAGGTGGAGTGCTCAGGTAGAAGGTAAATGAATACATATCAAAAAACTGACCGGCACATCCAAACATAGATTCAGTGTGAACAGGTGCTAAACCTAGAGTCACCAACTCATATACATACAAGAGAAAAAGGTAGCACACTGTAGCGCTATAGCTTGCAAACATGAAATATGAAAAAAATGCATCTTACCTTAGAAATATAAATGAGTCTAGCAAGGATAGGACTAAGCACGTCAGTTCGATTCTCCTAACATCTACCGCTTAGAAAAGCGTCGATGAATAAATCTCTCTCACAATACACCTGTGAGGTGATGACCTTTTATAAAAGCTTCCGTGGATGTCGGTGAAAGAATCAATCAAACGAGGCACATCAACATGATTCATTAACGTGCTACTAAGCCCATTTCAACAAAAAGTGACACTAGCGCTTAGCTGCAATGATAGAAATGATGATCTTACTGAAATAGAAATTGAGAATCTAGGTAAAGGCAATATGTAGCTACAGTCAAGGTTTTGTATCGTCTACTATGCCTACGCTTAAAAGTCGTCGATATGACTTCTCAGACAATACACCTTGAGGTAGAACTGTGTAATTAAAGCTGTGACACATGATGCTCAGGTAGAAGGTATAATACAAAACTCGGAATCAAACATAGATATGTGAGTTACAAGTCACTCTATCTACAGAGAAAGAGCACTGACGTTAGTTGCAAAAGAAATGAAAAATTGCATATCCTAAAATTAAATTGAGACTTAGCGATATGGCATGTGCTATAGCAGAAGTCTCCTTAAGGTCCTAAACCTACTCGCTTAGAAAATGTCTGCTGAACGTATGATCTCCTTCACTAAATATCTGTGAGGGTGATAACGTTAATAAAGCCTACACCAGGTGAGCCGGAGGAGAAAAATCAAAAACTGCGCACATCCAATAATCAGTGAACAGTCTAACAAGTCACACTCTAAACAGGAAGCACGGCCTAGCGCAAGAATAAATATTGCTCATTCCTAGAATAGAAATTGAGAATAGGCTATGGCCATTAGCGATGCCCGTCAAGCCTGAATCGGTCTAATAATGCTTCTCGTTAGAAGTCGTCTATGACATGAATCCTTCAACTAATCTCTTCGTGAGGGATGACTATAAACTGCCACAGTGGAGTTCAGGTAGAGGATGAACAAAAAAGACACTCAAACTATTCTGGACAGTGCTAACTATCCACTAAATCAAGAAAAGTGCACGTCGTATGCTTCAAAGAATAAAATTGCTTCTAAAAAAATTGAGAGCTTAGCGCATAATGCCAAATTGCGTAGCTAGGCTCTTCTATCAGTCCTAACACCCGCTAGAAGTCTGTCGTGGAATATACCTCAGCTAATCTACTGGGAGGTGATGAACTTTTAAACGTACACAGGGGTGCCAGGTAAGTAAATAATAATATCAAAACGACGACCAAAAGATTCGTGTGACGTACTAGTCCATCAATAACAAGAAAAGACACACTCGATAGCTGCAAACATGAAAAATAAATATTGCTTACCTAAATAAAAATGAGATTAGAGGCCAATTGAGCGAGCCAGCAAGGTTCTCGATAGTCCAACTAAGCTACCTAAATTGTCGCAGGAGAGATCTCTTCAACAAAATCTCTCTGTGGGGTGATGACTTGTATTAAAGCTGTCCAGTGGTGCAGTAAAGGAAATGAACAACAAAAAATACGACTCCACATTCATGACGTCACAGTCCAACTCATCAAGAAAGTACACACTGTGCGCATGCTAATGAAAAATAATGCATACTTAGATATAAATTGGAAGCGCAAAGCAAATATAGCACCATCTTATAAGTCAATCCCGCTAGAAAGTCTGTCGCTGAAGAACTTTCAAAATAATTTGGGTGATGTTGTATAAAGCTGTACACATGACATAGATAAAGAACAATAAAATGACCATCAAACAAATGGAAATGAACTATCACAAATACATACAAGAAAAGTGACAGTAGCGCTATGTTGCAATGAATAGAAAATTAATTGACATACCTAGAAATAGAAATGAGATCTTACGCATAATGGCCATATGTGAGCTGATGCACAGCTCTGATATCGGTCCAATATGCTATCCTTAGAAGTCTGTCTGCATGAAGTAGATCCTCTCGACTAAAATCTACATCGTGGGTGAACTGTAATAAAGCTGTGACCACCAGGAGCTAGTAAAGAAATGAATACATTAAAAATGACGCACACAATGTTCGTGGAAAGTGCAACTAGAGCACATCAATCTACAAAAGGTAGCACACTAGCGCTATAGCTTGCAAACATGAAATATGAAAATATGAAAATGAATTGCATCATTACCTTAGAAATGAAAAATTGAGAAGTCTTAGCGCATAAGATGGCCAAATTATGTGAGCCTGATAGCCACGTCAAGGCTCTTCTCGTATATCAGGTCCTAACTAATGCCTATCCTCGCTTAGAAAAGTCTGTCTGCATGGAACGTATGAATCCTCTCTTCAGACTAAAATCTACATCTCTGTGGAGGAGTGATGAACCTGTTGTAATTAAAAAGCCTGTGACCACCAGGTGGAGTGCTCAGGTAGAAGGTAAATGAATACATATAAAAAAACTGACCGGCACATCCAAACATAGATTCAGTGTGAACAGGTGCTAAACCTAGAGTCACCAACTCATATACATACAAGAGAAAAAGGTAGCACACTGTAGCGCTATAGCTTGCAAATATGAAATATGAAAATATGAAAAATGAATTGCATCATTACCTTAGAAATATGAAAAATTGAGAAGTCTTAGCGCATAAGATGGCCAAATTATGTGAGCCTGATAGCCACGTCAAGGCTCTTCTCGTATATCAGGTCCTAACTAATGCCTATCCTCGCTTAGAAAAGTCTGTCTGCATGGGAACGTATGAATCCTCTCTTCAGACTAAAATCTACATCTCTGTGGAGGAGTGATGAACCTGTTGTAATTAAAAAGCCTGTGACCACCAGGTGGAGTGCTCAGGTAGAAGGTAAATGAATACATATCAAAAAACTGACCGGCACATCCAAACATAGATTCAGTGTGAACAGGTGCTAAACCTAGAGTCACCAACTCATATACATACAAGAGAAAAAGGTAGCACACTAGCGCTATAGCTTGCAAACATGAAATATGAAAATATGAAAAATGAATTGCATCATTACCTTAGAAATATGAAAAATTGAGAAGTCTTAGCGCATAAGATGGCCAAATTATGTGAGCCTGATAGCCACGTCAAGGCTCTTCTCGTATATCAGGTCCTAACTAATGCCTATCCTCGCTTAGAAAAGTCTGTCTGCATGGGAACGTATGAATCCTCTCTTCAGACTAAAATCTACATCTCTGTGGAGGGGTGATGAACCTGTTGTAATTAAAAAGCCTGTGACCACCAGGTGGAGTGCTCAGGTAGAAGGTAAATGAATACATATCAAAAAACTGACCGGCACATCCAAACATAGATTCAGTGTGAACAGGTGCTAAACCTAGAGTCACCAACTCATATACATACAAGAGAAAAAGGTAGCACACTGTAGCGCTATAGCTTGCAAACATGAAATATGAAAATATGAAAAATGAATTGCATCATTACCTTAGAAATATGAAAAATTGAGACGTCTTAGCGCATAAGATGGCCAAATTATGTGAGCCTGATAGCCACGTCAAGGCTCTTCTCGTATATCAGGTCCTAACTAATGCCTATCCTCGCTTAGAAAAGTCTGTCTGCATGGGAACGTATGAATCCTCTCTTCAGACTAAAATCTACATCTCTGTGGAGGAGTGATGAACCTGTTGTAATTAAAAAGCCTGTGACCACCAGGTGGAGTGCTCAGGTAGAAGGTAAATGAATACATATCAAAAAACTGACCGGCACATCCAAACATAGATTCAGTGTGAACAGGTGCTAAACCTAGAGTCACCAACTCATATACATACAAGAGAAAAAGGTAGCACACTGTAGCGCTATAGCTTGCAAACATGAAATATGAAAATATGAAAAATGAATTGCATCATTACCTTAGAAATATGAAAAATTGAGAAGTCTTAGCGCATAAGATGGCCAAATTATGTGAGCCTGATAGCCACGTCAAGGCTCTTCTCGTATATCAGGTCCTAACTAATGCCTATCCTCGCTTAGAAAAGTCTGTCTGCATGGGAACGTATGAATCCTCTCTTCAGACTAAAATCTACATCTCTGTGGAGGGGTGATGAACCTGTTGTAATTAAAAAGCCTGTGACCACCAGGTGGAGTGCTCAGGTAGAAGGTAAATGAATACATATCAAAAAATTGACCGGCACATCCAAACATAGATTCAGTGTGAACAGGTGCTAAACCTAGAGTCACCAACTCATATACATACAAGAGAAAAAGGTAGCACACTGTAGCGCTATAGCTTGCAAACATGAAATATGAAAATATGAAAAATGAATTGCATCATTACCTTAGAAATATGAAAAATTGAGAAGTCTTAGCGCATAAGATGGCCAAATTATGTGAGCCTGATAGCCACGTCAAGGCTCTTCTCGTATATCAGGTCCTAACTAATGCCTATCCTCGCTTAGAAAAGTCTGTCTGCATGGGAACGTATGAATCCTCTCCACCTGGTGGTCACAGGCTTTTTAATTACAACAGGTTCATCACCCCTCCACAGAGTTGTAGATTTTAGTCTGAAGAGAGGATTCATACGTTCCCATGCAGACAGACTTTTCTAAGCGAGGATAGGCATTAGTTAGGACCTGATATACGAGAAGAGCCTTGACGTGGCTATCAGGCTCACATAATTTGGCCATCTTACGCGCTAAGACTTCTCAATTTTTCATATTTCTAAGGTAATGATGCAATTCATTTTTCATATTTTCATATTTCATGTTTGCAAGCTATAGCGCTACAGTGTGCTACCTTTTATCTTGTATGTATATGAGTTGGTGACTCTAGGTTTAGCACCTGTTCACACTGAATCTATGTTTGGATGTGCCGGTCAGTTTTTTGATATGTATTCATTTACCTTCTACCTGAGCACTCCACCTGGTGGTCACAGGCTTTTTAATTACAACAGGTTCATCACCCCTCCACAGAGATGTAGATTTTAGTCTGAAGAGAGGATTCATACGTTCCCATGCAGACAGACTTTTCTAAGCGAGGATAGGCATTAGTTAGGACCTGATATACGAGAAGAGCCTTGACGTGGCTATCAGGCTCACATAATTTGGCCATCTTATGCGCTAAGACTTCTCAATTTTTCATATTTCTAAGGTAATGATGCAATTCATTTTTCATATTTTCATATTTCATGTTTGCAAGCTATAGCGCTACAGTGTGCTACCTTTTTCTCTTGTATGTATATGAGTTGGTGACTCTAGGTTTAGCACCTGTTCACACTGAATCTATGTTTGGATGTGCCGGTCAGCTTTTTGATATGTATTCATTTACCTTCTACCTGAGCACTCCACCTGGTGGTCACAGGCTTTTTAATTACAACAGGTTCATCACCCCTCCACAGAGATGTAGATTTTAGTCTGAAGAGAGGATTCATACGTTCCCATGCAGACAGACTTTTCTAAGCGAGGATAGGCATTAGTTAGGACCTGATATACGAGAAGAGCCTTGACGTGGCTATCAGGCTCACATAATTTGGCCATCTTATGCGCTAAGACTTCTCAATTTTTCATATTTCTAAGGTAATGATGCAATTCATTTTCATATTTTCATATTTCATGTTTGCAAGCTATAGCGCTGCAGTGTGCTACCTTTTTCTCTTGTATGTATATGAGTTGGTGACTCTAGGTTTAGCACCTGTTCACACTGAATCTATGTTTGGATGTGCCGGTCAGTTTTTTGATATGTATTCCAAAAATGAACAATGACAGCAACCCAAACTTCCGATTTTTATTAGCTCACAGTTACGGCCTCATTCCTACCCTTAGTGAGCTCATATGGGCTGGTTGTGAGATGTGCTAAGTCTGTAAGAATTTTATGAGATCCCTAACTTTCAGGATATCTTCGCCCCTAGATGTCCTAGATAGTGATGAGCGAACGTGCTCGGATAACGTCTTATCTGAGCACGCTCAGGTGTTATCCGAGTATCTTGGGCGTGCTCGTATATTATGATTAAGTACCTGTGGCTACATGATTTGCGGCCGTTTGAGAGCCTCAACATGTGGGAATTCCCTAACAGGCAATCCCTGCATGGGTTGTGTCTACCAGCCGCAAATCATGCAGCCACGGGGACTCGAACATAATATACGAGCATACCCGAGATACTCAAATTTATAACTGAGCGTACTTGGATAAGACTTTAGCCGAGCACATTCGCTCATCACTAGTCCTAGGTGGTAGATATTGTCATCATGTTTCCTATCGTGATTTTACTTTCTATAGCGATGAAACATGGCATGGATAGCATCAGCCATCAGATCAATATTAAATTGGAGGGGTTAGAATGGCCTTAAATTGATGCGGGAATACGTTATGTTCGTCCCTTCGCTACAACGTAGAAAATATACAGTGAAGGAATTATTTGAACCCTTGCTGATTTTGTAAGTTCGCCCACTGACAAAGACATGAACAGTCTACAATTTTAAAGGTAGGTTAATTTTAACATTGAGAGATAGAATATCAAAAATAAAATCCAGAAATCACATTATATAAGTTATATAAATGTATTTGCATTTTGCAGTGAGAAATAAGTATTTGATCCGCAACCAACCATTAAGAGTTCTGGCTCCTACAGACCAGTTAGATGCTCCTAATCAACTCGTTACCTGCATTAAAGACAGCTGTCTTACATAGTCACCTTTATAAAAGACTCCAGTCCACAGACTCAATTAATCTGTCAGACTCTAACCTCCACAACATGGGCAAGACCAAAGAGCTTTCTAAGGATGTCAGGGACAAGATCACAGACCTACACAAAGCTGGAATGGGCTACAAAACCATAAGTAAGACGCTGGATGAGAAGGAGACAACTGATGGTGCAATAGTAAGAAAATGGAAGAAATACAAAATGACTGTAAATCAACATCGATCTGGGGCACCATGCAAAATCTCACCTCGTGGGTATCCTTGATCATGAGGAAGGTGAGAGATCAGCCTAAAACTACACGGGGGGAACTTGTTAATGATCTCAAGGCAGCTGGGACCATAGTCACCAAGAAAACCATTGGTAACACATTACACCGTAAAGGTTTAAAATCCTGCAGTGCCCGCAGGGTCCCCCTGCTCAAGAAGGCACATGTGCAGGCCCGTCTGAAGTTTACCAATGAACACCTGGATGATTCTGTGAGAGAAGGTGCTGTGGTCAGATGAGGCAAAAATTGAGCATTATCTCAACTCGCCTTGTTTGGAGGAAGAGAAATGCTGCCTATGACCCAAAGAACACCATCCCCACTATCAAGAATGGAGGTGGAAACATGTTTTGGGGGTGTTTCTCTGCTAAGGTCACAGGACTACTTCACCGCATCAATAGGAGGATGAATGGAGCCATGTAATGTAAAATCTTGAGTGACAACCTCCTTCCCTCCGCTAGGACATTAAAAATGGGTCGTGGCTGGGTCTTCCAGCAAGACAATGACCCAAAACATACAGCCAAGGCAACAAATGAGTGGCTCAAAAAGAAGCACATTAAGGTCATGGAGTGGTCTAACCAGTCTCCAGACCTTAATCCCATAGAAAACTTATGGAGGGAGTTGAAGCTCCGAGTTGCCAAGCAACAGCCTCAAATCTTAATGATTTAGAGATGATCTGCAAAGAGGAGTGGACCAAAATTCCTCCTGACGTGCGCAAACCTCAACTACAAAAAACATCTGATTGCTGTGCTTGCCAACAAGGGTTTTGCCACCAAGTATTAAGTCTTGTTTGCCAGAAGGATCAAATACTTATTTCTCACTGCAAAATGCAAATAAATTTATATAATTTATACAATGTGATTTTCTGGATTTTACTTTTGATATTCTATCTCTCAAATGTTAAAATTAACCTATTCTTAAAGTTATGGACTGTTCATGTTTTTGTCAGTGGGCAAACTTACAAAATCAGCAAGGGATCAAATAATTATTTCCTTCACTGTAATAAATATTGGATCGATGTAAACCCCAATATTCATCCCTGACCACTGGCTCTAAAGTGTCTCAGACAAGCTCTTCGAACAGAGGAAGATCTTACCTCTGAAGTGTACTTCTCTTCTGAATAAACAAATGCTAGTCTTAGTGACTAGATCTCTACTGTAATTATCTGCTCGCTGCAGGAGGTCCATACTTCAATGGAGGTTGAAGTGTCAGCTCTCACTTTTCCAGTTATAATTAATCCCATATGCTCAATGTGAGGGTGATATGTACCCTCTCTGGATATGTCTTTATGGATTTTTAATTTTTCTATATGACATCCACCATCTCCTCCAGACCCATGTCATTTCAGTAAAAAGGCTGAATATTTAACTCATCCAATAAATCGACTGGAAGAAGTTGTGAGAGTTCTCCTTTAGCCCCCAGAGTGCTGTGAATTAGTTGATCATATAGAGATGTTGTTTACTGAATTGAACACCTACAATGTAAAATATTTACTGTTCCAGTGGTTGAGGAGGGCTGTGCATAACACTGACTTAATGACGGGGTCTCTGTCAGAGGTAACATCATCTTTCTGTGACTGAGTTAAGTGATGAGCCATATTTCCATATTGCCCTCCACTATCTCCTCACTGTTTGACTTGTCCGAGGCAAAGAAGGCCTAATGAGACCTGCGATTCGTAGTACTGCTGCTTCGATGGCTATTACCAGTGATGGTGGTGCAGCGTTTGCTAATGGTTCCCACATTTTTAGCCATGGCATGTTTTTTTTTTATTTTATATTACCCTGTCCATTACCACTTTTTCCTTTACAGCACTGTAACTAACTTTTGTCAATCTTTTCAACCTCAATTTTTCCCTTCACAAAAAGGACATAATAAGAAATGCTAGGTAAATAGGATGCCTAGAAAAGCCAAATGCAGCAGATTTGGCGTTGCACTTATGGGTGTCAAATTGGGCTTGTAAAATCGGTGTGCAAAAACTGACATATACAGTTATACTGTAAGTCTGGAATGATTTTGTAATTTTTTTTAAAAACAATTCTCCTTTTCCCAAAAAGGATGTAGCAAGAAATGTTAGTTAAGTAAAGACATGTCCAATAACCAGCAACTGCAGCAGCCTGCAGTTTTGGTGTGGTGTAGACAGGTGTCAAATTTAACTATTAAAACAGGTGCTTAAATAGACATGCACAATTAAATGAAATTATTTCTAATCTTTTTTTCATGCTGTTTTTTAAACATAATTGATGCCCCCTTCCCAAAAAAGGACATAACAAGAAATACTTAGTAGGTAAGTGCTCGTCCTACAATTGCTGCAGTTCACTATAATGGTGTGTACGGATATAAAATTCAACCCCATAACGATCAATGACGGACATAGCACGTCATGAGTGGGTGTCAGTTCCCGCATCGTGACAGGTTATGTCCATCATGCCGACAGCTGTCTAGCTTCTGTATAGGTATAATGTTACATACACTGTGTGCAGAATTATTAGGCAAATGAGTATTTTGATCACATCATCCTATTTATACATGTTGTCCTACTCCACGCTGTATAGGCTTGAAAGCCAACTGCCAATTATGTAAATCAGGTTATTTGCAGATCTGTAATGAGGAGGGGTGTGGTCTAATGACATCAACACCCTATATAAGGTGTGCTTAATTATTAGGCAACTTCCTTTCCTTTGGCCAAATGGGTCAGAAGAGAGATTTGACGGACTCTGAAAAGTCAAAAATTGTGAGATGTCTTGCAGAGGGATGCAGCAGTCTTGAAATTGCCAAACTTTTGAAGCGTTATCACCGAACAATCAAGCGTTTCATGGCAAATAGCCAACAGGGTTGCAAGAAGCGTGTTGATAAAAAAGGTTCAAAATAACTGCCCATGAATTGAGGAAAATCAAGCGTGAAGCTGCCAAGATGTCATTTGCCACCAGTTTTGCCATATTTCAGAGCTGCAACGTTACTGGAGTATCAAAAAGCACGAGGTGTGCCATACTCAGGGACATGACCAAGGTAAGGAAGGCTGAAAAACGACCACCTTTGAACAAGAAACATAAGATAAAACATCAAGACTAGGCCAAGAAATATCTTAAGACTGATTTTTCTAAGGTTTTATGGACTGATGAAATGAGAGTGACTCTTGATGGGCCAGATGGATGGGCCTGAGGCTGGATCAGTAAAGGGCAGAGAGCTCCACTCCGACTCAGATGCCAGCAAAGTGGAGGTGGGTACTGGTATGGGCTGGTATCATCAAAGGTGAACTTAGGGGACCTTTTCATGGTGAGGATGGAGTGAAGCTCAACTCTCAGACCTACTGCCAGTTTCTGGAAGACACCTTCTTCAAGCAGTGGTGCAAGAAGAAGTCGGTATCGTTCAAGAAAAACATGATTTTTATGCAGGACAATGCATCCAAATACTCCACAGCGTGGCTGGCCAGTAAAGGTCTAAAAGAAGAAAAAATAATGACATGGCCTCCTTGTTTACCTGATCTGAACCCCATAGAGAACCTGTAGTCCCTCATAAAATGTGAGATCTACAGGGAGGGAACAGTCCACCTCTCGGAACAGTGTCTGGAGGCTGTGGTGGCTGCTGCACGCAATATTGATCGTAAACAGATCAAGCAACTGACAGAATCTATGGATGGAAGGCTTCTGAGTGTCATCGTAAAGAAAGGTGGCTATATTGGTCACTGATTTTTTGGTTTTTGAATGTCAGAAATGTTTATTTCTAAATTTTGTGTTGTTATATTGGTTTACCTGGTGAAAATAAACACGTGAGATGGGTATATATTTGGTGTTTATTAAGTTGCCTAATAATTCTGCACAGTAATAGTTACCTGCACAAACAGATATTCTCCTAATATAGCTAAATCTAAAAAACCTACTCCAACTTCCAAAAATATTAAGCTCTGATATTTATGAGTCTTTTGGGTTGATTGAGAACATAGTTGCTGGTCAATAATAAAAATAATCCTCTCAAATACAACTTGCCTAATAATTCTGCACACAGTGTATAATACAGTTTTTTTAAGTTACAAAATTATAAAAAATAATAAAAACGAATGTACACTTTCTTATGTAAAAAAAATACACATATTTGTTATCACCACTACCAGATCTATAAAAATGTCACAACAGTTAACCTCTTCAGTGAATGCCGTAAAAAAATAAAACTTGACAAACTATCCTGTTATGAATGTGCTAGAGATGGTTTCTGAGCAGAGGCTCCCTCTGGTGGTTACAGACAGTACTTTCAGCGAGGAATGGCAATCTGGGATCGCTGACTGGTCTGATATAAGGGAGGTTGCCTCCCATGATGGTTGCCGGTGATCAATTGTTCTTGTCTCAATTGTGGTTCCTGGTTCATTTGGAAGTTTGCTGAGTCTTGCCTGCATCTTCTGCTATCAGATAAGATATTTTCTGCTTTTATTTTTGTTCTTGCTTTTTGCATTGTTCCCTGCACTTCTGTGGAGGTCAGCCAGGTCCCCTCCGGGGGCTTGTGCTCCTCTCAGTTTATCTGAAGCCACTGTTATTTGTTCATTTGCTTTTTCCTGTTTTTTCAGTGGCTGTGGCTTAGTTTTGTTACACCAGAGATCTGATTTTAGGTGGTTGAGATCGTGTGATCTCAGGTGTTTTTGCAATCAGAAGAGTTGGTATTTTTTAGGTTTTTTTTGGATTGCAGTGAGTATCCTTTCCTGAACTTTTCTGTCTAGACAGATTGGGCCCCAGCGTTTGCTCATTCTATTTTCTGTCTGTGTCCGTGCTTCTTCTTGTCTAACCGCCATTACATGTTTGGGGGCTTCCTATTTTCTTTGGGGATCTGCTCCGGGGCAGATAGCTTTCATCTTTCTGCCTTTAGGTGTAGTTATCTCTCAGGCTGTGACGAGGCATCTAGGATCAACGTAGGAACGCTCCACGGCTACCTCTAGTTGTGTGGTTAGTTCAGGGTACTGCAATCCAATAGGTTCCAGCCTCTCTAGTGTATTGTCGTTTTTGCTTATTCTCCTCAGCTACCAAAACACAACACTATCCTTTTTTATCATACAGCTGGAAAAAGTAGAATAAAGCACAAAATCAAAAAGACAAATGTAACTAAAAAATTATATAGCCGAAAACGTAATCTTTTCCCGCAAAAATCAAGCTGCCATACAGCTCCATCAGCGGAAAAATAAAGAAGCTATAGCTCACAGAATAACGTGAGGCAAAAATAATAATTTTTTCTACAAAATAGTTTTTATTGTGTAAACGTGGCAAATTCTGAAAAAAAATTACCGTATTTTGTGGATTATAAGACACAACGGATTATAAGGCGCACCCCAACTTTTGAGGAGAAAAATAGGAAAAATACTTTTTTTAATAAAATGGTGGTGCGTCTTATAATCCATGCGTCTTATTGCTTACCGGGGTGGAGGCTGTGGTGAAGCGGGGTCCCAGGGTCGCTGCTGGAGGAGGCAAGAGTGGGCTGGGATGAGGGGGTGTTCAGATGTGCGCAGCTGCGGTTGTTCGGTATTGCGGGGTCTCTGCCGACATTTTGTGCCATATCGACACACATTGGCCGCAGAATCTTTGGTGCATAACTTATCGTGATTCAGATGCACCCTGACGCGTTTCACCGTAGATAACACGGTTCATCAGGAGGTTACAAAGATATGGATGTGGGATGCCATGATGGATGATGTGTGTCGATATGGCGCTGAAATAAGCGCATTGTCTGCAACATGGGACTTTAACTATGATTGCAACTGTGGGGTATATCTGCTCCCTTTGATTGACAAATGCTATATTGATTCTATTAGGTCAATAATGTGGGCCTGTACTGAATGATAATCTTGTATAATGGATAATGGAGCACAGATCTTGATTCATGATGTTTTATATCTTTAATTGTATGCTTAATAGATGCCCTACGGTGATTATTTTTGAGTTCCAAGATTCTCTTCATCTCTGCCCTGTGATATATTGTTTTCCCACCTGTTGTGGTAGGGTTTAATAGGGCAGCAAGGGACAGTCTACGTTGAGTGGGGGAGCCAAAAAATTGTTCTTTTAGGGTGCCAACCTCCACAGGCAGGTAGGGGCTACTTCAGGCCTATTATAGGGCATTTGTTAGGCTAGTCTATTTTTGGTATATCTTACTATATACCTTCTTTTTACTGGGTTGGCGTATTTTAATGATTTAATTAATAAAGACTTTTTATTGGGAATATATATGTGCACATACCAATTTTTTGTATTTCCTAGCTATTTGATACGATAAAACATACGGTAAATGTTCAATAAACAGAATTTCTCAAGAAGGATGGCGTGCTGACTTTTATGCTACTGGACTAATTCATAGTATGGCTCACGATGCACAAACTGACCCTCCATGAGTCTCTTGACCCAAACTTGACGGAAAACCCCTCTGATTGCCCTTCTTGAAAGGATAATGTGTTCATAAAGCTATTGAATATTTTTGCCCTATAAAAACAATGGGAAATAATATTTTATTCTATAGGATCCATATTCTCCCAGGGTAAGCCCGTTAAATTTCCTGACGTCGAATATTGTAGAAAAGATTTAATATACATCTGTAATGTTCCCCACCATAAGGATGTGTGAGCACGATTTATAGGGAGTGAAGGAGATCTGTGTTTTTACAGCTGTGGTGCAATGTATACTCTTTAGGGGTTTTCTTTAGGAACAAGTGTAATGTACCAGCTTGAGATCTTAGGTCTGGCTGCTTTGTTTCCCCAAATAAAAGATTTATGACTTGTGGTTTTACTGAACCAACTAATACAGACTTCAGGGGCCGCATGGTCACAGAGCGGGTTCTCTGAAAGAGATTAACTTCCCAGGAAATACTTTTCCCCAAAGAAGTCAGCATAATCTCTTCGAAAATCTGTCTTCTAAGAATGGCTCGTCTGTGAAGCAGTCTGCGAGCGTCTGAAAGCATTTAATAAGACTTACCACTTTAATCCCAATTTATTGCAAGCCATTAGGTATTCTGTTAGCAAAGCGATTCACATCATTAATTGTTACTTTGTGAGCAGATAGAACTTTATAGAACTGTAAAAGTATTAGGATTACGTCTACATTATTATAGAAAAGGTTACATTGTCAGCAGCATGGCTGTTGTGTGACCGGTCCATGTGTAGAATTCAAATGTTTGTTGTAGGATGTAGACAGGTTTGGAAGAATAGGGGACTTATGCGACAACTGCACATGGTACAGATAATCACGGTAAGATACTTAAATTACAAATATGAACCATGTGTTCATATACACCGGAATAGCATGGACCGATATTAAAGCAGTCATTACCTATATTCACGATACAGCCCACAGCTCAGAGAGATGCGCATCCGCACCCTGACGAAGGCAGGACTGAAACGCGCGTCGGGGCGGTGGCGCATCTCACTTGGCCAATACATGCTAATGATATTGTATGGACCCTACGGGTATGCAATATTGGTCAGTACCTATTTATGACACAAGGATTTTACCTTTAATCATTCACCCTGTGTTGGTATATTTTTTGTCAATTGTGACATACAGATTTATAAAGCATTTGATACACAGGATGATATCTTAGGCTAGTTTCACACATCCGTTTTTCCCCTTGCGGCGCCCCCGGCATTTTCCCGCAGCGCCGCATCTGAAAATCTGATGCGCCGCATGCGGCTTTTTTCGCATTGACATGCATTAGCGCCGCATGGCGCCGCATGTCAATGCGTTGCATGCGGTTTTGTCCGGATGCGGCGCAAATGTACATTGCGGCGTCCGGAAAAAACGCTGCATGTAACGTTTTTTTTTTTTGCCGGATGGTTTCTTATCTCTCCAAGCATCAGAAACCATCCGGCAAAAAACCGCATTTTGGGCGCCGGAAGTGTGAAAGCTTTTCACATGCGGCGCTGCGGTAAAATGCCGGGGGCGCCGTTTAGGCGCCCGCCGGATGTGTGAAAGAGGCCTTACATTTTATTCTGTTACCTGCCCCGGTGTATGTGCTCCCTTTGTTACAGCATGTAATTTGTGACATATAATGTACAGTCATGGCCAAAAGTTTTGAGAATGACACAAAATATTATATTTTCACATGATCTGCTGCCCTCTGGTTTTTATGTGTGTTTGACAGATGTTTTTATCACAGACAGAAATATAATATTGCAAACATATGAGTAACAAAAGCTTATATTGACAGTTAGAATGAGTTAATGCAGCAAGTCAATATTTGCAGTGTTGACCCTTCTTCTTCAGGACCTCTGCAATTCTCCCTGGCATGTTCTCAATCAACTTCTGGACCAAATCCTGACTGATAGCAGTCCATTCTTGCACAATCAATGCTTTCATTTTGTCAGAATTTTTAGGTTTTTGTTTGTCCACCCGTCTCTTGATGATTGACCACAAGTTCTCAATGGGATTAAGATCTGGGGAGTTTCCAGGCCATGGACCCAAAATCTCTATGTTTTGTTCCCTGAGCCATTTAGTTATCACCTTTGCTTTATGGCAAGGTGCTCCATCATGCTGGAAAAGGCATTGTTGATCGCCAAACTGCTCTTGGAGGGTTGGGAGAAGTTGCTCTTGGAGGACATTCTGGTACCATTCTTTATTCATGGCTGTGTTTTTAGGCAAGACTGTGAGAGAGCCGATTCCTTTGGCTGAGAAGCAACCCCACACATGAATGGTTTCAGGATGCTTAATAGTTGGCATGAGACAAGACTGGTGGTAGCGCTCACCTTGTCTTCTCCGAATGAGGCATTTTCCTGATGTCCCAAACAATCGAAAAGGGGATTCATCAGAGAAAATAACTTCACCCCAGTCCTCAGCAGTCCACTGCCTGTACCTTTTTCAGAATATCAGTCTGTCCATGATGTTTTTTCTGGAGAGAAGTGGCTTCTTTGCTGCCCTCCTTGAGACCAGGCCTTGCTCCAAGAGTCTCCGCCTCACAGTGCGTGCAGATGCACTCACACCTGCCTGCTGCCATTCCTGAGCAAGCTCTGCACTGCTGGTAGCCCAATCCCACAGCTGAAACACTTTTAAGAGACGGTCCTGGCGCTTGCTAGTCTTTCTTGAGCGCCCTGAAGCCTTTTTGGCAACAATGTAACCTCTCTCCTTGAAGTTCTTGATGATGCGATAGATTGTTGACTGAGGTGCAATCTTTCTAGCTGCGATACTCTTCCCTGTTAGGCCATTTTTGTGCATTGCAATGATGACTGCACGTGTTTCTTTAGAGATAACCATGGTTAACAGAAGAGGAACAATGATGCCAAGCACCAGCCTCCTTTTAAAGTGTCCAGTGGTGTCATTCTTACTTAATCATGACAGATTGATCTCCAGCCATGTCCTCATCAACACCCACACCTGTGTTAATGGAGCAATCACTGAAAAGAGGTTAGCTGGTCCTTTTAAGGCTGCAATGATGTTGAAATGTGTTTTGGGGGATAAAGTTCATTTTCTAGCCAAATATTGACTTTGGAAGTAATTGCTGTTAAGCTGATCACTATAACATTCTGGAGTATATGCAAATTGCCATTAGAAAAAGTGAAGCAGTAGACTTTGTAAAAATTAATATTTGTGTCATTCTCAAAACTTTTGGCCATGACTGTATATCCCCCTCCCTCTCACCAGTTGTTAATCTTTTATTATAAAGTATATAATTTGTTTATTATTTTTGGATTAGTCTATCGTCCCTTTTCTCTTTTTTGTAAATTCAGGTTTAGAAGAATTTAGACAGGTGGTGGATTTTTTTTTTTTTTTAGAATTTACCTTCCGTATACCAGTAAAGGGGATTTTATACAAAACCATTAAGATGCGATTAAAGTTTAGAGAAACAATTCAAGGGGGATTTATATATAAATATTGCAATAAAGGGTTATTCCTATTTCAGATTTTATAGCTGATGTGGGAATTACTCGGACCACTGGAGGTGGAGCTACAGTAACAGCCAAGAGCAGCTGAGCTGTGCTGGGTCTGTAACATCCGTGGAAATTAATATGGAAACAATGTAGCTCACTCTGCTAATCTGGCTGTTTTTGAAAATTTCTGTTCATTTTTATGGGAGTTACAGAAACAGCATAGCTCAGCTGCTCTCTGCACTTTGAGTGGCGCCATCTCTAGTGGTCGGAGCTGGTATGTAGTCCGAGAGTTATTCCATTGCAGCTGTGACAGGATGAGATGGGAATAACCCTTCAACTGTATTATTTTTTTCATATAATATTTGGACATTTGACCGATAAGCCATTTCTTGGTTCAGTGTGATCTGTTACTTCGGCGAGCGTTTCGATAATGGAACCGACCAAAACCAAATGCATACACAACACCTTAAGGGGGGCCAAAAAGCTTCCCAAACAGTACAAATTAGGGGCAGACACCAGGAAAACTGGCATCAATTGGCCCGCAGTAGAAATTTGGTAATGGCACAGCAGCAGTCAGCCATGCATGAGGTATCTGTGTTTGGGCCAGCATTTACAGCTCTGAATTGAAGTTTCAATTAAGATGAGGTGGGTGAAGGTAAGCCTACTGTGCTGGGAGCCCTGATACTTCATGCAACAGCTCAAACTGCTTTTCTGTGCAGCCACACTTAGGTGGCATGAATATTCACTTGGTAGACCACTAATGTTAGAAAAATTTAAGGATAGTTGCACGGGTGTTGACTGAAAGTAAGTAAGCCTGCTGGTCTCGGAGCCCTACTACTACATGCAACACACATGAAGGAGACCCAACTTGGAGTCTCCACATTACCAGAAAAATGTTGCCACACACCACTAAAGTGGCATCAATTTCCCCAGAGTAGAAATAGCATAATAGGCCTCTGACATCCCTTCCACTACAGGCGACCTACCAGATTGAGACCCACCTTTGAGTCTTGACATTTCAAAAAATTGTTTGTAACAGCAGCAGTAGCAACAGCAGGCACAGAAGCCACAACAAAGGTGTCACAGACTGTAATAACGCGAGATCAATGCATCACACTAAAAATGACATCATCGCCCTGATGACCCTCTGCGACTGGGGTGCAAAAGTCATTGAAGATCCATGACTTGTTCATCTTGATAAAAGTTAGATGGTCTACAATTTACAGGGAACAGATCCGTCGCTGTCTGATTTTCCGATGGAGACAAAAAACGTTGCTTTGTGCGTCGTCTGAGGCCGCTAGACACACAATTTCCGACGGATGAAACGCACGGCCATCCGTCGCTAATACAAGTCTATGAGAAAAAAACGCAGGATTCTTTTTTTAAAAAAAATGACGGATTGTGACTGGGGGCAAAAAACTGATGTGTGAAAGAGGCCATACCAGTGTGAGACATGTAATGGTTAGCAGTGTGATGTGTAATGGTTGCTCTCTGCTCTTCTAAACTCACTGCAGAGTTGTGTGTGATTATACCTGACACACCTGCAGGATCCTCTCAGTGCTCCAGGTTCCATCTTACAGGCAGCCAGTGTTACAATACAGCAGAGCTATGAGAGCTGCAGCTACTAACTGTTTCTACACAGACAAAGTTCAGCTCTTCTGTTAAAGGGAATCTGTCACCCCATTTTTGGACTATCAGCTGCGGCCACCGCCATCAGTGGCTTATCTAAAGCATTCTGTAATGCTGTAGATAAGCCCCCGATGTCACCTGAAAGAGAAGAAAAACGAGTTATACTATACTCACCCAGGGGCGGTCCGCCGTCCGGTCCGATGGGCGGTGCGGTTCGGCGCCTCCCATCTTCTAGCAAAGCCGGCCTCTTCTTTGAGTCCCGTCGTGGCTCCTGCGTAGGCACACTGCTCTGCCCTGTGTGAGGGCAGAGCAGAGTACTGCAGTGCGCAGGTGCCGGACCTCTCTGACCTTTCCCGGCACCTGCACACTGCAGTACTCTGCTCTGCCCTCACCAGGGCAGATCAGTGCGCCTGCGCAGGAGCCGCGATGGGACGGAAAGAAGAGGCCGGCTTTCCTAGAAGATGGGAGGCGCCGAACCGCACCGCGACGCCCATCGGACTGGATCGGACAGCGGACCACCCCTGAATGAGTATACTCATTTTTTTTCTCTTTCAGGTGACACCTGGGGCTTATCTACAGCATTCCAAGCCCCTGATGGCGGTGGTCACATCTCATAGTCCAAAAATGGGGTGACAGATTCCCTTTAAGTGTTAATCCTATTGACAGGTTCTCTTTAAGAATACCCTTTAGAGGAAATAAAATAATAATTTCTCCAATGACTTTTGTATCTGTGAAAACAGACTATGTAAACATAACTGTAATTCCTTTATGATTAATTACATTTTTTTGTAATACATCTTGATTTAAAGGTGAAAGAATAACCTAATGGACTTGTTTGAAATCCATTATACTGGTTTACAGAGCCCAAATTTTGCTATCCAAATTCGTTTGGATCCAGCTGTACATTATTGTTGCAAATGCTCCGATGCAAAGTCCTGATGTGTATTGCTCTGCTGTGTGCACCCTGATCAAAGTAACGGAGATTGGCAAAGCAACAAGTGCCAGAATTGTGGCACAAATTGCACATAGTGCTGCTGATGACTTGCAGAAACTTTACTATGTGTGTGAGACACGATGTATGTTTCACTAGACAGATTTGAAAAGCGTCCAGAAAATGGGTAGTAAAATATATTAATGGTTTGGCATGATTTAGGCATAAAATACTGATGTAAAGTATGCCTGGGATAAGGTAACTAGAGATTAGCGAGCACTAAAATGCTCGGATGGTCGTTACTCGTACTCAGCAATTCCTAATGCTCAGATGCTCATTTCGAGTAATGAGTATAATGGAAGTCAATGGGATATCCAAGCATTTTTTTTACAGCAGAACCTATGAGGAGGTCTGGGGGGCAGTGAAAATGTTCAAAGGAAAGGGAAAAGTGCTGAATGGAAGGAGAACAGCATAGGGAAGACCCAGGAAGCATCTCTGACTCCCAGATCCCTGCTGAGAACAATGCTGTGACACTTTTCCGGACAATAAAACATTCCAAGCCGATGAGAATTTGCATTTTACTTGAAAAAATAGTTAAGAAACATTTTTTCCTGTATAATGACTTTTATATAAGGCAAATTTTTAAAAGGATTTAAAAAAATAATTTAAGTAAACCAAAATTGATTTTTTTCAATTAAAAAATTAGGAAGTGTCAATGTAATTTATGAAGGAAGCAAGAGCTGCCCAAAATTAGGAACCCAGAGAGACTCATATAAAACCTGTATTTGACATAAAGGAGGGCCTCATACACATTCTGTTCAAATTGTCATGTATTGGTGCTCCTAGACTCATAAAGGCTATGCACTAAGTGCAAATCCAGCCCAAACTTACAAGCAGAGTCATCCATAAACCCTTGAAGGCACCAACTGTATTGCCTCATTCAAATATTGTGAACAAAGTGTTGTTGTGGTACACCTACACTAATAAAGGCTTTGCACAAAGTGGAAAACCTGTAAAAAATTATAAGGAGGGTAATGAATAAATTTTCTTCAGGTGTCCGCTTCTTCTCCTTTCTCGGGAAGCTGGGGGGACTTCCTCCTCCTGCTTCCTGGAGCCCAATTCCAAGGTGCCTGGGCTGTAAGTGACTTGGCTTTCAGTTGTGCCGGAGCCCCCGACATATAGATATGGGCAACCATCCCCTGTGTCACCTGCGCCATCGGCTGCTCCAGCATAGGAGGTAGGGAAGTCCAATGACTGTACACTCTCTCGGGGGTGGTAGTAGCCCTGTTTTGAGCATCCTCTCCCAGGCCCGTTCATTCTTCAAGAAGGGTTCATTTTGCTCCCTTCCTTCTGGGATCACACTGACTGCATACCAGCAATGTTGCCTCTCCTTTTTGAGGACTGTGACCCTGGTTCTAGCCATCAGCTTTTGCAACCTTCAAGGTAAGTGTTTCGTTTCTACTGCCCGATGGTTGAACGAGATGATGACGGGTCCCAAACTCTTCAATGGACCCTGTTCTGCCCTGATGGTAATAAGTAATGACCACCCTCTGAGATGACAACTCTTGGTACCTTGCGGCTAGCAGGCCCAATAACATTTCTCCAGACCTGGTCCTGGCTCACCGCCTTGTCTCTTTTGACCAGCCTAGGCCTCATAGTCCACTTACCAGTTCCTGGATCCTGGCTCTCCCGTCCGCAGTCTGCAAGAACCGGCAAAGGATGCGGCCTGGGTTTCGGGCTTGGTGGTTCCGGGAAATCATCCGGATCCAGACCACAGACTCTTGTCATCTATGCTGTTATGTCAGCTTCCTCTGGCTCCAATATTCCTTTAGTCACTCCCTCCGGAGACTCGTGTGGTTCTGCCATCTTTGTCGCCCACTAAGCATGGTGCATTGTATGGATGACTAATTGAATACAGTAAAAAATGTTAACACTTTTTTGGAGTGTTATACAGCTCTGGCAAAAATTAAGAGACCACTTTCAAATGTTCAGTTTGTCAGATTTTTCTCTTTATAGGTATATTTTGAGTAAAATGGAAATTGTTCTTGTAGTCTATAAACTTCTGACAACATGTCACCGAATTTCCAAGCAAAAAACTTTGTATTTTTTTCTGACAAAGAAAAATGGTCAAAATGAAAAAAAAAAAACAGTGCTTTCAGACTTCAAATAATGCAAAGAAAACAAGTTCATAATAATTTAGAAACAACAATACTAATGTTTTAACTCAGGAAGAGTTCAGAAATCAATATTTTGGGGAATAACCGTGATTTTTAAAAACAGCTTTCATGCGTCTTGGTATGCTTTCCACCAGTCTTTCACACTGCTCTTGGCACAAAAATTTAAGCAGTTCTTTGTTTGATGGCTTGTGACTATCCATCTTCCTCTTGATTACATTACAGAGGTTTTCAATGGGGTGAAGGTCTGGAGAATGGGCTGCCCATGACAGGGTTTTGATGTGGTGGTCTCTTAGTTGTATTTGGCAACGGACTGCACATCCCCAATTCCTGTCTACAAATTGTATTCAGTGAATCAATCTCCGTCCCTACCCTAATTGCAGAATGTATGTGGTGCAAACAGCATAGTAAAGAACTAGCCCTTAGAAGGGCTTTTAGTATGATGGCTCAGCTTCAGCACCAGTTTCAACACTACAGGTTTGCGTTGTTATACTGTTCATGCACAGGTCTAGACAAGCACTCTCCCTCCAATACGAAGTGTCACAGAGCTGTGCAATGTCGTCATTGTGCCGAGCCGGGGGCGCCTGTTCTTTTATAAACACTGACGATGTCACGGCCAGCCAATCACAGTAATGCCACAAGCAATCCCCACATGCTTATTGGCTGTGTAACAGGCGCCAAACAAATATCTATGTTTATATCCTAAGTTAAGTTACCCAAAGACCACAAAACTTACTGTCCGGGCGACCAAACCAGTAAAATGCTTTACGATATTCTACCTCTGCTTATTGCTGTGCTCTAGTCTAGGTGCCACTCAGAGTGCTCATGGAAATGGTAACTGTCCTACGCAAATTAGGAGGTTTTTGTAACTGAGATATGATTAAGTAATTTTATGTAATGCTGCGGTGCTGAAAATAACACTAAAAATGCAAGATTGTTTCTTGTTTTGTAGTTACAAATGGAAAAAATTAAAAACGCTGAAAAAATGAAAAATTGTATTTTTTAGATTTAAACTGCAACCTCAATTCCAAAAAAAAGTTGTGACTGTAAAATGTAAAGAAAACAAGAATGCAATGAATGGAAAGCTTATAGTCATATTTTATTCACAACAGAACAAAGGACACAGATCAGAAGTTGAACAATGGACATTTTCCAATTCATTTGCAAAACATAACTAATTTAGAAATCAGAAAATCTAAAAAAAAAATGCTGTGTCCACCATTGTGTAGCAGCCCCTCTACTTTTTATAAAAATCTGTAAAAGTCCAGGAAGTGAAGAGACAATTGCTGGAGTTTTGGGAAAGGAATGTTGTCCCTGTTCTTGTCTGATGTAGGTGTCACGGGGTTGCCCCGACAGAGAGAAGCCAGAAGACCCTGCTGTCTGATTTCTCCTACTTCTGCACTGACTAGAAGCACTTCACTTTCATATTAAACTGTGCAGGTTCATCTAGCAGAGCAGAGTAGCAGGGGTTAATCTACTCAGTTGAGAGCTCCTGGAAGCTTCCCTGCCTTAAGGCTCATCTGTTCACTGTTGGCCACCTCCTCCTCTATACAAACTGGACTCTGGCAATGAGTAAATGACAGAATTAGCTTCAATGCTGCATGGTTCATGAGCTGGTGGTGTGTTGTTTGAGAAGGTGTTTGCTGGATTTATCTAAGACTGTTGCCAGGTTATGGCTCTGTGCAAATGCTCTCCTTTTCCTACTTTGGTTTTTCCCATCCCTCACTCCCCGGTGTCTCCCTCTGTTGTTTGTGTGTGCAATTTTGTATGATTGGTATTTTCTTTTATCTCTGTTCGTATTGACTTGTTAGTCTGGTTGGTGTATAGCTATACACTACTACTCCCCTCTTCCCTGGGTAGGGGGAGGGAACAAACTGAGGGAGGATTCAGGAGCTCAGCAAGTTACATGGCCCCGGTGTCTTCACCATTAGATGTTATCCAGGGAACAGGGATAGCTGTGGCCCCCGCAGCGTTAGGGACAAGGAAGGGACCTTGGCCCCTGGATACCGGACAACAGAGTCGTGACATTAACTCTGGCCGAAACCGTTTTTTCTATCCATCATGGAACCTATCACTTTTCTTTGATAGGGCAACTGTAGCAGCTCAGCCTGGAGATAGCAGATCTATGCACTGTCGTTTTGCAGCATCCTAACTCATCAGGTTTGGGGACTGTGACTCCCAGGCAACCCTAAGTGGAGCCCAAGATCCCTTTACCTGACAAGTTCTCTGGGGGGAGTGACAAGTTTGTTGTTTTGAGGGAGGCCTGTACTTTAATTTACACCCTTACTCCTCAAGAACCGATGAGCAACGGGTGGGGATAATAATCTCACTCCTTCAGGGTGACCCCAAGCATGGGCATTTTCTCTCCCATTGGACTCTCAGTTGCTCCGGACGGTAGAGGATTTTTTTTCTCACGCTGGGTCATATATATGACGACTCCAACCTCGTCTCCCTGGCTGAGTTCACACTATTATTATTATTATTCATTTTTATAGCGCCATTTATTCCATGGCGCTTTACATGTGAGAGGGGCGAATATAGACAAGTACAATAAATATGAGTTTGTATGAGCAGAGGCAATAGAGTTCAATCAGAAAATTTTGTTCTGTGTAGCCGATTGATAAGATAAAACTTAACCTTTATTCTACAAATTAAGAAAAAAACAAACAAACCAAAAATACCAGAAGTGCCTAAAGTGCATGTGCAAATCTAAAAACCACACTAAGTGTAATTATAAAAGCGGATATACAATTTTTTGGAACCACCGGTTTACCATCAACTCTTATTAACAAATGAGGAGTAGCCTCTTATATCCCAATAAGAATATTGTTCGTGGGTTACACTATATGTTATGAGGCTAACTTCTCTTATAATAGTGGTCTGTGTTCCACAGTACTTTTTAAACCGTACATAGAGATACCCCACTCTATGTGGAATTTATTTGTCTTTATACAGAGTGGTCACTAGCTACCAGTCTGATTAATATATACGATGTAGTACAGAAAGATGCAACCTGTTCTGGTACAAAATCTCTCTAAAGAAGGAGCATATTATAAATTGACCGCCATGTGGCTGAATAAATTTCCTATATCCAGGGCCGGCTCCAGGTTTTTATGGGCCCCGGGCTAAAGAGCCTCAGTGGGCCCCTTTAACACAGACCACGATTCATGATGCACAGATACAGCAGAGAAATATGTATAGCACAATGTCCAAATACTTCACTTCTTCCATTACATGACTGATATCTATTGTAAATTGTACAATAGCTCAAAAACCGCCGAATCCTCACAGCGCACAGTACAGACTGGACAGTACAGTCCTCCATACAATATTATGGGCACCACATAGTCTCCCCCTCATCATCCATATAATACCCCATGCAGGATGTCACCCCGCCATCCCCCCATATAATGCTCCATACAGAATACTGGACCCAATATAATGCTCCATACAGAATACTGGACCCAATATAATGCTCCATACAGAATACTGGACCCAATATAATGCTCCATACAGGATACTGGTCCCCATATAATGCTCCATACAAAATATGGAACTCTCCTCTGCGCTGTACTGCGTTCTGCACTGTTACGGCTCAGGAAAGGGCGCTGTGGAAAGACTCCCCATTATCATCATCATTGCCTGCCCATTATCATCATCATTGCCTCCCCTCATCATCATTGCCTGCCCATCATCATCATCGCCTCCCCATCATCATCATGGCCTCCCCATTATCATCAATGCCTGCCCATCATCATCATCGCCTCCCCATCATCATCATGGCCTCCCCATTATCATCAATGCCTGCCCATCATTATCATCGCCTCCCCATCATCATTAATGCCTGCCCATCATCATCATGGCCTCCCCATCATTATTAATGCCTGCCCATTATTATCAATGCATCCCCATCATCATCAATGCCTGCCCATCATCATCATCACCTCCCCATCATCATCATCATCACCTCCCCATCATTATGATTGCCTCCCCATCATCAACAATGCCTGCCCATTATCATCATCGTCTCCCCATCATCATCAATGCCTCCCCATCATCATCATCACTGCCCTCCCCCCACCACCATCACACAGACAGCACCGCAGCACACAAGCACTCTCTCACATACATACATACACAACCACACATACACAAAGCACGCACTACATACACACACACTGATACACACACACACACAAACACACAAACACACACACACACATCACATCTCACCTGTCCGGCGTCCGCGTGCTCTCTGCCACAGCCGGCCACTGAATGATGACGTCATTCAGCGGCGCTGCTGTGAGAGGAAGCGCAGGCCCCCCTGGAGACCGGAGCTGCGGCAACGGAGGCACGGGGCTCAGAGGTAAGTATTGTGCCGGCTGCTGCCGGGGCCCTGAGCAAGCGGGGGGGGCCCAGTGGCGGCGCTGACACCGCTAACAGGCGCCGGGGTGCCCGACGGCGAGTGGGCTCCCCCGCCTGCTCAGGGCCCCGGCACTTGCCTGGGTGTGCCTGGTGCTGACGCCGGCCCTGCCTATATCATAGGGTGCCTTCTATACTGGTTTTTGTGGCTCCAAAACAAGTATCTCCCTGTATATTGGGAGTTACATTCGACTAATGTCACCTGTCATCATTAGTGACTATATGCCCGTGCTGCAGATTAACATATTCCCACCAGGGGAGAAACAAGGGGTTACTCTGGCCTTGTAAAATATTACTCTCATTGTGGGTCTCTATCAAATGTTATACTTATCTGCGGCATCGTGGTAAGGGCATTATATTTGTATATGCCTGGGGGAGATCCACCATGTACATATGTATCATGTCAGGAGATCTCTCCCTGGGAGACTACCGACGGGGTAAACTTGATGACGTCACCGCTAGTCAGTGATTCTCCAGTAGTTTTCAGCCTCTACTAACGCATCTCGGCACCGTCCAGGTTGAAAACTATTAATCCTCAGATATGAATTACAGCTTGGGACAGAATGACAGAAAGGTGAGAGATATGGTTGCTTTTTTATTTTTGTTTTATTACAGGAGACCGTGGCTTCAGTGGAATGGGCGTTAGATGAGTATAACTGTATTTGTTACTTTTAAATAAAAAGGAAAAGTATGTTTTTTATTTTTAATAATAGACTTTATGCTTGCTGTGTGTTTATTTGCAATATAACTATAGGATTAGTAATGGATAGGTGTCTTATAGAGGCCTCTCCATTACTAAGTCATGGCTTGATGTCACCTAAAAATACATAGGTGACATCAACCTCCCAAATATGAACCCCACTTGCCACCGCCACAGGGCAAGTGGTAAGAGCTGGGCAAAGTGCCAGAATTGGAGCATCTAATAGATGCATCATTTCTGGGTGGCTGCGGGCTGCTATTTTTAAACTAGGGAGGGCCAATATCCGTAGACCCTTACCAACCTTAGAATACCAGCCTCTTGCTGTCTCATTTACTGATTTAGCTTGGCTGGTTGTCAAAAATGGAGGTGGACCCCATGGCATTTTTCAAAATTATTTGTTTAAATAATTTAAAAAAAATGGCATGGGGACCCCTCTATTCTTGGTAACCAACCTTTCTAAAACTGACAGCTGAGGGTTGCAGCTCGCAGCTGTCAGTTTTGCCTGACTGGTTATCAAAAATACAGGGAAATCCATGCCGTTTTTTTTAAATTATTTATTTAGAGCGCATGCAGCACCTGATGAATACTCCCATAAGCCGCCACCTGCTCTCGCTGTTATTAGCAGCAGCAGGCGTAGGCTGATTGGAGCAGTAGTCCCATCAGCCGACGCCACTGACTGGATGTAAACTTTTTACCTCCAAACACAGCTGTCATTTGACAGTGTGGTAACCGCAGCTGTCTGACTGGCGATAATGTTTTACCGCCAATCTGAGGCAGTGTTTGCCGCGCTGTCATACATATGACAGCGTGGATAACACTGGTTGTTCAGGCCCCCCATTTAAAGTGAATGGGCTCCGGGTTCAAGTTTGGGTCCATGTAGGGTTCTAAAACTCGAGCTCGAACTTTTTTTTAACTGTTTAGTCAAACCCATCAGACCCGTACATCCAGGGGTCCGCCCATCTCTACTCCTAGGCAGTCCCCGGTATTCAAGCTGGTGACCCAAAAGGGGCAGGATCGCAGTCACATACTCGGCATCATAGGCAAGTCTGGATTCTGAACCTGTTCAGACAGTACGAAACTAACTACACTTGATTATGACGAGTGGGACCTGGCAGCATACAGTTGCACACACAAGATGTAGGGAAACTACAGGGGTTGCTCAGGCACCTCCCAACTGGGGAGGATGCCTTTTATACTAGACACCTTCTAGCTATTGGCTGGGGGCTTTTTCAAAGTGCCCCTTTAAGAATAGGGGAAAGTTCACACTAAACTTTAAAATAAAGGCCCCATTTCATCAGGACTGGTGTCTCCTATGCCTGCCTTAAAGAGGAGCATGCAGGAATAATATGCTGGTTAACTAAATTAATTTGGTAAGTCTTACTTGTACCTTGTGCCTCCCCAGAAATGTTACTCCAGTCAGTGACTGGAATAATATTTCTGGCGTTCACAACACCTATAATTTTGTTAATTTTACAGGCATCTACTTCAATAGGATAGAAAATGAATTTTACAACACTCATATAAACTTATGTACTTTACATTCAATGAAAAGATTCAATAAATGCTTAAAAGGGTTGTCCTATGAACAAAGTACATTTTAATCAATAGATCTAGGAATAATAGTAAGTTCCACCATTGGATGTTGTTTTCAAAGTTCCTTTGCTGAGATAATCTTATAAATGTGCCCTTGCAATGTACTATGTAATGGCCGCGTTAGACCGTACAAGTACATGGTCTGATCATACCACAGCTCCTGGGCAAGTGAGGAAGTAAGAGTATACACATAGTCGAAACACACTGACACAGGAGAGTTAGAACGCTCCTGCAGTGTGTAGCACTGATGTGAGAAAGGTCATCAGAGTTCATAGCTTGATGAACCCCGGTCACCTTACGGCACAGCTCGCATCGTGGAAAAATAATCACTCAGTGTGGAGGATCCCTCTATTTTTGATAACCAGGCAATGTAAAGCTGATAGCTGGGGGTTGTAACCTGCAGGTGTCAGCTTTACCTGCCTGGATATCAAAATAGATGGCAACCCACACCATTTTTTAACTTAATTTATTTAAAGCACAGGTGCCAGCTGTTGAATACTCTCATCTTTCTCGCTTGCTCTCGCCACTACCAGCGAGAGCAGGTGTAGAATGATGAGAGTAGTACTCTCGTCAGCCAATGCCTTTGACCAGCAGTAACCTTTTTATTGCCGTTCACAGCTCCTGTCTCACATACTGTCATCTGACAGCGTGGGAACCGCATTGCTCTGACCGGTGGTAACGATCTTACCGCCGATCAGAGCCCTCGTTTCCTTCGTTGTCACACAGATGACAGTGTGTGAAACAACGGACGTTTGAGCCCCTCATTTATCTGAATTGCATCCGTGTTCGTGCTCGGGTACCATTCTAGTGCCTGAACCAAACTTTTTTAAAATATTTGTCCGAACCCACCAGACCCGAAGATCCACAGGTTCGCCCATCACTACTGCTCAGCCTTAGAACTGCATCTAATCTAGCTCTGGAGCTATTCTGGTTAGATGCAGAACTTGCAGGAATTTAAGCCCATAGGGTTAACATGTGAATGGTTTTACTATATTTGAAATCTGCTTACTGGGGTCTATATGTTGAGTTCTGCTGATCTTTCATTTTGATAATTCTCATTGCTTCGGTATGGGCTGATGACAAATCCTCTTACTTTTTACCCGTTAACTCTGGGAAGCTTTTGACCTTTAAACCATAATCTCGGGAGTTTAGTCAGGTCACGTGTATTGCCAATTTACAAGTTCATCCTATACTATCAATACAGTGCAGACATGCTTAATCTGGGTCAGCGCTACATTTTTCTTTCAACTCTATACATTTCACTTCATTGCATTCTTATCCCTGTTTCACCCAGTAAAGCTTTAAGGCTATTCACTATTCAATATATATATATATATATATATATATATATTATATATATATATAATAAAAGCTCTTAGAACACCCAAATATGTCTGGAATAATATTATTTCAAGGCATAATCATCTCATAGTAGATGATCCATGTATGCATAATCAATGTTAGCAGAAGTGCAGGCACTTACAGCTTTGGCTGCTATCAATATACTTTAGTTATTATTAGTTGTCTGAGGAATGTTATGCCATGCTGAAAGCATTTAGGCAAATCATCAAGGTCTGCTTCTGGCAGCTCTTATTGTGTTGGATGACCAATGACGTCACAGATGTACTCGATTGGAGTCAAGTCCAGAGACACTGCAGGACATGGTAGTACGTTCCCAACAGCTGTTTTTCAACATCACAGGATTAGGGTTGATCGAATAGCTTTGGATAAGAGCTTATCCGAATAGCTATAGCACTTACCGAATAGTTGCCTATGGAGCGCTCCCGATAATCAGCTGTTCGGTGCCGCAGCTGCATGTGTCGCGGCTGTGTGACAGTCACAATACATGCATGGAGAGCCTGTTTGTTGGGCTCTCCATGCATGTGTTGTGTCTGTTACTGAGGAAGCTATTTGATAAGCGCTATAGCTATTCGGATAAGCTCTTATCTAAAGCTATTCGATCAACCCTAATCCTGTGGTGTTGAAAAACAGCTGTTGGGACACTTTGGAGAAATACTGGCCATACCACCGATTCCACAACCAAACCAATGTGGTCCATACCTGTTAGTGTAGCTGGAGTGAAGACTAGAGGAGTCCAGCTCCCATACAGAATGCCACCACACATCTAATCCTGAACTAGTACAGTGATATGGATTTCTTTTTGCAGGAAACTACCCAAGCGCAATAAAAGATGTATAAAAATATATAAGTGCTCACCTGGAAGCATAGTGCAATAGGCACAACACTAGATTGCATTTAGCACATGAATGGGATCCTCCACTGCGGTATGCTGCCGATCCGTAATGCGTGGAGCTGTGCTGGTCCTGGCATGGCCACAGGTCCAAGTAGTAGTATATGGATAAAAATTCCAGAGGCACTTCCGTTTTTAAGGTTTAATTCCAGTGTGTGGTCCAATGTGGTCTCTGACTGAAGAACCAACCTGGTGGGAACACTTTGCTGTTCCAAAAGGTGTGGTTTATTCGCAAAGGTTACTCCTCCCCCTCATCTACATAAAATCTGATCAGTCTCAACTGTCCTCACTGAATACGGATTTTACCCATGAATAGAGAATTTGGAGAATGAAAGATTACCCCGAGAGGAGACAGAAACAGATTTATATAATAAGATATATTACAAAGTTGCTTATTTTCACTTGTACTATGGGATTATGATTACGCCCTTTCTGACATGCGCCGTATATATATGGCGCCGCAGGAGCTGGGTTACTGGAAACCGCTGTATATATGCTGAGTGCCGCCACGATCAAGAGCGGGTGTCAGGTCTATGTGAGTGCTGACACCCAGCAGCAAAGCCTACGATCGGTGCTAGCACCAATTGCAGGCATTTAACCCCTTTTAATTCTCTGTCAATAGTGATAGTGACATCACGGCGGGGCATCGCAGGAGGGAGCTCCCTCTTGTGCTCCCATCGGCACAACAGAAAATGATCGCATTAGGCCGATGGTATCCATGGTGACCCTAGGCCAAATAATGTCCGTGGGGTCACTCCTTCCTGCATGTCAGGCACTGCTGTAATGTTCTGCTATACGGAAGCATTGCAGAGTATTAGATAAGCTATCTGTCAGTTTGAAGTTGATATCCTATCTTGGGACAATGTAATAAAATAAAAAAATAAAAAAAAAATTGTAAAAATATTTTTTAAAATATCATACAATAAAGAACAAAAAAAAAAGGAAAAATTTTAATCCAATAAATATATTCATGTAAAAAAAAGTACACATATTTGGTATCGCCACATCTTGAACAACCCAACCTATAAAACTGTTCCACTAGTTAACTCCTTCAGTGAACACTGTTAAAAAAATAAATAAAAATTGGGCAAAAAACTATGCATTATCATCATGCCGCCGAACAAAAAGTGGAATAAAACATGATCAAAAAGACCATTCTAAATAAAAATGGCATCTCTAAAAACATCGTCTTGTCCCGCAAATAACTAGCTGCCATAAAAACTCTTGTTAGTGAAAAAATAAAAAATGTATAGCTCTCAGAATAAGGCGATGCAAAAAGAATTTTTTTTCTGTCTAATAGTTTTTATTGTGTAAAAGAGCTAAAACAAAAAAAAAATGTATAAATGTGGTATCATTGTAATTATACTGAAATGAAGAATAAAGCTACCTATCTTATGTGGAGTGACGTAAGAAAAAAAGCAAAAAAATAATTCCCGAATTGCTGATTTTTGTTCATTCTGCCTCCCAAAAATTGGAATAGAAAGTGATCAAAAAAATGTCATGTGCCCGAAAATGGTACCAATAAAAACGTCAGCATGTCCCGCAAAAAACAAGCCTGCACGTGATTCTGTGGGCCACAATATGGAAAAATTATAGCCATCAAAATGTGGTGATGCCAAAAAAAAGTGTCTTTTAGTTTGTGACAGCAGCCAAACATAAAAAACCCTCAGATCTCTTGTATTGCTATAAACGCACCGACACGAAGAATAAAGTCGTCTAATCACTTATATCACATGAGTAACGGCATAAAAAAAAACAATTCTTCATTTTTTCATTCTGCCTTCCAAAGATCTCAGTAAGACTCAGCCCATATTCATCCTGTGCTCTACGTTGAGCACTTACACAGGTTTTCGTGTTTTCTTTTTAGGCATGCATAAAAGTATGGTGAGACACAGTTTTCTGCACCTCTTAAAAGAAGGACACCGCTAAACAGAGGCAAAATGAAGTCCAGAGTAACTTTGCAAATGTTATGTAAAATATTCTCTACAAAAGCTTCAAATCAATCCACCAATGATCCAAGCAAATTTTGCATTCAAACAGTCAAATGGCGCTCCTTCCTTTCCGAGCACTTCAGTGAGCACAAACAGTAATTTTCCTCCATGTTTTGGGTATCAGCATATGCAAGAGAAATTGCACAGCAATTTTTATGATGCATTTTCTCCTGTTACCCTTGTAAAAATAAAAAAAAATTGTGGCTAAAAGAACATTTTTGAAGGAAGATGTGATTTTCATCCACTACTCCATCCATCTGGACCATCCAGGGTTGCTCAACACTCATCAGTAAACAAGACTGTTTGAAAATTAGTCTTCATGTATGTCTGGGCCCACTGCAACCGTTTCTGCTTGTGAGCACTGTTTAGGGGTGGCCGAATCGTAGGTTTATGCACCACAGCAAGCCTTTGAAGGATCCCACACCTTGTGGTTCGAGGGACTCCAGAGCACCAGCAGCTTCAAATATCTGTTTGCTGGTTTGTAATGGCTTTTTAGCAGCTGCTCTCTTAATCCGATGAACTTGCCTGGCAGAAACCTTCCTCATTCTGCCTTTATCAGCACGAACACGTCTGTGCTCAGAATCAGCCACAAATCTCTTAATAGTACGATGATCACGCTTAAGTTTTTGGGAAATATGTAATGTTTTCATCCCTTGACCAAGGCATTGCACTATTTGATGCTTTTCAGCAGCAGAGAGATCCTTTTTCTTTCCCATGTTACTTGAAAACTCTGGCCTGCTAATAGTGTGGAACATCCAGTTTTCCTTTTATTGGGCTCACATGGCAAACTAATTATCACAGGTATCTGAGATTGATTTCAGTGACCCAAAGAACCCTGAGACACAATACTATCAATGGATTTCATTTACAAAAAAAAACAAAAAACGCAAATACACTTAAAACCAATTTGCATAATAATTTGGAACATAGTTTAGTAATCCCCAGACATAGATTATGGTATGGAACAGAACGTCAGACAGGTGAGGGATACTGTTGTTTTTTTATTTTAGGTGACGAAGTACTCAATGGAATGGGCGTTAGGTGAGTAGAACGGTGTTTGTTCATTTTAAATAAAAAAGGAAAAATGTGTTGTGTTTTTTTTCAAATAAGACTTTATTGTTGCTGTGTTTATATACAATATAACTATAGGATTAGTAATGGATAGATGCCTATAAACACCTCTCCATTACTAATCTGTGGGCTTGATATAACCAGACAATACAAAGGTAACACAACCCCACAAGTATAAAACACACTTGCCGCCGCTGCAGGGCATGTGGGAAAATGGGAAAAGCTGGAAAAAGCTCCAGAATTGGCACATCTAATAGATGTGCTTTTTCTGGGCAGCTGCAGGCTGCTATTTTTAGGCTGGTGGGGGCCAATATCTATAGCCCCTTACAAGCCTTAGAATACCAGCCCCCAGTTAAATAATTAAAAAAAACAGCATGGGGACCCCTCTATTCTTGATAACCAACCTTGCTAACGCTGACAGCTGAGGGTTGCAGCCCACAGCTGTCAGTTTTGGCTGGCTGGTTATAAAAAATACAGGGGAACCCACGCCGGTTATTTTTTTTAAAATTATTGATTTAGAGTGCAGGCGCCAGCTGATGAATACTCACATCGGCTACCGCCTGCTCTCATGTTATTAGCGGATTTTGGCATCGGCTGATGGGAGCAGTAGTCCCATCAGCCAACCCCAGTGACCGGAGGTAAACTTTTTACCTCCGATCACAGCTGCGGGTTCACTCTGTTATTTGACAACATGGGAACTGCAGCTGTCTGACCAGCGGTAATGATTTTACCCCCAATCAGAAGTATGTTTTCCGCACTGTCATGCACATGATCAGTTCCTCCATTCAAGTGAATGGGGTCTGGATTCTGGTTCAGCTCTGGGTATTGTTCTGGTACCCGAACCCTTTTTTTAACTATTCGGCTGAACCCGCCGGACCTGAACATCCAGGAGTCCGCCTAGCTTTAGATACTACCTCCTCATCTCCCACCATTACACAGAAAGGATGCCAGTCAGAATATGGGTGTGGTGAGGCTTCTTTTTGGGCAATCTGTCTCCTCTCTAATCAGTCAAGGCCTCTGCCCCTTCTGCCAAAACAACACAAAGTCCCGGCCTATAATAATTGGGTGCAATAAACTCTGGACCACGCTGACCTCATGTGACTCAGTATCTTGGGTCATCTCAATGACAAATCTGGCCACCGGATAGTTTTTAGCATCCCCGTGAATGCAGCAGATGCCCACTTTCTTCCCAGGGATCAGTCCATTTGCTCAGTGGTCAGGGGACAACGGGCGGCTATATGACCTGGGCCGTAATGTTACCAGCAGATTGCATCTCCCTATGGGACCTTTGGCATGACTTTTGACACCCCTTGGATTCTGGATGCCACACCCCTTTTTGAGCATTCCCCCTGATGGGATCCCCAGTATGGAGTGGGTTGCCTCCCCAAGGAACCCTCTACCCCTTGATTCCTTTTGATTAGTCTGTCTAATTTATCTGCATTCTGGGGCTCTCCCTGGCAACCCAAGTCTGCATCAGCCTCATAAGGGAGTGCACAAACTGGTCCATTACAACTGGCTCCACTAACTGCGCCGGGATAGAGGATTTTGAACTAGGTGCAGCAGATCTAACATTTTGGAGTGAGGGGTTTGCCACAGTGATATGTCCAGCAGTGGAACCATTGTGCCCTGACAGTCATGGTCAGCTCCAAGTAAGCCAAAATTTCCGTTTTAAATTTTGCATATTCTTTGGTGCCCTGTAAGGCTAAATCATAGTAGGCCTTTTGTGGCTCCCCGTTAATTATGGCACCTGGACTTCCGCCCACTGCTTTGGCGGGAGTTTCTCTATCTGTGAATCTTTAAAAAATGGCATGATTTTCTTCAAGGCTCTCCTCACCGTCTTCTGGACAAAGAAATCGTCAGCTGACCTTGGAGTTGCTGCCTTTGAGAGCTGCGCGGTGCCATGAACTGCCTCTGAGTAATTCAATCTGCTGCTGCTGTTGTTGGTGCTGGTTTTGTTGCTACATCTGTTGGAGCTGTTGCTGGTGCTCTTGGAGCTGTTGCATAAATGGCTTATTTGTCTCCTGTTGTGCCAGCTGTTGTTGAAGCTGCTGTTTAACCAGGTGTTTAATTACGTCCTCCATGCTAGCTGACGGTGCTCCCTGGCTTATAACCACCTTTACCCAAGACACGCAGTACTTCTGTAGCACTTACATGTGTTCCCTGGAACGCTGCCCGCACTTCTAATACCAAATGTAGCAATGAGGTATAACAGGAACCGTTTCTATTTAAAAGTCCAGCTGGTTTATTTCAGACCTCATAAACTGCATGACAGGAAAAGTCCAATGCAGTCTTTGGCACAAAGTGAAATATAAAGGTGAAAAGTCCATACAATAGTGCGGGTTTGACATACAGTCCAGCTACCTAGTTCTTTAGCAAAGGCTCACAATCCTGGAGGTCTGCAAACTTCTACACACTGGCATCTGTGAGCAAAAAGGTCTTATTTTACAATGTGAACCACACCCTGGGGTGGAGATATGGTGACGAGCAGCCCTCTCACCCAATGATTAAACTCCTCCCAATCAACCTGTCATATTCGATTAAACCCTCTTAGTACTATGTGTACTAGAGCAATAAACCAGATTTATATCATAGAGAACATGCACCTCTGTGATATATTTCTCCCATCCACTATGTGTCCGGCAGCCATCTTACAGCATAAATATTCTAAATTTGGAAGTTGCTAATTTAACTAAACTTCAGATATTTTTGTAAAACATATCAATAGTATTTTCCCACAAACATAAAGTACAATGTGTCACAAATAAACAACCTCAGAATGCTGGAAAATGTAGTATTCCAAAGTTATTTCTACATAAATAGGCACATGTCAGTTTTAAAAAATCTAGTCTGGTCAGGAACACCAAATACTAGATAAAAAGGGTTAAAGAATCTCCCCACTAAGGATGTGTAAGGTGCCTGTTTTCCATACTACACTGAATTTATCATCTTGTGCAATTTTCTGTTCCTTTTTCCAACCTAGTTAGAGCAAATTTACCCTCTTCTCTCCAGTCAGTAATGGCCTTCTTTGTATGAAGTTTTCATATTCTTGGCAATCTCATGCAAAATTGCCAATATTTCATACAAAGCAAAAATTAACCTTCTTGGCCAAAACTGAATCAATCAATTCTGATCTATGACGTACATTGCAACAGAATTAATTGAATAAATAACAGGTTTGTCTAACACAATGACAATGGTTTCTTTTCATTCTAAATGTACCTTTTTACTTATTTCCAGTTACTATATAGTGCCAACATATAACACAGCGTTGTACACAGGTTGTCACCATTCACATCAACCCGTCTCCAATGGGGTTCACAATGTACTTTTGTTATTTTAGACAAAAAAATTGCGGTCAATTTTATAGGAAACCAATTAATCTCTTTGTTTTTGGATTGCACAAGAAAATCAGAGTATCCCGAAGAAGCTCACACGAACATAGGGAGAAAATAAAACTTTATGCAGATCTGATGTTACACAAAACACATGTTCAGCAATTTCCTTATGAAATATAACAGTCTAAGGGCTTGCTCACATGACTGAATCTGAATGTGAAAAAATAACCGCATGCACAAGTTTCTTGTGTAAATGGGTGCACACAAAATATCGGATGCCATATGGAGTCACAGTACAGCATCTGTTTTGTATCTGTTTTGCAGATACATTGCAATTTTGCAACATGATAAACTGTAAATCGTCTTATAAATGCTGCTGCTGTAAAAAATCGGATTGTATACAGACTACACACGGATGACAAGTGAGAAAAAAATGGTTGGAGTTCTCAGGATGAAACTTTGACAATTTTTTATATGCTTCTGTGAAACGGGCCAAATAATAGCAAAATTGGTCTCAAATACAAAAAAAAACTTTCTTTATCCCAAACATTAAAGGATATCCTACCTGGTTCACCCACAACAGTCCAATAGCCCACCCGCCCGCCCCAAGGCACGTTTCGTAAATAGCTCCTTCTTCTTCTTGAGCTTGTTGACAATTAGTCTTTACTTTTATGTGTTAAAGGTGTGGATCCACATTTAGCAGTGCACTAATTCTTTGATATCATTTGTATGATCCACTTTATCCTTAAATATATAATGCCTGTCATTTACCTCTTATGGTATTTTCCAAGAAACTGTAATAGGGAATTCTTGGCAATAAGATGGGCCTTTGAGGAGTGGCGTCATTTTTTGGAAGAGGCAGTTCATCCGGTCATGGTAATCACTGATCATAAAAATCTTTTGTATTTGGAATCTGCAAAACGTCTGACACCTAGGCAGGCATGATGGTCATTATTCTTTACCAAATTTAACTTTTTTGTGACTTATAGGCGTGGTACAAGAACATTAAGATGGATGCTTTATCTTATTGTCTTCCGGGGGTAAGAGGTAATTGTAAGCTGGTTCCTTAATTACAGAAAGGGGTAGTTATTGTTACTATATGTTATGATCTGGAGAAGGAGGTCGTAGAGACTCAGAGAGATGCCCCTATTGCCTGTCCTTCAGGTAAACTGTTTGTTCCTGTGAACCTCTGTCTTAAAATTTTGAGTGAAGATCATGATTCGGTCTTGGCTGGATATCCTGGTAGTAAAACCAGCACATATCTTCTTACTCGTTATTTTTGGTGGTCAGGGTGCACCAGGTTGTTCGGGAGTATATAGCTGCTTGAAATACTAATACTGCTTGCAACATTCTAATACCCCATGTATCCGTCCATCCAGGCTCTTCATCCTTAGGCGATTCCCTATGGACCATGGACTCATTTATCTGTAGATTATATCACTGATCTACCTGTACAGCAGGTAACACTGTAATATTGCTGGTGGGCAGATCCAGCAAGATGACTCATTTCATTGCGCTACCTGGTTTACTGAATGCCATGACATTGGCACAAATTTTTATTAAAGAAATCGTGAAACTACATGGGATTCCATTTGATATTGTTTCAGACCAGGGGGTTTAATTTATTTCCAAATTTTGGTAAGTATTTTGTGCCCGCCTGGGGATTCATCTTTCATTCTCATCAGCTTTCATCCTCAGTCTAATGGGCAAACTGAAAGAGTGAACCACAATTCTTGAGACATATCTTAGGTGCTTTGTGTCTGAAAATCAGGAATATTGGGTTTCTTGTTTACCTTTAGCTGAGTTTGCTGTGAATAACTGTTGTCATGAATCTACTGGCAAGTCCCTGTTCTTTGGGTCATATGGTTTTCATCCTCAATTCTGCTCCTTCAATAGGAATCGCTCTTCTGGAGTACCTGAGGAGGAACGGTTTTCTTTGTCTATTTCATCAGGCTGGCAGGGTGTTCCTAATAATTTGAATAAGATGGGGTCCAAATATAAAAGTATGACTGATCGTAGATGCTTGGTGTATCTAGACCTGTATGTTGGTGATTTAATGTGGTTTTCTTGAAGAAAATTAAGTTGAAGGCTCCTTCTTGGAAACTGGGACCAAGGTTCATCGGCCCCTACAAGATATTTGCCGTCGTTAATCCAGTTAGAGTTTTGCCTTGCTTTGCCACTCACATTAAGATTCATAATGTGTTTCACTGATCACTTCTCAATAATACATTGCTTCCTTTGAACCATCTCCACCACCACCTTCCCCAGTTAATGTTGATGAGAATCTGGAATTCTAGATAGAAAATATTATGGATTCTCACTTTGTATGCCGATCTCTTCAATATTTCGTACATTGGAAGGGTTACGTTAAGGGCTGGGTTGTAGTAGTCGTGGCTAATGGTGGCAGTTCTAGCACACCCTTACCCTCCGTAACATTAACACATTGCAGTCCACTCACGTGTGAGTCGATGTCCACTTCACAAGGCTGGGCATCCTTTCCTTTAAGGAGCACACAATAATAGTCTGAGTCCAGGTTCATTTTCAACAGAACACTTTTACTCAGCTCGTCCAGTTTAGTCACAGAAACAGCACAAGATTCTTTGCAGAATATCATCATTCCATTCTCTGGACTGTCCTTTCTCCTCCATGAATATCCCCCGGGTCCGCCGGAGCCGCAGCTTCCTGAGAGCACAAACTAACCCGCTTTAGGAGTTCCCAGTCTGCTTCCCTCTCCAATGGTGAAGTTGAAGGATGTCTCTTCCATTTCTTACCAGGCCACAGGCCTTGGACGTTAAGGGTGGTTCCCACGAAGTTAGCTGCTACCATTGTTATGCTGCCTAGATATTCCTCCAATACATGTGACTGTCAACTCTGAGACCCTGGACCGCTGGGCTTCTCGCTTAAACGTTCCCAGACTCCACTGCTATTTTTCTGTTCCTGGTTTACACTCTACTCACTCACTCCAGGAAGCGCCCCAAAATACTCTCTCCTAGCCCCTCCTAATTATCCTAATCCTATTAGTCTAATTCCTATCCTATTCTATTGTGCTCCCCCTACTGGTCTAAGTCCAACACTTTCCCTATATCTCCTCAGCACATAAACATATATACAATGCATTACACAATAATAACAGCATTATAAACATATGAGGTACATCAGCTTTTAACATAGGAACATGTGCAAGGAAAACGGGGCACAAACTGGCCTCCGTACACCCCCTACACTAGCATCTGATGTTCATGTGACCACATCAAGATAAACCTGGTTCTGAGTTTCAGAGGTCCCTCTTAGGAAGGGGTTTCTGTCATCAGAATGTGGAAAAAGCCTATAGCGCCCCCCAGAGTCGGATTTTCTCTGGCGTCTCGGCTACTGGGGTCGCCGAGACTC